>CM048745.1:266259746-266859746 GCA_026315105.1 Locusta migratoria | reverse complement strand
ATAATTTTAATATGCCAGGAAGTTTCATACCAACGCACAACAAACTCCAGAGTGAAAAATTATTTTTTGAATTCGGTTGTTTAATAGTTGTTTATAACTGGGAGGGTTCGAAAGACCGGTAAGGGAGTAACCATGAACCAACACTACCACAAAATCTTTGGTAAATTTTTATAATCTACTTCCTAGAATTATGACCTGCAAGACAAATTACAAAAACTGCAAATATTTCATTAAAATCAAATGTTGCTCACAGAGAAAATAATGGAAACATAGACAGGTGTTTTATGCCAAAAAGCACTTGAGTTGACAATATAAATATATGACGCCTTTTAATGCGGCATCCATAATCACACTACTCTACTTGTTGTCAGCGTGCCAATAATACAATTCTTAAATGGAAAATTTTAAATTATTTAATAAACTCCTAGCAACATATTATATGAAAAATTCTCTCAGTAACTAGTATCCCAATAACCAAAACATTGCGACGGACATCATGTGTAATATTCACTGTTTCTCCTACAAAACTGTGCAGGACTAATGATGGATGCTCTCCGTTTCTTTCGTTTGTTGGTTACACGCAGTGGTTTGGCTTTTGTCAGCTTTTTCTGATTTTTCCGTATTTCTCGATCTCTAAAATACGTACATGTTTTGCACGTTTGTTCTTTAACGAAGTCTTTCAATGTACCTCACAGATATATCGGTGAATTCATTCAATCCATTGTACTCTTTACTGGCAATTTATTTAATCTTACTGTACGAGAACCTCTTCAGATTCTTTATAGTTAACGCTAATTGGGGTAGTTTTGATTTTCCGTTCATTAGTCTCCTCTTCCATACATGGTACCAGAATGACGGTTGGCATTTCCAAATATCTGAAAATGCGCTTCGGAATCGTTGTTTGAAAGCAATGCGTCGGACTTTTTCCTGGGAATCTCGCTGTAATGAGCTCTACCGGTCTGAAAGAGCTGCTCTACTGGCGTATGTTTGGATGGCACAATCGATTTTCATTCGTGATTATTCGCCGCTTTTATAATTTGTACGTCTGCATATTGCAGGCTTTGAAGGATTTTTATGTGTTTCGCTCTTCTAAATGCTATGCTCTCCTGTTACTTTCTTTTATCCACCGTATCTCTCTAATTGACTTGAAAATACCTTGCTCGTTTTGTGCTTTCCTTACTTGTTATCCGTCACCAATTAGCACAAAACCGGACATGCATGATGTAGCCCCTCACACTGTTGTATTTTCATTTTGTTGTGCTTCAGTTAAGTTCTGTATCTAGCATCAAGACGCATTATTTATCTGCTAAGTTTTCGTAACCTTGCGTCCATTGTCACATTTATAGTCTCAATTCGCAAATAGCCACCCTAATTGAAGAGACATTGAATTTGTAGTTGTAGTTCAAATAAAAGTTTAAGCATTTTCTGACATATATTGACGTAATAAGCACGTTTATAGAATGTGTGTAAACTGTGGTAATCGTACAGTATAAGACAGAGCACGGTGCTAATGTGTTCCAAACATCGGGTTCTGTTGATCACAGAGATAAGAGGTTAAGTGTATTCAGTAACCCTATGATAATTTTTATACTTATCATCAGAATATGGCCTACATTTTCTTTGTGAAACACACAGAAGCTAGTTCTTGACTCATATGATGTACTGAGTGCTATAGACAAGGGAAGTCAAATACATTGAAAGTTTCTTTCTTGTCCTTCTCTCTTACAAAATTTACGTCTGCTGCGAAAGTTATGTGTTTTACCATATGATCTAAGAAATGTAACTGAATGACGCTACTTGAATGAAATGTAACTGAATTTGTTTGAACTTGTACTACCTGAATGTCTTTGCACGACGTTATGTTAATCTGACTGCGTAATTTTTAACTGTAGTCTATGTGAATGTAAAGATATTGCAAAACCTATCTGACTGCGTAACGCCGCGGTGGGGTAGCCGGGCGGTCTAAAGCACTTCGCTGCGGAGTGCGCGGTTGCTCGCAGTGGAGGTTCGAGTCCTCCCTGGGGCATGGGTGTGTGTGTTGTCCTTAGGTTAGTTTACCTAGGTTTAAGTAGTTTGTACGCTACATACTGATTACCACGCAGTTTGGTCCGATAGATTTACAAACATTTGAACATTACTACTGCGTAATGTTTATTATAATTAGACACAAACTGCTAATTCTATCTGTATGAAAATGTCGTAAAAAAGTTAACTGTCTGAAAATTACTGATACTAAAATTCACTGTTTAATAATTCTGGCCCTACAAACTTGTTTCTGACTGAACTAATACTCTTTAACGGAATGTAACGAACACAGTATTTATCAATGAAATCTGACTCTGTGCAAACGCCTATTAACCTGAACACTGTATGAATTGTCCTACCCTGAAATCTGTAAATCATACTGAACTGTAAGCTTGACAAAAACTGATTCTTTCTCACTTTCACTTTTCGATTACTTTCACTTAATTATCTGGATTTTTTATTTTATTTTATTTTTTTATTTTTGCCACACTGCATAAATTTCCGCGACAGCAAACTGCTTCCTGTTGTACTAACTACTGGAAAACTAACTACAGAAAACATCTAAGGCACTTTTAATAAAAATGTAAGGAGGGATCTGTTTAAGAAATTTGGAAATGGGCAACGAATCCATTGGTGAATGTTCAGCGCTGACAACCCGTGGCTAATACGTCAAATGTCATTCATTGGAAGACCGTTTTTCATGATACGACTCATTGTTGATTATCATCATCAGATGTAGCATGGAAAGTTCTTTGCTAACCACTCCTCCGTCGATAGGTCGATAGTCTTGTAGAAAAATGGTCGGTACTCTCAGCTAGTGGAATGCGCTCAGCTGAGTACCATATCGTTTGCAGATAAATGGTGATAATGATGATATAGTCAGCCAGTGTCAACTGAGTACCATTCGACACCTGGTACAGGTGGAGTTTCCATAACTTTGCCCAAGAGTGTGTGACTGCTCCAGGGTAATAGATACTCCTTGGATCTAGCAGCAAAACCAGCACCAAATGGACTTGAGCTGGTAAAATTTTACCTTATAAAAACTTCAAAAGGTCGTTTCTCCAACGTCATCTATTCCTTTCGTATGCATATCTTAAACAAACAGCTTGGCTCAGCATTCAAGTCTCAAAATCTCATCTTCTTGGCTATCCCGCCGGAACGACAACTGCACACAACCACGGTCCCCACGCTTCTGCAATCCCATCTGCGCGCTTAGCAAAGTCTGCACTCTCAATAATCACAACCCTACTTCCCGGCAACAATACTATCACCGTCTCCAATATCGATAGTACTGTCATCGAAAAATAAGCCTGCAACCAAAGATAAGCAACCCATGCCTGACTAGCATGACACTGGTCTCAAATTCACAGTACATTTGAATATGAAATGTATACCTTCCCATAGCAGGTATTTTACAACATTTCGTATCTCTAGATTTCCGGAAGGCTTTTTCACACTGTACCACACAAGCGTCTTCTCATCAAATTGCGATCACATGGAATATCGCCACTTCTGCAATTGGATTCGTGATATCCTTTCAGAAAGGACACAATACGTTGTAAATGACGGAAAGTCATCGAGTAGAAGTGATACCTGGCGTTCCCCAGGGAACTGTTATAGGTCCCCTACTATACTCATTCTTGTAAAGATTTAGGAGACAATCAGGATAGCTCTCTTAGACTCTTTGTGGATGATGCTGTCATTTATCGGTTAGTAACGTTAGCAGAAGCAACTGCCAAATGATTTAGACATCAGCATAGTGCAAAAAATCCTTAATAATGGGGCGTCAAGTTATTCATATGGCTACTAACAGAAATCCATCAACCTTTATTTGCACGATAAATGTTTCAAATGTTTGTATAGTTTATGGGACTTAACTACGGGGTCATCAGTCCCTAAACTTACAAACTACTTATGAACTACTTACGAACTAGGACGGCACAAATATCCATGCCCGAGGGGGGATTCGAACCCCCGACCGTAGTGGCCGTGCAGACCGTGACTGGAGCGCCTCAGTCGCCTCGGCCACCGCGGCCGGCGCACGATAAATCAATCAAAGCTAGAGGCCGTAAATTGAAATAAATATCTACGAGTATCAGTTACGAGCAACTTGAAATGAAAATATCACATAGAAAATATATTAGGAAAAGCGAACGGAAGACTTCGTTTCATTAACAAGCAACAGTTTTATTAAAGAAAATGTTCAGAGAAGGGCAACTCGTTTTGTATTATCTCGATATAGAGGAGAGATTGTCACGGAAATGATGCACGAGATGGCATGAAAGTCATTAAAACAAAGGCATTATTCTTTGCGAAGAGATCTATTTGCGAAACTTCTTTCACCAATTTTCTCTGCCAAATCCGAACATATTTTGTTAACACCCACCTACCACGGAAAACATGATAATGTGTATAAAATAAGAGAAATCTGATCGAAAACAGTAAGATTTAGATGTTCCTTTTTCCCGCGAGCTATCAAAGAATAAAACTGTGGAGAAATATCATAAAAGCAGTTCGCTGAACCATCTGTCATGCATTTCAATATGACTTGCAGAACATTTATGTAGGTGTAGATATTACAGTACATACTTCCTGCAGTCCAAACCAATTAAGAAAGTCGGCTTTTCATTACACATTGTTAACGGAGACGGACCTTTTCAGGATTGAAAACTATTTTTGGGTACAAAAACCACGAATTATAGGAAAAGCTAATTCTACACCTTCTGTTCATTTGTAAACGTCGAATCTTTTACTGTTGTTGTTCAGTCGGAAGGCCGGTTTGATGCAGCTCTCCACCCTACTCTATCCTGAGATAGCCTCTTCCTCATAAGAACAGCAACCTACATCCATTTGAATCTGCATACTGTATTCATCTCTACATCTACATAGATACTCTACAAATCATATTTAAGTGCCGGTCGAAGGGTTCATTAACCACTTGCATAACCTTTCTCTCCCGTTCAATTCTCTAATAGAGCGCGGGAAGAAAGAACACCTAAATCGTTCCGTTTTCGATCTGATTTCTCTTATTGGGGTGGTCATGTCTCCCTGTGTAGGTGGGTGCTAGCTAAATATTTTCACATTTAGATCTAAAAGTCGGTGATTGAAAAATCTCGCCGCATCGAATAACGTCGTTCCTTGAATGATTTCCACCTCAAATCGTACAACATTTCCGTGACGCTTTTCTCCCCTATAAAACAAAACGAACTGCCGTTCTCTGAACTTTCTCAATGTCTTCCGTCCGTCCCACCTGGTGAGGGTCCCACACTGGGGAAAAGTACTCCAGGAGAGGACGCATGTGATGTAGGCAGTCTTTTTGGTGGGGCTGATGTATCTTCGAAGCGTTCTGCCAATGAAACGTAACCTATGGTTCGCCTTCTCTACAATATTTTCCATGTGTTCCCTTCAGTCTAAGTTGTTCGTAATTACAACTCCTAGGTATTTGGTAGAATTAACTTACGGCATTGAGGTTTATCTGATTTATAGCGTAATTGAAGTTTAACGGATATCATTTAGTGGTCATGTGTATTACTTAACAATTTTCATTATTTAGTGTTAATTGCCAGTTTTCGAACCATATAGAAATTTTGTCTAAATCGCTTTGCAGTTTCTTTTGTTCCTCGACAGCATCATCCGCGAACAGTCTAAGGTAGCTATTCAGATTGTCTCCTAAATCGTTTATAAACACAAGGAAGAGTAGAGGACCTACAACGCTTTCCTGGGGAACGCCAGATATCACTTCTGTTTTACTTGATGACTTACCGTCAGTTACTACGAACTGTGCCCTTTCTCATAGGAAATCGTGAATCGAATTGCACAATTGGGACGATATTCCATAAGCACGCAATTTCATTAGAAGCCACTTGTGAGATACAGTGTCAAAAGCTTTCCGGAAATCTAGAAATATGGAATCCATTTGAGATTCCTTGTCTATGGCATTTATCACGTCATGTGAATAAAGGGCAAGCTGTGTTTCGCAAGAGCGATACTTTCTGAATCCGTGTTGATTATTGGTTAATAGTTTTATCTCTTCGAGGTAGTTCATAATCTTATGGTCTCCCTCTACGATTTTTGCCTCATACACTTCCCACGAACGCTAAATTCACGATTTTTTTATGTCTAAGAATGTGTCGTGCCAATCGATCCCTTATCTTTTACTATGTGTTCTTAAGATGATGATCTGGAGCCATGTTTCAAATTTTGTCGGTATGTTTATTCTTTATCCTTTTCGCACCATGAACAACAGACTTCTAAATAGCTAATTTTAGCAAATGGATCGAATTCCAACAATATATTCTGTTGCCGTTAACAGAGAAACGCCATACACTCGTCTTCGAATACTTAATTCCTCATAAAGATGCACGTGGAAAACCAAATATGTTTGAATACCAAAATTGTCCATTTTTCTGAAACACGGCATCCTATTCTATGGACATCATACAAGGGTAAAATGTAGGGAACAAAAAGTTACGTATAGTTGTACAGAAATGAGACAGTAGTTATAAGAATTGAAGAGCATGAAAGGTACGCCCAATGGTTGGTAAGAGATGTAGCCTTAAACCAATGTTACTCAATCTGTACATCGAGCAAGTTGTGAAGAAAGGAGATATTTGAATTAAGTTTAAAGGAGATGAAGTAGAAAGCTTTCGGTTTACCGATGACTTAGAAATTCTCTCGGAGACAACGAAGTACGTGGAGGATATTTCAACTGAATGCACAGCGTCCTGAAAGAAGGCTATAAGGCAAACATTACCAAGAAGTGTAATGGAATGTAGTCGAATTAAATCAAACATGTCAAGGGAATTAGAGACTAGATCTTCTTATGACCGGATTGTAGAGGATAGAAAAAGCAGAATGGCAATGTAAAAAGAACAGACATTTGTTAACATCGAATGTTAATTTAAACGTCTGGAAATCATTTCTGACGTCATTCTTCAGTCTATTAGGGGTGTGAAATGTGGACAATAAATGTGTAGATTAAAAGAGGATAGAAGTTTTGAAATTTCATGTCATAACCAGTGTTGAGATACTGAGCAGAACAGGACAAAAACGAAATTTCTGGCATACCCTGACTAACAGAAGGGATCGATTTGTAGGACACCTTCTGAGACATCAAGGAAACGTCAATTTACTTTGGAGGGGCGTGTGTAGGGTAGAAATTGCAAGGGATAAGGTAAGCAGGTTAAATGTTGTGTCTCTGATATGCAGCGTGTCTAGGAGGTGGACTGTGGACTAGCAAGGATGTGGACACAAGTCTGTAACTATAGGCAGTGATTAGTCCGCATATATTTATTAACACTATTGCTGTGCTTGGGTTGGTACAATATTCTTCCTATTACACGCCGGCCGCGGTGGCCGAGGGGACTGAGGCGCTTCAGTCAGGGTCTGCACGGCCACTACGGTCGGGGGTTCGAATCCCCCCTCGGGCATGGATATTTGTGCCGTCCTTAGTATTAGCTAGTTCATAAGTAGTTTGTAAGTTTAGGGACTTATGACCCCGTTGAAACGTGTCCATAAAAAAAAAAATTAAAATAAAAAATTAAGAAAATTTGTAATATTGTGCCTCCTGTTTTGTGTCGAGTGACTTGCTTGCAAGAAAATGTATAATAATGCTTCTACTGTGCGTCTCGATATGTGTACTGTGAAGTTTCATCTTTGGCAAAGATCATGTATCGCATAGCATTGTAGCTCGCGCAGAGAGAGAGAGTGGACTTGTGGTTTAGCTCGCTTAGAGAGCAGTTGAGTTGTGTGTATGGCTCCTATGTAGAGCAGAGGCTGCTGTGCCAGCAAGTTGATTTGATTGTATTTGGAATATATATTGAATTTTTATTACTATGAAAACATTGTACCACCGCTGGAATGAAGGTAATTGCATTTCATGTCATTAGGAAAAAGTTGTATTATGTAGGTAATGTAATGATGATTATTAATAATAAGTAACAAACTTGACCTTTCTTTCCTGTTTCATTTACGTAGTTAGAAGATTAACCTACTTCCTTCATTTGATAATTAGTTATTAGTGGATTTAAAGTGCAGCATTGATTTTGGTAATCTTGTTAAACAGATTTCGTTATTTGTGCTATAGTAAATGATTCATATGCAACACTGCAGTCAATTGATTAGGATACTGAATTTTGATAATCAGGTACTGATCTGCATAAAATTCCCGCAGTCAAACATTAAGAAAGTGGTTTTTGGTTTTTTATTATCTTTCTCGCAGTCAAATATTTTGAGTATAGTCAGTGTCTGTGTCATATGGTCACTTGCCAGAGTTGTTTTGTTAAAACATCCGTTGCGCACATAATCAGTTCAATGCACTGTCTCTTATTTAATAGTATATACATCAATATCAGGGCCATAATTAAACCGAATTACTGTGTTAATGAACAATTTGTTGTCTGATTTAACGATAGGTTCAACATTAAACAACACACACACAGCTTTTAGCGTAGTTAAATCCCATAAGCTATACAAACATTTGAAACATTTTATTACACAGTTCTGCAATGTATCAGAGTCCTGTCAATACGTTTGTGGCCAGTGCTAAGTAGACTACTGGCTCTCCTCCGTTGAACTTCTGGATCGAAACTGACGAACTGTGTGGAACTGTCCCGCACTGTCTGCCGTTGCTGTGGTGCTCCGGCATATGCAGGCGAGTCCCCTTTTTTCTATAGCCCGGCACGCGAAGCAGACGAAGAGGTACCGAGACTGCGGGCGCCATCTGGTGGCCGAAGTACTATGGAGCGACATACCGCCTCTTCTTGTAGTGACGAGGCGACTTGCATGGACCGCTAGTGTTGTTGCGAATAGAGCCGCCACAACATTAAAAGTCTCTAAGTTGGAAAATCAGCTAACTGCCTCAGCTGGATGGAGCGCGAATATATTCGCATGTTAGAATTTTTAGTGTTGTTGTTGTTGTGGTCTTCAGTCCGGAGACTGGTTTGATGCAGCTCTCCAACCTAATCTATCCTGAGCAAGCCTCTTCATCTTCTCATAAGAACGGCAACCTACATCCATTTGCATTTGCTTACTATATTCATCTCTTGGTCTCCCTCTGCGATTTTTACCCCACACACTTCCCTCCAACGCTAATTGCATAATTCCTTGATGTCTAAGAATGTGTCCTACTAATCGATCTCTTTTTTAGTCAAGGTATGCCAAAAGTTCCTTTACTCCCTAATTCTGTTCAGTACTTCCTCATTAGTTACACGATCCACCCACCTAATCTTCAGAATTCTTCTGTAACACCACATTTAAAAAGCCTCAATCCTCTTCCTGTCCGCGCTGTTTATCGTCCATGTTCCACTCCTATACAAAGCAACACACAAATGGTTTCAGAAAGGACTTCCTTATGCTTAAATTAGTGTTCGACGTTGACAAATTTCTCTTTTTCAAAAACGCTTTTCTTCCCATTGCCATTCTGCATTTTATATCCTCTGTACTGCGACCATCATTTGTTATGTTACTGCCCAAGTAACAAAACTCAACTACCTCCTTTTTTGTTTCGTTACCTAACCTAATTCCTTCAGCATCGCCTGATTTTCTTAGGCTGCACTCCTTTACCCTTGTTTTGCTCTTGTTAATTTCATCTTATATGCTCCCTTCAACACACTGTCCATTCCTTTCAATTGCTCCTCCAGGTCCTTTGATGTCTCTGACAGAACTACAATGTCATCGGCAAAACGAAATATTTTTGTTTCTTCACCCTGGACTTTAATTCCTTCTCCAAATTTCTCCTTGCTTTCCTTTATAGCTTGTTCAATGTACAAATTGAACAACATTGGAGAAAGGCTACAGCACTGTCTTACACCCTTCCCAACCTCTGCATCTCTTTCGTGCCCTTCAACTCTGATAACCGCTGTCTGGTTTTTGTACAAGTTGTAAATAACCTTCCGTTCCCTGTATTTTACTCCTGCTGATTTCAATATCTGAAAGAGTATATTCCAATCAACATTATTAAAAGCTTCCTCTAAATCTACAAAAGCTAAAAATGTAGGTTTGTCTTTAATTAATCTATCTTCTAAGATTGCCTCCCGAGTTCCTACATTCCTCCTGAATCCAAATTGATCTTCCCCAAGGTCGGCTTCTACCAACTTTTCCATCCTTCTGTAAATAATTCACGTCAAAATTTTGTGTTAATATTTTGCAAGCATGACTTATTAAATTGATGGTTCTGTAATTTTCACACCTGTCTGCACCTGCTTTCTTTGGAATGGGGATTATGCATTTTTCTTAAAGTCTGAGGGTATTTCCCCTGTCTCATACATCTTACGCACCAGGTGAAATAGTTTTGTCATGGCTGGCTCTCCCAGATACTTCAGTTGTTCTGCGGCAATGTCGTCCACTCTAGGGGTCTTGTTTCGACTTAGGTCTTTCAATGCTCTGTCAAATTCTTCTCTCAGTATAATATCTCCTATTTAATCTTCATCTACGCCCTCTTCCCTTCCTACAATATTGTCTCTAAGTTCCTTTCCTTTGTATAGTCCTTCTATATATTCTTTCCACCTTTCAGCTTTCCCTTCTGAGAACTGGTTTTCCTTCCGAGTTCTTTATATGCATACAGCTGCTTTTCTTGTCTCCAAATATCTCTTATATTTTCCTGTAGGCGGCATCTATTCTTCCCCTTTTTATAGATTCTTCTACTGACTTATAGCCACTCCTGCTTAGCTATTTTACACTTCTTGTGAATCTCATTTCTTAGTCGTCTGTACTCCATTTTGCCTGTTTCATTTACTGCATTTTTATATTTTCCCCTTTCATCAATTAAATTTAGTATTTCCTGTGATGTCCAAGGATTTTTGGCAGGTCTTGCCTTTCTACCTATTTTGTCTTCTGCTGTCTTCACTATTTCGTTTCTCAATGCTACCCATTCTTCTTCTACTTTTTTCCCCCCGTTTCTGTCAATTATTGCCTAAAGCTCTCTCTGAATTTCTCAAAAACTTCAGGTTCCTTCAATTTATCCAGCTCCCATTTCCTTATTTTCCTACCTTTTTGCAGTTTTTTCAGTTTCAGCCTACAGTTCATGACCAACAAGTTATGGTTAGAGTCTATACCTGCCTCTGGGTATGTTTTACAGTTTAAAACCTGGTTCCGGAATCTATTTCTCAACCTAAACAGTCACAATAGAACGTTCGATGTCACCTCTGCTTGCACAATCACCATCAATGTATCGTAGTCTAAGCTTGGAAATGGATGTGAACAGCGTGAGAGCCAATTCGGGACTGTATGGGAAATGAACGACGACAGAGAATCGAAGGCACAGTACTTGTGCAAATGTCGCAGCTCTCGTGTGTCTTCTCGCGTTTGACGTGCTGACATTTGTAGGTGCATTTATCCTCTAGGTGTTAAACGGGTTTCTCGCATAAGGTGCAAGGGGATGTCTTGTTTGGATTCCTGCTGTTGAAACATTATCGCCTTCTGTTAGCTCTGTGCTGCAAACAACACAGTTAGTTTGATCTTGTGGGGGAAGGTGTTGCAACGCTGGACGGAGGAAAATAATTATTGGATTTGTGTAGCTGCCTCTTGTTTGCCAACGCTTGTATTAGGTGACTGTTACTTCTTTGCGGTTCCATTGTACATAGACCAGTACCGCGTATTTGTATCTACTCTGTTACACACGGCCAAACTTTCGAAACATTTCCTAAAAAAATGAAGACTACACGGATTTCGTTGTGGTTGCATGACACGGAATATTTTTATTATGTGTAACATGAAGATGTTATTTTCTATCAAACAACACTCACATTCTATAAATTAGTGCTCTTTGAAGGTGAAACCTTACGTAAGATTTATTTCTTTATTTTTTTTATTTACTTTTTACTTCTCTGTGCGATTACAGACATTTTCAGGTTATATTTAAGACATTTCACATGGCGAGTAAGGAACTAATTAATTGGAACATCCGGCCGCGGTGACCGAGGGTACTGAGGCGCTCCAGTCACGATCTGCAAGGCCACTACGGTCGGGGGTTCGAATCCCCCCTCGGGCATGGATATTTGTACCGTCCTTAGTCTTACCTAGTTCATAAGCAGTTTGTAAGCTTAGGGACTGATGACCCCGTAGTTAAGTCACATAAGTTCT
Organism: Locusta migratoria; assembly: GCA_026315105.1. Classification (NCBI taxonomy): domain Eukaryota; kingdom Metazoa; phylum Arthropoda; class Insecta; order Orthoptera; family Acrididae; genus Locusta; species Locusta migratoria. The sequence continues at coordinate 266,847,641 of CM048745.1, read as the reverse complement.
ACAAACATTTGAACATTTGATTTGAATTGGAACAGGCAACGTACACACGCTTTAGGACTTTCTTTTAACTAACAACAGTAGCAAACAGTAGTGAAACCTAATTATTCCCATTTAAATAACATTACAATGAGTACTGAGCCGTGTCCGCTGTTACTTATTTTTTATTTACCGAGTGATCAAAAAGTCAGTATAAATTTCAAAACTTAATAAACCACGGAATAATGTAGATGGAGAGGTAAACGTTGACAAACATTCTTGGAATGACAAGGGGTTTTATTAGAACTAAAAAAAATGTATTGCTAGACGCGTGAAAGATCTCTTGCGTGCGTCGTTTGGTGATGACCGTGTGCTCAGCCGCCACTTTCGTCATGCGTGGCCTCCCAGGTCCCCAGACCTCAGTCAGTGCGATTATTGGCGTTACCTGAAGTCGCAAGTCTATCGTGATCGACCGACATCTCTAGGAATAGCCGCGGTGGAGTAGCCGAGCGCTCTAAAGCGGCTCGCTGCAGAGCACACGGTTGCTCGCCGTGGAGGTTCGAGTTCTCCCTGGGGCATGGGTGTGTGTGTGTTTGTCCTTAGGTTAGTTTACCTAGGTTTAAGTAGTTTGTAAGCTACGGACTGATAACCACGCAGTTTAGTCCGATAGATTTACAAACATTTGAACATTTTTGATTTCTCTAGGAGTGCTGAAAGACAACATCCGACGCCTATGCCTCACCATAACTACGGATATGCTTTACAGTGCTGTTCACAACATTATTCTTCGACTACAGCTATTGTTTAGGAACATCAGCTTTGCTTTGTCTTAATTTGTCATGCTAATTATTGCTTTCTTATTATATGAAGCGCCATCTGCCGGACTTTTTTCCTAGTAAAACCTGCTGGTCATTCCAAGAATTTCTGTGTTTTATTAAGTTTTAAAATTTATACTGACTTTTTGATCACCCGGTATGTGGTGACGCACAAGTATAAAGTGCGCGCCACCTACTTTCGCCGCGCGCCGCCATGCACGCACGACGCGGCGTTCTTACGACGTCAGCTACGAGCGCCCTCTGCTGCTACTCCGCTCGTGGCCACCACTGGACTGCATCGTTCACTTGGGACTGAGATAGTAACCAGTTAACACTTCGTTATCAGATAGGCACCAATTATGACTTGGCTATCGGATAGGCACTAGTAATCATCAGTAGGCAGGCCTCTATCTAATCAATGTAACAGCATTCTGCAGTGAAGAACTATGTAAAAGTTAAGTATTACTAAGTCTCTATGAAATATGTATCTCGTTCTAATTTACTCTAGTGTTTCTAGTTTCTGCTGTCCCACTGGCTGGTCACCTCCTACCTGCACAAGCGTGCGTCCTTTATTTCAGTGTCGGTCTTTCTACTCGGCCACCGACACCTACGACGGAAAGGAGACACAAAAGCGGCGACGAGGCTGGGACACAAAACGGTATATTAACGAAGGAATTTCTGTTCTTGCCCTCATTCCTTTTCCTGCAGTTTCTTAATGTCAGCATTTATTTATTTTGCCGTATAAGCTAGCGTGTGTGACTGCCGTGCCGCCGTGTATGGCTGTCGTGCCGGTTCCCCGCCGGTGGCGCTGTAGTGTTGTTGTGACCTTTGCCGAAAGCTTGGCGATCGGCCGACACCGGTGTGGTGAGTGGAGACTATGCTGAGCAGCGGGACGACCGGCGTGTGTTGACTGCGGGCCCCTTCCTTCCTGTTTGTTTATCTTCGCCGCGCGTCTCGGCGGCGCACGTCGCTTACCCCGCGTCCACACATTGGTACCAACGCTGGCGCCAACATTGGCCAATATTTTTGAGACAGCGCCCACACATTGGAGCCAACATTCAGTTGCATTCGTCGAGAGCCAACGAAAACATGTCTGACACACAAATCGCGGCCAATGCATTAACGCTTTTGAGTGTGAATAATTACATTTTGTCATTGTAAAAGTGAGAAACACGTAAAAGATAATGGAGTGTTGTATTACTTCCTACCGAACATTAATTACGGTACGAAATCATTATTTTTTTAAAAATATGCTAAACGTAAACGATACACATTATAAAAACTTAGACCTGCTACTTTAAATGATTGAAAATAAAATAAAAAAGAAAGAGATGTTTTGGAGGGATGCTACTCTTTTGGTATTACGCTAAAGGAGACAATATTAGAAGCCTACACTTCCCTTTTTAAATAACCATGTAATTGATATCACTAGTAGTGCTTGAAGTTTGCAAAACTATATTTAAAACTTGACGGGAAATATTAAGTACTGTACTGTTAGTTTTAAAAATTAAATTCAGTAATGGAGTGTTGGCGCCTAAGTTTTGCTGTGGCATTTCGTTTTCTTAGGTTTCTTTCACAAATGAATCACTTTCTGATACAGTTCTAATATTTACAAAGAGATTTCGAAACTTTAAAACGGCGACGAAGAAAGAAAGAAACAGTTTCGAGATGAGCAGACGACAAAGACAGAATGAAACGTTGGTGCCAATGTGTGAACGACGTACCCATATTGGCCCAACGTCCTTTGATGTTTGGTCGAAATACCGACAAGCAACGGAGCCGTACGAACGTTGGCGCCAACGTTGGTTCCAACGCTATTTCACCGATCCACACATTGGACGAACACTGTTGGCGCCAACGTTGGGTCCAATGTGTGGATCCGGCCTTAGGCTACGGCCACACCTGCGTGTTTTGAAGCTGGACGCTCAGCGTCAAAAGACGACACAGTTATGGGCAGGCTGGAGAAGGCCGGTAGTGGCCACACACGGCGTCTTTTTCTGCCAGCGTCAGACGCGAAGGCGAGTCCTCAAAGTCAGACGCCAGTCGGATGGGCCGGGGCCCATTCGCTGCGTCAAAAGACGCTGCTCACATTGCGTTCCCACCTGAACTCAGTATTAACTGTGCAGTTTGTCAACGCACAGTAGTCTCTGTAGTCAAGTGTTATTACATTTTTTTCGATGAGTGAGTTGGAAAAAATTGAACTTGATAGCGAACGTATTATCTTAGAAGTTCAAGCTCGACCATTTTTATACGACATCAAAATGTGGATATATATAAGAGAGTCGGTTGGCTAGCTGTGACATCTAATGTTCTTGGTGAAGGTTGGGACAACATGGACAAAGAAACAAAAGAAGCCTTAGGTAAGTGGAGTAAAAACATTTAATTAGAGTAGTAGCAAAAAGGTAAAGCAGTCAACAATCCGAAGATTGGTTTGAACACCACAGTGCTTTACTAGGCATGGTCCTATTTGGAGGTGGTATGCCGTTGCCTTCATCCGACCTTCGAGCTGACTTACCCAGCCAGTTATAGGGGGACCTACAGTTTAACGTGAGTTCCGAACCACGGTGCTCCTCGGTATTTTTCACATCAGCAATACTACCAGAGGTGAAAGAAGTGGATAGTGACAGATAAAAATCCCAGGGCCTGGCTGGGATCGAACCCGCGACCTTTGGATCTGTAGTCTGGCACTCTACCACTGTGCAACCGAGGCGCACTAGAGTAGTATAAAAGATCAAAAATACAAAAAATATTTGAATTTCATGAAAGACATCTGGTGAATTACATTACATTGTTAAATTAAGTAAGTACATGAAGTCATAATATTTGCGCTTTGTTATAGGATATTAGATGAGTTTTGTTAAGCCAGTCGTCTTTTTCACTTAGCAATGTTTGCGTATCAGTTTTGGCAGGGTACAGAACCCGCGGTAGAACAGAAATATTCAGCAAACTGATCTCTTGTGTGTGTTCCTTTCACGGTCCCTCTTGTCCCCTGGGCCGGAATGCTATCCAAAGGACACGATACCGTGTCTTCAAAGTTGTACCCATCGTTTTCCCCCACAAAGTTGTGCACAGCCGTCTAGAATTACATCCGAATGTGACCAAGAGTCATATCAGTCCACAAGCAGCACACCTACAATGATCTTCGAGGAAAAATCAGAAGATTCAACCCTGTCATTTTATGCAATGTAAACAAATAATGAAATAAGTAATAAAACTTCACTTACCTCAGAATAACTGAATATACAATCACGTAGTCGAGTATTTCTTCCAGTAATAGCACTCTATACATTAGACAGGAGAGTTTCGTATGACTCTATAGACATCCTGTAGTACTCAAAAAACTTTTCAGGATTTTCATTAAGTTTGTTGTGTATCAGAGTGAATTTTCCCCTCTCTGATCTGTCTTCAATTATTGGATGAATCCAAATACGTCTTTTTTGTCAACGTCGTCTCCGTCGAATCAGTAACAATGCAGCACATCTTATTGTTGCAGACTGTTTACTTAATACATTCATTTCTCAATGCTGCGATGTCACCCATGCAGGTCTGAAACGCTGCTGAGCCACATGTGGCCACATTCACGTCTTTGGCCGGTAGGACGCCTGTTAGAAGCCGCTGTATATACGCGGTCGAATGTGGCCACCACCTGGCGCCTTTTAAAGCTGCTTCTTTAGACGCTCAGCGTCCAGCTTCAAAAAACGCAAGTGTGGCCGTAGCCTTACGGAGACGAGCACCTGTCTCGCACCGGGAGAACACGTAAAACTCGTCACCGACTGCTTGCTGCACGTGACTTCCAAGGTCGCATTCATCCCCGATCTTGCTGCCACTGCTCGTTACATCTGAAGCAGTATTTTCTCGGCAGCGTGCTCCGTCGAAGTTAAGTATCTGGAGTCCAATTTGGTGCCGTCCGTGAGGATGGAAGTGTGAGCCGTTCATTGCCATTGTGGATTGCCTGAGTGCCGTTACCTGCTAACAAATGGTGCTACCACTGTGCCCTAGTGCTCACGGCTTGTCCATCTAGCTACTGCTTGTTTCAGTGTGTTGCTGATATTCATGTCGGGTTTTCAGCCGGATCGTCGAGTCATCTTGACACAATATTTCTGCGGACCACCTGGCCGCCATCTTCAGGTGATATGGATGCTGCTGAAGTCTTGGCGTGACCAGCGGCCTTATACACGCTGCGAAGTACTAACGGCGCGTGCGCCAGAGAGTCGTGGCTGCGTCCTCTGCCGCAAGCAGCCGGTGCAGCGCCTCAGTGGAGAAAACTGGCAGGAACGATGTATCGCTTACATGCGCTAGTTCTCACAGGTGGAGAAAAGAGCACGCTGTTTTTTAAAATTAGACAAAACTGGATTCCACATGTTGCTAAGAGGGAACCCCTTATCTCTATTTATTAAATCGTCCGCCAACCTAATCTCAATAGATTACTTTAAAACGCATTCCCAGTAGCGAGACGCAGATGCAAGTACACGTGTTTCGTCATACTTCATTCTGTGTCCTTCGGTTAAACAATGCTCTTCTTGGCTCAGTTAAAGACGATTTGGGGCCGAGAAAACCTGGTGTTTATAAGATTCCTTGCCACTGTGGGAAAGCATATATAGGACAAACGATTCGCACCGTCAATGATCGATGCACCGAGCACCACAGACATACACGTTTGTTACAACCTGACAGGTCTGCAGTAGCGGAGCATTGTTTAACCGAAGGACACAGAATGGAGTATGACGAAACACGTGTACTTGCTTCTGCGTCTCGCTACTGGGAATGCGTTTTAAAGGAATCTATTAATATTAGGTTGGCGGACGATTTAATAAATAGAGATAAGGGGTCCCTCTTAGCAACATGTGGAATCCAGTTTCGTCTAATTTTAAGAAACAGCGTGCTCTTTTCTCCACCTGTGACAACTAGTGCATGTAAGCGACACATCGTTCCTGCCAGTTTTCTCCACTGAGGCGCTGCACCGGCTGCTTGCGGCAGAGGACGCAGCCACGACTCTCTGGCGCACGCGCCGTTAGTACTTCGCGGCGTATATAAGGCCGCCAGTCACGGCAAGACTTCAGTTTCCTACGAGACTCAGCACCTGAAGATGGTGGCCAGGTGGTCCGCAGAAATATTGTGTCAAGATGACTCGACGATCCGGCTGGAAACCCGGCATGAATATCAACAATTTATACTCCTGGAAACTCTACGTAATCATCTCAGTGTGTTGCGTCTATATCTGTGCATGTCCAGCCATTGTACCCCTAGCGGTCGTTGGCTTGCTGGCCTCGTCCTCTGTGTAGTATTTAATGTGTCAGGCGTGTGTTCATCAACTTTCTTGTTCTGAGCACGTTTATTTAGGTCTAATTAAACTAGAATTCAGATTATTCCGCCTTCTGCCGTAATAGTGGTAGGTCAGGATGTAAAATATTTGATTGTATCAGGTTTGTTAGTCTGGTGGTTTGTCTGTATAGGTGCCCCTCCGTAGTCCGTTATCTGCCCGATTGCGGTTGTACAGTAGGGAGTGTGTTTTTTCGATCGCGAGTACGTCCTGCCAGTACCATAGCTGTAGTTTGGCAGTAAAAATTTCCTGTTAATTTGTGTCCAAACTGTGCCATAGCGTATTCCCCCCATCCTTCCTTTCTTCCTTGCCTGCTGTTGTTGTTCACCGGGCCGAGGGGACTGAGGCGCTCCAGTCACGGTCTGCACGGCCACTACCGTCAGGGGTTCGAATCCTCCCTCGGGCATGGATATTTGTGCCGTCCTTAGTTGTAGGTAGTTCATAAGTAGTTTGTAAGTTAGGGACTAATGACCCCGTAATTAAGTCCCTTAAGCTTAACAAACATTTGAACATTTTTTTTAGATTTAGCATCCGAGCTTAGTTAAACAAAACACTTGAGCTTGATTTAACATTAATTATGTCCCATAATTGTTAAGTGTTGTCAAGCGATTTCTGTACATCTTGTAACGTCTCATTTAAATGTTAAGCATATCTGCTGTTCAGTGGCTTTCTGTATACCTTGTAACGTCTCCTTTAAAATCTCGAGCAGGCCGACTGTTGAATTACTTATTAATGTAGCATTTCTATTAATTTGATATTACCCTTTGATGTAGCTATCTTAAGAACAGTGTTTTTGTGAACATTTGTTCAAGCCTTCCTGTAATTAGAAGCACCTTTATAATTTTAAGCTGGCCTTTTTCTTGAATTACACATTACTTGTATTTAGGGTCTTGTCTTCAGTATATACTACTTTTATCTTAAAATTTTGCCAAAGCTTTTGGTAATATCAATTATAACGCCGCCCTCTTGATTTTCAAGCAGGCCTACAGTTACATCACCAGTTGTTATAGTGTCTGTTAGCTTGTGTTTGCTACTTGTGCAACTGTCTGGATTCTGGGCTCTGGATTGCGACATTATTCAAATAACGATTTCAAGTAATGTAAATGTTAATGACAGATTTATAAATTGTGCTAGTGTACCATTTAAATGAATTAAATATTGAACCCAACCTGACAAGTTGTTGCAGGGTATTTTCTTTCCAATCTTTCCAATAGGCATAAATATATAATACAAGGCGAATATTCGTCTCTAATATGTTAAGGACTTTGTCCGTTTAATTGCTTAAATACCCAACAACTGTTACTTGTCTCGAAATCTGAATGATTAACACTTTGACTGCCGGCAATGTAAACCATTCCATGCCTTAGAGGGCCAGACATTCTGCTTGCAGGAGTAACCCTAGCTGCACTTAGTTTCTTTATCTTCAGTCTGGCGTAAAGAATTGTCTGAAATAAATCCAGAACTGAACACAAAGCATCTAAATCACATACAACTCCGACGCCAAGGGCCCCACTAAAAACTTCTCTACTTCGCAAACAGTCTGTAGATCACTACGATATGTTGCTGTGTCACCCCTCTGTCACAGTCACCTCTCAGTACTTTCGGAGAGAATAATTTGTGTGTAGCCATGTCCGTTGATTTACGTACTGAGTGAGCGGGCACCACTTTCTACCTGCCCCGTTTCATACAATAAATGCGACCAGTAGGCTGATTTAGAAACTAAATAAAAGATCTATAGGATGTTTATAAAACTCTTCTGGGTGTTGGACCGCATCGTCAATATATCAAATACTTCACTGACGTTTCGGCCACTATTGCAAGCGGCCATCTTCTGGGTGTTACGTAACACTCAAAAGATGGCCGCTTGAAAAAGTGGCCGAAACGTCGGTGAGGTATTTGATATATTGACGATGCGATCCAACACCCAGAAGAGTTGTATAAACAATTACAACGGCCGCGGAAGCCTTCGTTTACATCTATAGGCTGGTTTAGACACTAGCCCGTCAATAAACTTGATTCTGTTTTTAAAAGCACGAAAACTAAGATCACGTCAAATGACGTGATTGGCATTCTACAGAAATTTCCGTATCCCGTCGACGTGATTGGCACTCGGAGTATTAATTGCTTGATTTGGAGAGTGTCACATATATTATGTCCTTATTACAGTCCTGAGTAAAATAAAGTGTCTTTATGGAGCAGTTACTGTATGGTTTACTCTCCCAGCCCTTCCTTGCTTCCGTCCTTGAGGCAATTCAATTTATTAATCATCTCAATTTAAGATTACCTGACATAGTCGGGTTTGGAGGCGATCTGATCGTTTTATAGTTTTCAAAATGAAAAGCCAAGATCGCACATTAATAATGTATTAAATGACGACCGGTTTCGGTGCACTGTGACACCATCATCTCGTCACACCGTCATCTGTTATAAGCTGGTCATATTGTTAAAAAATGGATATAAAATAACGACTGCAACATAGCACTTAGTCATTATATAAAAAATACACAAGTTAAAAACATGACAGCTTAGAAAATACTCAATTTAAATAATTGTTGTTGTTAAATAGTACTCTGATAGTTACCATTGTCTCAAGCATAGTCTGCTATGTAACTGTCTACAATTCAGGGGGTTGCAACGTGGTTCAGGGCAGAACGGGAATCAACCGATTAATGTGCATGACACGTAATCCCTGAAACATTATTGAGAGGGAATAAAAAATCTCAGAACTACTTCCACGAAAGACAACAAAACAAAACTTAGAATATCGTCGATGTGCTGTGGATGACAGTCAAAGTGGTCCTTCTATGAAGCGAAATTGCGCGTCACACCCTCATTCTTGATAATGTGGCGCACAATTAGAATGTGATACCAGGCCGAATGCAACCTAAATCAAATGGGACGGGCAGGACGCTGTACAGAGATTAGTCGTATTCGGCGCAAGGGCCAGCATTCTGTGAGCCACCTGTTAATAGTCCGTGTGATCAGTGAATAATGATGTAAATCAGGGGCTGTGAGTGGCTCTCTGACGATTGCTGGGGCGACCATTTCCTAACGATCAACCGTGGTCCACCCATTTCTGCAATACTGTCCAATAAATACACGGCATGAAAATCGCGAAGATCGTCCATCGACAGCCTGTAATGATACAACTTGATGTTTTTCGCATTTACCTCTATGAGTATTACCTTCAACTGCTGCATCGCATTTGCCATATTTTTATCTCATACATAAAATTTAATGTTTGTTTGTCTTTTTGTTCCTATTTTATGCTTGCCCGTGCCGTGCATCCGATTGCGATAAAACTTTGTCAACATATTTCTTGTACTTTCGTCAAGTTTACTGACGTACTTATATCACTGTACGACATATAGTTCGGGAGATAGATGTCATGAACAATAAGATGCGTGAAAAACTGGCGCTTCATGTATGGCGTTTAAATTTATTACTTCTTTTTTACATAATGCATTCGAAATATATTTTGCAAATCGTATCCTCATATACCTATGAATGTAACTACAAAATTATATCTTTATACAAATTATAGTTTATGGCAGTTTATTAGCTATGACGTCATAAAAACTGAGACGCGTGAGAAACTGCAGCATCAATTTTATGCGCTTCCGTGCCGTTAATATGATTGCGATTAAAATTTGCACACTTGATCTTCAAAACCAGAGAAAAAACACTGTACTTTAACTGTGAAGTTCGACAATATCTACTGTATTACTCAAATCTTAACAAAATTTTGTACACTTAACCTTCAAAAGAGAAGGATGTAAACATCTATGTAAGATTTCAGAGTGTGTTTGGTGGAGGGTATCTTGCAATAAACTTAAACACCACGTCACTGCTAATCATGAAAGTTAACAGAGTTACATATTGTTTCGCAGATAGAGGAGGTAATGGACTGAGGAGGTGGAGGAGAAGTTCGACAGAGAAGAGGAGATGACTGGAAGAGGAAAGGGGAAATGGGCATAGAGGGGGATAGTAGGATATCAACAGAGAGAGGGGACATCAGGAGATGAACAGATTCAATATGAGGGAGTGGAGGAGATGGGCAGAGAGAGAGAAGGAAAGACGTGGACATAGAGAGAAAGGAGAAGGAGAATTGGACTAACTTAAGGCTGCAAAAAATATATAGCCAGGTGACGCCGGGTTTTCAGCTACCTTATTATTATTAGCTACCTTATTATTATTTATTCCTTCGAGTGTGGCAAGTACACATAATCTCACATCAGACATATTTAATATTCTGCTGAAACCTTTTCCCTCTTCTAGGATATTCATCTCAGCTGGTTTTATTTTTAATTTTTAAATGTTTGTAAATGTATGTTAAAAGAATTTTCTTATTATGAAAACTAGTGGTTTCAAGGCAACGACGAACTGAAGTTCCTCCAAAACGCATTATTCTTTACATGATTTATTGTAATTACTGTCGGTAAACAACATATATCTAAGAGTAGTATATGCAACAACCAATGTGATGTGGAATTGAGAAGTATCTCTTGAGTGGCTGACGTAGTGGTGATAGTAGAGTAGCGGACTGCGAAAATAGATGTTACGTGGCACTACTTCGAGTGTCGAGGGTACGTACACTTTTTTCATATATTTTGATAGATTCAAAGACTTTATTGTCAATTTGATAGAAGCACAGTAATTTTTAGGGTGCAAACTGATGAGGTCATAATGACTTAACCTAATTTATGCTATGAACAACACAAAAACAAAGCAAATGTTTGTTAAGCTTATGGGACTTAACTACGGCGTCATCAGTCCCTAAACTTACAAACTACTTATCAACTACCTTATACTAAAGACGGCACAAATATCCATGCCCGAGGGGGGATTCGAACCCCCGACCGTAGTGCGTAGTGGCCGTGCAGACCGTGACTGGAGCGCCTCAGTCTCCTCGGCCACCGCGGCCGGCTATGAACAACACAAATACCAAAGCCCGAAGGAGGACTTGGACCTCAGGGGTGACTGCGCAATCCGCGACATGCCACCCGTACTGCGCGGTCAATCCCGTGCTACCTTTCTATTTTGTCAGGTGTCTCTTTACTTATTGATATCTCACTTCCATACAACACTAATGTTATCGCAGTGCTTACAGAAAATATCGTTTTTGCTTTTCGGGTTTTCTAGCTAGTTATGTTGTGTACTGCCCCACGTAATGAATGAAGTTACTGCTCTGTATCATTTTCATTGCGTCACAAAGATTACTTGTTGTTCTTTAGAGGAGACTAGACTGCTTGGTCATCAGTCCCACAAAGATTACTTAGTCTTACAGTAAATATCTAAAACGTGACCACCGTTTATTAACTTCGTTTTTCATTACTATTATCGACCATGCAGGAAGGCAATTCAATTTGTGTACGTCAATAGAAAAAAATGAAGGATCACTTTCCTTTTAAATTTTGAAGTTATTTTGAAAATACTTGCAATGATATGGGAATGCAACAAGTGCAACAAGGCTACACGAAATATTGATGTTTTCTGTGGGAGTGGGACAGTCGTGAAAGAAATTCCCACTACAAAGGAAGCTTTGGCCTCATAGGAGCTGGAAAGTGGGAGAAAATAAAATTACAGAATGATAAATTGTCCCAGTGAAGATTTTCTTCTACCACCTCTTCTCATTAAGCTAGGACTTTTTAAACAGTCTGTAGAGGCCATAAATCAATCTGGACAAGGGTTTATGTATCTTTCGAAAAAGTTTCCTTGACTTTCTTCAGCAAAAATAAAGAAGGGGTGTTTGAGGGCCCCTAAATTAGAAAACTTCAAAAGGACTCGCATTTTGAAGAAAGCCTTTCACCCACAGAAAATATGCATGGATCTCTTTTAAGAATGTAACAGAAAACTTAGTAGGAAGAAAAAGAACTGATAACTATGAACAATTGGTTCAAGAAATGATAAATGCATATAGGGATTTAGGATGTAACATGTCATTAAAAGTGCATGTCTTTGATTATCATCTATTTTCCTGAGAGCTGTAGCGATGTTTCCGACGAACATAGTGAAATATTCTTGGAAAAGCGTAATGAACGGAAACGGATGCCTGCAATGCTTGCCGACTACTGCTGGAACATCTTTCGAGAGGGCACCATTGTTCACAGTAGAAAAATATAAAACCGTAATACATCGTTTTTTTATTATTCACAGTATAGACATACAAAGAGAACATTGTCTATAACTTGAAAACTATGCCTGCCACGGAAAAACTAATTACAGATTTGAATTTAGGAGGTGTGTTTCCATATGAATCACGTGTGAAACCACCAGAAGATTTTTTTATTTATTTATTTATTTATTTATTTACTTTATTATTATTATTATTATTTTTTTTTTTTAAGAACAGTGTGATAACCCACACAAATATTATGAATATGAAAGACGCTGTCTGTTATGCTTTTACAACTAAACTTATAAGCTTATTTGTAAGATACTGGATATGCAGATAGCTTGAGTAATGAAGAACAACATAGGCAACTTTAGGTAATGTGTAAAATCAAAATATTTGTTGATTTTAAGTATATAACACAAAATATGGAATAGCTTACCAATCAACATTTTTCTTACAGCATCTAAGACGCTTGGTAGACTGTACGTAGTACCATACCACACAGTGAATACAGCTCTTACACAAGACGTCGTAGGTTTTCAAACGAAACCTTTTTCGATGACTTGTGGTTATCTTGGATAATTTAATTGTATAACGTATAGCTCCTTTAGTTAGCGATTTATTCACAGAGTTTATTTTCGTATTTAATAATATCTTTTTCCATCTCGATGAGGAAGCATTTAGCGGAATTCGACGCGCTGTTTATATTAACCGGACATTTGCGAAATTTTATTTTATTTTGATGAGCGAATGACAATCAACAAGGGAAATTGCGAAATTATTGTGCTTCAGGCGGTCTGTCACAAGTACACAATGACACGAACGCAAGAGAAGCCGTGGGAAGTAGTTAGTACTATATAAGTTTGGAGATTACACTGAAAACCTCTCAATTTTTTCATACAGAGTACGTCAGTAGGAATGTCACATGATTTATGAAGTGATTTTAGAAGTGCAAATAAACATAAAAACTCCTGTGAGCATGTGTCAGATTTCCCATCCTTGCGGAAATGGAGCAGGTTTAAACCAAGTGTGAATATTAATACCGAATTGCACATAATAGTGTAGCAAATGACTGTGAGGTGTGGATAGCAGCACTCTGACACGACATTAGAGCGACGACGGAAAATGTAACTTCCGCGTGATGGATCACCGATTGACTGTACCAGACAAGTATCCGAGTATCTGAGTGACACATTTCTCAGCGCTGGACTCATTAACTGGTCTGCCAAATCACTCAACCTAACCCCATCAGTCTTCTATTTATGGAAATGCTTAATGGGGTAAATGTACGATACGAAAGTCAATATATGAGAAAAACTAGTCGCTCGCATTACCGACACCACAATCCGCGTTAAAGTTCTCTAAGACGATTTCAATACATAGCACAGCACATCCTCCAACCCGTTGTCAAATGCACTGTGAGTAAAAGATTAAATACATAAATATATGTTGATATTAATGTAAACGATAAACCTTTTGCTTGCTTGTCAGTGTAATATCTTTACTCATTTCTTAATTTATTACGTCTGGTTGTGACGAAGACGGATCATAGTTCGCTGTTTTTGTTGATAGACACACTCGGTAATGACAGCTGAAATTTCATGGGGCAAATTACCTACTACAGATAACGTAGGCAACACACAGAATTGCAGTTGATTGACACTTAATTGAATCATTAGTGGCACAATGTCCCCATTTATCGCCAGCGTACAAGGCTCATTAATAACAGTCAGTACAACCCAGTAAGCACATTCCACAAGTCAATAATACAAAATTTAGACAGTTTGTGTGAGGAATACAAAAGTTCGAGGTGTATATTTAGTGTGGCACGAATATTAAGAGTAAATCCCTAATAATAGTAGGAACACTGTCCTCACTACTAACACAGAAGAATTTTTGTATTAGAGTTTAAAGTGCCGTGTATTGTGCCACCGATCAAAGATGGAACAAGACTCATTAACTCATTAGTTAAACAATGTCAGTGAAAATTACATATTGTTAATCATGTATATTAATCTAATTACAATGGCAAAGCAAACAATTACAAGCAACTGGTTATAGTAACAGGTAGCGTAAATAATGCTGAGGAAATTGCTATATTGGTCTGGGTATAGTGATTGTTCTTAATTTCGAAATTTAGTTTAATAGAGTTGTCTACAATACTTTTGGAATAAATTGTAATTATACAGAAACTCTTGAAGGAACAACATTAATAACATAAATTGTGAAACATAACAATACCTACTTAAATAATATGAGTAGAAAATTTAATTAGTTTCATCAAAGATACTATCTACCCTAATATCTGAACAATGACAATAAGCCTTTTGCAATTAATTATTTGCTAATTAAACAAACCTCTGCGATGTCAAATAAGAGCAAATAACTTCAGCTAGTTACGCTAGAAAATAGAATAATAAAAGTTTTGGAAAATGAAAATGGTAATAGTATAATTACATTCACACATATTATTAGCCAACGCTGGTAATGGGAGGTTCAATAACGCGTGCAGATGGCAATAAATCCCAACATGCCTCATCGCCCCCTCATTTAATTAATCAGATAATTATTTGAAAAATTAATTAACTGGGTAATTAAGTGATAAATATCAAAATCACATTATTAGAAAATCAATCAGATAGCTTCAAATAAATCATATGAAAAACACACAAGTACATAAAAAATGTTCAAATGTTTGTAAATCTATTGGACCAAACTGCGTTGTCATCAGTCTGTAGCTTACAAACTATTTAAACTAAGGTAAACTAACCTAAGGACAGTACACACACACATGTACCAGGGAGGACTCGGATCTCCGACGGCGCATGTACCAAGGAGGACTCGGACCTCCGACGGCGAGCAACCGCGCGCTCCGCAGCGAGGCGCCAAAGACCGCTAACATGGGTACTAAAATAACTTTAATCTGTATAATACATTCTATTCATCCTATGTTAGGCACAAAATTACATAAAACCCCAACATAGCACAAAATTCAATGATTAGTGACATAAATATACAAAATATTTACAAAACAAGTTAATGGAAAATTTACAAAATTTATCAGTTCTTGTATATTGAAACACACTACTAACAGAAGGGAGGAAGACTTCTCTCCCAGTCCCTCTCCTGTTTGTCACAAAAGGGATGACACGTTATCTCCCAGTCTTCTGACCACACTTCCTTCAGAGCACTACAATTTTGACTTAGCTCCACGGTGGGTCCACGCATGCATCAGGTCAAAAAATGGTTCTCCTACATGTTGCAAAGTGTCCTTCTCTGGGAGGTGGCCTTCCTTCACCATAGTGCATGAAAAATGTACTAAATTCCCTATTTTAGTATCTCATCAAAATTGATGACCAGTTATACAATAATATATAGTCATTATGGTAGGGAGTACTTTACAAAGGAAGAATAAACCAATATATATTTATTCTAATAATACCATACACATTTTAACTCTTATTAAGAAAAATAATGGAGATTTGCTTTGCATGTCTCTATAGACTATACTGAAGCGAAAATGAAATGTAATGCAAAAACTTGAAAATCACATTGTTTTTTACAATACCAAAATTTAAATTTTATCCTCTCACATTACAGTACCAAGATAATCAAACATACTCCTACAGACAACATATGAACAAAAATAAAAGAAAATGCCCCCCCTCCACTTTTTACTCACATACCACAAATACCGAGCAGGAATTAAATGATCAAAATATCAAATAAAAAAGAGGGTATATTCGTAAATTAGTGTTGTACCGAAGCTGGTCGCAGTGGCAGAGTGGTCTGCGGCGCGCCACTCACAGTCTGCACGGCCACTACGGTCGGGGGCTCGAATCCACCCTCGGGCATGGATGTTTGTGTCGTCTTTAATATAGGTAGTTCATAAGTAGTTCGCAAATTTAGGGACTGATGACCCTGCAGTTAAGTCCCTTAAGCTTAAAAAACATTTGAACATTTTTTGTACCGAAAATTTACAGAAACAACATACACTAAACCAGTTGTATTGCCCAAGATGACATACATGTACATCTGTCTGAAATCTCTCATTTCCAAACTCACCTCACATACGACAAATAACGAGCAGGAATTAAATGATCAAAATATCAAATAAAAAAGAGGGTATATTCGTAAATTAGTGTTGTACCGAAGCTGGTCGCAGTGGCAGAGTGGTCTGCGGCGCGCCACTCACAGTCTGCACGGCCACTACGGTCGGGGGCTCGAATCCACCCTCGGGCCTGGATGTTTGTGTCGTCTTTAATATAGGTAGTTCATAAGCAGTTCGCAAATTTAGGGACTGATGACCCTGCAGTTAAGTCTCTTAAGCTTAAAAAACATTTGAACATTTTTTGTACCGAAAATTTACAGAAACAACATACACTAAACCAGTTGTATTGCCCAAGATGACATACATGTACATCTGAAATCTCTCACTTCCAAACTCTCAAATTTTACCAAGTTATCTGTAAGATAGAACCCATTGAAAATCTGCAATAGCAAAAAAAAGGTTCCCTAACCATTGGCCCTACTTACTCATTACCATCGCTTAATTATACCTTATAAATAAATATTCTTCATCATATCTTATCTTATTTTACATTATATCTATATACTCCTAATACTCTATTACCTTATTACTCATAATACCTCATTACTCAATCAATATTTATTTGAATACACCATCAAAGGAAATATGAAAATCCTGCCTAGGCCACTACAAATCTCCAGAACAGTAGTCCATAGTAAATCACCAGCTTTTACAAATGTTCAAATGTTTGTTAAGCTTATGGGACTTAACTACGGGGTCATCAGTCCCTAAACTTACAAACTACTTATGAACTACTTACGAACTAGGACGGCACAAATATCCATGCCCGAGGAGGGATTCGAACCCCCGACCGTAGTGGCCGTGCTGACCGTGACTGGAGCGCCTCAGTCACCGCGGCCACCGCGGCCGGCAGCTTTTACATTCATTACTTTAATACAGACAGAACCATATAAATTTGAGATCGCCTTATTCCATTATCATACTGCTTTAAATTCGTGGCCATAGATACAAATTCCTCACATAGCTACAGATTATTATGCTCACAACTCAAAAAGTGCAACACATTGACTTCATCTCAATAAACACCAAACATAACTTTCATTGCACTAAAGTCAGGTGTTAAATTTTGTTGCTGCTTTATATGCTGTATAGAAGATACATAATTAAGGTGGATGGTACTGGTTTCACTCAAACAATACAGAATATGCGTTACACCTTGGTAACATACTGTTACACTATTACATCTAACTAAACTAAACAAAACATAGTAGGAGAAAATTTTACGAACTTACAACCTACTCATAGGATAAATTTGCCTTCGAGGTACTTGGAGGCCCCCAAGACAAGAGGCCCGGGGTAGTCCCCCCCCCCCCCACGCGCCCGCCTTAGTCCGCCACTGTAAAGAGGTGTAACAGTGTTGCAAGTAGGGCAACAGAAACAGCGCACCCCAGCAATAGACCACGACGAATGCCGCTCCAATACTGGAATAAAAAGTAAAATAAATAAATAAATAAAAAATAAAAACGCGGGACGTCTTTCTTCGGGGGCACGCGAAAATAGAACTGGCTGCAGCCAGCAGCAGGCCAGGGTGTGATTCTGACTTCCCAAGAAGCCACAATCCCCATTGTAAATGTCTTCCGCAGGCGGGGACGAAATGTTAGGTTTCCGTAATATATCCATCCAACGAAAGAGTAATAGCCTGGCAATTTGACTTCATAATGAAGATGGTGTCTGCCCACCTCAATGTTGTAATAACATTAAGATATTGATAGATGTGAAGCATTGAATTAAAATTTGTGGTGCGGCCGGGAATCGAACCCGGACCTCCATGCTTACTAGGCAGACGTATTAACCGTTACACTACCACACCACTGACGCTTAAGGCGCCTTGGAATAGTCTATGTACGATTTCCCTCCACAACACAAACTTTAATTCAGCTTCTTTGTTCCAAAGATAATTGTCACTAGTGCCAAGGCTCTCCATGCAGCGGAATAGCACCTCAGCAATGGACATGGTGGAACAATCAATCCTGTTATGGTGATATAAATATCAATTAATATGAATAAATTTTAATTCAATGCTTCACATCTATCAATAATGTCTTTGACATATTTGAGACGTAAATCCGTCTCAGGGATTATTTATTCATATTAATTGACATTTATATCACCATAACAGGATTGTTCCACCATGTCCATTGCTGAGGTGCTATTCCGCTGCATGAAGAGCCTTGGCACTAGTGGCAATTATCTTTGGAACAAAGAAGCTGAATTAAAGTTTGTGTTGTGGAGGGAAATCGTACATAGACTATTCCAAGGCGCCTTAAGCGTTAGTGGTGTGGTAGTCTAACGGTTAAGACGTCTGCCTAGTAAGCATGGAGGTCCGGGTTCGATTCCCGGCCGCACCACAGATTTTAATTCAATGCTTCACATCTATCAATAATGTCTTTGACATATTTGAGACGTAAATCCGTCTCAGGGATTATTTATTCATATTAACATTAAGATATTTCCAACTTGGTGGGCGAGATGAACTATTCCCTACCTATGATGGAACATCATCAGTGCAGATTGCAAGTCATGATGACTTATGCAGACCACATAAAACACTTAACACTTAAAATAAAAACTTCTTATCCCCCACCAAGCTGGGAATTGATTGATTTTATTATAATAGCCTCGAATAAGTAATTGAGTCATTTCTGCGCGTGAAAGTTGATATTTTACATTATTCACACTTGTCTTCCTAATTATTCGGGGATGTGTATAGTCTTCACCCAGCTGCAGTTACGATCGAAAATCGGACACGTTTTAACAGAATTTAATTTCCACAAATCACCTCAAAAGTTTTGTGACATTACGCCTTTGTAGCTGTTGTAACTGTCGTAACTCGTCAAGGTTGGAAATTAACAGGTACGCTGATCTGAGAATTTTCTTCTGCTAAGAGGGTTGGAACTTAAATAGTAGCCACTAACTATTCATAATGATACAAAATCGTTGGATGTTTGCACGTGTTATTGTACTTCATAGTAGTCACCAATGTTTTGAACACCCCGTTGCCAGCGATGAAGGCGTAGTATACCGTTAGCAGAGCCTGTTCTGTTGATGGTGCGAATGGGGCGGTCTACTGCCTGTCGAATCTCTAGAACAGTTCTGAAGCGAATGCCACGAAATGGTTCCTTCATCTTCGGAATCAAATCAAAGTCACAAGTATTTAAGTCCGGGTAGTGTGGTGGATGGTACAGTACTTCCCATTCCCGCCGACCGAACAGATCAGCCACAGCTTGCATTGTATGCGCCCGAGCATTGTCGTGCCAAATCATTGGTGGGTTGAGCAGAACGTGTTGCCTCTTCTTGCTCAAAACTGGTCGCAGGTGATGCTCCAAAATCTAAGAGTAATACTGTGCATTGATGGTCTCTGTTGTTTCCGTTTCGAAAACTTATGTTAGATCGCCCGTTCACAAATGACAGTGTTTCCCACAATTCTGTGAACGCCGCTGACGTGGGACGGGCGAGTCAATTTACTCGGAGGTGAGGTAGGTCAACAACGTGTGCTATCAGCAACAAGTAAAGTGTCTCCACAGCAGTGTTCCCGCCAGTTAATGAAATAAATCGCAAGTTGCGATCAGTTATGTACTAGCTTTAGATGAAATACCCAAATTGCGGAGAATGAAAATTTGGGCCCGGCCGGGATTCGAACCCGGGATCTCCTGCTTACTAGGTAGACGCGTTGACCACTCCGCCACCGAGGACACAGTGACCAATCCGACTGCAGAGGACTCTTCCCTGCACGTCTCCTGCCACACCCAAATCTCCATTCGCCACGCTGTCTCTTTCCTATAACCACAGCCTATTTTGTTCTGTAATGCTCCCCTGATGGGGAAACACAGTATTGTATTGTGGCTGCGAGCAAAATAAGACACATCCTTGAATTAGAGAAAACTTCCATAACTGAATAAATAAAAGAAAACAAGGCACATTCACAACTGATATACAAAGAGCCCAAATATATTAAGGAAGTGTAAACCTTAGTGATTAAAACAAATTGTACAAATGTCTTCAACTAGTAGTATAGTCAGTAATGCAATCAATAATTGATGTTTTGTGTTAAAGGTCCGCAGATATTTACGATTAACGAGAGATCTGATTCCAGTTTACGAGTTCAATTTCACAATGCACTCGGTACCACTGCCATCCTTACATTGGGAGTGACTTCGTTAACAAGCACCAAAACTAGAACAGAAAGCTGACTGATAAGTCGTTGAAACCATTTATATACACTAAACAGTTCAGGAAATGTAATTAGAAATTGCTACTAAAATGTCAAATGTCAGTAATCTTCACACAGTAATAACTAACTTGACAGTACATTAATCCGAAATAAGTTACGTACGAGGAATGCTAATGTTCTGTCTGCAACATTCGCGCATTATGACACCGCACCAAAGCCAATGCGTGTAACAGTTACTACTAACGCATCAATTCTAGTTCACGAATGTAGCCACGGGTAAACCATCTCAAAACCAGTTCCCTCGGAACACAATTCTTAGGTGCAGTTCCCCAGCCACCACACATTATGGCACGCGATACTCACCCAGAACTTCTTCTAGTTTCTGCCGCTCCACTCTGCACGGAAGCCGACCACAGGGGCAATGTAAACGGCTGACTACCCTGCCGACGTGTTTAGCAGCGAGGCGGAGCAATGCACATTTGCGCCAGGAACCACGTCCAAGTTGTGGCGTCCACTAGCAGGCCTCTGTTCCACCCGGCGGGCGAGCCATTGCTCCACGATGATCCGCCTCGTACTTCCCGGAAAATCAAACTGAACTCGCGGCAACCCGGAGACAAGTTAGGAAGAGCTCCCCAGACCACTCATGCGCCTCTCGTGCCCGATAATTCGAGGGTATCACCAAAGAAATTATCAACTACTTTCGATGTATCGAAACGTCACATGGCAGACAGGTTGCTGTCCTGCAGAGGCGCGAAACGGCATAAGTAATGGCGGTCAAGTGGTGTTCCTCCGCAGAAATGAAGCCGTGGCATATCGGTCAAAATATCGGCTGGAACGACCCGTATGGCTGTCCGCCATATTGCGAATTTATAACGATGATTAATTTCGGACCCAGAGAAATACTCCGTCCCCACGAGACGACGGTCCTGTGGTTAGTCATGCATCAGGGCTGACGGCAATTTTAATTGGGCTGTTCTTTATGAAATAACCATCGAGTCGCCATTTTGTGTACTGTTTGAACCCATAATCAAAAAGCTACGAGAGAGAGTTGAAAAATAAGTTTCCCTTGGCGACTGAGCCCAGAGTTGCGTATGGAAAAAATGAGACATTAATGATACATTAATTATCTACAAAATTTCCAAATGCATTCAGACATTTATCATACCGTTTTCTAAGCTTTCCAGGAAAAAATCTGGGCGTTGCTTACGGGAGAAGCATTGCGTCTCAGAAAACGGTAAATAGCACTTTACCTGCAGACGGAGTGCTTTTTATCTTGTTTCGAACAGGTGATGACTAATGTTTCCACTCCATGGTTGCAGCCTTCGATTCGGTCGTGTAATGGTGGACCCACGTTTAATCCCCCGTTACAATCCGAAACAGAGAGTAATTTCCATATTCATGGTCGATCTAATGCTCTAGTGTTCAAATATTTGTTAAGTTCAAGGGACTTGACTGTAGAGTCATCAGTCCCTAGACTTACAAACTACTTATGTAGCACCTTATACTAAAGACGACACAAACATCCATGCCCGAGGGGGATTCGGATCCCCGACGGGGAACGGCCTTTCGCATCGTAGCACAGCGCCTCAATGCGCTCGGCCGCTCCGCCGCGGCCATGGTCGATCTCTCAATGGTGTATCGGTGTCTTGGACGTGCGCGTTCACCTACTGTGTCGTCTTTCGCCCATATCCTTCAACGCTTCTTCCGTATGCAACACCTTGATTTTTTGCTGGGCGGCTTTTTGAAGCTTATGAACCGTTTTGACAAATGTGTTGATGTACTTGGAAATTATGTAGAAAAGTAAGGATTTGTATTACCTTTAGTGTCTTATTTTCCAACTACCTCTCCCAATAACTAATTAGAGTTCACTTTTTTTTTTTTTTCAAAAAGTCTGCACTAGGTGGCACACTTGTACCTTTGTGTTCAGTTAGGAAAAGTCTAAGCCCTACACGTTGGCCACAGCGGATTTTAAAGCAAACGTAGTCAGTGAAAAGGAGTGATGCAAAGGTAAGGTATATTTTCAGTTCTCGCAACACTCCAGAATGAGTTCCATTCTGCGTCCACATCACCATGTCGGGCCACACACCAGGCCGAAAGTAAACGCCTAACTGCGGAACGCGCGCTTCTGGCAGAGGGAAGAGCCACCCCGCCCTTATACGGGTCCACGATATTTTTTGCTCGCCCTCATTTGGAGCCAGGGCACGTTACGGCGCTCCCATGCCGACCTAATTGGGCCCCTTTGTTATGGATAAAATTCGATTTTGCTTTCGCTGAGACCCAGCTCATTCTACATTTCTGTTTTCGTAACTCGATGTTCATGATACGGGCGTGCGTGATTTCAGCGGAACACGAAAAATATTTCTGTCCATGCGAACGTTCCGCTTTGATCTGTAAATAGATACGTGCTTTTCTCCGGACGGACTTTTTTTTTCAGATATGAGGTGTTAACATTTGCATTGCGTATGCTCAACGAGGAGACATAGTTATTACCGTAGATGTGTGTACCGAAAATATTGGGATGTCCTCTTTTTGACAAAGGGGCCCTCATGGTTAAGCAGCTTAGCTCGGGACGAGACTTGGGTGGTTAGTAGTATGCCCCAATAGTTTCCACCCATAAGAGATTTGAGTTGCATGAGCCATTAAATTCTAATTAATGTTCTACGCATAACTCATAATTATGTACTGATCAAATTGTTGCATAAGGCACCACAGCGGAATGTTTGAGCCTATAACAGAAGCTATTCCAACGCCATTTTCCAGAGCCGATCCTAGGTAGTGGAGGGTTTTGTATCCCAGCCTCGTTGCCGCTTTTGTGTCTCGTTTCCGTCGTAGGTGTCGGTGGCCGAGTAGAAAGAGACCGACACAGGAATAAAGGATGCACACTTGTGCAGGTACGGAGGTGACCAGCCAGTGGGACAGCGGAAACTAGAAACACTAGAGTAAATTAGAACGAGATATATATTTCATAGAGACTTAGTAATACTTAACTTTTACATAGTTCTTGACTGCAGAATGCTGATAGATTAGGTAGAGGCCTGCCTACTGATGATTCCTAGTGCCTATCCGAGAGCCAAGTCTTAACTGGTGCCCATCTGATTCCCAAGTGTTAACTGGTTCCTATCTCAGTCCCAAGTGAACGATGCAGCAGTCGTGGCCACGAGCGGAGTTGCAGCAGAGGGCGCTCGTGGCTGACGTCGTAAGAACGCCGCGCCGTGCGTGCATGGCGGCGCGCGGCGAAAGTACGTGGCGCGCACTTTAGACTTGTGCGACACCACAGAGGGACCCTGTCCAAAAATCTGTAGGGAGCTCACCCACATTCCCCCGTCTTCCCCCCCCCTCCCCCAAATCCAGTAAAGCTTATATACACTCCATTAAAATTACTACACCACGAAGATGACGTGCTACAGACGCGAAATTTAACCAACAGGAAGAAACTGTGATATGCAAATGATTAGCTTTTCAGAACATTCACACAAATTTGGCGCCGGTTGCGACGCCTACAACGTGCTGACATGAGGAATGTTTCCAACCGATTTCTCAATACACAAACAGCAGTAGACCGGCGTTGCCTGGTGAAACGTTGTTGTGATGCCTCGTGTAAGGAGGATAAATGCGCACCATCTCGACTTTGATAAAGGTCGGATTGTAGCATATCGTAATTGCGCTTTATCGTATCGTGACATTCATGCTCACGTTGGTCGCGATCCAATGACTGTAAGCAAAATATGAAATCGTTCAGTTCAGGAGGGCATTACGGAACGCCATGCTGGATCCCAACGACCTCGTATCACTACTAGTCTAGATGACAGGCATCTTATCCGCATGGCTACAACGGATAGTGCAGCCACCTCTCGATCCCTAACAGATGGGTATGTTTTCAAGACAACAACCATCTGTACGAACAGTTAGACAACGTTTGCAGCAGCATGGACTGTCAGCTCGGAGACCATGGCTGCGGCTACCCTTGACGCTGCAACAAAACAGGACCGCCTACGATGGTGTACGCAACGACTAACCTGTGGGCACGAATGGCAAAACGTCATTTTTTCGGATGAATCCAGGTTCTGTTAACAGCATCATGACGGTCGCGTCCATGTTTGGTGACATCGCGGTAATCACACATCGGAAGTGTGTATTCGTCATCGCCATACTGGCATATCACGCGGCGTGATGCTATGGGGTGTTGCTGGTTAACATCTCGGTCACCGCATCAATGGCACTTTGAACAGTGGCCGTTACATTTCAGACGTGTTAAGACCAGTGGCTCTACCCTTCATTCGATCCCTGAGAAATCCCATATTTTAGCAGGATAATGCACGACCGTATGTTGCAGGTCCTTGAAGGGCCTTTCTGGATACGGAAAATGTTCGACTGCTGCCCTGGCCAGCACATTCTCCAGATCTCTCATCAATTGAGAACGTTTGGTCAATGATGGCCGAGCAACTGGCTCGTCACAATAGGGCAGTCACTGCTCTTGATGAACTGTGGTATCGTGTTAAAGCTGCATGGATATCTGTACCTGTTCACACCATTTGACTCAGTGCCCAAGCGTATCAAGGCCGTTATTACGGCCAGAGGTAGTTGTTCTGGTTACTGATTTCTCAGGATCTATGCACCCAAATTGCGTGAAAATGTAATCACATGTCAGTTCTAGTATAATATATTTGTCCAATGAATACCCGTTTATCATCTGCATTTCTTCTTGGTGTAGCAATTTTAACAGCCAGTAGTGTACATTCCTCACGTTCAGAAGAATTCTATGTTTCGTCATTGACATACAACTAATATATCAAAAGACTTACTACAGCAAAAGTACTGTTATAATAGGAAAATAATTAAGTGTAGAAGGAATCGTAATAAATATGGCAATTACTAAAATGTTAATAATAAAAAATAACTTGGCTGTCGGAATCCTTCCAATTTAATGGAATTCAGAATCGAAAAGTTTCATAAGTGCTGTATTGGACATACACTTACTTGTCTTCAGCACTTGACGTCTTCTGTATTTATAAGAAATTAAATGGGTACAATTTTGAACTTGTCAGTAATCCAATTTTTTAACAATTTTGTATACCAGCGAACCGGTTGTATAATTTTTAGGTTCTTGACCTAGTTTTCGTTGCCACTAAGGATAACTTCAACAGAAGAATAAAAATAGTTACGTCATGTGTTTTAGCTAACTATTTATATTCTTCTGATGAAGTTGTTCTAAGTGGCAATGAAACTTAGGTCAAGAACATGTAAATTACGCAATCGGTTGGCTGGTATACAAAATTGTTAAAAATATTAAATTAGTTGTAGGGCATAAACATTAATGGTCTTCTGTTTTACGCACTTGAGGCAAAATATCTTTTCCTTGCTTTTTGACGAGCGAATTCCTCAATGTTCAAAACTCAATTTGGAAACCACGTTTTTGTTCCGCTGACAACATGTCAAGAGAAGACAGGCATACTTTGCGACATGCTGCTTCTGATATGAACATAAGGAAATAAACAGTCGTCATCATTACTTTCATCATCATCGACACGCCACGCACAAGTCCCCGAAGTGGCGTCAATCAAAAGACCTGTAGTAGGCGGCCGGACCCCATGGGGATATCCCGGCCAGTAGAAGTCAAACGATCATTTCCTTTCCTATTTTCCTGCGGCAGAGGCGGCGGAAGGCATGGGCGACGTGGGCGACAAACCACAGCTCACGCTCCTAGGGTCTCGCGCCTTCAGTGTTTTGCACAGTTACCTTTAGCTCATGACCAATATTCAACCATCACTATTGAATCATGCAGAGAAGGCTTTCACGACCGGCTGAAATAATTGCTGTTGAATCTTCCGGGTTATATGGTCGTGGTCGAAGAAACATATCTGCTCCTGACGTTTCGTCCAGACCTACGCTGGACATAATCAGCAGATAAGACTCACCTCTACTAGTAGCACCTCTGAAGATGTCCAGCGCAGCTCTGGACGAAACGTCAGGAGCAGATATGTTTCTTCGACCACAACCATATAACTCGGAAGATTCAACAGCAATCATCATTATTGCAGCGACTGGTAGCAAAGATTTTACTCATCAGGATAGAGTAGGGTGGAGAGCTGCATCAAACCAGTCTCCGGACTGAAGACCATAACAACAACAACAAGGCGATAAATCTCAGTAGCTAGAAGGCATCTGGTAATACCAGCCCACACAACATTCGCTTTCTCTAGAGTGTATGAACCTTCAGTTACCATCGAGGTGTCATTTTTGAACCCAGAATAAACATTTTCTTATTTATCTCAAGAATAGCACCGGTTTTACGCCAGAGATTATATGTATTCTCTTTCAAGTCAATCGTCTTCAAGGAAACTTGGTAGTGTAAATTGTGACGTTGTTTGTTATTGAGTAATTGAATGTACATTATTGTGTTTACTGCCTCGCGTGTGTAATCTAACAATGAGTGGCGAATCTGTTCGTATCGAAGGACATGTTATGATGACGGAAAAGATTAAGGGCTATTTAGATAAGTGTTGTTTTTGTGGCCTTCAGTCCGGAGACTGGTTTGATGCACCTCTCCACCCTACTCTATCCTGAGCAAACCTTTTCATCTCCTCATAAGAACAACAACCTACATCAATTTCAATTTTACTTTACCGGATGTGATGGTTGTATGACTGTTGTCTGCCAGTGTGATTAATATTAATTATTTCTACTCGAAAACGAAGATTCACAAAAAGCTTATAAAATTGGGCTAAAATTTTTGGGTGCTAATATGGGCAGCCACAAAAAGATGCAATAAATAAAATATATTTTAATAAAACGGCATGAAACAATACAAAATGACATATTAGTTCAAAAAACCAACTTGTATACGTTTATGCATCTTCAGTACACATCAAATTTGAAATATTCACAAAAATCGCAAATATAAGTAGCACCTTCAGCGCCGGTACAGTATAAGTGTGCCCACATTTGGCACATAACACATTTGACTCACACCTATTCTCTTCTGTCCTGTGAAAACATTTCATCACAAAAGATACATGTAGCATCGCTTGAGTCAGGTGTGTCCCCATCGTTAATGTCCGGGTCATTATCGCTGTCCACAGGAGCCTGATGAGACAGATGATGAGTCAGATTGTTCAGAGGGGTAATTTTTCTTTTTCTGTAGGCCATTACTCCACCCCCTTTGGCCCGCAGGGCGGCCTCTAGCTCCCGAAAACCTTAATGACCTCTTCTTCACAGCACTTCTGTCAAGCGATTTTTTCAGCTGATCCTTATATGGCGTTCCAGTGACAAAGCAGGCGGAAGCTGCTTTGCGTCCCAGAGTGGTGGTTCTCGTCTTAATGCTCAGGCCAGGGTAGATGTCGAATGGCGAAACTTCATTTGTTTAAGGAGAGGCATATGATGTTGAAGATCCAGGGATAGCAAGTGGAGCAGCAAGTGATTCGGAAAGACTAGTCCTGCTTTCTGCTGTGGAGCAAGTTTTTCCTGCTGCGAACTCAGCAGCTATGAAGTCATTGTCGGTGAAGATGTAGCGGTTTAAAGGATACAACCCTTTGAACCCTTTTTTTGCAATCTCAGCTGTTTGGACACGAACGTAGGCTTGGCCAAAAACTTCCATAACGTCGTACGGTGTGAGAGGACGCTGATTGTGATGTAACCATACTCTCACTGCCTCGCTGTAGTACCTCTTCAGAGGACCCATGGACATCTCATCTAGAGGCTGCAGTCTGTGGGTGGAATGATAGTCACGTGGTGCTCTCGGCTAAGTAAATCACATCTGGATTTCGAACATGGCTATAATGTCCATCCAAGATGAGTAAAACAGACCTTTGTTCAGTAGCGCATGTTTTCTCAATGAAATGAGCAAACCATTCAGTGAATAAATTGTTCTGAACCCATCCAGAAGGATGAGCTCTACCAATTGTACCAGCAGGGCAGCCTATCATTAGAGCTTGCGACATGTTGCTTCTAGGGAAAATTATCATTGGCGGGACAAAATGTCCCGAAGCGCTCATGCATGCAATAATTGTGATTGTTGCTCCTCTTTCTGCAGACGTTAGAGCTGCAATTTGTTTTTTCCCTTTCAAACCTATCACTTTGGGAATTTTGCCCTGGACAATAGACAATCCTGTCTCGTCCACGTTATAGACTCCGTCTGCTGGATATGAGAGTTTTTTGGAAGCATCTGCCAATAAATCAAAGAAAGACATCACATTCTTCTTATTGAAGCCTAAGGCTCAAGCATATCATGTTCCAAAAGGTTTGCGAATTGACAGCTAATCCTTATGCCTCTCAAGAAAAAGGTCAGCCCAAGCTTTTTCTGCTTCTCCTTTAAAGTTGTTTCTCTGGGCAAGTAAAAATGCCATCCTTCTCAGATCTGCCAAACTGCACCCAAAACATTTTTGCACCATCTCTAGGAGGTAAGAAACTAACTGCTTTTCGAGTTCTGCATTTAAACACTGTTTTCTTCCGAGTCTTGTCTCTTGAACTACTTGGTCAGGGGTCTTATCAAGTGTAAGATACCTCTGCAAACTGGTACGAGGCACTTCAAACTTTTTTGTAGCACCGTTCACAGAGGCTTTCACAGCTGCTATGGCACATACTGTTTGAGATTTATTCCACTTATGCCTCTGATTCTTACATTCATAACGCTTCTTCGTTCTCGGCATTCTGGAACGATAAAAAATACTACTAATTTGATAACAAATCTATTCTTTTGTTGCTTTGTGATTTTTAAATTTCAGCTTTAAACATGATTTGGCAATCTGAATCCCCACAAGACTACCTTTTTTTTTTTTTTTTTTTTTTAAAAAAAAAAAAAAAAAAAAATATGGTGTTATTATGGCCCACCTTTAAATAGGGGCCCATACTTACACCAACATCACAGGCCCATATTTACACCAAAAACACTTAAGCAACATGGACACTATCTCATCTAACCTAGAGGCGTTATTATGTAAAAACGTGCTTCTAAAAGTAGCTTGGGATTCTGTTTATCTGAATATCACAGAGTAATTGATTAAACCAGTCACAAAAACATGAAAAGAAAACGGTTTCACATACCTGCAAAATGTTTGCAGTCCAGAACAAATAGGAATTCACAGAATAATAGACGATGCAACCTCACTGCTTGAGACAATGGTTCCAACTGCTCACTGCTGCCTTCTATCAACAATAGGCACCGTTTATAGTACTGGTCGCTAAAGTGCAGCACTTGTAATACCCTCTTAATGAGTGGTGTCCATATTTACACTTGTGTCCACTTTTACACCATTTCCTCCAACAACCTTATCTCAAAAACTACTTCACGAATTTGCATGGGGTTTTCACAGGTAACTTCAGCGTTACTCTGGACAACATGTAGACTTCGTTTTATAAAAGTCGGATCACGGGTAAAAAGAGCATCGTAATTTGAAATTTTTTATCTACAACTGTCATGTCAGTCTGTCTGTTTGAACACGTTTATCTCCAAAACTATTTGACGAATTTTCATAGGGTTTTCACACGTAACTTGAGCATATCGTGCGGTTACATAAAGGATCAATAATTAAAATCGGACCAGAGAAAATAACTATATCATAATTTAATCATTTTAAAAAGCCATGGTATATGTCTATTTTCTGAGGATAATCTCCAAAAGTACTATACGAACATTCCATAGCTAAATTGAGAATAGCTTGGAAAGTAACATAACCTTCATTTAATCAAAATCGGATTAGAGGAAAGAAATATATAGTGATTATATGTTCTATGTGTATACTATGCTTATATGTATGGTGTAGGACAGCAAATTTCCAAGAGTACTGTACGAACTTTCATGGGGTTCCATAAGTCAATTGAGAATACCTTGGGGCAGAATATAAGCTTCATTTCATCAAAATCGCATCAGGGGAAGAAAAGATATCGTAGTTTGTAGTATATGGAATATGCTATGCTTCAATTGCAGCGGAGTACAGTAGAGTCGTAATCATATCACCCATATTTTTTTAAATTATTTCCATTTTTATTATTTTTGTCCGAAATGTTTGCAAAAATCATAAGACTAGAAGCAAATCTAAAGTGGGCCATAAAACACGTCAGTGCGATTTTTATTTCGTTGTCAACACAAAGAATTATTCCCCTCATTGTACGTGACTGATTTCTCAAATAGGATTCAACGGTCGTTGACAACATCAATACACTACACCGCTGTCGTAAGGAAAATTGTATTCCTAGTTTCAGTGTATTACACCTTAGTTATGCGAATAAAAAAACCAAGCATCGCCATCTATTAGTTATTTGGTATACTATATAAGTAATGACGCCTCTATAGCCGATTTGCTTCTAGTCTTATAATTTTTGCAAACATTTCGGACAAAAATAATAAAAATGGAAATAATAAAAAAATATGGGCGATATGATTACGACTCTACTATTGTGATAATATCCATGCACCCAACACGTAATATTCTCTCAGACCGTATTTTAACAAACAGCCAAAATTATATGATATTCGAGTTTAGCTTTGACAGACATACTCTTAGTTTGATCTTTTACCTCTTTAAACTATTATTTTAATATATTTCCTACATTTCCATTGTATTTTTCCGTTAAAATATTATCACCTGTCTTGTCTTAGTAGTGTGTTCAAAGTTTATTTTCTTTGCCTGACTGCAGCCTGGAAGAAACGTAGCGTACATATGACTTTAGGACGAGTGAATATAGCCCGGATGGAATACAGCGTATATACGCCATCTTGCTTTCGGTATTTGATGATTTTCCAATTATAACACATGCGTTATCATTTCAAAGCAATGGCGCACTGAAAATTATCAAAAACACTTCGTTCTTAGGACAATGAATTATAATCTAATGTCTAAAATTGCCATGCTAGCAGTTAACACCTGCCATTGATAGTACGAGAATTACGGATTACTCTCGCAGCTGTTCGCCAGAGCGTAATGGGCGACGAATGAGTTTGTGATGTACGAACACGTTAGACGGTGGTTCGGAACTTGCTAGGGCGCGATGGCTCAGCGCGTTCGGTCAGAGGGTTGCCGTCATGGTAGCTCGATGCCCTCTGTAAAGAGAGAACTAAGTTAACGACGAAACTATCAAAATAGAACAAAACAAACCAACGTTCACAAACTGCCGATCAAACCGAAGAACCAATGAAAGAGAGAGAAAGAAAGATGGTTCAACGACATCTCCAATAAAAACTGAGCAAATTTCTCGAAGAACATTCCAGAGCGAATATGACAACCTCAAGGCATCGATCTCCCTCAAGACAAAAGAATATATTTGAAAAAATGTAACCACTATTGACAATTTTTTCCTCTTGCTTCCTTAAGGGTTTTCGCACACCCTTGGTAATTGAACACAACTATATTCTGCAAGATTCTGAGTTGTTCAAAGGTAACAGCGCTTTCTCCGAAAACTGCATTTGTTCTGCTTCGAGAGCATGCCATGAAATACATACCAACGAATTGCATACATAGCCTTCTTTATTACATGTACATAAACTGGAGAGATACCGTGAAACCTTAACTTTTCCCGGCGTAATGAATGCTCAAACACCTCACAGGTATGCTGCCTGGTGACGTCTTCGATAACCGCCGATATTTCGGCGGTTGTCGACGACGTCACCCGGCAGCATACCCGGAAGTTATTTGGAAAGATACTGTTAAAATGGCTGTTGTAAATGACGCAATGACAGTACTAAATGTTCAAATGTTTGTAAATCTCTCGGACTGAACTGTTAGGTCATCAGTCCGCAGCTTTCAAAATACTTAAACTAAGGTAAACTAACCTAAGGACAACACAAACACCCATGCCTGAGAGGGGGGACTCGAACCCCCGACGGCGAACGGCCCTGCGCACTGCAGCACGGCGCCCCCGTGCACACTGCTAATCCGCCGCGGCAATGCTAGCACTACTTTGTATATATATTAAGTACTAGATTTATGTGGAATTCAGTATTACCTCACTTATTCCGTTTGTGTTCAAATGTTCAAATGTTTTTATAGTCTATGGGACTTAACTACGGGGTCATCAGTCCCTAAACTTACAAACAACTTATGAACTACTTACGAACTAGGACGACACAAATATCCATGCCCGAGGGGGGATTCGAACCTCTGACCGTTGTGGCCGTGAAGACCGTGACTGGAGCGCCTTAGTCCCCGCGGCCACCGCGTCCGGCTCCGTTTGTGATTTTAACTGTAAAAGAAAATGTAATCACGGTTTGAAGTAGAATATTTGCTCTTTATTTTAGCGCAGAACAGAGTTACATGAATGATGTCATACCTGAATTTACAGGAAAGGTAATACCCTACGTTAAAAGCATCAATAGCAACCATGTCAAAGACAAACATTTTAGTAGATGCAAAGATTCTAGTTAACGACTTTCAATATATTCCAAAAATAGTGAATAATTGCTTAGAGCCGGTTGCAGTGGGCGAGCGGTCTGCGGCGAGCAGTCAAGAGGCTGCACGGCCGTTACGGTCGGGGGTTCGAATCCTCCCTCGGGCATGGATATTTGTGCCGTCCTTAGTATTAGTTAGTTCATAAGTAGTTCGTAAGTTTAGGGACTGATGACCCCGCAGTTAAGTCCCTTAAGCTTAACAAACATTTGAATTGCTTAGAAAATAAAATAAACAGGATAATTTGTTGCAATGTAGACATTTCCCTTCCGTTTCATTAAGGAATTACACTTTCCACAGATTCTTGAACTTTATACTACAAAGATGCTCTATCTTAACTGTTAAAATACGTAACTGACAAAAAGTACGTATTTATCAAAATAAAAATAAAATTGCCGCCTTATAAGTTTGTCAGTTATATAACAGAAAAATACTGATCAGCACGTTGTTCAGAATATTCATTATTACAGTATCTTCCCAGTTTACGTGTATATGCTTCGGAAGACCATTTTTCACGACATGTTCACGAAATAGAACAAACACACATTTAAGACGGAGCATTCTTACATATGCAAAACTGTAAATATTGAAGAACAAAGCTCTATTTTATTAATAAGAGTGAAAAACCCTTTTAGGAAAAAAGGAAAGAAATGGGTAGGGGCGGGTGCATTACATTCTACCACGCTGCTCACTACACTAGGGAGAACAATTACGGACTCCGTCTTTTAATCTTATCATTTTCGACTAACAAAGCCGTGTTTTTGTTAATTCTTCAATGCGCCATTGCTTTGAAATGACAACGTTTTAGTTATGATAAGAAAATCATAAATACGTTAATATTAGGAGGAGAATTACATTTTAAGTAGATAGGTCATCCAATTTGCTTCTATAAATATTTATTTATAATGTACTACAGCTTTTTCGGCTTTTACAGCCATTGTCAAGTACCTCTAGATGGGCCTGACGTCTATATTGCATCAGTAGTATTCTCTCATCTAACTTTCAAACGATTGAGGTGGTAATTGTTTATCTTTTATTTTGATAAATTACGTACTTTTTGACAGTTACGTATTTTGACAGTTAACTACAAAGATGCTCTATCTTAACTGTTAAAATATGTAACTGACAAAAAGTACGTATTTATCAAAATAAAAATAAAATTGCCGCCTTATAAGTTTGTCAGTTATATGACAGAAAAATACTGATGCAATATGGACATCAGGCCCATCTAGACGGACTTGACAATGGCTATAAAAGGCGAAACAGCTGTAGTACATTATAAATAAATATTTATAGCAGCAAATTGGACGAATTATTAACTTAAAATGTCGTTCTCTGAGACATTTATTGCTGCTGGGCTCGAAAGAAAAGAAATTAGGCGAGTTTTCACGAATGTGATTAAATTAAAAAGTATTTGTAATAACAACACTCCTTGGCTAGGTGTATAGTGTAATTAAGGCAGTTCGTTCACTGTCACGTTACAAATTATTTCCAAGTCAGAATTTTATGCTATATACCTGAAGTTTCATGAGATTGTGGTGGTGTTTCGTGCTTCAGTAACAGTGGTATCGCGTTATTTACATGTTTGCGGAGGGGTAGGAACATCTCGAGTGACTTTTAATGTTGTATAAAATGTATGAACTTCGTAGTTTTTAAATAATTCACGTTCAAAAAAGTTTAGATGTTTGTAAGTCTATCGGACCAATGTGGTCATCAGTCCGCATCTTACAAGCTATTTAAACTAAGGTAAACTAACCTAAGGACAACACACACACACTGTGGTGTCGCACAAGTCTGAAGTGCGCGCCACGTACTTTCGCAGCGCGCTGCCATGCACGCACGGCGCGGCGTTCTTACGACGTCAGCCACGAGCGCCCTCTGCTACAACTCCGCTCGTGGCCCACCACTGAACTGCATCGTCACTTGCGTTTTGGACAGGCACTAGAACGCAGGCCTCTACTTAGTTAAACTCTGTATCTGAATTCCACTAGTCTTCAGTTAACAAAGATAAGTATTGTACTATCTCTACGAAATATGTATCTTATACTAATCTAGCTTAGTGTTTCTAGTTTCTGCTCTCCCACTGGCTGGTCACCTCAGACTGTACCCGCACACGCGTGCATCCTATTGTCATGTGTCGGTCTCTCTCTACTCGGCCACCAAGACAACCGGCGGCAACGAGACACAAAACACCCCATGGCCCAGGGAGGACGGCGAGCAACCGCGCGTTCCGCAGCAAGGCGCCTTAGACCGCTCGATAATTTACGTTTTCTTTCATAGTATGTGCCCTTGCTATCTCCCGGAAGAGTGGTTGGTTTCTCTTTTTTCCAACAGTATGACTGTACGATGCGAAATAGAAATGCCGAACTGGGGTATCAGGATAAAACGCTCAACTGCGGGTGGATACGGTCTCATTTCCGCAGGCGGGCGTTGACAGAGGGTCGGGTAGCGGCTGAGCCCCGGAAGCCGGCTCTGCCCTGGTCGCCTTATCAGGGCAGACAGCTCCGGCAGTCCGCTGGTCCGCTTCCAGCCACAAGACGCACAGTAGTTAGCCCCCGACTCCCGACTCCCGCTCCCGACTGAAAGGCTCCCGCAATTTACCGACCGTCGAGGCGCCGATAAGCCACAAATTTATGATTTCCGCTTACCAGATACGCCACCGACAGATTTACTGCGCCGTGTTGCGTGCCCTTTTCGGAATTACGGTTTCAGTTTCGCTGTTAATTTTGCTCCTCCATCTTCGAAGGCGCGATATTAAAAGCTGTTCGCAAACTCGAGATAGCATCTCTGAGGGCTATAAAAACCGTTTGCCACCAACGTTATGTCGTGGGAATTCAGAAAATACGAGGGCTATTCAGGAAGTAGGGAAAGTTTTGACATTAGAAAAGGAAAGTAATATGGAGGCCACATCGGTATCGCATTTTAGAATGTTTTGATATTTATGGCACATGAAGTTCACATCTTAAAGAAGAATCAGCCAAAGCCATTCGACGCAAGTCGAAAAAATTATCGAGGAAATCGGCTTTCAAGATTTGGAAGTACAAGTAAGTACCAATAATTAAATGTATACCCAGATGAAGGCCACTGTAACGTTGGCCGAAACGTCAGTTATTTAAGTAATAGCCTTCTTACATCGTGACGCGGTACAACACCCAGAAAACTTTTATATCATCTGTCTCTGGCCACGAAAGCCTACGTAATTATAATAATTAACTCTGTTATAGCACCTGTCGATGTAGCGTTGTAGCCTTACAACTATAGGACCTGTGGTTCGAATCCTGCCGCGACACAGTTACTTTTCTTTCGTGTTGGAATACTTACACAATTATAATATCTAATGGTAATTTTTACGAAAAATGCACGTAATTTTGTATATTAGTAATTTCTTTAAATTTTATAAAAGGTTGTTAATAATGATGGTTTCAATCGAAAAATATAGCAGTTTACATTTTTTACAGTATTGGATTCACTATTAGATGACGACGGTTGTCTTTGATTGTTCATTTGTTAAGAGCTACGACGCTGTTTTTGGAAAGTCATCTATGTAACTACTAATGGCTTTCCAAGCAGCTAACCTATTAAACCATCGGTTTAGGTGACGACAAAGTGTTCCCTTCGTCTACATTCACAAACTTTGTTTTTTTAATTTTTTTATGGGTAGTTCTGTTCCTTGTGGTCGTTGACCGTGTTTGTTCGTTGTTGTTCGATGCGTTTCTGGCTCAGCATTTTTATTACAGAGGGCGTTCAGCCCTCTGACCGGTGATTGTTATTAGAGTTCTGAACTTCAAGTACCATAAATATAAAATCAGATGCTCACGTGGTTTCTTTATAAGGCAACAAAAACATTTTATTACTTAAATTTAAAAGAGAGACAACAATACTATATTCCACATAGGATGACCTTTGAAATTCCTTCCTCGTAAAATTGTGCCGCCTCAGACTTACGCAAGCGACGGTACTCACGAATCGTTTCATCAACTTTAGCGACAAAACTATCAGTAACAATGCTCGGACGTCCACATCTCTTCATCATGAAC
Organism: Locusta migratoria; assembly: GCA_026315105.1. Lineage (NCBI taxonomy): Eukaryota > Metazoa > Arthropoda > Insecta > Orthoptera > Acrididae > Locusta > Locusta migratoria. The sequence continues at coordinate 266,810,719 of CM048745.1, read as the reverse complement.
GTTGGTTCGGCCATCTTTAAACCGAATGCATCATTTCCGGACGGATCATTCACTCGTTACCTTCCTATCGTACACTTCGCATAGTTCACAATAAATTGCTATAGGTTTCAGGGATTTATTTATTTATTTATTTATTTTTGGCAAAAAGAAACGTACCACAGTTTACACCTCACAAATGGCGGGCTTTTCGATTGCAGCGCAAACAACGTTTCTGTTGTTACGAATGGATGGAGACTTACCTGCAAACATACCAAAACACACACGATCGGCGCGCGCCTAGCGGCGTCAGACGGAAACCTTCCCTACTTTCTGAAAAGCCCTCGTAAGTTACCCATGGGAAGCCATGCTTAGAGCCTACCGTAGAAAGAGTATTACAGTGCTTGGTGCATTGTCGAAAGAAAGTTATTAAAACTTCCTGGCAGATAAAAACAATGTGCCACATAGGGAATCTTTCTTCCCTTTTTTATTTTTTTTTTCCTGGGGTAGCATGGCTCCTCGACGCCATGGCAATGTTTTTGTTCCTTCTTGATCTATGTTTATTAAACAGCACACTAATCGTGTCACCGCAGTTTCAAAATATGTGCCAGACCGAGACTCGGACAAAGGAATTTTGTCTTTTCCGGTGTTGTGGCGTTAAGACAGCGCCACACGCCAGATGCACGAGAACGATCGTGTAGAAGGCAGCAGACGACCGGCAGCCAATCGCACGCCGGCGCCGCGCATCCTGGAGGGAGTAACGGAGATGCGCGCCCTTTACAAGCGGCGATACCTAGGCCGACATACGTCTGGACAAGCCTGTCTGAATTCGGCTCCGAACTAGGCAGTCACTAGGACTCAGCGCAGCCAGCATCGAGGAAGACGACGCCGTGAGAAGAGAAGAGCGAGACCTATGTATAAAATATGAGTATTGTTTATTTCTGTAAATAAAACTTGTATTACTAATCAGTATAACTGTTATAGATGTCCACACATCCTGAATAGAACCTTTTCTGAAAGACAGGTCAGGAAAGACGAAACAGAGGCTGACCATGACGACAAAACACCCGGGGATGACGCTCTTCCGACTGAGTTACTCGTATCTCAGCACGTCTCACTGTCCAATCTCACAGTTTTAGCTCCATCAGTAGCTTGTGTTGTTGTTGTTGTTGTTGTCTTCAGTCCTGAGACTGACGCAGCTCAAAATGTTCAAATGTTTGTAGAGCTGAAGGGACTTAACTACGGGAACATCAGTCCCTGAACCTACAAACTACTTATGAACTAGCTACAACTAAGGACGGCATAAATATCCATGCCCGAGGGGGGATTTGAACCCCCGACCGTAGTGGTCGTGCAGACCGTGACTGGAGCGTCTCAGTCCCCTCGGCCACCGCGGCCGATCTGACGCAGCTCTCCACCCTACCCTACCCCGTGCAAATCTCATCATGAGAATGGAAATCTACCTAAATCTACTTACTGTATACATCTCGTGGTCTCCCTCTGCGATTTTTGCCTCATAAACTTCCCTCAATGGGAAATCGACGGTACCTTGATGTGTATTACCAATCGATCCTTTCTTTTCGTCAAGATACACTAGAAATTCGTTTTCTTCCTAATTATATTCAGAGTCGAGCGTTTTATCCTGTTACCCCAGTTCGCCAATTCTATAATTCTATTTCCCATCGCACTGTAGGGCTGGGGGGGGGGAGGGTGAAATCAACTATTCTACCCGGGGGATAGCAAGGGCACATACAAGGTGACAATTGTTGAACTAAACAATTTACAAATGTTGCTGGGTGCAATCCCCTTAATTGTGGAACCTTTTTTACTGTTTTACCAAGATCGCTTGCATTGCGGCAACTGCGAAGGCTTTTATGTTGGGCAAACAGGTAGATTGTTTTTTACGACATTCCAAGAGCATACAGGTAACCACAATCAAACTTCGTCTGGTGAGCACTTAGGAGAAAACAAACATAAAATCCACGATATTCGACAAAATATGAAGATCCTACATAAAGCGCTCAAAGGAAAGAAATCAAGCATCCTAGAGATTATGCAGATTTATAAACATTTAAAACATCATGAGAAAAATGTTCTCAACGATCAGCAGGAGATGGTGGATAACAACTAATTTAATAGTTTTGATAAGGTGTTATGAGGTAGGAGTACCCCACCACAGTTACTGTAGATACTAGTGCTGCAAATAATGTGCTGGTGACATCACTAACCATGAACGCCGCCTTGCGGTCTTTACGGTAACTGCCTTCCGTAAGTCTAACGTGGGCCCGCGCAGTTGGGTTTAATTTGATGTGAGAAGCGTGTTGACGGCAGTTTATGTTATCGGGGCCATGTTTGGCTTTTATTTTGTGACTACGCAGTTTTGTGTACTTGACAACCCCACGGAGGCACACATTTGGTATAATTAGATACACCACCGTTCCACAGGTATGTATATATAAAAGATAAAATGTATAAGCTGTGGATTTTACCGCTGTTGGGTAGTTAGTGGCAGGTACGTTGAGGTACGTTGAGTGGTCTTCTTTTTGTAGATCTGACTATCTTATATGCCCGTACTTCTCAACGGTTGTTGAAGGTAGGCCTGTGTGTATCATGGCTTTTTAGGGTTCCGGACCTCAGTCAGTAAAAATAGAATCTTTGTTGGATCACTCTGTTAATAAACTCAGTTGTCCTAGCCAAGATGTCAAATCTAGGAAAAAGTTATTGTCCGAAACGATGTATCTTCATATAGTTTTTGACACGAAAAGTGAAACGTGCCAAAATAAAGAATGTCGTTAAGTATTTAATGCACAAAGCAAAATCAGTAACACTATGTTCAGTGTTCGATGATATTCGTAGAGATAAGATTGCTTTATTCAGTCACAGATGTTCGCTTCCTTGTTGTACTACACCATTCTTATTATGCAGTAGCGGTGTTTATTAGTTCTTTGGTGCACTACAGCGCTATCGCTTGTTTGCTGTACTACGCAGTCCATACTTACAGCATAACCTACATCTAAAACAATTTCCCTTGTTCCATGCAAGTCCTTGAAGTAGTTTAGGAGATTAGGTATTTCTAATAGATGAACAGACACTGAAAACACTTAAGATTGCGATGTTTTTTCCGTGATCTGATTTTGATGTCATGCCTATATGTTGCCCCAATCTTAGCTCAAATTTCCTGTGGAAACCGCATGAAAATGTCAGTGTTTTCTTTTTTTTTTTTTCCACAATACATTTGCGAAACGTGTTAGAAATAGACATATCTTCATGAATATGATGTAACTTACATCATAGATCAGTTATATTTGCCATTTAAAACCTTTATTTCATGATCATTCATGTCTCTGGACAATGGACTGAGGCATGAAAAGCAGAAATATGATAAGTATTACCTTAAGTAGAAAAATAACTGAAAACAATTATTATTCTTACGGTTGGCTCTTTTTCCGTTAGATGCGCCATTGTCGCTCCAAGCATGAGACATAAACTTCCATAGCAGTTGCACTTATACATTAGACTGCGATATCAGTATGTAAATATTTGGATTAAACATGGCAAGGATTGTATCAGTTTTATATTCATTGCGTTGAATTATATTTCGCAGAACATAGCAACCAAGAAAACGATGTTCAGTAATATGGTAATTTGAAAAGTCAAAGAGTAAGTAGTATTTTCAATGGATAATAATCAGATCGCTGTCCCGAACTTCACACGAACACCCGCAGCGCTTTCTATTATTCTTTGCTGCATTACACCGTTCTTTTCAAGCACGAAATACATTTAAACTTCAAATTACAATATCTTTTACTTTCCTGATCTGACTTTGATAAAATGAAGCCAATGTGTTGGCCCAGGATATTCTCTAATTGGCTGTGATACCTCCCCATGAATGTTCATGTAGTACTCTACAAATACACATCCGACTGCCTTCAGAGAAATGTTTCAATTGTGATATCTTACTTTTTCTGATCCGATTTTGTGAAATGAAGCGTTTCTGTAACCGCAAGATACCCTCACGTTTCCAGTGAAGACCCTTGAAAATTCGTCTACTAGTTTTGAAGATTGAAGCGAACAGCGACAGGCCTACATTTACAGATTTATTATTAATATAGATATGTTGTACAATTGTAAAATTTTGCAGGAATATATTGATTTGTATTAGTGGTGTACGTCGGTAAAATCTGTTGTGAATACTGTTAGTAGTAAAGAAGTAATGAGATTAAAGCGTGATGCTTGGTGGGGCGGTTTTACATTTTTGCTCCATGAACAGCGGAAAAGTAGCAAGGGATAAACTTTTTTCCTTTCATTATTTTGATGTTGTCTGCGAGAAAGTTTAATAAAGGTTTGAAATTATGTTTAAAGTTTGTTGCAAGTCATGTAATGTATTTATAAGGTCTCGTCGCATTATGTAGCAGTTTACGATTCCTATTGTTCATGACATACCTCCTGAACCATGTGTCGTATGTGGCTTTTACCCCTGTAGCAATCGGTACCTCCCGGTAAGGAATATGTGTACCAAATCTGGTTGCAATCGGTTCAGTAGTTTAGGAGGAAATACAAACACACACACACACACAGCCTATTTTATAAGATGTAAGATGATCGCGAGATCACTTGAAACCGGACATGCGGTAAATAATTAAGTGATCTTGACAAAACAGTAAAAACGGTTCGACAATTGTTGAACTATATGAAACAAAACGTAAATGACTTACAAATTGCACACACTTTATTCAACATTTAAAAGTCACTACAGATGTTCCTACCCACTCCACAAACATAGCCATTCCTTCGTAGTACCACATTTAAAAACCTATCACACCTTTTTTGAAGTTCTTATCGTCCACTTTTCACTGCCGTACAATGCTACGCTCAAGACCACTGCTTTCAGCAATGAATTCTTAACATTAACATTAATTTTGAATATCAACTGTGCTGTGACCACCGAATGTTATTTTACTTCCTACGTAACAAAACTCTCCTGCCACCGTTATTGCCGCATTACCTAATCTAATTTCGAGAGACTTGCCTGTTTTTGTTCCATTAGATTCAATTACCTTCGTTTTGCTTTTGTTAATTTTCGTCTTATTACCTTTCAAGATACTGTCCATTTCGTTCAACTGTTTCTCCAGGTCTTCTGCTCTCACAGAATCACAACGTTGTCTGCAAACCACAAAATTTTCTTTTCTCCTCTCAGAACTATAATACCTTCTCCAAATTTCTCCTTGCATTACTTCACTTCTTGCTCGATGTGCAAACTGAATAACTACAACCGTGTCTAACTTCCTTTTCCCAACCGCTTCGTCCCTGCCATGCCCTTCGTATCTAATAACTCAAAAATCAAACTTTCAAATTCTGGTAAAGTTACGGGGCCTAACTGCAGTGGTCATCGGTCTCTCTACTATCAAACTACTTAAACTACATCTACATGGGATACTCTGCAAATCACATTTACGTGCCTGCCAGAGGGTTCATCGAACCACCTTTGTACTATTCATCTACCATTCCATTCTCGAATAGCGCGCAGGAAGGAAGAACACCTGAATCTCTCCGTTCGGGCTCTGATGATCATATCTACCTATGAAAGTGGGAGCCAACAATATATTTTCGCATTCGGAGGAGAATGTTGGCGATTGGAGTTTCGTAAGTAGCTCACGCCGCAGCGATAAGCGTCGTTGTTGTAATGATTCCCATCCCATATCCTGTATCATTTCTGTGACGCTGTCTCCCCTGTATAGTGACAATAAAAACGAGCTGCTCTTCCTTGGACTCTTTCGATATCCTCCGTCAAACCCACCTGATAAGTATCCCACACTGGGCAGCAATACTCCAAATAAGGACGGACAAGCGTGGTGTATGTCTTTAGTAGTTGTATCTTTTAAGGGTTCTGCCAATAAAACGCTTCACATTCGATTGATTTATCTTGTAAACAAAGTTTAACCGATTTCTTTTCGTACTCATATGGACGACTTCACACTTCGCATTATTTAGAGTCCATTGGCAATTTTTACACGAAACTGATATCTTATTTAGAGCGTTCTGCAGTTGGTTTTGATCTTCAGATTTTATTAGACGTCATCTGCAAACAACCTAAGAGAGCTTCTTAGATTTCCTCCAAAATCGTTTATACCAATGACACTACTGCGGGAAATGCCCGGTATCACCGCTGTTTCAGTCGATGCCTTACCCCATAGATAACTAGAAATTGTGTCCTCTCCGACTGGAAATCCCCTGTCACAAATCTTTGGCGATATTCCATAACTACGCCATATGATCAAAAGCAGTTTGCAAGGTACAGTGTCAAAAGCCTTCCTGAAAATTAACTTACCCTTAGTAAAACACACACACCCATGCCCCACGAAGGACTCGTCGCGGTGGAATAGCCGAGCGTTCCAACACACCTCGCTGAAGATGGCGCGGTTGTTCGCCGTCGGAGTTTCGAGTCCTCCCTGCGGCATGGGTGTGTGTATTGTCCTTAGGTTAGTTAAATTTCCTTTAACTAGTTTGTGACCCTAGGGACTAATAGCTAACGCAGTTAAGTCCCATAGATTTACAAGCATTTGAACGGTTTTCGGCAAAGACGTCTAGTTCCTGTACACGTTGTATATGACGTTTCGTTCCGTATGCTCTACCACTGCTACTTGTAGTGGTAATCTTCTGCTAATTTTAATCTTCCATGAAGTTCCATATTAGAGCACACCCCTGCCGCTTAATTTCTGAAAACATCTCCGAAGCTGTGGCTAAACCAAGTCTCCACAGTATCCTTTTTTTCTAGCACGACAACGTTCGTGAAGTTGGGAAGGTAGGCGACGAAACCTATCGGATGTTACAATATTGACGGCCTTTAGCAAACACGTGATAACTGTTAATGCTGCAGTTTAAATTAAAACTTTGGTTATGTTGCATAATCGGACACCACTCATTGGTGTTTCTTGTGATACTTCAAAGGCCTTTGATTGTGTAAATCATGGAATTCTTCTAGATGATAAGCGTAATCATTATGGTTTGACTGGGGCAGGGCACAAATGGTCTAATTCATACTTAAATGGAAGATTGCCGATTCCTCAAACTGGAGGGAACTATCAAGGATGGGGTGCCACAGGGTTCCGTCTTAGGTTCAAAATGTTCAAATGTTGGTAAAGCTTAAATACTTATGAACTACCTTACACCAAGGTCATCACAAGCATCCATGTCCGAGGTGCGGATTCGAACCCGCGACGGGAAACGGCCTCACGCCTCGTTGTACAGCAAAAAAATGTTGAAATGTTTTTAAAGCTTATGAGACTTAACTACGGGGTCATCAGTCCCTAAACTTACAAACTACTTATGAACTACTTACAAACTAGGACGGCACAAATATCCATGCCCGAGGGGGATTCGAACCCCCGACCGTAGTGGCCGTGCTGACCGTGACTGGAGCGCCTCAATCACCTCGGCCTCCGCGGCCGGCCGTTGTACAGCGCCTCAATGCGCTTGGTCAATACGCCTCGGCCCGGTCTTTCGTTCCTTACTATTCTTGAAATACATAAGGGACTTGCCATTCTACATTGATGAAGATGCGAAGTTAGTTCTTTTTGCTGATGATACAAACACAGTAATCAGATCCAAAAAACAAGAACTAAGTGATGTAATCCTAAATGTTTTTCACAAAATTAAGTAGTTCTCTGCAAACGGATTCTCATTAAATTTTGATAAAAAACGGTATATACAGTACTTCATAGTAAATGGCACAACTCCAAGAACAATTATAGACTTTGAACAGATGTCTATAACTAAGGTAGAATTTAAAAAAAATTTAGGTGTGTGCATTGATGAGAGATTAAACTGGAAACAACACATAGAAGGTCTGCTGAAACGTTTAAGTTCAGCTACGTATGCTGTTAGGGTTATTGCAAATTTTGGCGATAAGAATCTCAGTTATTTAGCTTAATATGTCCATTTTCATCCACAGCTTTCGTATGGCTTCGTATTCTGGGGTAATTATTCATCATTGAGAAAAAAGCATTTATTGCACAAAAGCGTGTAATAAGAGTAATTGCTGGAGCTCACCCAAGAACATCCTGCAGACATCTATTTAAGGATTTAGTTATCCTCTCAGTAACTTCACAGCATATATATTCACTTATGAAATTTGTTGTTAATAATGGAACCCAGTTCAAAAGTAATAGCAGTTTGCATAGCTATAACACCAGGAGAGAGGATGATCTTCACTATGTAAGGCTAAATCTCAGTTTGGCACAATTATGCTCCCAGTAAAGTCTTTCGTCAACCAGAAATCAGCATCAGAAGCCTGACAAATAGCAGACTAGCATTTAAAAATAAATTGAAAGAATTTCTGAATGACAGCTCCTACTCATTGGAGGAGTTTTTCGATATAAAATACTATAATAATAATAATGTCATGTAATATTTTGTGTAATGTCATGTCTTAACCTGACACGTTCCACATAATTACGAAATGTCGTATTCATGATCTATAGAACAAGTATTAATGTAATCTAATCTGTGTCTTTCGTGAGAAACGCCACAATATTAATTCTGACGATGTAATTCTTTATGGTGCTGATCCTCTTCTTGAGATAACGGCCATATTCTGGCGAGAAGTGCTCCAAAATCTACCATACAACCTGGACCTTGCATAATCAGACTGTTACGTGTCTAGTCCCATAAAGATATCCCTGGCCGGCCAACGCACTGCGACAAAATCAAATCAAATATTCAAATGTTTGTTAAGCTTCTGGAACTTAACTGCGGGGCATTAGTCTCTCAACTTACAAACTACTTATAAACTAATACTAAAGACGACACAAACACCCATGCCCGAGGAAGGATTCGAACCCCCCGACGGGGAACGGCCGCGACAAAAATAGAAGTAAATCAGCAGTGCGCGAATAATTATACTCTCATATTCACAGAATATGACCAGCTGCGAATGGGCAAAGTTGGAAATGTGTATCCAGCTGACCACTACACCACTGGGGACACAGTGATCACCGCACCTGCAAGGTCTACCTATGCACGCCTCCAAAAAATGTTCAAATGTTTGTTAAGCTTAAGGGATTTAACTACGGGGTCATCAGTCCCTAAACTTACAAACTACTTATGAACTACCTACAACTATGGACGGCACAAATATCCATGCCCGAGGGGGGATTCGAACCCCCGACCATAGTGGCCGTGCAGACGTGACTGAAGCGCCTCAGTCCCCTCGGCCACCGCGGCCGGCTGCACGCCTCCCGCCAGATTCAAATTTCCAGATTTACCCTGTCCAGATTACTCAAACTCGTAGTTTTGAAACTAATTCCTGTAAGGGTAAGGCCCCCCAAACTTGCCCCGTCACCGGCATATTATGTGGCGTCTTTTCCGAAAGAACTAGTTTCAAATCTACGAGTTTGAGTACTGTGGGCAGGATAAAGCTGGGAGTTTGTATCTGGCGGGAGGCTTGCAAATGCGGTGATGACTGTTTCCCCAGTGGTGTAGTGGTCAGCGCAACTGCCTAGAAAGCAGGAGACTCGGATTCGAATCCCGGCTGTGTACACTTTTTCAGCTTTCCCCATTCGCAGTTAATATCATACATTCTATGAATATGAGGGAATAACAACTGCAGGATCAAATGTTCAAATGAAACTTCGTGGCAGATTAAAATTGTTTGCGGGACCTGGACTCGAACCTGGGACATTTGCCTTTCGCGGGCAAGCGCTCTACCGACTGAGCTATCCCGAAAGGCTCACGATGCCACCCCACAACTGTACTTCCGCCATTACCTCGTCTCCTACCTTCCAAACTTCACAGAAGCTCTCCTGCGAAACATGCAGGACTAGCACTCTTGGAAGAAAGAATATGGTGGACACATGGAGACGGTAGAGCGCTTGCCCGCGAAAGGCAAAGGTCCGAGGTTCGAGTCCCGGTTCCGTCACACAATTTTAATCTGCCAGGAATTTTCATATCAGCGCACACTCCATTGCAGAGTGAAAGTTTCATTCTGGAAATGTTCAAATGTTTGTGAGGCTGAAGGGACTTAACTGCGGAGTCATCAGTCACTAAACTTAAAAACTAATTATGAACTAGGACACAACATCCACGCCCGAGAGCCGATTCGAACCCCCGATGGGTAACGGACTCGCGCATCGTAGCGTAGTGCCTCAATGCGCTCGGATGCTCCGCCGCGGCCTGCAGGATCAGAAATGAGTCTGTTCTTTCGGAACAGACGCCACATGTATAACTATAATCAAATGGACTTATACAAAGAGGGTGTATTGAAACTGCTGCCACGTTGAAAGGGATGCGATGAGAATTTGTTCATTTTCCACAAACGTAGGTTATCGATGTATGTTACTGCTTTGCTATGTTACTTACGAAACCGATTTGTTATTATATGATTGTGCGTTACTTACTCACTTTCACTCATAGATTTACAGGTTTCCTTACAGCACAGCTTTTTTTCTGTTGTTCTAAGCTTTGGATTTGTTCCATGAACGGCACAGCAATAAGGAAAGAAAAAAGAAGTTGCAGTCACGTGTATTCGGCTGATCTGTGTTGTCACTACCAGACCACGTTACTTTCTGTAATACGCCAAGACCTGATGATGGCAGCATGGACGGACCGATCTGGTCCAAAATGAAGATTTTTCAAGCGATCTTGGACGAGACTAAAAAGTGAATGTTAATATGCAGTTCGTTCATCATACTAGGTAACAGAACAATGTCATCCTTACTTCTTAGATACAAATGAATGACTGACATATTTCGTAATGAAACAGCTTCTCCACCTCTTTTAAATGCCAACTGAAAAATTGGTTTTCTGGATGGCTAATAAATACGAGGGTTGTAACTTAAATTGCGGCAACTATTTATTCACAAGCGATACAAAAGCGTTACATGTTTGCGCCTGTTACTGTCCTTCAAAGTAGTCAGCAGCGTTGTGTAGAACCCGTAGCCAGTGATGTGGAAGGTGTAGTATATCGTTATCAGAAGCTGTTCTGTAGATGGTGTGAATAGAGAGGTCTACTGCTTGTCGAATATCTGGAACAGTTCTGAAGCGAATGCCACGAAGTGGTTCCTTCATCTTCAGAATCAAATCAAAGTCACAAGGACTTATGTCCGGAGAGTACAGTACCTCCCAGTCCCATCGACTGAACAGAGCAGCCACAGCTTGCGCTGAATGGGCCCGCGCATGTCGTGCAAAATGATGGGTGGGTTGCGCAGAAAGGGTTGCCGCTTCTTTCGCAAAGCCGGTCGCAGGTGATGATTCAAGAACGAACCGTAATACTGTGCTATGACGGTCTGCTGTGGAGGAACGTAATGTGTTGGCACAACACCATCACAGTCGTACATCAGAAACACCATAACTTTCACAATACTGGTGCTCTATCTTCGTCTTTCGCGGCTACCCATAATGACGTCATTCTTTGGATTGGCGTTTTCTTGGCGCCTATGATGTCGTCCATGTCTCATCCAGCTTAAAGCTTTTACCCAACGTGCCAATGTTCTGTACGGCAATTCCGATTCCTCGTTCACCTCTTCAAGACCTTGGAGCATTGTCATGCTGTAAAACGCCTAGCACATAGAATCTTGTTCCAAATCCGTTGTTGCTCTTCCAAAAACATAGTGACACCGTAAAGTTAGACCTTTTGTTCACAATTGACTTTCCCTCAATTGTGTGAATGCCAGTGACGTGACTCGTATTGTTAGCCAATAAACAGATTGTAAAAATACCTAGAGAGTGTACTTTTTATGCAAATATACAATTTTTCAAATGGAACAATGGTTGTATCTATCATGCACTGGAATTTTTGACGCCAGCTGTGTACAATGAATTTTGAATGACATTTTTATCACGTTTAGTTTGGCAGCTACAGCCACCAAGAATTTTGTGGGTGGAGAGTGCGACAGCGTAGCTGACTGGCTGGTGGTCATGAGACTGTGGGCCGTGCCCCAGGGGATAGCCACTCGGCCAGACGGCTATGCTAGCGCAGACTCCGCCCCCGAAACTTTGAACGGTTGTAGCCACCAAACTAAACGTGATGAAAATGTCATTCGAAATTCTTTGTACACAGCTGGTGTCAAAAATTCCAGTACATGATAGAAACAACCATTGTTACATTTAAAAAATTGTATGTTTGCATAAAAAACACACTTTCTAAATAATATTAAAATTTGTTTGTTGGCTAAAAATACGAGCCCCTGAGTACCACTCCAATCTGTGAAAACCGCTCATCAATCGTACTTTCCGTTTCCGCAATATCTGCGGTGCAAGTGTCAGGTGGTTCATCCTGTATATTACAAACGATTTTTATTCTACTGTGAAAATATGGACATGGACATTTTGTGTCGAGACTGCAGATGTTCGAAGCAAAGTCACTGTTTTTTGTTCGAACAGTATTTTCTATGTTTGTAACATCATATTGAAATATTACTTAGGCAGATTTGCAAAGTCTTCCAAAAGGGCGATGTAACAGTACTAAGCTACTGCTGTGCGAACACATGAAGCTGCAGCGCCAAGCGTGTGCTTCATCCACTTTCCTCGTGTGCAGTATTGCTTATATTCTGAGGCTAAACCGAACGAGAAGGGTCCATTCCACAATGCTCCTCGCATGGTGGCCATGAACTAATTACTTACGGCAGTGTAAGTCAAGCTACCTCACAGTGTGTCCTGGTATCACCATATCCCGTGCAGCGTCCCGCGGTAATAACTTTGGTATTATAGCTATCTTGTGAGTTTATCTTTGCTTTTAGGACAACCCACTACGTTTGAATATTGCGCCATCATCCCTGATAATTGTCCAATAAAGGTATTCGTGCTTTGAACTTGCCCCTATCATAACAATTACAGAGAGCAGAGGAGGCATGCAACGTTTAGGTGTTTGATAAGGGTAATCATTAATTAATCCAGTCGTTTCTGTTTGGAAAATCATAGTGACGAGGAGAGCAACTTCTCAATATTCTTGTACTGTTTGTTTCTCCTACAATCTTCATTCACCTTTTTTGTCATCGTCGAGTGATATGACGTTCCGAAGGTCGGGTGTCATCTGATGGTAGCTTAAAAATTCAATCGGCGACAAAATGATCATTTTTGACAATTCTTTACATAAATAACCATCAAACATTGGCTTAAAACTGTATAGCTCGTCCAGTATCATCCGATTATTCACAGTAGGAATCAAGTTGTCATTTTTCAAAGCAAAAACACAAAACAGTGTTCATTGTCTAAGGACTATTGTCACATGAAATTTATTCCCACTGCTTTCAAAATTCGTTACAATTAAGCAGTGTGAGATTATAGTCCAATAGAAATACTGGTGATTAATAGCATTTGATAATTAAACAGTATGAAGTTTACTGCAAACATTGACCATGCCAATGCACTAAATGTTACACAATTTTAATCTTATTAATTATGGTAGCAATGTATGTACACAGTTGGGTGACAACATTTATAGTTAGGCCATAGGTAGAAATTCTCCACGTTGAGATTTGCTGTGTGCTTGTAGCTGACGGGAGACCAGCGAGCAGGCCGATGTTGGTGGCTTGTTCCAACTTAGGATGTTACAGATCGTTTCCGATGATGGGAGAGAGGGACAATGGCGAGTGCCAGGCACAGTGCAGTGCACAAATATTGTAATACTACTGGCATCTGAAGTAATACGATGCAGTTAGGAACCTTTAATGCCCTCATTACAAAATAGCCTGTTGATAAATAAACAATACATTAGCTGATATAGTCACATCTAACGTAATATGTTTAATTGACAATGAAAAGTAATAAATTACCAACGAAGACAAGACAGTTACACAACTACCATGGCAATGTTTGTTTATAAAAATAATATATTAACTATTTTTTATTTTATTTTCAATCAATCTATTGTATTTTACCATGAAATATTCAGTTAAATCAGTTATCTGTGATATAAGAAATTGCACGATTATGATAAACAGTACAAAGGATGTTTATACTAATATAAAAACGTAAGAAAATATTTGTTTAATGTGTAGTGTAATTATTTTGATTTTAAGTAAAGTTTTAGAAATGTATTGGCTGAGCGCTGTATGTTGGCAAATCGGTTAGAACAGTTCACATGGGGAAGTTGATGACGTAGGGGAAAAAACCCGGGCAGTTGAGCTTTTGGCGCATGCGTGCGCCTGGGCAGGAAGTGAGGACTCGGGACCACATGGTGTGGCTGGCCGGGCGGCGTCGCTCTGCATCAGTCGGCATGTGGATCTCGAGGTGGTGACTTGAGATTTGTCTGTGGCAATCGCCACGTGTGGTTGCTCGTCATAGACTGCACCAAGTTAAATCGAGTGCTACTGTGTGTTTGTGAATATTTAGCCGGTGGAACAAGCTGTGCATCGCATTGAATTAAAGTGACTGTGATTTGTTAATGTAACATGTGTCGTCGCATAGGCATAAACATAAACGGTATTTGAGACAGCCACGTGGTGTGAAAACAATTTGCGACAAATATTCCTTTTGTCTGGGGGCTCACGAGCTATAACTTTATTTGGTAAATGTGTCAACGTACAGACGTATCAGCCAGAGGGTTCTGAGATTGTGAAATAAAAAACATAAAGTGAACTTTCACGTGTTTTCAAAAATAGTAGTTAGTACACCCTTTTTCTCTCATGAACTTTATTTTATTATGAATTTGTTTTGTTAATCATTTGCAGGGAAGGAAAGCTGCGAATGTGTGATATCATCCCCTAGAAATGTTTAGGAATTTGGTTCGCAGCTGGTGGTTGTGAGTTTTAAGAATTAAACTTTCTCTATTTTAAACTCTCACCCCGACCTTCACCCTCGCATTTGGGGGCTCGTCCGGGATAAGTTCACGTTGGACTTGCTCGGACGGAGAGATTAGGGTGTGTATAGGACAGTGAACAGTTACGAACAGTTGCAAGCAGATACGCAATCGCGTCGCGCGGTTAACGACGGTTAGTGACGCAGAGTTCGGGCGCGGGCATCCGTAACCGGCGATCGACGGCCCATCGGACCGGCAGCAGTGAGCGGTGGCGCGTGGGTGAAACGCACTCAAATTTCATCTTCTGCAACGGACGGCAGTGATCGTGGGGACTTCGCAAGTCGCCAACGGAGCGTCGGGGCCCAGCAGCTTCGATTCTACAAAGGATAAGGGATGCAGTGAGGACATATTCCAGCCACAGCTTCTACAACAGACGGCAGCGAGCGTTGGGGACGTTGCAGCTCGTTGCAGCAACTTCTGGATTAAAAGATAAGTAAAGCAGCTGACGCTATAAATTCTTGTGTGTTAATCAAGCTTTCTTGTGATACCGATAATGGATAGTGTTTTTAAGAGGTCGCCAAGCAACGTAGAGTCAGAGAGTAGCATGCCAGAAATTCCAGAGAGGGTAAATACTGGGGGTATGTTGTTGACACCGGAGATGTTAGCAGCCATGTTAGCGAGTTTTAGCTCAAATTTAAAATCAGAAATAGAAAATTCAAACTCAAATTTAAAATCAGAAATAGAAAATTCAAACTCAAATTTAAAATCAGAATTACAAAATTCAAACTCAAATTTAAAATCAGAAATGGGAACTGTAAAATCAGAATTGAAAGCTGACTTTAAGGCAGACATTGGGGCACTACAAAATTCAATGTGTGCATTAAAGGCAGAAATAATCACAGACATTGACAAAAAGATAGGAAGTCTAACAGAACGGTTTGATAATAGGGAAAAGGAGATACATGCCAGAATTGGTGCTATTGAGACTGAGGTAGGAGACAAGTTAGATGCTGTGAAACAAATATGTGATCACAGGATTGAGGGGAATATGCAGGCGTTGGCTGAGGTTGACAAGAGGATGGTGGCAGGTATTGAGGAAACAAAAACTTTGTTGTCAGGAAAATTAGAGAATACAGAATGTAACTTTAGGAAAAAGATAGAACAAGTAGTGACAGTAAACAATACTTAGATTGAGAAAGTGAACACTAGAATAAATAATCTAGAATTGGGTACTGCATCAGGAAACACTAATTGGTCCATGGTGCAGACACCTTATGGCAAAAGGTTTTCAGGAGTGGGTAATTATCATCCAGTAGATTTTTTGGCTGCATGCAAGGACCAATTTGTGCCTGGTATGTCAGACCAGTGTAAAGTGAAGTTAGCAAAGAGAATGCTTGACTGTTCTGCTCAAACTTGGGCAAATCAGTGTGCTGATAAATTCGTTACTTTTGAGGCGTTTGAAAAATTGTTTTTAAATAAGTATTGGAGGGAGGCCAAGCAAGCTAAGATACAAAATGAATTCTTGAATGGGCCAAACTATGTGAAAGAGAAACAGAGCATGAAGGAATTTTGTCAGGAGGAACTTGAGAAACTAGTACATTTAGATACACCTTTGAGTCCTTTAGCAGTAATTTCCACTTTGTGTAGGAGGTTACCTGCAGATTTGCATTGGCAGTTAATTCACCATCCCACAGATTCAGCTGAGAATTTCATTGAATTTGTAGAAAAGATAGACCAGGGTTTAGTTATGGAACGACAGCTCAGGGGAACACAGCATGTGAACCACAATGAAAACAGAGGCAGTAGAAATGTGGGTCACAACCAGGGAAACCACAATAGAGAGAGGAATTTTAATGAAAATTGGAGAGGTAACAATAACAGAGGAGACAACAGGGAGAATAGAAGCCAGAGGGAAACATGGGAAAATGATTGGAGAAATCAAAGTGAGGAAGGTGGAAATAGGAATGGGGAAAACAGTAGGAGAGAAAATCAGAGACAGAATCAGGGAAACTAAGATTTGTTCCAAATGAGGTCCGTTTTGGGACAAGGAACTATTCTAATAATAGGACCAGAAGATGGGATAACAGGGGATCTAATAACCATAGTTACAGTAGGAATAGAGATGGGGAGAGGAGGAAAAACTATGTCACATGGACAAAGATGATGACAGGAAAGGGGAAGTAGGAGTTCACAAGGGCAAGGATAAAGAAAAGAGGGAAGAACACATAAATAGAGTAAACAAGGGAAGGGAGAAAAGAGAGGAAAGTATGTGTCAGATGGATGCTGTTATAGGTAGTGAGGAAATTTTTGGGGATTTTTTTTGCAACATGACAAGAGAAATGCAAACAGGAGGAATGATAGAAACAAGGACAATAAAGGAGAGTATGAGGTAGGAAGTTTATTTGATAAAAACATTAAAGAGGATAAAAACAGTGTTGGGTTAGCCATAATTTTGAATAGATCAGAGGCACAAGTGTTGACTGAATGTGAAAGTATGAATGTGAATATTGATGATACTCTAGCCAGCATAGATGTTGTGGAATGTATGAATGAGAGTGAATGTTTTTCTAAATTAAATGTAAATAAATGTGGTCCAGTAGAGACAATAAATGACAATGGACCTAATGTAAATGAAGGCCAAGTTGACAGTGTGGATGCACAAACCAGAAATTTAATTGGGAAAATAAACTGGATTAGGAAGTGGGCACCAGATGATTGGCTATTGCACAAATATGATTACTTGGACAGACTAGGCACACAATATAATAAGGACCAGACTTATTACAATGTGTTGAAAGAGTTTGTGAATGGGGACAATGAGTATGATCAATTAAGGGGATTAGGCATGTGTACCTTAGATCATGATGAGATAAGTGAGGTACATGAACTTATACAGGAGGGGTCAGGTGATAAGCAGAATAAGATACAATCCTCTGTCATTTATAATAGTGAACAATATACATGCATGGATGAAGATGGGTTGAATGTAGGTTGGATTAACAAAGAAGTGCATGACTATGGGACTGATGATTGGATAAGGTTTTTAAAATATTTAAAGATCGTAGACCCAGGGGCAAGGGAAAAAGAAAAGTGTACATGTGCAAGAAAAATAGAAGTGTTAAATGCAGGGAACCAAGAATTTGAAGTAACCATTAAGGAGGAGCTGTTTATTCAAGATTTATTAGTCATAAAGGGACTTTTTGTAAATCTAATGTTAGGAAGTGGTTTTCTGTGCAAATATGAAGCTCAGTTGGAGTATAAAGATGAAGTGTTAGAATTAAGTCTGGAGGGATGCATGAAGAGGGTGAAATTCAAAAATTTTTTAAGTGATAAAGATTTAATGGCATGTTTACACAAGTAACTGCCATAAACCAGTGTAAATCATGAAGTGTGAGATTCAATGCATTGTAGTAGTAGGTTAAGAATTTTTGTATATTTATTCTGTGGTCTGTGTTAGTATCTACTTGTGTGTTTAGATTTAAGCATTGGGGTCAAGTTTACAAGTAATCTTTGTAAATGTTTTTCTTTTGTTGTTTGTGTTAAAACATGTGCTTCTATCAGATTTGCAGTTCAACAGTGGTACATGAGGTAAATATGTATGTATGTATGTATGCCAACATCAAAGGATAATGGAAGTGGGAGTGTACTGTTTATGTGTGTGTGTGTATGTGAGCAGGGCTGGATATGTGATGTGAGTTGTGGGGTGACTCGGAGAATAAGAAAGTGGTGGACATTGATGCAGGCAGTGGGGTCTGTGGCTTAGATAATTTGTGATGAAGATGTCAGCTGACGGTGTTGCATATGTGGGTGTGACTGACCATATGGGTCAGAAGTGAGGAATGTATGTTTGTTGTGGCTGTTTTGGCTAAAGATGGGTTGCATTGAGAAATGTTTCAATGAGAGAAAGTGTTTGCTCTTTAATGTCTGTATCTTTTGAGTGTTTGGTAGGTAACGTGTCTAACACGGAATGCTCTGTGCTGTTATATCAAACTGATTCTGATAACACATTTTGGTTTCTTTAATGGTGCTCAACTGTTGACTGAACAATTTCTGCAACAACAGTTGACGAGAACTATTTTTCTGTCTAGCCTGAGTATCAATAGGGTTTGGTGATATTTTATTTAAAAATGTAGATGTTTTGTGATAAACTAATTTTGAAATTAGACTTTAACCTTAGATATTTTATTGTGGGGAATACTTGTGGAAAGCACACGAGGCTGATGACAGGGATTCAAATTTAAATCTCACACCAGCAAAAATAAATTTTTTTGGTGCGAGGGGGTAGGATTTGTATTTATGTTTGTAGGTGTCATTATGATGGAAGAGAAAATTCTCTATGATAACATTCTTTTGGTAGTATTATTTGAGCTTTAAGATATATTTTTGACATGGGGAGGTTGTTTTTTTTTTTTTTTTTATTTGATGGAGTAATACTGCAAGTAGGCCACATATTCTCTTGTCTGTTTCATCTGAAGCTATGGCTGATGAGAGTGCAGGCATGGTGGTTTGGGTTAATCTGATAATGACTAACAACAGCCACTTTTAGTTCTTAATTCTGTTGATTTACATGTTACTGTACATGTCTCAATGCTTAGTTTCAATTGCACCAAGTCTGGATGGCAGGGGGGTGGGATACAAATCCAACTGAATCCTGGTGTCCAGACAAACTTTTGTCTATGTTGACTCATGAGAGCCTTCTGCTCTTCCTGTTCCATGTAGGGTGCATATGACGTGTGTGAACAAGAATGCTTGATCCAGTGCCATGAATCTAAGCTGCAACAGCATGTTGGTTGAAATGACGGAGACATAGGACCGTACACCATGGACCAGAGTTGCTGCAACAATGACTCTGGGGTTCTCAGTGTCAAAGTGGTGAGAGATTTCCTTCAAACAAGTGGAGTGTACACCGTCAAAAGTTTTTTATAGTGAGAATTCTAGTTTTTCCATGTAGGACAAGGTTCTCTAAAGCCTAAAGTTTAATAATATTATAAATTTGGTGCCAATTCTGTATATAAACAACAGGCACACTTAAAATTCATGGATGTAATTAGCTATAAGGATCCTTTTCTTAAAAATATGCACACACTATAAGTGGTCTTAATGGTACAAATATTGGGAAATTATCTCACTGCCCTGTTTATTTTTTATTTATCTATTTATTTATTTTTTGCATTAGTTGAGGTCATAATTGGCATAGTGTTTGAGCCAATCAGATTTAATAATTTTGTAATTTAAAAATTTTATTCATTTGAATGTATTAATTTTGGTGCTACTTGCGCCATCCTGCACATGGTTTGGATGCCGCAAGTGGGGGTATTGTGAGATTACAGCCTAATAGAAATACTGGTGATTAATAGCATTTGATAATTAAACAGTATGAAGTTCACTGCAAACTTTGACCATGCACATTCACTAAATGTTACACAATTTTAATCTTATTAATTATGGTAGCAATGTATGTACACAGTTGGGTGACAACATTTATAGTTAGGCCATAGGTAGAAATTCTCCACGTTGAGATTTGCTGTGTGCTTGTAGCTGACGGGA
This sequence comes from Locusta migratoria, assembly GCA_026315105.1. Taxonomy (NCBI): domain Eukaryota; kingdom Metazoa; phylum Arthropoda; class Insecta; order Orthoptera; family Acrididae; genus Locusta; species Locusta migratoria. The sequence goes on along the minus strand of CM048745.1, from coordinate 266,790,462 downwards.
GACCAGCGAGCAGGCCGATGTTGGTGGCTTGTTCCAACTTAGGATGTTACAGATCGTTTCCGATGATGGGAGAGAGGGACAATGGCGAGTGCCAGGCACAGTGCAGTGCACAAATATTGTAATACTACTGGCATTTGAAGTAATACGATGCAGTTAGGAACCTTTAAGGCCCTCATTACAAAATAGCCTGTTGATAAATAAACAATACATTAGCTGATATAGTCACATCTAACGTAATATGTTTAATTGACAATGAAAAGTAATAAATTACCAACGAAGACAAGACAGTTACACAACTACCATGGCAATGTTTGTTTATAAAAATAATATATTAACTATTTTTTATTTTATTTTCAATCAATCTTTTGTATTTTACCTTGAAATATTCAGTTAAATCAGTTATCTGTGATATAAGAAATTTCACAACTATGATAAACAGTACAAAGGATGTTTATACTAATATAAAAACGTAAGAAAATATTTGTTTAATGTGTAGTGTAATTATTTTGATTTTAAGTAAAGTTTTAGAAATGTATTGGCTGAGCGCTGTACGTTGGCAAATCGGTTAGAACAGTTCACATGGGGAAGTTGATGACGTAGGGGAAAAAACCCGGGCAGTTGAGCTTTTGGCGCACGCGTGCGCCTGGGCAGGAAGTGAGGACTTGGGACCACGTGGTGTGGCTGGCCGGGCGGCGTCGCTCTGCATCAGTCGGCATGTGGATCTCGAGGTGGTGACTTGAGATTTGTCTGTGGCAATCGCCACATGTGGTTGCTCGTCGTAGACTGCACCAAGTTAAATCGAGTGCTACTGTGTGTTTGTGAATATTTAGCCGGTGGAACAAGGTGTGCATCGCATTGAATTAAAGTGACTGTGATTTGTTAATGTAACACGTGTCGTCGCATAGGCATGAACATAAACGGTGTTTGAGACAGCCATGTGGTGTGAAAACAATTCGCGACAAATATTCATTTTCTCTGGGGGCTCTCGAGCTATAACTTTATTTGATAAATGTGCCGACGTAGAGACGTATCAGCCACAGGGTTCAAGTATTGTGAAATGAACAACATGAAGTGAACTTTCACGTGTTTTCAAAAATAGTAGTTAGTACACCCTTTTTCTCTCATGAACTTGAATTTATTATGAATTTGTTTTGTTAATCATATGCAGGGAAGGAAAGCTGCGAACGTGTGATATCATCCCCTAGAAAACGAGTCAAACAGTCGCAATAACAGTTCCAGTGTTTTTGCATGTTTAGGAATTTGGTTCGCAGCTGGTGGTTGTGAGTTTCAAAAATTAATCTTTCCCTATTTTAAACTCTCACCCCGACCTTTACGCTCGCAGCAGCAAGAATGAGAGACATCGTCCAAGTGCTTTGGTGTAGTTTATTGCCACCGAAACAAATTATTAGTTTTTTTTTACAGACTCCGTCATCATCCATGGACATCCTGATCAGAACCACGTGCTGGGTACATAAATACAGATATTGTGCAGTGCAATGGTTGAATGTGGCCTATCAATCGGAAGGAACCGACCGAGTGCTTTTGCTCCATACACAAGACATGAACACGTGAGAAAGATGTAGCCACGATGGAGTGGCCCAGCACTTCAAGGCGCCTTGCTGCGGAGCACGTTGTCGGTCGCCGTCAGACATTGTGATTCTCCCTCAGATATGCATGTTTGTGTTGTCCTCAGGTTAGTTCAAGTAGTTTGTACGTCTAGGGACTGTCGACCAAATATGTTAACTCCCATAGATTTACAAACATTTTTTTGAAATAAGATGTAAATTATATAATTCAATATGCTTTATGTGATTAGGAGAGACTTGTAGACACAAGTATAAAACTTAGTGGCACATTTAAGAATTGATTTACATGATCTGGTAACAAAGAAAAAAAAGTTGCAAATATCAGTTTGATATTGAAGGCAGCTGTACTGTTCAATGATTCCAGTAATTGCACGTACTGCTTCTCTAATCTGTATACATTGCTTGTTTCTCCAGTTCCTTGCTAAGTGGATCAGATTACATTCATGCCTGGACTAATTTCATAGGCGTATGATGGCCATGATTCCACTAACTGGTAACCGGATTAACGAACATACGCTTAAGAAGACTTGTAAGATGAAAATCAGTATTGGGTATTTGTGATTGTGGTCTACGCATTTTGACAAGTATGACTGAATTAATGTTCTATAACAGTCCAGAAATTCTTTGTTTCACTAACGCGGAGGTCTTCCTTTCTACTATAAGATCAAATTTTCGAATGTTTGTTAAGCTTAAGGGACTTCAATGCGGGGTCATCAGTCCCTAAACTTACAAACTACTTATGAACTACCTTATACTAAAGACGACAACCATCCATGACCGAGGGGGATTCGAACCCCCGACCGTAGCGGCCGTGCAGATCGTGACTGGCGCGCCGCAGTTCCCTCGGACACCGCGGCCGGCTACTATAAGAAAATTTGGGAATTTTCTAGTAAATTTTCATTGACATTCCTTACCGTATTTTCTACGTGCTCTGTAAAATTCAACTTCCTGGGCAATTAAATCGATGATTCATTACTCACAGTAAGATTGATATTAGTTAAGCCATACTGAGAGATGCAATGGGATAGAGTTTTCTATTCAGTAATTCATAATGAAACATACTAGTAATTACAGAGGATCCCTGTAGACTGAGCTGTATTTGTAAAGATTTCCACTGCCATATTTTTAAACCGTGCTGAAAGATCGATCGCTTTAAAACAGCTAAATTTTTAATTGATGGTAGGAGAACTTCCAACGTAGTGGCTCTGTACTTCGGTAAAATGTTTTCTAAGTATTTAATGTTGAAGATGGGTGCACTTACCGTCAACGTTTCACCTTTGTCAAACATGGAGTACCGATGGAACAGCTTTCGTTGGTATCTTGTACAGTGAACGATATTCGCGTCGCTTTGTGAATAGTAAAGTGTTTAAGATTACGTCTCTGCACGGAAGTCTTCTATGCTTCGGTGAAATTCCTTCGTGTTTCTCTTGACTTTTTCAAGCTCAAGCTAACACGTAATCTGGTATATCTCAGTTCCTCTGGCGCATAAGAGCTAACTTCTGCTGAAGTTACCGCAAGAAGAACAAGTTGCCTTCTACTACGTAACATCAAAACCTGTCTTCATTGATCACATTTTCCTTTTACGAAATTCGTGTTTTGATTAAATAACCTTTCTCTTCTATTTGTCTCTCGTGTAGTCATTGGGATCGTCATTCATTGTCAGAAGATTCCTTTCGTTGTTTCCTTTCACATTTTCAGCTCCGCAAACTTGCCGATGCATTTCTCTTCTATTCTAGTTATACACCAGAGTTCTTTGTGTGCCACAGGGCAGCCTCTAAAACGTGTGAAAGCGCTGCATAGGGAAAAAAACGCATGTCCTGTGTGTAAAACAATTTTTGATAATTTCTACATCTACATAAATATTCTACAAGTCACACTGAAGTGCAAGTCACACGGTTCATCAAAACACTTTTATGATACTTCTGTATAGTTCCATTCTATAATAACTCGCGGGAAAAGGAACGCCGCGGCGGAGCGGCGGACCGCATTGAGACGCTATGCTCCGATGCGCCAGGCCGTTCCCCGCCGAGGGGTTTGAATCCCCCCCCCCCCCCTCGGGCATAGATGTTTGTTCTGTCTTTAGTATAAGTTAGTTCATACGTAGTTTGTAAGTATAGGGACTGATGACACCGCAATTAAGTCTCATACGAACATTTGAACATTTTTTTAATTTTTTTTAATTTTTTTTTTTTAAGGAACACATACATCTTTCTCTTTTCGATCTCTCTTATTTTATTATGATGATCATGTTTTCCTATGTAGGTGGGCGATAATATAGAAATTCACATTTGGATGAGAAAGTTGGTGAAAGAAATTCCGCAAATAGATCTCGCTATTATCGCCTTCTAATTATTTCCACCCAAACTCGTACATCACTTCCGTGACCCCCTCTGCGATATATCGCGATAATACAAAACGAGCTGCTCTGCTCTGAACATTTTCTAAATCGTCCTCCAGCCCCACCTGGTGTGGATCCCACAGTGCGAAGTAACACTGCAGAATAGGACACACAAGTATAGTGTAGGCAGTTTCACTAGTAGAACTGATGCATCTTCTAAATGTTCTGCTAATGTAACGCAGCCTTTATTTCGCCTTCCCTACAGTATTTTCTTTGTGTTCTTTCCTATTTAAGTTAATCGTAATCTACGGCCTGTAGATTTAACTGATTTTTCGTGAAACTGAAGTTTAACGGATGTGTTTTAGTAGTCATATGCATGACTTCTCACTAATTGCCAATTTTTGCACCAAGAAGATATCTTATGTAAATCATTTTGCAGTTGGGTTAGAACTTCTGGTGACCCTACTACGCGATAAATGTCAGCAACGTCCGGCAACAGTCTGAGAGCTATTTTGTCATAAATCTAATATATAAAGCAGAGTGTCCGTATGTTTGTACGTGTTGCATACAAATCTATAGTTTTGATCCAATCTTTCTCAGATTTTATACAAGTAAGTTTTAATCCACGAGAACGGTCGCCGTAAGTGTAAGAATCACGTACGATACACAGTTGACGAGATATGACGTCATAAACAATGAGATGCGCGAAAAACTGCATTTTCCGACAAGGCTGCTCATTTTCTCCTAAACCATTGGACCGATTTCAACTAAATTTGGTAAACATATTTCTTACCATGAGGTAACAATTGCTGCATGGTTAAGAATCACATACGGCACATGGTCCAAAAGATATTACGTCATAACCAATAGAAATCGCAAAAAATGCCATATAATGCGGCGAGACTTTCGAAATACACTGTATGAGAATAACAGTACTAAGCGACTTGCAACAAACTGTAAACATAATTTCAAACCTTTAATAAACTTTTTCTAGCTGGCAACCATAGTAAAATGATGAAAGGAAAACAGTTTCTGGCTTACTACTTTTCCGCTGTTTATGGAGTAAAACTACGGATCTCGGTATGACGTTACCATTAATGAACACTACAAATTGTAGCGACAGGAAATTTTACAGACAGTATACACAGATATAGTTGAATGTATCTTCTAAGTTGTATGACATTCCGACACGTAGTTCATGAGATATGAACACGTAAACAGTAACGTTCATGGAAAACCGCCCCATCACGAACCAAGTTTTAATCTATTATTTCTGTATTACTAATTGTATTTCTGGGAGATTTTACAGACATACAGCCCTTATAACAATGACTATATACCTGAAAGATAGCAGGAATAAATAAATAAATACCCGGGCAACGCCGGGTTTTCAGGTAGTCGTTTATATAAATAAGGAACAGTAGGGGCCATATAACACAACCCTGAGGAACGAAAGATGTGCTATATTCAATATAACATGGAACTACAAAGATATCACTTGTTGTATTGTTGACTTATTGTTAATTACAACGCACTGTATCCGTTCTGACGAAATCAAGAATACAATCGCTCAACTGTGGTAATATTCTACAAATACCCAATTTGGTCAGAGGACCCTTGTGAGGTACAGTATCAAAAGCCTTCCGGAAATCTAGAAGTACGGTTTCTATTTGACATACTTTGTCGATAACACATATAACATCACGTAAGTAAAGAGCTATCTATTTCATAAGAACGATACTTTCTGATTCCGTGTTGACTATGGGTCAATAGGCCGTTCTCTGCCAGGTAGTTCATAATATTTAAGGAAAGTATATGTGCGAAAATCATGCTGTATACCGACGTCTTTGATATAGGCTTGTAATTTTGTGGATCACTCCTATTACCTTTCTTGAATATTGGAGAGACCTGTGTAACTTTCAAATCCTTTGGTATGTAACTTTCACTGAGCGAGCGGTTGTATATGGTAGCTAGGTATTGCGCTATTGCCTCAGCTTGATTGGTATACAACTGGGACTGGGATACTTACTTTTGATAAGTGATTTAAATTGTTTAATAATCCAGATGTATCCATTTCTAAATTGCGCATGCTGGTAGCCGTTCTTCTTACGAATTCTGGAATATTTGCTTCGTCTTCTTTCGTGATTTCGGAAGGCCGCGGCGGAGTGGCTGAGTGCATTGAGGCTACGATGCGCGAGGCCGCTTCCCGTCTGGGGTTCGAATCCACCCTCGGGCATCCCTTGAACATTCAAGTTTGTGTCGTCTTTCGTATAAGGTACTTCATAAGTTGTTTGTAAGTTAAGGGACTGATGACCCCGCAGTTAGGTCCCTCAAGCTTGACAGACATAAAACACACTATTTCGGAAGGCTGTATTAAGCAATTATGATTTAGCTGAACTGCCATCAGTTCAATCTCCGTTACTATCGCGTAGTGAAGGTGTTGATTGTGTTTTGCCGCTAGTATACTTTACATGCGACCGGAATTTCTTAGGATTCTTTACCAAATTACGTGTCAGGGTTTCGTTTTGGTAACTATTGCAAGAATCTCCCATTGAGGTTCGAGCTACATTTCTAGTTTCTGAAAAAAATTGCCAATCTTGGGGATTTTGTATGCCTTTAAATTTGGCATGCTTTTTTCATTGCTTTTGCAACAATGATCTAAACTGATTTGTGTACCAAGGCGGGTCGGGCCCCTGTTCTGTTAATTTGTATTCCAGTGGTGTGTTTGTGTGTTTGTGTGTGTGTGTAAAGGGGAGCTTGCAACGTGTGACCAAACATCATTCAACCAATATTTCATTGATGACAACCCCAATGAAGTAATGAAAAGAGAATTAGTTATCGATTACTACTTTTCCGCTACTAATGAAGTAGAACTACGGCATTCGTCAAGATTAATATTACAAAAAACAATCTTGATTGCAAAAAATTAAGTTTTTATTGGCCGTTTCGAGCTGATGTAGTCGAAACCGATCAATAAAAACCTTAATTTTTTTCAATCAAGACTGTTTTTTGTAATATGAATCATACCAAATAGATCGCTGTTTCTTTCCTTTGACAATGTTGTCTAAATTACTTCGTAAAGATGTTACAATTTATTACGTCTACTCTAGGAAGAGTAGTCAGGAGATATTTTACAGAGTCTCTGCACATACCCTAGTGAATTTACCTCACTGGCCCACCATTATTATCATAAAACTGAATTTCCTTTTCGCAAAGAAAATTCCGCAGATCAATTTTGTGTAAATCACTTATAATCAGCTTCATTTAATTCGGGTTCGTATGAGCTCTACAGTTGTACTACTTATAGAATGCTCAAAGTAGGGTGAAGCTAGTCTTTCCTTATTATTTTACATCGGTAAGTGTAGAATTATTAACTTTGCAGTTATTAAAGAACTGGGTTACAGATGGAAAAGTTCACGGGTGTGCGGCCGGATCCATGTGTAAAACTGACACAATATTTCGACAACCGAAACTGTCGCCATCATCAGGTGCGTTAATGAACTGATTGCCTCGGAGCGATGCCACGTCTAACTGGCGGCGTCTCTGTAGTACGTCGCTCGCTACGCCGTACAAGCCAGAGTTACCAATTTGGGGAATATGTCGCTAAATCTGGGAATTGAAAAATCTTCTTAGCGACCAAAAATTACTTTTGGGATTAGCCACTTTTTTGGGAATTGTAGGTGATTGGTAACGCATTTATTGAGTTATAACTTTAATTCGTTGTCAGTTGAAAGATACTTTCCAGTGAAAACTACATGGGCCTAATTACAACAAACTTTTCCAACCATGTAGTGACTGGTTCTCGATGTGCTTTTCTTTAACATCTGCCAAACGATTTTTCTGCGATGAAAGTGCAATGCATAATATTTCACTTATTATGTCACTAATTTGCAATGTTACTCGCAAACAACTGTCATTCGCAACGCCGATTTGTTTACGAAGTGTAAAATTAAGAGCCATTTGTAACTGGTTGTCTGAACGCCACACCTGACTTGCTGCATTCACCGCTCGTCATTCATAGCGCCGCTACCAACGTTAACACGTAGAGCAACTGCTCTGTTTATGTAAACTAAAACTCAACTATTAAATCTATTGCGTTAGCAATATAAGTAAACTCAAAAAAATATTACGTTGGACACGAATCATGAATTACTATTTTCATATTTACATCTTTCAAAATCAGCAAGCTTCTCAACTCCACATTCTGACAGAGGTGACACATATGTCTGTTTCTTCGAAGGTTTGATACTTCTACCAGCATAGGTGTTGCAAACGAACTACCGTATCATACTTACTTTCCTCTTTATTGTGATTTCAGACAGTACTCTCTTCCAATAGGGCAATTACATTCTCGAAATGTTCAAATGTTTGTAGAGCTTATGGGACTTAAATACGGGGTCATCAGTCCCTAAACGTACAAACTACTTATGAACTAGCGGCACAACATCCATGCCCGAGGGGGGATTGGGACCCCCGACCGCAGCGGCCGTGTAGACCGTGACTGGCACGCCGCAGACCACTCGGCCACTGCGGCTGGCACATTCTGCTCAAGCTAGTTGTACGTTCTTAATCGTGTTTCCAGCATGTGATCTGTATTTTAGAGAATATCGTCAATAACTAGTTATTCTCTATCTATATAAAGTGAAAGGACACTCATTCACCCACCCGTTCAGTCATTCACTGACTAAACACGAAATCTCGAAAAATACTGCACTTATAAAGCTGAAATTTGGCAGGAATATAGTTTATAGATATAAGACGTCAACTAAGGAAGGATTTTGTGATAGGACCGATAGTTCAGGTTATATGACGTCATAAATAATGAAATCTTCCCCGTATTGCGTCACGTTATAGTGTGACTTTATCGGTCCATTATTTGAGACTGAGAACACCTACATCTACATACATACTCCGTAATTCACCGTAAGGTGCGTGGCGGAGGGTACACTGAACCACTACTAGGCATTTCCCTTCCTATTCCACTCCCAAATTGAACGAGGAAAGAAAGAATGCCTATATGCCTCCGTACGAGCCCTAATTTCTCTTATCTTGTCTTTGTGATCTTTACGCGAAATTTATGTAGGCGGCAGCAAGATCGTACTACACTCAGCTTCAAATTCCGGCCCTCTAAATTTACCTAACAGAAATTCACAAAATGAACGTCGTCTTTCATCCAGCGATCCCCAATTGAGTTGCCGGAGCATTTCCGTGATACTCGCGCATTGGTCGAACCTACCGGTAACAAATCTAGCTGCTCGCCTCTGAACCGCCTCTATGTCTTCCTTCAAACCGATCTGCTGCGGGTCCCAAATACTTGAGCAATACTCAAGACGTGCTCGTACAAGCGTTTTATACGCGGTGTCCTTTACAGGTGAAGTACATCTTCCCAAAATTCTCCCAATAAACCGAAGTCGGCTGTCTGCCTTACTCACAACTGTCCTTACAAGCTCGTTCCATTTCATATCGCTCTGCAATGTTACGCCTAGATATTTGAACGACGCGACAGCATCAAGGAGCTCGCTACTAATGCTGTATTCAAACATTATAGGATTGTTTTTTCTACTCATGCGCATTACCTTACAATTTTCTACATTGAGAGCTAGCTGCCATTCTTCGCACCAACTAGAAACTTAGCGATCTGCAACAAACTTTAAACATAATTCCAAACCATTTCGAAACTTATTCTCGCTGACGACACCAGCAAAATGATGAAAGAAAAAAGTTTGTCGCTTACTACTTTTTTGGCGTTCATGCAGCAGAATAACGGTAATTAAATAGTTCGCAGTCTCTGTTGCAATATTTTTATTACTCCAATAACGCGTTTCGCGCTGTTAACGCATCATCAGACTGGAAACAAATGTTTTATTACAGTCCGTTTATCTGGCGGGCAGAGAATCTAATATGGCTAAGGTGAGTAAATTTTGAAAAGTCAGAACTTACTTGGGCCGCGGTGGAGTAGCCGAGTGGTCTAAAGCGTCTCGCTGGGCGGAGCGCGTGGTTGCTCGCCGTGGAGGTTCGAGTCCTCCCTGGGGCATGGGTCTGTGTGCTTGTCCGTAGGTTAGTTTACCTAGGTTTAAGTAGTTTGTAAGCTACTGATTGATGACCACGCTCTTTGGTCCGATAGATTTACAAACATTTGAACATTTTTTTGGACTTACTTGGGTGTAGATGGAGTCACAGAATTATTTAAAGCTGTGGTGGAAGTAGCTTAATTTGTGTTCTGTCATTGTGCCCCTGAAAAGAGGTAAACGTACAAAGTACGTAACGGCTGTTTGAAGTAGAATAGCTAGCGACTAAAGGGGTACAGTATGATAATTAATAGAATGTTTTATATGATAATATACCATAAACGGTTTCTTAACGTAAAGCTATATTCGGAAGGGGGTCTAATACATAACATTTACCCAATTACACATTTTTAATAACTTCGTGTAAATAACAGGGTTCAAAAATTGTTATTAAATTACGAAAAATATTATACATTGCCGAAAAATGTAGTTTTTTTTTTTTTTTTTTTTTTTTTTTTTTTTTTTTTTTTTTTTTTTTTTTTTTTACTTCAAAATGGAGTCTTTTTGAATAGCATTTAGCGACTTTTGGCAGGACCGAGTTGGTAACCCTCTCCGCTTCCAGCTGTGTCCGCTGGCGGCGTCTCCGATGTTTCCCGCCTCCGGCCGACGTCAGTTCGTTAGCGATATTTTATTTCTCTTCTTACTTGCTGAGTATAAGTTTCCAAGCGTCACTAAGTATGTAGCCGCTGTCGCGATTAATCTGCGATTGTCTCATTCGGATCTCGTTGGACTCTTTGATTGTACAGGCCCAGAAGCTGGACGTCTATATCTGAACTTTCGTATTCTTGTAGTCCATATAACTCAGATAGCCAGTATTAAGTATTTGCCGATTTGTTGGCTGTTGTAGTTTCGTATGTTCATGTTGTTCACGACAGCGATCCTCAACAGTATGCAGTTTCTGAACAATGTAGCTATCACCACATTGGTAGGAGATCTGATACACTCCAGTTGACGTAGACCCCTGACATCCTTGATACTACCGAGAAAGGCCTTAGTTTTGGCTGGCGGGCGGAAAAGTATCGTATTTTCCAAGAATTCGATTTTGCAGGATACTGCGCCACAATATGGAAGAAACGCAGTGGCAACATTCTCCTGAGGTTCAACTGTTTTCGCCCGAGGTTCTGTCGGTGTGTGACGTGGGTCTCCGAATTTGCCTCTCTGTGTAGCCGTTCTTCCGGAAAACGGCCTTTAAAAGCTCAAGTCCTTCATTTAGACTATCATTTCCTGAGAGGCGATATGCCCTGTGTACCAGTATTTTTAGCGTACTGTTTCTCTGCGCCTGATGGTGGCAGCTGTCCGCCTGCTGGCCGAGGGGACTGAGGCGCTTCAGTCACGGTCTGCACGGCCACTACGGTCGGGGGTTCGAATCCCCCCTCGGGCATGGATAATTGTGGCGTCCTTAGTTATTTCATAAGTAGTTTGTAAGTTTAGGGACTGATGACCCCGTAGATAAGTCCCATAAGCTATACAAATATTTGATTGTCCGCATGCAGGTGTGAGTCGGTGTGCGTCTTCTTGAGGAAAACACTGTGCCCCAGTGTGCTATCGGGTCTTTTTCTAACCAAAATAACCAGAAAGAGAAGATTTCCTTCCACTTCCACAGTGAACTTTATATTCTGGTTTCCACTCGGTTGAATCTGGTGCCTGCTCTTCGAAATGCTCCACGTACATGCAGTAGTATCTGCATCGAATTGACGCATGGTGCAGGGAAAGGCAATTAAAGCTCAATGTAGACAAGTGTAATGTACTGCGAATACACAGAAAGAAAGATCCTTTATCATTTAGCTACACTATAGCAGGTCAGCAACTGGAAGCAGTTAATTCCATAAATTATCAGGGAGTAGTCATTAGGAGGGATTTAAAATGGAACGACCATATAAAATCAATCGTCGGTAAAGCAGATGCCAGACTTAGATTCATTGGAGAATTCTAAGGAAATGCAGTCCGAAAACAAAGGAAGTAATTTACAGTACACTTGTTCGCCCACAGCTTGAATACTGCTCACCGGTGTGGAATCCGTACCAGGTGGGATTGATAGAGGAAGTGAAGAAGATCCAACGGAGAGCAGCGCGCTTCGTTACAGGATCATTTGGTAATCGTAAAAGCGTTACGGAGATGATCGCTAAACTCCAGTGGAAGACTCCAGAGGAGAGACGCTCTGTCGCTCGGTACGGGCTTTTGTCGAAGTTTCGAGAACTTACCTTTACTGAGGAGTCTAGCAGTATATTGCTCCCTCCTACGTATATCTCGCGAAGAGATCGTGAGGATAAAATCAGAGAGATTAGAGCCCACACAGAGGTATACCGACAATCCTTCTTTCCGCGAACATAATGTGGAAAATCGATAGTGGTACTCAAGGTACCCTCCGCCACACACCGTCGGGTGGTTTGCGGAGTATGGTTGTAGATGTACATGTTGGTGACAACTGGTTGTATTGCGCTCCACACAGCAGCGTTGACGGTTCGCACTTTTTTTATTTGAACTTCCCTCGATCATTTCTGTAATATGTACCAGCTATACCCGGCAGTTATGTGGTACCTGGTATTCACTGCAATGACAGGGAAAAAGAAAGTGTTTGATGTCACACACCTTCAGTCTGCTCGTAGTAAGCACCGTCGAAAAGAAATTACGTCGACGTCAGTTAATGCCTTTAAATGTTGGTAATCTTTACATCGAAGATCCGTCCAATTACTTTCAGTGAATTTTGTAGAGGAACTCTGATGAAAGGGGAAACGACGTCGAAGTTCACTAGTAGGTCAGAGTTCGCGATCCTAAAGTTTCTGAGGCGTTCCACAAACGCCAGAGTTTCGGATGCGATACGGCCATTTTCCAATATAACGGCTAAATGTGTTCTATTTTGTACTCCAGGGCCTACCTTTCAGGAAAGGATCTGCTCAGGACGCGTGGGATGCGTGGACAGCTAAAATAGCTATACTGATTAGTAATAAAAGTTTTATTTGCTAAGATTTACAAATACTCAGATAGAATATGTCTGTTCTCGCGGCGGCGTCTTCTTCCACGATGCTAGCTGCGCTGAGTCCTGGTAAATGCGTATTTCGGAGCACAGTTAAGAGGTGCCTTTCCAGACGCATGTCGGCCTAGATATAGCAGCTCGTAGGTTATATATATATATATATATATATATATATATATATATAATTCTGGGTATTAGGCCGCGTCATTTTTTAAACACTTAGCAAAGTAATTGCCGACGTTTCGACCACTGTGGTATGGTCACCTTCAGGCTGGTTAACTGTTGGATGCTACTGAATGTATACCACTGCACAGTGGTCGAAACGTGGTCAATTACTTTGCTAAGTTTAATAAAAGATTTACAGCCAAGATCGCTTTCTTCTTTTAATTATATGACCGGTTTCGGCGTGCTAGACGCCATCTTCAGACCTGTCGTAATTTTTTACAGCACTGCTATAACAACAATTTCTAATATAGCACATTGGTATACATCCATATTGATGTGTAGCACGCCGAAACCGGTCATACAATTAAAAGAAGAAAGCGATCTTGGCTGAAAACCTTTTATTAAACAATTCGAGATCGCCCCAACAATGTGTTCCTTATATAACTTTGCTAAGTGTTAAAAAATGACGCGGCCTAATAACCAGAATTGTTGTATAAAAAATGACACCGGCCGTGGTAGCCGACGAAGTTAAATCACAACTCTCTGTTCTTCTTTTCTGTAACCTTTCATTAATATCGCATTTATCTCACAGAAACAACATGTTTAGGCACTGAGAAGGGGGGCTCAGTTTATACTTCCGCACAGGGCCTTAACCAACACCACCTAGAGAGAAGGCCGCAGAGTCAGGCAGAGTTGGTTGCGCGCGCATAGCTGACTGGGTAGCAGCTGGGTCTGTGCCGATACAGCGAGCCAGTCAGCTATGCGCGCGCAACCAACACCACCTAGACAAGGCCTTACAACAGGCCGTGCCTACGTCACACTCAGAGGCCGCGGCCGCCATCTGACTGGCCGGCCTCTGCGCAGCCAGCCAACAGCCAGTGAGGTGGAGACCGCGGCCTCTAAGTGTGACGCAGCCACGGCCTGTTGTTAGGCCTTGTCTCTAGCTGGCGTTGGCGCAACCTACTCTGCCTGACGTCACACGAGAGCGCCGCGGCCTTCTCTCTGGGTGGTGGTGCTTTGACCCGCTCAGTCCTCCTTTGGCATTAGTTTTCCTGCCACATTCAATTGATAGCGGTATCCTTCTGCCGTTGAGAGGCTCGAATGTGATCTGCCTCTTACGTTGTCTGCCAGCCCGCTAGCTGGTAAGTGACTCTACAGTATTCACTTTTGCCACTTTGTCGTCTCTAAGCAAGTGGCTTTGCGATGTCGCTACATAAGTAACTACATCTCCTCCCACGCATCGCACACCCTGGTCACGAATGCCTCCTCAACGAGCTGCTGAAGACCGGCGCCGTCCCCGGCCACTCGGGACGAGCGATGTGGGCCACTGGGTGCAGAATATTCGCACTCACCTCCCCCCCCCCCCCCACACCAGGCCCGGCATATTCCAGTCACGCGCAGGCTCCGTGTCGTCTCTTGCCCCCCCCCCCCCCCTTTCCCTCGGGATGCCGCCGCTATCGCGTTTGCGATGAACGCCCCGAGCATCGATCAGTGCCTCGCGGGATATTAAGTTCCGGCCAGCTGCCTGTCTGCCCGACCCCCACCCCCCCCAACACCTGGACGGAAATTAAAATAAAAGCAAAAAAAAAAAAATTACCGCCGGTAATACGCTGTCAGCCTTTTACAGAGAGGGTCCAGCAAGAGACGGTAAGCCCAGTGGAATAATACAAACAACGAGGTGAAAAATGTTCCTGTCCGAGCACAAAATAGGCGATTATGTTACTGTTTGCCGCGCGGGATTGGCCGTGCGGTCTGGAATGCTACGTTACGATTCACGAGGGAATGGGCGTAGCCATAGGGGGTTTTTAGGTGTTCAAATCCCTCCCAAAACATTAACAAAGTTAATAAACAAGGAACAGGGACGGTCTTAAAATACATTGCAATGTAATATTTAGGCCGGCCGCGGTGGCCGAGGTGACTGAGACGCTCCAGTCACGGTCAGCACGGCCACTACGGTCGGGGGTTCGAATCCCCCCTCGGGCCTGGATATTTGTGCCGTCCTAGTTCGTAAGTAGTTCATAAGTAGTTTGTAACTTTACGGACTGATGACCCCGTAGTTAAGTCCCATAAGCTTAACAAACATTTGAATATTTGATTTTGTAATATTTAGGAGGCCTATGTCAAATTACCGCCTATTCAAACTACAAGGAATAAAAAAATGTGTGAAATGCGATCATCCGGTAATTCTTTTTTTGTTTTCCCTCATCTTTCAAAAATCCTCGTGGTACAGCAAATATCGTATCGTTGTTTTTGTTTGCCAATGCTTTCTTCATACCGTTTTCATGTTTTTAAGGAAAGAGGGGTTTTGTTAGGTTTCGAAAGTGAGCAAGAAGGTGTGAGTGGAAAGTGAAAATTATTTTTTGTTACGTGTTAATAAATGTGTTACTGTCGTATTAATGTTTGAGGAGCTAACAAACTCGATCATAATCTCGTAGTAAGCTACTTTAAACTCGTAATCAATGCGAGTGGTGAGATAAAATTTTGAATTAATTAGTAAAACTATTAGTGTGATTAAGTAATACATATGACCACTAAAAGTAATCCACTGAACCTAAATTACGCGATAAACCTTAAGGTCGTAAATTCTACCAAATACCTAGGAGTTACAATTACGAACAACTTTGTCTGGAGCGAATACATAGAAAATATTGTGGGGAAGGCGACTCAAAGGTTACGTTTCATTGACAGAACGTTTCGAAGATGCACCAGCTCCACCAAAGAGACTGCCTACCTCACGTGCGTCCTCTCCTGGAGTACTGTTGCCCCTTGTGGGACCCTCACCAGGTGGGACTGACGGAAGACATCGAGAAGGTTCAGAGAAGGGCAGCTCGTTTTGTTTTATCACGTTACAGGGGGGGGGGGGGGTGAAGCGTCACGGAATTGTTGCACGAAGTGTATTGGAAATCATTAAAAGAAAGACGTTATTCATTGCGCCGTGATCTGTTTGCGAAGTTTCAATCACCGACTTTTACTTATGAATGTGAAAATGTTTTGCTAGCACCCACCTACTTAGGGAGACTTGACCATCCCAATAAAATAAGAGAAATCAGATCGAAAACGGAACGATTTAGGTGTTCTTTCTTCCCGCGCGCTATTAGAGAATGGAACGGTAGAGAAAAGTTATGAAAGTGGTTAATGAACCCTCTGCCAGGCACTTAAATGTGATTTGCAGAGTATCTTTGTAGATGCAGATGTAGAACAAAAACTATGGCCCTATCTGACAAGCTTTTTAAAAGATCACTCCCCTTTCCTTACAAAATCTCAAACGGAGACTGTGCACACCATGATAGTTGAAAATGAACTACCGCGTATGTGCAATGTGTACAGATTATTTAGTACGCCTATGGTAGTAATAATTTTGAAAATAGTAATAAATTCAGAACAAAGTGGCTGGCAAATGGGTGCAGTCCAACTACTGAAGTCAGTATTTGAAAAAAAATTAATGATTTTATGTAAACAGTAAAATTTACGTAATTCAGGCTTGGTAGCTAAATGCATACAATGATTACAACACTTTGGTTCTTTATAGGATAGATGTGACGGTGGTAACTATTGTTGAACTCAGTTTTGAAAAATCTGTTATTCATGAAATCTGAGGTTATTACTATAATGATGTTTGATTGCTGTCCTTATTTTTGTGGAATTTAAAACAAGAATTAATTTTGCTATTGATACATTCAGTATCGTATCACTGGCATGCAACAGTCTATGATCAGGTATCGTCGAATATAGCAAAACAGTCTCAATCAAATAATTAGCACTGTCTCTACTCTTTACGTGAGCACTCTCTCACTCTAAAAATGATCGTGTTGAAATATTAACTAAGTCAAAGTTCTATTACTGTTACGTAAAATCAAAATCTTGTCACAATGACATAGTTAAGCATTTTATTGCAAACTTTTTCAATTACGTTAACTTTTCTCTTTCTTAATCAGTTACTTTAAAATGTTTGATTCTGGACACTTCGTTCATCATACATTAATGAGGATTGTTATACAGGGCAAGAGTGGGTAACTACTTGTGACAAATACGATAGAGTATGTATGATCTAACTTCTTATATTTTGATAAGAGTCAAACATGCATCTTCATTGATTACAACAAATTACATTAAACTTAATCATTAGTCCAGCGATGTGCTTCACTGTAGCTCGGCAATGGATCTTTTATAATATGGTGGCTACAATATTTTCATTTAATACAGAAATTGTTTTGCTGGCTCCTCCTTTAGCAGATTGTTAGCAGTATACAGAGATACGTCGCGAATCGCGTAATTATTCGCGACCGTTAGCGTCCGCGATGACGCTACAGCGTTTCGGACGTCTGGGCGGACACCGAACACGTAACGAATTTCCGCCTCAGCAGAACGAACGAACGAATAGTTGCTCAATATATGTTTTGTTTCACTTGGATATACTTAATCACTGATTTCATTTATACTTTTTATTTCATAACACTTTTAACACCTTTGTAATAACACTTTGTTACATATATTGTTTGAGCACTCCCAGGACTGTGTACGAACGTCTGTTATGTCACGGGGCGGCAGATACTGCTGCTTGCTCGCTTTCCCACAGGCGAGCGCTGCTGTACAATAAAGTCTCTGACCTGAGGAGCTTTTTCGACTACAGTATGTATCGATTTCTTGAGCTTGTTCACAGTGAAATATTTTACATACTTAAATTAATCAAGACAAGTAATTACAGTAAATACAGAAAACATTCAAAGTACATAAATAAATAAAATATACATAGCCAATAAGAATGATACGAACAGGTTATAGTTGCATTACATACATAGATTACGCATTACAATTATTAATTAAATGACATTAGAGCATCATAATTACTACGTTTACACTACATGCTGGTTCAAATGAAAAAAAAAATCTCATAAAATGAGGCTTATACCTAGTTGTGATGTAAAGGTTACCTTACATTTTAACTGCTCATTCTTGAAATCAAACACCATTGTTCTCTTAGAAGGGTGGGTCATTGTTGATGTGTCCTGATTATGAGATTTATGGATTTCTGGCATGATGTTCGTTATGTCATGAAACGGAGTTATTTCTTTGCTTCGAATAAGTTTTAGGGAGGCAGCAGCGAAACCACTTGTATTGTTTATGAACAGGTTGGCAGTAGCTACAAAAAGCAGTAATCGTGGGAATTCTGAGATAAGTTGTGAACTGAATTAGGTGTCATCAGGATAAACAGGAATCTAAAGAAATGCAGCAGTGGCAGGCTGTTTCGGTGATATCGAACAATAAGACATGAATTACGCCAAGTATATTTGCCTTAATGTTGGTTTACACCGAGAAGTTATTTGTTCCAGGTAGGACTTCATGGTTGACCTCGATTATGCTCTGTAGATGTACCTGCGGTACATAGGACGGCGAGTAAAACGACAACGAGTCAATGTAAGAAGTTTACACGCTGGTCATTATTACGAAATTAATCGCCGAAACTGTTAAGAGATTTATCTCACTGTGAGGTAAGGCGGTCAGTGCCTACAAGGAGGTTTTGGATTGTTTATGGAAACATGAATGTACCCAGGAGTGCACCTATTCGTTCGAAGCAAATTAATAGCGATGGGTCTTTCGGGTCATTTTAATAATGAATACGTCATTTTTAAGATATCCATTTGTTGAAAACCTTTCCCGAAATGAAATCCTGGCTACGCCTGCCGGCCGCAGTGGCCGAGCGGTCTGCGGCGTGCCAAACACGGTCTGCACGGCCGCTGTGGTATGAGATTCGAATCCCCCCTCGGGCATGTACGTTTGTGCCGTCTTTAGTATTAGCTACTTCAGAATTAGTTTGTCTGAGGCTCCGTAGCACAGTGCTAGAGTGCCAGACTACAAATACGAAGGTCGCGGGTTCGATCCCCGCCAGGTCCTGGGATTTTTATCTGTCACTTACCACTTCTTTCACCTATGGTAGTGTTGCTATTGTGAAAAATACCGAGTACCACCGTGGTTCGGAACCCACGTTAAAGTGTAGGTCCCACTATAACTGGCTGGGTAAGACAGTTCGAAGGTCGGAGGAAGGCAACGGCATACCACCTCCAAACAGGACCATGCCTAGTAAAGCACTGTGGTGTTCAAACCAATCTTCGGATTGTTGACTGCTTTACCTTTACCTAAGTAGTTTGTATGTTTAGGGACTGATGACCCCGCAGTTAAGTCCCATAAGCTTCACAAACATGAAACTTGACTCAAGGTAAAGCGAGATCAGCGCCTCGACATAAAATTGTTCTTCTTACCGGTCACGGAGTATCGGCAGCAGCCGATGTTTATATCACATGAAACACAAGGTGCTCTTTTACTCTCACAGACCACACTGATTTGAATATTGGCACTGCAGGTGTGCAACCCATAGTGGCTAGCTTTTCCTAATTTTTCTTTTTTTTAATTCGCTACGGAGCGCGCGGTGTCTCGCCGTCGAAGGTTCGAGTCATTCCTGGGGCTTGTGGGATGAAGACAATCATCGTCATTGCCGAAACCAGCTCAAATAATTTTTAATTTTGCGACCGAGGGCTGCATTTTTCTCCTTTGACGTTGTAACGGTCGCTGACAATAGCAGCTATGTTTAAAATTTATGACGATGACCGCATTAGAAATATTACTGATCAACTTCATTGTTGTAGAAAACTTCAACATTACCGACTTATTTTTAATTAAATCATCTGAATTTTTGTTATTATTATTAACGCATCTGACTACCTTGAAATTAAACTCATTCACAAAATAAGCATAACGTTTTCAACACTTTGACTGTTGACAATAATAGAAACCTTTACGAAAATAATTTCCTGCTTTCTCACTAATGAAATTCTAATATGCACACTCGAAAATGCACTCCTTGCTATGAAACTTTGAAGGCCGGCAGCGGTGGCCGAGGGGACTGAGGCGCTTCAGTCACGGTCTGCACGGCTACTACGGTCGGGGGTTCGAATCCCCCCTCGGGCATGGATATTTGTGCCGTCCTAGTTCGTAAGTAGTTCATAAGTAGTTTGTAAGATTAGGGTCTGATGACCCCGTAGTTAAGTCCCATAAGCTTTACAAACATTTGAACATTTTGAAGCTTTGAAGCACATGCAGTTTCACATATTTTACACTTGTAGATGAAAGTGCGGTAAGATGATACTTTCTACCTACGATTACAAAGCTGAAGGTTATTTTACTTCATTCAGTACTGAGAAATTTAAACATTGTTATAAAAAATTCTACATAACTGACAATCCTTGTCAAACCTTTCTACACTTCCAATTCAAAATTATCTATACAAAATACGTCACAACAAAACGTATTCATTATGTGATTATTTCACTACCCAAAATCGCTACAAAATTACAAAATTTCTTAACGTTTATAGCTGAAACATAATATCAGTGTCTGTCGACCTCGCGGATCTGATCATTTCACTATTCACAATCTCAAAATAGGAATCTGTGTCCGATGTCACTGCGAATCAGACAACATTTCTATACGACGCCAGGAACTGGACTGTTCGTCTGCTTGCCGCGGTGGAGTAGCTGAGCGGTCTAAGGCGCCTCGCTACGGAGCGCGCGGTTGCTCGCCGTCGAAGGTTCGAGTCATTCCTGGGGCTTGTGTGTGTGTGTGTGTGTGTTGTCCTTAGGTTAGATTACCTGAGTTGAAGTAGTTCGTAAGTACACGGTCTGATGACCACGCAGTTTGGTCCGATAGATTGAAAGACGACCGTCTGTCGTCTTCCATATATTTTTGTATAGTTTGTGTAAAATTATAATTTATTTAATATCGCTAGATTATCATTTTGTTAAAATTTGAACCCCACCTTTTCAAGGCTTGAGGATAACATTTTTATTTAATGTGTTAGAATATTAGTTAATATTGGTACGTTTTTTCTTATTTTGTTATGTTAATAATTTATTATTATATTAATTCACTCCACTCTTGATTGGCCTGGCGCGGCAGCAGTAAATCCATTTTTGTAATAATGACAGTCTCTGTTGCAAATTAATACTATTTATTAAGCCTTAGTTTTCTTTATGACTAGTGATGTTTACCATCGTGCATTTTACTAAGGAATGCAATCTTGATGACCGTTAGTATTCTGATGTCGGGCCAAAAGCGCGAAACGCGTTAATAAACAGTATTAATTTGCAACAGACTGTCATTATTACAAAAGAAACTATATTAATTAATGTGGCATAAGAATGGCTTCTCCGCTACGCCACGGTACCTGTGAGAATGTGTAGTTTTTTAAGTGGGTGCGAGAATCTATGGCTGTCTGAATGTGGGGAGTGATAGCTCGCTTTGCATCGTTCTCTCTGGCTCAGTATCGATAGCTGCTGATACTACCAAAGAGGTTTCTACACCCTTTGGTTACAGTCCAGTCAGCGAGCATTCTTTAGCGCGAGTCTGGCTGTCCGCCCCCACCACCGCTGTTTAGTGGATTTTCCGGCTTCCGGTCGTTTTCCCGCGGCCCGGTGGCCGCACGGCGATTCACTCTGTGCTGTTCGTCTGATGGGGTAGGGTTGGTTCCTCTCTGGTATCCACGAGATGGTAGCATTTCATTCGATAGCACGTTTAACTTAGATTCGTGAACTTAGAATCAAATTTTTGTAACATTTTCTCCGATTGTGTGCAGAAATGTGTTCTCGTTTTTCAATTCAGTGATTTCCAATAGATAAACGTGATGTGTGTGATTCTAGTTGCAGTTTGATAACAATCTGGTATGTTAAAACCTTTTGTGATCATGTGGTGGTGTATGAACTCTGTGTAAATACTTTCTTGCTGTGTGGGGCCCGATTTCTAATAGTAGATATGTTCATTTTATACAGTGCATGTAAAAATCTTCTCGTCGTTTCCTTCCGTGAGTGATATGTGTACCACGTGGTTGGTTCACAGAACAAAGCCTTCAGCGTACATTCTTGTTTGTTCCATGCCCCTCAGGCAAGAAACTATGCGGGTATCCTTCTGATTTCCACTAATATTTTGCGATCTTCTCTCCCCGCCTATTTTAATGTTGCTGTCTCTTCTTCGACTGGTAGTACGAACTTTATCTGTGTCAGTATTTCTCTCTCAGCCTTGTACAACCTTCTTCAATAGCTTCCTTATGAAATTCTAAACATTTATATGGGTTGCATGCTGTAATCATTAATTTTATTTTTCCGACTTTGTCATTATTTCATTTTTGTGGTTTTTCTGAGACTGGACTTCATCCGTCTCTGTAATCGCCCCCTATCGCGTGTGGCTGTATTTCATTCGCTTCCTTATATAATTCTAAGCATTTATATGGGTTACGTGCAATAGTTAATTTTCTTTATTTTTCGGAATCTGAGTTTATTCAATTTTATCGGTTTTCGGAACCACGTGGGTCCGAGTTCAGACTTCGGAGTTTGCAGCCTGAGTTCACACCAATACTTATAAAACCAGTTGTTATTCTTTCATATTCACAGAATATATGACATCAACTGCGAATTGGCACAGCTGAAAATTTATACCCAGCCGCGATTCGAACCCGGATCTCTCGCTTTCTGATTACTACACCACTGGGGACGCAGTAATCACTGTACCTGCAAGGACTACCTAAGCACGCCTTCCGTCAGACACGCATTCCCACAGTACTGAAACTCGTAGTTTTGAAACTAATTCCCGTAAGAGTAAGCGCTTCAAACTTGCCCACTGAAGGATCAGAAGTGACGTCTGTTCTTTTAGAACAGATGCCATATATATATATATATATATATATATATATATATATATATATATATATATATATATATATATATGCTGGTGACGGGCAATGATCCTTTCGTTAGTGGGGAAAGGTGGGCAGGTATTGGGCCCTTACTCTTACGGGAATTAGTTTCAAATCTACGAGTTTCAGTACTGTGGGCACAAGGCGAAGCTGGGCATAGTGTCTGACGGGAGGCGTGCTTAGGTAGTCCTTGCGGGTGCGGTAATTGTGTAGTTGTCGGCGCAACGGCCTAGAAAGTGGGAGACACGGTTCGAATCCCGGCTAGGTACACATTTTCAGCTTTACCCATTCGCAGTTGATGTCATATAGCCGGCCGCGATGGCCGAGGGGACTGAGGCGCTTCAGTCACGGTCTGCACGGCCACTACGGTCGGGGGTTCGAATCCCTCCTCGGACATGGATATTTGTGCCGTCCTTAGAATTAGCTAGTTCATAAGTAGTTTGTAAGTTTAGGGACTGATGACCCCGTAGTTACTTCCCATAAGCTTTACAAACATTTGAACATTTTTTGATGTCATATATAATCTGTCAACATGAAAAAAAAAATGTATATTCAATTGATCGTCACTTCGGCGCCTAATATGTCCCTAATCTAACCCCATTAGCCAACCGGGACAGGGGAACCTACATATCATTTTTTGCGCCTTCTCACATCATTGAGAACTGAAGGCCAGGTTAAAAATCAAAGTGAAAATCTGTGATCCCAGCCAGTTCCAAAATCGCACCTTCTGCTCTCCAACCGGTAACTCTGCCGCAAAGCCCAAAGCGGCACCGATTATGAGGTACTTACCGTACATCAAAAAATTTAATTTGCAATAAAATGCTATTGAGTTTATTACAACAGTCCAGAGAACAAATACCAAAAGGAAAAGCCGTCGATCGTTTTCCTTCCTTTAAACAACGGCAGGAATGAAAATGTAGAATATAGGCTAAGATCACAAAGAAAGGAGAAAGCTGACGTAGCGTAAAAAATGTTACTATCTGCGACAGACGGTAAGGATATGCTTGTAAAGCTTCACTGTTTAAAATACTCTGACAGGAAAGTTGAAAATACACTGCCTGTCTACATTCCGCCATCCTCGCCAGTTATGGCATGCGAAAAAATTCGCGCTCTTCTAACAAAGAATTTGGTAAATCCTTTTACCCAGTCGCGCTTTGTCGTTCAGACTTTACACATTGTATCTTTTTTTTACCGCCACTACGCAGGCGTGACGAATAACGAAAATAAATACCGTCTCTAGACACGAGCGTTAAATACAACGAAAATAAAACCCCTCTCGTCACGGAATGCAACAAAACGGATAAGTACGATAACGTTAATCTTCTGTATTTCGTTAATGTATGACGATAAAGAACAAAGAACAAATTTTTATATAAATAACACGAGGTATGATTTCAGTGATTTGCCATGTAAAGAAATGGACATCCCACAATCAGTCAGCCGCGGCGGAGAGGCCGAGCGCATTGACACGCTATGCTCCGATGCGCAAGGTTGTACCCCGTCGGGGGCTCGAATCCTCCCTCGGGCGTGAATGTTTGTGCTGTCTTTATTATAAGTCAGCTTTTAAGTAGTTTGTAAGGTTAGGGACTAATGACCCCGCAGTTAAGTCCCATAAGCTTAACAAATATTTGAACACAATCAGTACTTTTGGTATGGTTTCACGTGTAACGCTTTCAGACTCGAGGTTGTAAGTGACATTAATATAGAGAGGTACGTTTAAGATACAAAACACACACACAAATTCATTACAAAAAGGAAATTTTATTTTTAAAAAATTTGTATTCACACAATTGTCTGTTTTGGGGCTTCACTACAATTTTTTATGATCTGCACCATCTTACAGTAACAAGCCTTTGAGAGAAATGACATATCACAGCGTCATAATCAACTGGCTGTCAGATACGATAGCTTCACATGTCAACAAGTATTTCTTGCCACCATTGTAAGTGTACTGGAAGTTTGCCGACGGCTTGTGACACACAGTGTAGAAACATGAAACTAAAACATGTTACGTACGTTACCACAATCCATCCACGATTGTGTGATGTAGGCCCGAACTTCCTAGCGTGAGTCATAAAGAAACAAAGCGACCAAAACTAGAACTGCACAATTGTGCGTGCAGGACCTGGAAGATATATATCTTGATAAGGGACAAAAGATTCCGAAAAAGGGAAAACAAGGTTCTAGGTAAATGCATAAAGAATATATAGTTAAACTTTTAGCTGTTATGATTAGTCATCCAGATACTTGTAGCCCACGGAATAAAAACAGCTAATACCCAGATCTTGACATTTCCTTCAATAAGGATGGTAGCTTTGAACCACTGGATCTCGGGGAGAAGCGAAAAAATATAAGAACATATGGAAAAAATTTCAGTAGCAAGGAATGGAAACTACAGAAGTACGCATCCTCACAATTTGTAATTTGGCTATTGTCGTAGTTTTCTCAGCAACCACACATGGAAAATAGGTGCTTCTAAAAGCCATATAAATCCCAACCTACAGCATATATTGCTGAAAGACCGTAATGTTTAAATTTTGACCGTGCACTGTATACTACCAACGTTCTTCCGATAGGTATAAAATAATCGCAAGACCAACAACTACTCAAAACATTTCACTCCCTATCTTTGTGATCAGTGGGAGCTAAGATATGGAGCCCTGAATAATCGCATTTTGTCACGTGGGATTTTGTAACATGTGCTACAACGCTTATCATTTACTGTAAGCCGGCCGCGGTGGCCGAGCGGTGTGTGGCGTGCCAGTCACGTTCTGCGCGGCCACTACGGTCGGGGCTTCGAATCCTCCCTCGGGCATTAGTATTAGCTACTCCATAAGTAGATGGTAAGTTTACGGGCTGACGACCCCGTAGTTAAGTCCATAAGCTCTTCAAACTTTTAAAAACTTTTTTGTTTACTGTAAGATTTCACTGTGGTGTCTCAACAAGTTCAGGAGAGGCGAAAACAAAGTCACATACATTTTAATGAAAATATTACAAAGTTAAATATTCTAGAGATTGAATTTCCACAAACACACAAAAAGAAACAACAGAAAAATCTGTATATCAGCCACATAATCTCGCGAGGCTAAATTCAAAATAGTACGGACTATCTGTATCAGTAATACTCAGCTAACTCCAACATCCATTATTTCAAGTTTTCATTTTTTTCATTTACCGGTTTCGCTGTTTCACTGACACCATATTGAAGCCCACAGGCACGAATGGATATAATCATCCGATTATTTACGATTAATGAATAGTAGTCTCTATTGTACCAGTTTCCCTATATCTGTTTACGTACACTACCATTTGTGGAATTTACAGCACAGTGGCTGTTCCCTTTCAGTTCAATATTATCGCGTTCTTTTCAGAAATAAAGATGATGTATTAACGGCAAGATGAATTATTATTCAAGTTCTATTGTTATTCTTGCTTCACCACGACCTCGGAAGTTCCGACATATTCGGAAAAAATGGATAACATTTGTGACAAGTAGTAATATGAATGTCATTTCTGGTCCTAGAATCTGTTACATACAGGAAACTGAGAGAAAATAATATTATCGCATACCAGGGTTCGAACCAACGATCGCCGAATTTAAAATACTACTCTCCGTTAATCTCCCGGTCATCACAACTAAATTGCTTTAGTCAGTGGACAATTGTGATTGCCTTTACAGTCTGTGACCGCTTTTACAGCCACTGTGTCATTGATTGACATTTAATAGTAAGAAACGCTACCGAGGGTGACGTGGCTTTGATACATTCATTAAAAAACGCTCAGGTGTAGCTTTTTGAGAAGGAAAGCAGTGTACAGTGAAGGTTCGTTCAAGCAGCTGCCAGTTCCAGCAAACTGCGCATGGGAAGAGCTATAATCGAGTATCAGCAGCAGCTCTGCGCATGCGCAGTTTGTTGGACTCTGGCAACTGGCAGCTGCTTGAACGAACCCTAAGTGTCTATTGCTGCTGAAGGAGAGGTGCCGTCTAGCGGCAGAACACGCATTTAATGTGCTCCGATCATTCCTTAAATACGGGATCTGTGGTGCACTGAATGATGAGAAGGATGCTTAGCTGCAGGCGAGTCATCAGGGTAGTATGAAGAGAAGGATATTTTGTGTTATTTTATGACATTTTTTTTTTTTTTTTTTCCGAGTCTAAATTTGTCTCGCGACACCTTTGATACTACTACGCGACACCCCAGGGTGTCGCGACACCCAGTTTGGAAAGCTCTGACTATAGACCTATTGAACTGCTTTAGTCCACTCCCTAGGCTTTCAAAATAGTGAAACTAACTTACACTAAGGACAACATACGCTCATCCATTCCCGAGGGAGGTCTCGTAATTTCGGCAGGAACTGCCGCCCAGTCGGTAGCACGGTGCCTTAGACCACGCTGGTACTCTAGCGCGGCTTGTTGCACTCGCTGGACGGAGAGTCTAAGATGTTCGTCTGAGCAGACTGCCGGCATTTATGTCTCCACTATTGTCGCCGGCCGTGGTGGCCGAGGAGACTGAGGCGCTCCAGTCACGGTCTGCACGGCCACTCCGGTCGGGGGTTCGAATCCCCCCTCGGGCATGGATATTTGTGCCGTCCTAGTTCGTAAGTAGTTCATAAGTAGTTTGTAAGTTTAGGGACTGATGACCCCGTAGTTAAGTCCCATAAACTATACAAATATACAAATAACTATTGTCCGGTTGAGGGCATATTCGAGTTTCACATGTTACTACGAGCAGTTGATACCAATTCGACGAGTCCATTGAGCATGCTGTTGGGCCCATTTTTATACTGCTGCATGGTGTCCAGGTGCCAAAGCCGAATGTCGCCGTGAACGTCGCGAGTGAACTTGCATATCGTGCAGCGTGTTAC
This sequence comes from Locusta migratoria, assembly GCA_026315105.1. Lineage (NCBI taxonomy): Eukaryota > Metazoa > Arthropoda > Insecta > Orthoptera > Acrididae > Locusta > Locusta migratoria. The sequence continues at coordinate 266,762,729 of CM048745.1, read as the reverse complement.
GTACAGTGTGAAACACAACGTGTTGTGGCTGTACCAAAATCATTACTCAGCATGGTGGCGACCCTTTAGCGCTCCTCCGAGCTGAAATCCGTAAGTAGCGGTCACCAGTTGCTTTGGGCGGCCAGAGCGAGTAAACAGTCCCAGTATATCGGTGCCTCCTCGACGTCCGAACACAATACCTTCGCTCTGAGACATCCGGAAACTTCTCTCGATAAGAGTATCTCCTGATTAAGTGTAAGAATGCGGGTACTATCAAACCTGATCTCCTAGGCATGGCAGAAGTACAGTCAACAAAAGCAGTGTACTTCCTCCCTGGTAATATGATTGAAACGAAGACGCCGTCTTGCACCCTCAATTGCATTGGTACTGCTCATGCGTGGTTACTTACGTCTTTGGGAGCGCCGAGTGACAAATATGGAGAATCTAATGCTTTGTTTTCTTGATGAAATACACAAACTCAACGTCAGTTGTCAGGAGTACTTAGAAAAAGGTAGTGTAACCCCTATTTTGATGTTTCCATATGCATACAATATTTGTAAACAAAGAGCACTTAGCGGCTCACATAATCTTTACGCATCATTTTCTAATTTGCAAACCCAACAATATGATGGATGGAAAGAAATTTATCGATCTTTTGGCTGTTTGTGCAGTGAAACTACACCATTCGGCTTAACGTTTCAATTTATTGCTGCTGTACTACTAATTATATCAACAAAAAATTAAACAAACTCTATACAATATTACACTCTTAATTCCTGCAAACTTATATTATTGTAGACTACGACGTCATTAGGCTTGACCTATGTTTTATGATAGACTATGTTTTATGTAAGTTCTGTGGTAAGGAAAATAACATGGGTTGACCGAAAAAAAGAATATTTTTTCTCATGTGACTTTTTTTGTCCTGAAAAATGAAGGTTTTTTCGCAATCTATTATGAAGCGTAAATTGTGTACATCGCTGATTCCTCTCCATCCTTGCGAAATAATTAACAAAAATTTGCTTCCATTTGGCGTAATGGCGCAAAGGCAGGTGAAAGTTAATTCATATTAATTTTTACAGCTTTCGGCCAACCATATAAAATAATTTTCAATAACTGAGTTTATAATTAAAAGTTTGCGTTTGGGTGAAAAATAAATTAGGAATTCTTGCTCTTTTCAGCAACAATTTTGGTCAACACAATTCATACGAAAAATTTAAATAGTGATTGAATATTCTGCAAGTCATTTAAAATGTTTCACAATTAAGACAAAACGACCAGCTCCGTGCTATATTAACGATTGTGGAAGCCATTTGCAGCACTTTTGACGCCATCTTCCTACTCCCTGTAAAATTGTTTTTGATAAATCTAGAAGCCTGAATTTGCATTGAGGAAGTAGCTATATTCTCAGTTTTTTAACGTACTATTGGCAGTTGAATTTCTTGTACTTTGTTACTCGTGTATTCACACCTCGATCATTGTAAATATTTTAAGCTGGCACACAGACTTCGTGACCGCATTATGTAAAGTTCATATTGAATCACCGTACTCAGCGATTGTTACAATATGTGGAGCTAACCTAAGGACAACGCACACACCCATGCCCATGTGAGGACTGTAACTTCCGACGACGAGAAATCGGACGCACCGCAGGAAGGTGTCTTAGCGCGCTCTGCCACTCCACCGCGGTTAACGTCGATTTGTCGTCTGTATCGGCATACCACTTGTTTACTGTGTCCCATATAGTCTCTCTGTCTTCAAAGAGAACGTCACGGCACTGTATTTGATCGTGATGTCTATCGGGAATATTCCCAGCACCACAGTGAGTCCGCCGAGGTGGTGGTGAAGGCTACCGAGAGATTAATCAGGACACTTCCCCAACCTCGTCCTACAGATTTGTTTCACTGCGACTTTATACGAAGCTTGGGACTGCAAAAAAATGTTTGTTAAGCTTAAGGGACTTAACTGCAGGGTCATCAGTCACTAAACTTACAAACTACCTTATACTAAAGACGGCACAAACATCCATGCCCGAGGGGGGATTCGAACCCCCGACCGTAGCGGCTGTGCAGACTGTGACTGACGCGCCGGAGACCGCTCGGCCACTGCGGTCGGCCTTGGGACTGCAGCTGGTCAGTTCTTGGTAAACTGTACTTCTCCAACAGATGTATGTTAATTTATTATTATTATTATTACTATTATTATTATTATTATTTACTTAATCAAGCGTTTTGGTGATTCACCGACACTATTTTCAACTCCACGAGCTTATAGAATCATCCGATCAGTTAGGGATCCGCGTACTACCTGGTTTCCGTAGACTATTAATGTACGAGGTTCACTTCAAAAGAAATGCACTCTGTTTTTAAAAAAGTACAGTTTTAATTCTGCATGTTGAAAAGTTTTACAGTGTGTATTTACATTCTTCCAGCTTGTTTTCAAACTTAGTTCAACCTGTTTTCGTGAGTGGCGCCGTCACAGCATGTCACCAAGATGGCTGCTACACTTGACGTTCGTCAGAAGCAACGTGCTGCCATTGAATTCTTGTGCTGTGAAAACGAGACAGTGGAAGAGATAGAAAAAGGTGTATGGAGATGCTGCAGTCGATGTCAGTACAGTTAGGCGGTGGACAAGCAGGTTACGTGATGAAATCGGGCATGCCAATATTGAGGATCGTCCTCACAGCGGCAGGCCTTGTACTGCACACACTCCAGACAATGTGCAGAGTGTTAACGAATTGGTGACTGCTGACAGACGCATCACAGTGAACGAATTGTCGGCAAAAGCGGGATGTTTTGCTGTTACACGACAATGCACGGGTACATGTCAGTGAAAGAACCATGGAAGCGATCACAAAAGCCTTACAGTCCTGACCTGGCTCCATGTGACTATTATCTCTTAGGAGGAAACTGAAAGACTTTCTGAAGATGATGACTCCCTTGTACACGCTGCCAAACAGAGGCTCCAAAGTCTTGGTGCAGAATATTACCGTGCGGGTATACAAGATGGCGTAAGGCAGTTGAGAAGGATGGGGGCTATGTGGAGAAATGAAATATTGTTCCTAAAGGATGTATTTACACGCTGTAAAAATTTCGATGTAGAATAAAAACTGTATTTAAAAAAAAAAAAAAAAAAAAAAAAAAAAAAAAGATAGTGCGCATTTCTTTTGGAGTGACCCTTGTATACGTGCCCCTTTCACATTTCAACCGCTAACTAAATGAAAGTTTTCGCTTGATGCACTGATGCACACTGCCGATTGTGAAAAGTGAAGAACTTAGCCGAATAGCTGCCCACTCGGTGTGTGAAAGGTGTGCGAGCAGTAAGTGGTGCGTTTTGCAGTGTGCAGTGTGGTGGGGTACACGTAGCATGCAGGCCGAGCACAGCCCTCTCGTGCCGGTCCGACATCGTCGGTGTTGCGCCTGGTGTAGTCGGTGCAGAGCTGTCGCACAAGGTGGAAATAATACAACGGGCGCCAATATGCCGCGTCGACGTCGAAGGGAGCCATATCGGCATGTGAGCGAGTTACAGTGGGGCAGAACGATTGGTGTCCACTGTACATGTTTGTCATACATTTCGGCTCGCAGAGGGCATGTTGCTGCGACAGTTGTGCGGAAGCAGTGGATAGAGGATGGTCGTACGCAGCGACGAGCGCGAACTGAACCACAGAGCAGGACTACAACACGGGATGACTTTGTACGCGTGGCCATAACTGACCGTGCAGCCTTGGCTCGTCGCTGGAGCACTGCGACATGAGTGAACCTGTCTACATCGACGGCTCGTCGCCGTCTGCTCCAGGTTGGACAGTTGCACGCATACCGTTACGTCGGCTTATATTGTCGAGAAACCACAAGCTCCTCCGGCTAAATTGGTCACGTGAATACCGTCACTGGAGTGCTTAGTGGTGAAGGAGGTCGAGCGGTTGCTGGCGCACCCCTTGGTGGGCGTGCACTCAGGTAGCATTGAATAGCTAGTTATTTGTCAGGAGGCCATACTGCTAACCCCCACGGCATACGTTGCAGGAAGAGGTAGGGGTGGTTCTGAAATGGTACACATGACTGCGTACTCCAGGCGTCCGGGTCGATGACGTAGGCGGCCTTCCGACGTACGGTGGAACGTGTGAATGAGAGATTCACGCGTCTGGACGAGTGGTTCTCTGTTCCCACTCTAATCGCAGTCTCGCATCAACTTCATACCGGTCCGCGTTGACGGTTGTAGTGTGGTTGTGATGTGCGCTGACTCCTGGCCTATCACCAAATAGGCGTCTTCCTTAGAAACGCTGGAGTGCGGGACATGGAAGTCCTCCTAGATATTTCCTCTGCGTAGTTGGTTATAGCGCAGCGTCGAACACGGAGCTACGCAGAATCCGACATTTCGCCGGTTGTCAGCTGATGTTGAAGAATGCTGGAGTTCTACAAGAGACTTTTACTGACGTTAGAACACACCAGGAAATCGAGTGCTACGAATTGTAACCCATCGATTCATCTGACCGATTGCTTATGAACTGAAGTGCCAGAGTATATATAGCGTGTGTGGAGCTGCTGATATTTCCCTTACGCACTAGTTATGACCACATCGGCCCTGTCATACGAACGTCTCGGCGATTTATATCTATCCTTCTTCACTTAACAGGTTAGCTGGTGGTTCCAGAAGGCTCCGGATTGTTTCCTCAAGTAAAGAAGTGATGTGATACAGCTAGCTCGTACTGTTCCATTTAAATTCCACTGATGCGTGCTATTCAGTCCGGCAGGTGTGCCTCCATTCCTGTCGGCTTGATCCAGTAAGTATGACGCAAAGTAGCTGCTGTTCCCCTTTCCCCGTTCTGTCGACACATCGCCAAGTTTCTACAGCAACCAGGACTTGGAAAAATTTATCGCCACAGAGCAAGACAACAACTATTTGCACGAAGAGTTTGACGACGTTTGCAGCAGCATGGACTTGTTCGCATCTACGGCACTTTGAACAGTGGCTGTTACATTTCAGATGTGTTAAGACCCGTGGATCTACCCTTCATTCGATCCCCGCGAAACCCTATATTTCAGCAGGATAATGCACGACCGCATGTTGCAGGTCCTGTACGGGCCTTTCTGGTTATGGAAAATGTTCCACTGCAGCCCTGCCCAGCACATCCTCCAGATTTCACCAATTGAAAACGTCTGATCAATGGTGTCCGGGCAACTGGCTCGTCACAATACGCCAGTCACTACTCTTGATGAACTGTGGTATCGTGTTGAAGCTGCATGGGCATCTGTACCTGTACATGCCATCCAAGCTCTGTTTGAAACGCCCAGGCGTATTAAGGCCGTTATTACGGTTAGAGGTGGTTGTTCTGGGTACTGATTTCTCAGGATCTATGCACCCAAATTGCGTGAAAATGTAACCACATGCCAGTTCCAGTATAATAAGTCTAATGAATACCCTTTTATCATCCGCATTTCTGCTTAGTGTAGCAATTTTAATGGCCAGCAGTGTATATGTTCAAGAATACTACAGCAAACAGATGTTACTGCAATAGGCATGTAATTTCGGGGGTCCGTTGTTTTGCCTTCCTTATGCAAGGGAGTTATCTTCGTCATTTTCCAGTCGCTTGGAACTATTCGCTAGATCAAAGATTCGCGATAATTGCAAGCTAAGTAAGGAGCAACGCCGCGGAGTAGTCCTTGTAAAACCAGATTGATATCCCATCTGCATATGGCGACTTGTTAGTTTTCAGTTCTCTCAGCTGTTTCTCAACACCAGCTATGATTGTTACTATGTCCTCCATTTGGGAGTAGGCGCGACGATCAAATGAAGGTATGTTTGCATGGTTCTCCTGCGTGAATGATTTCTTAAAAGTTAAGGCCTTCATTTTGCTGTCTTCTATCACCAACCGAGATTAATCAATGAGTGACTGGATGAGACCTTTGATCCGCATACCGATCATACAGAGGACCTGAATTTTTTTGGGTTCTCGGCCAGATCTTTTGCTAAGATATGACGGTGGTAGTTACTGTATGCTTTGCGCATTGCTGTTTTTATAGTCGCGAGAATCTCTCTTAATTTTGTCTGATTTGGTTTGGTTGAACTTTCCTTGAACCCAGAGTGCAACTGCCTTTGCTTTCACAGCATGTTTTCAGTATTACTATTAAACCACGGTGGAGCTTTCCCATCCTTAATCGACATATTTCCCCAGCGATTTATTTACATGCATTTAAATTTTGCCCATAATTGCTCTACGTCCACCATATCGGAACTACACGATGTCAATTCATTCCTTAAGTAGGACGCAAAAAATTATCCGCTCTTTTTAGTACACCCACCCTCCTAGGCTTCTTGACCGATTTATTAAGTTTGGTGGCCATTGTTGCTATGACGCCATCATCACCCTTAACCCCTGTCTCTGACATGACTGACAAGGTCTTGCCTGTTTGTGGATATAATGCCCAAAATATTTCAATTGCGTTTGTGCTGACAATTTAGGTGGTGAAAGCATTGTTTGGAAATGTACTCGACAATAGTTCGCAACACTGTTTGTAGGAATCTTCTGTAGTGAAAGCGTAGACGCCCCAGTCCCATAACAAACACGCTTACATGCAACGCAACAACAAACAGAGGTTCGACCATGACATCCAAAGTGATCACAGTAATAGTGAAAGTGAAGAGTGGGAGGAATGTGATGATGAGACACTAGTTACATCGTATATTAATGTAATAATGTTCATATATTGTCATGCCACCCCCATGAACACCAGACATTGCAGAGGTGGGGTGGCTTGCGTGCCTCAACGATACAGATAGCCGTACCGAAGGTGCAACCACAGCGGAGGGGTATCTGTGGAGAGGCCAGAAAAACGTGTGGTTCCTGAAGAGGGGCAGCACCCTTTTCAGTAATTACAGGGGTAAGAGTCTGGATGATTGACTGAGCTGGCCTTGTAACATCAGCTAATGTAGCAGCTCTACTGTATGAAAATATGATGGCATCTTCTCGGGTAAAATATTCCGGAGGTAAAATAGTCCCCCATTCGGATCTCCGGGCGGGGACTACTCAGGAGGATGTTGTCATCAGGAAAGACAATACTGGCATTCTACGAATCGGAACGTGGAATGTTAGATCCCTTAATCGGGTAGGAAAATTAGAAAATTTAAAAAGGGAAATGGATACGTTGAAGTTAGATATAGTGGGGATTAGTGAAGTTCGGTGGCAGGATGAACAGGATTTCTGGTCAGGTGAGTACAGGATTATAAATACAGAATCAGTTGGGGTATCACAGGAGTAGGACAGATAATGAATAAGAAAAAAGGAATGCGAGTAAACTAATATGAGCAGCACAGTGATCGCATTATCATTGTCAAGATAGATACGACGCCAACACCGACAACAGTAGTACAGGTTCATATGCCAATGATGAGGAGATTGAAGAAATGTATGAGGAGTTAAGGAAATTATTCAAACAATTAAGGGAGAAGAAAACTGAATTGTGGTGGGAGACTGGAATTCGGTAGTAGGAAAAGGAAGAGAAGGAAAAATCGTAGGTGAATATGGACTGGACAGAAGGAATGAAAGAGGAAGTCGCCTGGTAGAATTTTGCACGGAACATAATTTAGTTATAACAAACACCTGATTTAAGAATCACGAAAGAAGATGGTATACGTGGAAGAGACCGTGAGACACCGGGAGATACCAGGTTTTCAACTGTAAGATATACCCAGGGCAGATATAAACTCTGACCATAACTTATTACTCATGAATTGTAGGCTGAAACTGATAAAAAAAACGGCATAAAGGGAGGAAAATAAGGAGAGGGGACTTGGATAAATTGAGCGACCCTGAAATTCTTAAGAATTTCCAAGTGAGTTTTGGGCAACAACTGACGGAAACGGGGGGAAATAAGACAGAAGAGGGTAGCATTGAGAGATGAAATAGTGAAGGCAGCAGAGGACAAAATAGGTAGAAAGGCAAGACCTACAAAAAACCCTTGTATATCACAGGAAATACTAACGTTAATTGATGAAAGGAGAAAATATAAAAATGCAGTAAATGAAACAGGCAAAATGGAGTACAGACGACTAAGAAATGAGATTGACAGGAAGTGCAAAATAGCTAAGCAGGAATGGCTAGACGCCAAATACAAATCTGTAGAAGGATGTATAAGAAGTTGAAAAGTATATACTGCCTACAGGAAAATAAGAGACATTTGGGGACAAGAAAAACAGCTCTACAAATATCAAGAACTCAGTTGGAAACCTGTTCTCAGCAAAGAAGGGAAAGCAGAAATGTGGAAAGACCACATAGAGGAGCTCTACAAAGGAAATGAGCTTAGAGACAATGTTGTATGAATGGAAGATGAAGTATATCAAGATGAAATACTATACTGAGATACTATACTGAGAGATGAATTTGACAGAGCCCTGAAAGACCTAGGTCGGAACAAGGCCCCGGGAGTAGATGACATTGCCTCATAGCTACTAAAGTCTCTAGGAGAGCCAGCCATGACAAAACTATTTCACCTGGTGTGTAAGATGTGTGAGACAGGCGAAATACCCTCAGACTTTAAGAAAACTGTAATAATCCCAATTCCAAAGAAATCAAGCGCAGATAGATATAAAAATTACAGAACCATCAGTTTGATGAGTCACGATTGCAAAATTTTAACATGAATTATCTACAGGAGAATGGAAAAGCTGGTAGAAGCTGACTTGTGGGGGGGGGGGGGGGGGGATGATCAGTTTAGATTCGGAAGGAACGTAGAAACCCGGGAGGCAATACTCACTTTACGTCTTATCTTAGAAGATAGATTAAGGAAAGGCAAACCTACATTTTTAGCTTTTGTAGATTTATAGAAAGCGTTTGAGAATGTTGACTGGAATACACACTCAAATTCTGAAGTCAGCAGGGGTAAAATACAGGAAAAGGAGAGTTATTTATAACTTCTACAAAAGCCAGACCGCAGTTATTAGACTCGAAGGGCATGAAAGGGAAGCATTAGTAGGGAAGAGAGTAAGACAGGGTTGTAGCCTTTCTCCGATTTTATTCAATTTGTACATCGAGCAGGCGGTGAAGGAAAGCAAGGAAAAATTTGGAGTAGGGATTAAAGTTCAGGGTGAAGAAATAAAAACAATGCGTTTTGCTGATGACATTGTAATTCTGTCAGACACACTAAAGGACCTGGAAGAGCAGTTGAATGGAATGGACAGTGTGTTGAAGAGAGTGTATAAAATGAACATTAACAAGAGCAAAACAAAGATAATGCAATGCAGTCTTAGAAAATCAGGCGATGCTGAAGCAATTAGATTAGGTAATGAAACAATGAAGATGGTAGTTGAGTTTTGTTACTTGTGTAGTAAAATAACATGACGGCCGCAGTACAGAGGATATAAAATGCAGAATGGCAATGAGAAGATTAGCATTTCTGAAAAAGAGATATTTGCTAACATCGAATATTAATTTAAGTGTAAGGAAGTCTTTTCTGAAGGCATTGGTGTGGTGTGTTGCTTTGTACGGGAGTGAAACATGGACGATAAACAGTGCGGACAGGAAGAGAATAGAGGCTTCTCAAATGTGGTGCTACAGAAGAATGCTGAAGATCAGGTGGGTAGGTCGCATAACTAATGAAGAGGTACTGAACAGAATTGGTGAGAAAAGGAATTTTGGCATACCTTGACTAAAAGAAGGGATCACTTGGTAGGACACATTCTTAGACATCGGGGAATCGTAAATTTAGCATTGGAGGGAAGTGTGTGGGGTAAAAATCGTAGAGGGAGACCGAGGGACAAATACAGTAAGCAGATCCAAAAGGATGTAGGATGCCGAACGTATTCTCAAAGGAAGGTATTTGCACAGGACAGGGTAGCGTGGAGAGCTGCATCAAACCAGTCTCCGAAATGAAGACCATAACAACAACATATTTTTATATGCTGACAATGTCACCAAGGCGGAACCTAATCTGACGAGTGTACGAAATGTAAAGAATTTAGAAAATCATTTATGTACTTATTGTTAACTACAGAATTACTTCAATGTGACTGGCGGTTACAGGCTCGAACGATACTATTCTGAGGCATTCACCGCCAGTCAAAATCAATGGTAGCTCTAACCGTTCTCGCTCCTATCCCAACATATTTTTATATTCTTCTCAATAACAAAATTTTAATATAAAAAGGAAACAACTTCCCGATGTTCTGAAAAACTTATTTATTCGTCACAAATCGGCTTTCAGCTTCTAAGCCAATCATCAGGTAACATATGAGTATACATGTATGCATGTTTTCAAAGATGTTCAGATTTACAAAGGTTCTATCACAGATAATTGACTAGTTCAGAGGAAAGTACAACATTTTTATGGGAGTTACTAACATTTATATAAAAATAAGTATTAGTAAAGGATAAAAACTGACATGATTCTTTTTGTTGGAAAGAAAACGAGGAAACTAAAACTTATTTCAGAAGACGTTTAAAGGGGAACTGGATTTGATCGTTTAATACTAAACTGGCATCCTGAGCCAAATTTTTGTTGATTTCCAGTTGTGTCATCTTTCTTCAAGGAATATAGGATTTCACAGTGTACACCGTAAACATGGTTTTCTCTGAACATATGTTCAGCAAAGATTGAAAAAAATGATCAAATGTTTGTTAAGCTTATGGGATTTAACTGCGGGGTCATCACTCCCTAAACTTATCAACTACCTTATACTAAACACGACTCAAACATCCATGCCCGAGGGAGGATTCGAACCTCCGCCGCGGGAGGCCGTGCGATCCGCAACGTGGCGCTCCAGACCGTTCGGCTACTCCAGCGCGGTACAAGTTGAAACTGTCTTTTTTTTAACCTCCAGCTTCTCTCGTTTTCTGACAATCTAATAACTACAGACCTGCCACAGTGACCAACATACTTTCCCACAATGTTTGCACGTGATCTTGTGCACACCACTCTGTGCTAGGGGTTGAATTTTGTGTTTACTATTGAATAAATGTTGTTTGTATTGTGAAATGCAGGTCTGTAATTTCGAGATTTTAACTGTTTACCAGTGTGATCAGAAATTTTGCCTAAATATGGGTTGATACACCAGTTTCTCTTACTACTGACTTGTACTTGCTGACCAGTATACGGAAGTGTAACATTTTTTGTTATTAAGTATACTGTCAACCAGGGCGTGGTTATAGCTATTACTGGATGCTAAATACTTGTAATTCTGTTTGAAATACAGGCTTAGATAATGGAACAGATATGAGGCGCTGGACCATCAGTGGAAAGCTGCATTTTTATGGCTGTGTGGGTACTGGGAGGCAGTAGGGATAACTGTATCTGTTACTGTGGATTTACTGAATATACTGAATAAGCGTTTCTTTGTGATAATCAATAGTAAGGTCCAAAACGTTAGTGGAAGATCCTCCTAGGCCCATAGTGAACTTAATTTTCTTGTGTTGGGTATTTAAATGTAAAAATGTATCCAGTTGTTTGGTGGTAGCAGTCCATAAACACAGTGCATCATCCACATACCTGAACCAGTATACAATATTGCACGTCAGTGCTTCCTTCTGCAAGAAAACATGCTCAAAATGATCCATGAAGATCTGAGGTAGAATAGGACTAAGTGGAGAACCCGTAGAACCCATAGTTAGGCCATCAGAGTAACTGTAGTACATATTTTCAAACTGGAAGTAATTTTACTTCACGCATGTTTTAGTAGCAGCGATTGATTGTCATGCGATTTGACAGGGTTTACTTTAGATTTATGCAAAAGATCAGTAAGGACGCCTATACTTTCATTAGTGGGAATATTTTAAAGAAATTGCTGACATCAAATGATACTAGTTTAGAATTAGTTGGGACCTGTATGCCTTTAATTTTTTCAACAAGAACTATGGAATTTTTTACTCCGAATTTAGGTATACAACTGGTTTTCTTTTTAATTATGTAATCTAGCTCTCTTTTCATTGTTTCTAAAGCTTATAAATCAAACAGTTTGGTTCTTCTTAACGAAAGTGATTATGTCAACAAAGTCCACCAGTTCCTTATTAATCCAACTAACAAAAGACCCTACTGCTAGTTTCAGTGAACAAGTGAAAGCCACTACAAAAACTTGTAAGAGCATTACATCTGAAAACAGCCGAGTGCTAGTGAATGTGAACCCTTTGGCTCCTAGATTATATGGTTTACCTATGTTTCCCACTAAACTACAGGCCTATTTCATTGACGTCAATTTGCAGAAGGGTTTTGGAACATATCCTGTATTCAAATATTATGAATTATCTCGAACAGAACGATCTATTGACCGAAGGTCAACACGTTTCATGCGAAACACAACTAGCTCTTCATTCACACGAAGTGATGGGTGCTATCGACAAGGGTTCGGAAATCGATTCCGTATTTCTTGATTTCCAGAAGGCTTTCGACACCGTGCCTCACAAACGGCTTTTAATCAAATTGCGAGGTTATGGTTTATCGCCCCAAATTTGCGACTGGATAGGGGATTTCGTGTCAGAGAGGACACAGTTCGTAATAATCTATAGTAAGGCATCGACTAAAACAGATGTGATATCGGGCGTTCAACATGGTAGTGTTATTGGTCCTCTGCTGTTCCTTATTTACATAAACGATTTAGGGGAAATCTAAGTAGCTCTATTAGGTTGTTTGCAGATGACGCCGTCATTTACCATCTAGTAAAATCATCTGAAGATAAAAACCAACTGCGAAACGATCTGAATAAGATATCACTATGGCGTAATAATTGGCAATTGACTCTAAATAATGAGAAGTGTGAAGTCGTCCACATGAGTACGAAATGAATCCGTTAAACTTCGTTTACAAGTGAAGGCCGTAAACTCAACAAAATAAATAGGAATTACTATTACTTCTCACTTATACTGGAAAGAACACGTAGATAATGTCGTGGGAAAGACGAACCAGATACTGCGTTTTATTGGCAGAACCCTTAAAACATGCAACAGAACTACAAAAGAAACTGCATACACTACGCTTGTCTGTCCTTTTCTGGAGTATTGCTGCCCAGTGTGGGATCCGTATCAGGTGGGTTTGACGGAGGACATCGAAAGAGTCCAAATAAGGGCAGCTCGTTTCGTATTGTCACGATACAGGGGAAACAGCGTTACGGAAATAATACAGGATCTGCGATGGAAATCATTACAACAACGGCACTTATCGCTGCGGCGTGGGCTACTTACGAAACTACAATCGACAACATTCTCCTCCGAATGCGAAAATATATTGACGACTCCTACTTACATAGGTAGATATGATCATCAGAATAACATAAGAGAAATCAGAGCTCGAACGGAGAGATTCAGGTGTTCTTTCTTCCCGCGCGCTATTCGAGAATGGAATGGGAGAGAAATGGTACAATGGTGGTTCGATGAACCCTCTGCCAGGCACTATAATGTGATTTGCATAGTATCCCATGTAGATGTAGATACATAAAGATCTCCTAGCAACAAATTATCATGACCTAGTAAAGATCATGAAAACATATACAGTTGTAGTAGCGAGACTGAATATCGAAATTCTCAAATGCACCAAAAATTAACGAAAAAATCGCACTTACCTGTTTTACGGCTCACTCTAGATTTGTACTTTTATAAGTTTTTTCAAACATTTTGGACCAAGATAATGATCTAAATAATAAAAAGTTAATTAATAAGAGTGTCTGAAATCCTTCTAGGAAAAGAAAAATTTGGTGGGGTGGGATTCCGAACCACCAACCTTTAGCATCTAAGTTCAAAGACTTGACAACTACGCTATGGCTTTTGATTTCTTTCTGCTATCCTAGCTCTCCAAAACTAGGAGAAAAGAATATTGCGTTTCCGTTGCCATGGCTATCAATCAAAAGATAAGTCGTTTAATCTCATACTATTGCTGGACGTTGTTAACTGATGCTAATACAGCATTTGTAGACACTAGATTATCTTTTATCGTACGAAGAACGATGTGTTTTTGTTAATTCTTCTGTGCGCCATCGCTTAGAAATGACGTGTAAGTTACAATAAGAAAATCATCAAATACGCAACGCAAGATGGGCGAGGAATGTTACGTGACATCTCCGAACGGCTGGTTTTCGTTAATTCAATGGTGTCAAATCTCCGTTATTTTTTGAAAATATGCCTCAAACGATACGAGATATGAAAAAAAATAAGGGACCTAAGTTGTAGAGAATTTTCTCCTCTACAAATTAGGTTATTCCATTGAACAGATGAACAGTCAAGCTGTTATTTTCATTTAAATTTCGAGCTGTCAAAAGGCGATCACAAAGGCCCACTTTTAGTTTTACTACCGTAACCTAAAGTGGGCCAATATATCTACTCAATAGAGCAGAAAAAATCCTCCAGTCTTTCAAAACTAAAAATGCTAGTGTATATGAGTTGTGGCTTACTTTCAAAAACGTAATATCAGTAGTATTAGAGAGATTTATACCAAATTAATAAAATGGTTGGCTGACCCCAGAGGTAAACTAAACAGGTCAGACCACTGTTGTATACCAACTAGATTCCTCTGAGTATGCCGATGCAATAGCTCCAAACATATATCGCTCTTACGAAACACAAAGTGATACGTGCCATCGACAAGGGATCTCAGATCGATTCGATATTTCTGGATTTTAGGAAGGCTTTTGACACTGTACCTGACAAGCGACTTCTAATAAAATTGCGTGCTTGTGGAATATCGCCCCAATTGTGCAATTGGATTTATGATTTCCTATCAGAAAGGACACAGCTCGTAGTAATTGACGGTAAGTCATCGAGTAAAACAGAAGTGATAACTGGCGCTCTCCAGGGAAGAGTTATAGGTCGCCTAATCATCCTAAACGATTTAGGAGACAATCTGAATAGCTCCCTTTGACTGATTGCGGATGATGCTGTCATTTATCGGTTATTGAAGTCAACAGATGATCAAAATCAGCTGCAAAGCGATTTAAACAAAATTGGAAATTAACACTAAATAATGAAAAGTGTGAAGTAATATATATATGTATATAATTTGTCCTCATATTTTGTTCGACACAGTAAGTAATACATTAATATTGTTTCATGTGTAGAAATACCTATGCAGAGTAAACAGCGTATTCTATGTTAAAGTGCTTAGAAAACTTAAGCCAGAAGTTGTAATGAAGAAAAATCATACATAAGAGAAGTAGAAAACGGTATGATTGAAAAACACTTAAATAAACCAGAATGAAATGCCGTTATCACAGTATAACAAAAGGAGAAAATGTCATCGCAAAAGAAGAAAAAGAGGGGAAGTAGCTGCACCACTTTTGGCAGATTGAGAATCACTAAAATTCGTAAATTCTACCAAATACCTAGGAGTTAAAATTACGAACAACTTAGACTGGAGAGATCACACAGAAACTATTGTGGGTAAGGCGAACGAAAGGTTACGTTACATTGACAGAACGCTTCGAAGCTGGAACAGCTCCACTAAAAAAAGACTGCCTACATCACACCTGTGCGTCCTCTCCTGGAGTACTGTTGCCCATTGTGGGACCCTCACCAGGTGGGACTGACGGAAGACATTGAGAAGGTCCAGAGAAGGGGAGCTCGGTTTGTTTTATCGCGTTACGGGGGTGGGGGGGAGCGTCACGGAAATGTTGCACGAATTGGGGTGAAAATCATTAAAAGTTATTAAAAGTTATTCATTGCGCCGTGATATGTTTGCGAAGTTTCCATCACCGACTTCTGAATGTGAAAATATTTTGCTGGCACCCTCCTACATAGGGCGACATGACCACCCAAATAAAATAAGAGAAATCAGATCGAAAATAATACGATTTAGGTGTTCTTTCTTCCCGCGCCCTATTAGAGAATGGAACCGTAGGGAAAAGTTATGAAAGTGGTTAATGAACCCTCTGCCGGCCACTTAAATGTGATTAGCAGAGTATCTATATAGATGTAGATTTCTGTAAGGCCAGTGGTGTCATCAAATTCTGTTCCTTGTTGCTTACTAGCAAGAGAGCTAGATTAAATAATTAAAAAGGAAACCAGTCAAAAACCAGAGCTCTTGTTGACAAAAATGACATACCGGTCCCACCTAATTCTTAACTAGTATCATTCGATGTCACCCATTTGTTTACAAATATTCCCAATGATGAAAACCGGTTTGTGCTTCTAACGGAGCAGTAGCTCCGCTGACAGGGAGACGTGCAATTACTGGCCTGGGGTTAAACAAAAGCTAATTCAGCATTTGAACAACCTTTATTGTTATCGTAGAACATCAAAAGAAATAGTTCCAAAAACTACAGCTGAGTTAAGCTCACATTCTCAAACAGGAATTCACACTTCAAAAATTATAGCAGTTAGAAAAAAATTCCATGAATAGAACAACTAGCTTAATGAGAAACATTGGACATGCAGACAGAATTAAAGATAGTTTGAGCAGAATTACTAACCCTCTGTTCTAAAGTACACAGTTCATGAAGTTAGGAAAGGACGCGCGATCGGCCAGGAAGCAATTCTCGTAACACCAGTTCCAGGCGGTCCAAGCCGACAACTACTACCCTTAACCTGGCCGACGCCACACGTGAGCACTCATGAAGTAAAATGCAACTTGTAATCTAGAATGCTCCAAAGCTTTCAGCTCGAGCAACGGACGGAATCAAGACCAATTCTGAGAGTGCTTAGCGGAATTGCTGCCTAACGCAAAATTTGAGCTACACCAAAAGAATCAAGACTCTCTAGTTTAAATTTCAACAATAAACCTTAATGGACAGCACAGCCACGCCACCCTGAAGGGGTGTCAACCATTATCTCTTGCATTAAAACTTGAGCAGTTTCACAAAAAATTAAAAGTACACATTACAAATGATAGCAAGGCAGTTCAATTATAAACTACGTTCAAACAGCTGTCCAAGAATTCACAATGTCCCTCCGAGTCTTTCAGCCTTTTAAAGGGCGCACATTTACAAATAATTACAAGAGCATTTTACGTAACTTAAAGTGTTCGACTAGCGTACTCCAGGGTCTTCTGAAGATTCCAGGACTGCTTGGTCTCTGCTCCTTGTGTCTGTGTGCACGTGTGCGTACTTTCTGCGCCGTCACAGCTGATAGGATCCACGGTGTCCACCAACACCCAAGAGCCTCGTGATCCAATACGTTTCGACATGGACCCTACACCAGTGTTAAACTCCAGTAACAGACTAGTTCTCGAAACAAGTCAGAAGATAACTAGACACAGAGTAGACCACCAACCCACGTAAAGCCATCAGTGTAGTCATGCCCAAACGGTTACGATCAGAGCGTAGACGTCACGTCCCCACAGTGCGGACACAAGTTCTCGGAAGCTTCCTCTGGGGCTACCGAATAGCAAAACTTTCTCCTCAAAGCAAAACCGCAGCCCCAGCTGCACGGCGCTCACCACCTCGGAAAGGAGCGCGTGAGACGAACAAACGCTCCTCCAAACAGGCGCGCAGCGGAAGATTCAAAAGCCGGCAAGTCTCAAATAACATCAGGAAATTGTTCCTTTTTGATATTATCATGTTCTGTCGAGCACTGACGGAAAATTCAATTAATTTTATAAAATTTTATTTACCTTTCAGCTTGCATTATTTACTCGTTCTAATTAAAAAGTTGCCGCTAAAAGGAACCAGAAACAAAGATAAACAAAAAAAGATATTAAATGAAAATTGTATCAAGTACCGCCTGTTTAACTAAAAGGGAACATGTCAGTAACTTGCAATAAATTAAATAAAATCTAACGTGAAGGCAGATGTCCGCCATCTCGTGACTAACTTGTGTAAGTAAATTTGTTTGGTGTAATATGTGTTCTTCAAATAATACAATTCCTTGACACATCATTGTCTCGTTATACCAAAGGTATTTAACATAATGAGAGGCATTGAATTAAAATTTGTGCTGTGGCCGGGATTCGAACCCGGGACCTCCTACTTACTAGGTAGGCGCTTTAGACCACTCAGCTAACACACGAGCAGAATTAAAGTATGTGGTGTGGAGGGAGATGTGCCTTAAGACAGTCCATGTAGTCGCTTTGGTTTCTACCTAGTAGAAGGTCCCGGGTTCGAATCTCGGCCACAGCACACATTTTAACTTAATGCCTCTCTCTATGTTTAATGTGTCACAAGACTTACGTTATACGACATGGCATTGTACACTTCACATATGTGCAGAAGTTTATTTTATTTTAGTGATTCTCAATCTCACAAAAAGTGGAGCAGCTACTTCCACTATTATTATTCTTTTGAGATGGCATTTTCTCCTTTTGTTATACAGTGATAACGGCATTTCATTCTGGTTTATTTAAGCGTTTTTCAATAATACCCGTTTCCTACTTCTGTGTTGCATGGTTTTTCTTCATTACAACTTCTCGTGGTTTAAGTTTTATAAGCACTTCAACATGGAATACGGCGAGAGCTCTTCCGCTATTTATTCTATTTATTTCTACATATGGAATAATGTTAAACAAAATATGAAGCCTATATATATGTCAGGCCGCTCTTTCCATGGAGGAACATCATTTTGAACATCTACTGTAAATAAAGGTAAGCTTAGGTTACTCAGATGCCAATGTTTTTCTAGACTTCGTGTGTGTGTGTGTGTGTGTATGTATATACAAGGTGTCTCACGAAAGACGCCTGCCAGGCGTCCGCGGATCGCGCAGTAAGGCTCCCGGCCGCCACCACCGCACCCACCGACCACGGTAGCGCCCGATTCTCGGACTCTATTGTGCCGCGAGCGACTACACTGAGTTAAAGTCTAAAAAACATTGCCATCTGAGTAACCTAAGCTTGCCTTTAATTACAGTAGATGTACAAAATGATGTCCCTCTATGGAAAGAGCGGCCTGACATCTCTTGGACACATTTGCGAACACTTGACGCATTTCGGCTGCCGAAATCTGGGAAATGACAAGTCCAATCTTTTTTCACGAAACAATAAATTCTGACAGGTATGTGAACAATATCCAGCATCCATTTTTTCAAGAACTTTCACCCAACGAAAAACTGTACGGTTATTTCATGTAGGACAATGCAAGATCACACATTGCCAATGCTTCTATGGCAGCAATACCAAGTGTTAGTTATTTTTATGATGGGATAGTTGACTGGCCTCCTTGTTCTCCAGATTATATATATATATAGATGGTGATTAATATTCCATCGAGAACTATGGTTTGGAGCGTACTCGGAGCGGGAGCCCTTGCTTCTGGGGCCACTAATCAGAGCAAGTAATGGCGGTGAGGCTCACAGCCTCAAACCTGCTCCACTCCCCCAGCCTATCGCGGATGGAGGCTCCGGTTCGGCTAACACGATGATAACACGGAGCGCGGCGGGAGCAAGGCCGCACGTCTATGCATATTTCATCAGCGGCGGATTGCGTTTCGGCATGTAAATTATATTAATTACCTCTCACGGTGTCTGAGAGCTTCCGCATGCCAATGCAATTAAGCACTCCATGTTTTTGTGTGGCAATATTTTTGTTCGTGGCACTTACTCCGTTCAACCATCTGAAGGATCTACTGACTGTATCGTAAAAGCCTAATCAGCACTAGCAATTCCCATTGAACATTTCACATTTAAGGATGAAAGGAGATTATCTACAAACCTATATATTTGTTCGCAAAACTTCATATATTTATGGTTTGACTACGATCTTGAGAGTACGTTACCCAAACTAGACCTCACTATGGTTGTAAAAACCATTTAAAACACACAGTTCAGTGGATGTGACGTAAGAAACACTTAACATCGAGAAAAATTGTTGCTTGTTGCGACGCGTGATTTACGATATTTTTATTAATCCACTTTTTGAGAATGATGGTGCTTAGTGACGTAACAAACTTCACACATGATTACAGACCTTTACCGAACTTGTCACCCAAAACTGTGAACAATTGATGAAACGGAAGAATTTTATTGTTTACTACAGTTCCGCTGTTAACGCAGTAAAACTGCGGGATTTAGCTTTACGTTACAAATTTTACTTATAGGCTATTAATACATTTTAAAAACAGTGTGCGCATATATCAGCGAATGTAAAGTGTGTCCCATGCAAACCTTCCTGATTTGAAAGACCCAGGAAGAGGAAACCACAGTAGATGCGACAATGAAAAATGCACCACATTGTAGAGCATCTCAAAGAATTTATTTATTTATCTTCAATACACCTCTACATGTGAACCATTTGTAGAACGAAGAATATGGAGTCTATAGGTTCACTGAATTGTGACTGGCTGGAAGACTTCCTAAGTAATAGAACGCAGTACGTTGTTCTCGACGGCGAGTGGTCATCAGAGACGAGTGTATCGTCAGGCGTGCCCCAGGGGAGTGTGATAGGACCGCTATTATTTTCTATCTATATAAATGATCTGATGGACAGACTAACTTGTAATTTGCGGCTGTTTGCTGATGAATGGCAGCTAGCTCTCAATTTAGAAAATGTAAGGTGATGGGCATGAGTAGGAAAAACAATCCCGTAATATTCGAATACAGCATTAGTAGTGAGCTTCTTGATGCAGTTCCGTCGTTCAAATACATTGCAGAGCGATATGAAATGGAACGAACATGGACAGTTGTGCGTAAGGCGGACAGTTGACTTCGGTTGATTGGGAGAAGTTAGGGAAGATGTACTTCGTTTGTAAAGAAGACCGCGTAAAAACGCTTGTACGTCCACGTCTTGAGTATTTCTCAAGTGTTGGGGATCCGCAGCAGATCAGTTTAAAGGAAGACATGGAAGCAGATCAGAGGCGAGCAGCCAGTTTTGTTACTGATAGGTTTGACCAATGTGCGAGTGTCACGGAAATACTCCAGCAACTCAATTGGGGATCGCTGAAGGAAAGACGACGTTCTTTTCGTGAATTTCTGTTGAGGAAATGTAGTGGGCCGGAACTTGAAGCTGAGTGTAGTACGATCTTGCTGCCGCCTACATTTCGCGTAGTGATCACAAAGATAAGAGAAGTTAGGGTTCGTACGGAGGCATATAGGCATTCTTTTTTTCCTCGTTCAATTTGGGAGTGAAATAGGAAAGGAGATGCCTAGTAGTGGTACACTGTACCCTCCGCCACGGACCTTACGGTGAATTGCGGAGTATGTATGTAGATGTAGATGAAGGCTCCGAAAACCTTATAATTTGCATATCACAGCATCTTCTTCCTGTCGGTTAAATTTCGCGATCGTAGCACGTCATCTTCGCGCTGCAGCAATTTTAATGGCCAGGATTGTACGTAAGCTAGTTGCTGTAGGTTGTTTTACATTCTTCGTGTAGTTCATTGTGGTGTCACTATTCGCTACAACGCCGGCGGTCTACCCAAGTTCCGCGGCACTTCACGAAGAAGCGATAAGTCGCTCCACAGTACTTCGGCCGACGGGGCACCCGCAGTCTTTTTTTCCTCGTTCTATTTGGGAGTGGAATAGAAAAAAAAAAAATGTTCAAATGTTTGTTAAGCTTATGGGACTTAACTACGGGGTCATCAGTCCCTAAACTTACAAACTACTTATGAACTACTTACGAACTAGGACGGCACAAATATCCATGCCCGAGGGGGGATTCGAACCCCCGACCGTAGTGGCCGTGCTGACCGTGACTGGAGCGCCTCAGTCACCTCGGCCACCGCGTCCGGCTGGAATAGAAAGGAAATGGTTAGTAGTGGTACAGTGTACCTTTCGCCTCGCACTTATAGTGGACTGTGGAGTATGTATGTAGATGTAGATATTCAATTTCTACCCAAGTTCTTTGTAACATCTCCTCTGTTAGTGTTACAATCGCATTCGTGATACGATGTCGCAACGTAGGACTCTCGTCCTCGGTGGTCGCATACATGCTGTCCTCCACGAATCCCAGCATGTAGGAATCAAGCGGGCGGCCTAATATCTGGTGAACGTGGTGGCCAGGCAGTGGGTTCTCCGCGTCCGATCCAACGATGGGGCAATTTCGTATCCAGGATCTTGCGAACAGCCGTTGAACAATGCGGTGGAGCCCCGGTTGCAAGTATTGTATCTGAAGGTACACCTCAAACATGTCCGGATACACAGAACCTCTCACTGTTTGCTTCTCAAAGAAGAACGGTCCAACAATCCTGTCGTCCATTAGCCCGTTCCCGATGTGGATGGCTGAAGATTTTTTTCTCATACAAAAGTAATTTCTTGTTCGATGACAACGTGCAGTATTTGCGAGCCACAAATCCGACCATCTATATCTATAAATGTGTATATCTGTTCGGTGTACATTTATCACGTCTCAACAAGACATAAAGAGTTAAACATTTGTACAGTTAGTAATGTCTACCCGGGGAAGGCTTTAGCCACGGTTTTATGGCGATCGGATAGCTATTTAATATATGTATGTTAATGTGAATGTCCGTTTGGTGTACGCTTATCACGTCCGAACGACAAGACGCAGAGACTTAAATATTTGTATAGTTACTGGACTGAAGGCCAGCGATGACGTTTCCGACTCTATACCAAGGTGGTTATATACAGCGAAACGTGATGTCACAGACCGTATCTTTGGTCTATGCGTGCTACAATGTCTTCAGCTCTTTTTCTGTAAGGATAAGCATACGAATAAATAAATATAAGAATACATAAATAAAGCAGTAAAAAAGAAATTCCTTTTAATACATCTCTTTAAAAAATGGCACGAATCCATTATAGCCCTCATGTTTTTCACATGGTCAATTATACACGTCGCTTGCTCAATGGTGGGAAACCCAAAAAACATCTACATTTACGCTCCAAAAATACTACGAATAACGTAATTTACCATGATGCCCTAAAATGAAATTAAAATGAATTTGGAGATTACTCTCACCATACGTCTTGAGATATTGCAACACAGGCTATATGGAATAATGTATGTATTATTTATTGTAAATCATTAAGCACTTCACATAATTTTATTTTTCTATTTGAATGTTGATTAAAAAGGTTTGTTTCTAAATAAGGTATTGTATTTCATTTCATCCTTCAATACCAGTCTCATAGCTCACTACTGAAAGGTAGCTTATCCATCATAGATGATAGTCAACCAACACGCGAGCGGAGCCGCGGGTTTAAGCTAGTTATGCCTATAAAACAAATTCGTATAACATGATTGGCTGGGAGACCCCGAAGGGCAAGATCAGCCGCCTAATTGGAAACGTTTTCCCTATCCTTCGCGCCTGCAGGCACCTTTTCATCGCGAAGTGTGAAAACAGTGTTAAGTGCAGGCGACTGTAAAGGATGCGTGTATAGTGCTCGAAGATGATGGGAGAAGGGAGAGTGTGAAACCCGATGCTGGCATTTAACCTACTCCTTTCTAAAAGCACCAAGGGGTTCCCAAGCTTAACGTCACCATTCGACGAGCGGATCACCATCAACAGTGTCCCATGCCCTCACTCCAAGAGACACTGCGGAGGATTAGTAATTTAATGCAGTACACTGGTTCCAAAGACTGGTGATAAGGACTTTGCACCACCACCCTTAGTGTCCCCTCTGAGACAAGGCAAAGGGAAAATCGTCAACAAAACTTGACGTACCGTGACGATGACCCTTCAGCCACGCCCGACGGTACTTAAATTCGGTGATCGGCAAGGTCGTTTACATTAAGTCTATTAACTCTTCCTGATAGTTAAAATGTAGCCTCATTAGAGAATAAACATCTTTCCCGAAAGCTGCATCCATATCAGTACGTTGCAGCACATCCTCGGCTAATTTTTGTCAGTGTGGTTCGTCGTTCGCCGTCATATGTTGCAGAATTTGCACTTTGTAAGCGCACATACGAAGACGCTGCTGAACTACACGATGCAATGTTGGAGGTACATCATGTTGCCTAGATTAATTGACCTACGTGGGCTTCTGAGAAATGTTTGTCTGATATCCTCCGCAGTCTCTTCTGATACATGTGCATCACCAAAATGTTTCAGAACACTTCCTATGCCATTGTTTGTTTTCACATCACGCGGATCACATTCATACACACGCCGATATTTTCTTGCACAGTAATCGGCGATTTTGTTTGTGGAAACCACACTACGGCTTGTGCGTGCTGCTGTGGAGCCGCCATTTTCACTTCATGCGACCATGTTGCACTCTGGCGACGATACTTGGCACTTCTGACGCGGGAATATCAATGCTTTGAGACGCACTACAATGTGGTGCTTCCATCGTTGTCGTATCTAATGTGGTTTCCCTTTTTTTGGTCTTTGAAATCAGTGCGGTTTCAATGGGACACCATGTATTTTCTGAATTATAGTGCGAAACACAGTTCAAGAGATATGATGTTATAAAAAATTAGGTACATCATGCATTAGGTTTTAATTCGTGAAATCTGCACTACAAATACTGTCCACAGAAATATTCCCAGTTAGTTTCATAATATACCACTGTACGTACCTCGAAAATTTTATTGTTGTAGGAAATACTTTTCAGGAGAAATGGTTTCATGCGCATTGGTAAAGCAGTAATCAATGAGAAGGTTGATTTGAACACCATATTGCTTTAGTAGGCGTGCTTGTGTTGGAAGTGTTAATGCTATAGTTTTGCTCCATGAACAGCGGAAAAGAAGTAAGCTACAAACTTTTTTCGTTTCATTATTTTGATGTGGTTGTATGCGAGAAAAAGTTTAATAAATGTTTGAAATTATGTTTAAATTTTATTGCAAGTCGCCAAGTACTGTCATTCTCATATAGTGTATTTATAAAGTCTCGTCGCATTATATAGTAGTTTTTGCAATTCCTATTGCTCATGACTTTATATCTCATGAACCCTGTGTCGTATGTGGTTCGTACTCCTACAGCAATTATCTTACGTAAGCAATTTGTGTACCAAATGTGGTTGAAATCGGTCCAGTGGTTTAGGAGAAAATGTGCAGCATTGTCGTTTGACGCAGAAATTTTTTGCACATCTCATCGTTTATGACGTCATATCTCCTTACGTATGAGTCGTAGGTGACTCTCACCCCGACAGCGATTGTTGCCTGATACTAACTAACATGTGTACCAAGTTTGGTTGATATCGGTCCAGTAGTTTAGGAGATGTGGAACATGCATACACACACACACACACACACACACACACACACACACACACACACACATCAACCTATTTTGTAAGAAGTAAGATTTCTTTTACAGGGTTCTCCTTGTGATTAGATAATAGTACCACATCACTCGATTTTTCAATGTTAGTCGATCGAGTGATGTGGTACTAGTATCTAATTACAAGAAGATCCATGAAATGGAAATTAATTGTAAAATTTCGGAGAAACAGTCACAGTATGTAATTGAACAAATTTCACGTAAATTTCCAGATACAAAACACTAGCTAAACAACGTGCAGGGCGATTTATTAAAGCATATTTCTATCTTCCCACCTCAGAGCCAGTTATGCTTAAAATGAACTCGAACAATGTCTGAATTTGAACGTGAAAAGATTCGAAAAACCGGTTAATGGAATAAAACAGTATCATTTCAAATCAGAATGACTGGTTGCAATTTTCTTAAATCATATTTTATAACTTATTACCAACGGTATAACGGCATAAGTGTATTATGGAGGAGGTTAGAGATTAGATTTGATTAATACTTATTTCCATATATAAGACATTTCGTAATGATATGGAACGTGTCAGTTTAGTAAATGTTGTCTACACTTGAGAATATTTTAAGGATTCTTTATTACATTTTTTGTAATTAATTTTTTTTAATTTTTACCTAGAAATTCATCTACATTGTAGAAGGAGTTGCCATTCAGAAATTCCTTTAACTTCTTTTCAAATACCAGTTGGCTATCTGTCAGACTTTGGATGCTACTTGGTAAATGACCGAAGATTTCTGTGGCAGCATAATTCACCCCTTACTGTGCCAAAGTTAGGTTTAACAAAGAATATTATCCTTTCTCCTAGTGTTGTAGCTATGCACAATGCTATTACTTTCGAATTGGATCGAATTGCTAATAACCAATTTCATGAGTGAATATATATATATTGTGAAGCTACAGTGAGTTTCCCTAGATCCCTAAATAAATGTCTGCAGGATGCTCTTGGGTCGGCTCCAGCAAATTACTCTGATTACACGCTTTTGTGCAATGAATACTTTTTTACACAATGTTGAATTGCCCCAGAATATGATCCCATATGAAAGCAGTGAATGAAAATAGGCGTAGTAAGCTAATTTACTGAGATGTGTATCACCAAATTTTGCAATGACTCTGATAGCATAACTAGCTGAACTCAAATTTTTCAGATCTTCGATATGTTTCTTCCAATTCAGTCCCTCGTCAATGCAAACAGCAAGAAATTTTTAATATTCTACCTTAGCTATGTTCAAAGTCTAAATTTATTAATGGTGTCATGCCATTTACTGTATGAAACTGTATGTACTGGGTTTTATCAAAGTTTAATGAGAGTCCATTTGTAGAGAATCACATAATTTTCTTATAGGTGGTAGGTTGTTCTAAACCGCCTGTTTTGTCACATCGTTGACATAGAATCGGGAGAAAGGTTGATGTTATGTGTGTCTGTAAATCTATCGGACCACACTGCGTGGTCACCAGTCGGTAGCATACAAACTACTTAAAGTAACCTAAGGACAACACACACACACCCATGCCCCAGGGAGGACTCGAACCTCCGCAGCGAGACGCCTTAGACCGCTCGGCTACTCCACCACGGCTTGATGTTATGTTTCGTTAGAGCAAGGCAGTTCCAGTCAGAGTCACGTATCAGATTGGGAGAAGGCCACAGGAATTCGAAATGAAAGGCCGCACAGTTCCCTCTGGGAATATGAACCTCTCTCACACCGAGTAAAGGTGGAAACAGCTGTGCTTTAGGACGTTAGGAATTCAAAGTAGGCGCTAAAAAGCAGCGACTAAAAGGTAACGACCTATGAGAGAATGAGCAAGTAAAGCGCCCACTTTCATTCCGCGCGTCGTAATGGCGCAGCCGCACACCTGTTCGCGTCGCAGTGCGCCCCGATGTAGACCGTAACTGCACGGCCGCATCACGGCGCCTGCCACGCCGAATGACAACGACCGAATAAAAATGCGGGCGCGCGCTTGGCGACTGTTTGCCGACCCGCTGGGGCGGGAACACCGCAGGCGGATCACATCGGTGCCACAGCGCCGTGGAAAACCGCGAGCCGGCGGTCGCCGCTGTTGACATTAACCAGGAGCACCAAAGCGTGTTGCATGCAACCTGCCTAGGTCACAAGTGCATTTAAAATACACTTTTTTTTGTGACTACGTAGGCTTTCCCGGCGTAATGATTCATATTATTCTTCACGGGTTTGCTGCCGGATCAAAACGTCATCTGGACACAATATTTCGGCGGTCCACCTGGCCGCCATCCTCAGGTCACAGTGCTGGTACACCGACCCGCCGATATGACCTGATCCCGTTTCCCCAACACCTTGAATACCTCCAGCATATCCGTATCCTCTATACCACACGTAAAATAGACTCCCGCAACCCCTTCGTTCACCTCAGCCTTCCCAACCCTGGGCCTCTAACGCGTTATACCCCCTTCCCTTCATCTCCACACCCTTCATGTCCTCTTCCAGGTCTCGGCGAGTCGGTGTAGAAGCACTGTCACCTGATGATGGCGGCCAGGTGGACCGCCGAAATATTGTGTCCAGATGACGTTCTGATCCGGCAGCAAACCCGTGAAGAATATTATACACTTTTTTTTTTTTTTTTTTTTTTTTTTTTTTTTTTTTTTTTTTTTAATTTTCTGTTT
Organism: Locusta migratoria; assembly: GCA_026315105.1. Classification (NCBI taxonomy): domain Eukaryota; kingdom Metazoa; phylum Arthropoda; class Insecta; order Orthoptera; family Acrididae; genus Locusta; species Locusta migratoria. The sequence goes on along the minus strand of CM048745.1, from coordinate 266,735,102 downwards.
CTCTTTGACTTATAAAGTACCAAGGGGGAAAGTTTCACAGGTCACACCTATATTTGAGCAAGGCAGTAGGAAAACCCACTAAACTACAGGCCTATTTCATTGACGTCAGTTTGCAGCAGGATTTTGGAATATATCCCGTATTAAAATATAATGAACTAGCTGCTCCCCGCGGTGTTACCCGCGGTTCAATAGTCAGACATTAAAGTGCCAAGAAACGGCATAAATAACTACATGACTGTTAGCGACATTATTAGCACGGAATATATAATTGTCTTGGAACGGATGGAGAGCGAAATATCTATTGCAATACGTCCCTGTAAACGACGTTTCGAGACTTCTTGTTCTCCGAGTATACGTAGAGATTTCTAGCTCTCGATACACGGGAGCAGCCTACGTAGAGCTGTCCGTGCGAGAAATATGGGGTGGCCACATGAATACTTGCCACTTTCAATGTTTGTCCTTGACTCTTGTTTATAATAATCGAGAAGGCCACTTTCAATGGAAACTGTAACCGGTTAACTTGGAATGGCAAGTTTGTTGGGATGATGGGAATTCGTGGTATTAATACAGTCTCTCTCTTGGCTCCACCGGTGATGATGGTGGCCTGCACGATATGCCTTCTCAGGTCCGTGATGCGTAACCTGGGCCATTGCATAATCGTGGTGCATCCAAGTTACGCATCAATAAAACAGGCACACCCACCTTCAGCTCTAACTTATGGGATGGCACCCCTGACAGTAAGTAACTACAATAACAACAATACAGTAATCGTAAACAAATGCCAAGTAAAGGAACAAAATAAACAGCAAACGTAACGGAGAAATGTAACGAAATAAACAACAGACCTAACTGAGAAAAGTAAAGAGATAAAAAAAGACATCTAACGGAGAAAGGAACTGTTGAGATCCTACAAATGCAAAGCGAAACAACAAAAGAACTAAATGCAAACGTTCGAATGCTATAAATAATCGAAATCACCAAAGAAACTATTATTCATTGAAATCCAAAGAGAATACAATTTTAAAGAATTACGATAACATCACAAAGTTCGAACATCTGTAACGTTTCATATGTTAACTGCAGCGTACCGCCTGCCATCTGTTGAGTACATTTGCTACTACTTTCGTTGCAGTTTACGTATGCTATTTATACGTGGCAGTTCGCGCTTTGAACACAAAATAGGACTTGGTATCTAGATCCCATTCTACACAAAACGTCAATGTTTTTTCTTGCCATGGTACTTAGAGCATATTTTATTTAAAGTCTTCAATTTATATACATACTTCCTTCATTTGTTACAACAAATGAAAATGAATGCGGTATAAATGCCAACATTCAGATTTCTTGTGTATGTAATTATATATCAGTTAAGCCGTTTTGGCAGTATCCAAGAATCTTTTTGTAAAAAAGATAATAATAATAAAGAAAAAAAAAACTATAGCAGGACCCGAACCATTGCCCAAAATAACCAAAGCTTATTACATGACGCGTTAACCCCCCCGGCTAAACATGACATACCCTATGATACTCTTCTGCTGTTGTATTAGAAGTTTCTTACAACCGTTACGTATTTCTATGGATATATTTCAAATAAATAACTTGTATTAAACATTTTGAAAAGTAGCCTATGTACTAATCCAAGACATAAGAAATCTCTATATGAAATTTCATCTAAATCAGTGCTGTAGTTTTAGCGTGATGCGGTAACAAACATAGAAACTTTCGCATTTATAATATGTATAGGATTATCTCTAACAGAATGATCTGTTGACCCAAGGTCAACACGGATTTCGAAAATATCGTTCATGCGAAACACAATTAGTTCTTTACTCATACGAAGTGATGAGTGCTATCGACTAGGGTTCTCAAATTGATTTCGTATTTCTTGATTTCCAGAAGGCCTTTGACACCGTACCTCACACAGGCTTTTAATCAAATTGCGTGGTTATGGTATATCGCCCCAAATTTGCGACCAGTTAGGGGATTTCCTGTCAGAGAAGACACAGTTTGTAGTAATCGATGATAAGGCATTGACTAAAACAGAGGTAACATCGGGCGTTCCACACGGTAGTGTCATTGGTCCTCTGCTGTGCCTTATTTACATAAATGGTTTGGGAGAAAATCTAAGTAGCTCTCTTAGGTTGTTTGCAGATGACGCCGTCATTTACCGTCTAGTAAAATCATCTGAAGAGCAAAATCAAGTGCAGAACGATCTAAATAAGATATTACGATGGTGTCAAAATTGGCAATTGACTCTAAATAGTGAGAAGTGTGAAGTCGTCCACATGATTACGAAATGAAATCCGTTAAACTTTGTTTACAAAATAAATCAATCAAACGTGAAGGCCGTAAACTCAACAAAATATCTAGGAATTACTATTACTTCAGACTTAAACTGGAAAGGACAGGTACATAATATCGTGGGAAAGGCGAAACAGAAATTGCGTTTCATTGGCAGAACCTTTAAAAGGTGCAACAGAAGTACTAAAGAAACTACATACACTACGCTTGTCCATCATTTCTTGGAGTATTTCTGCCCAGTGTGGGATCCTTATCAGGTGGGTTTGACGGAGGACATCGAAAGAGTTCCAAGAAGGACAGCTCTTTTGTATTCTCACGATACAGGGGAGACAGCGTCACGGAAATGATACAGGACCTGGGATGGGAATCATTAGAACGGCGCTTATCGCTGCGGCGTGGTCTACTTACGAAGCTCCAATCACTAACATTCTCCTCCGAATACGAAAAATATTGTTGACTCCCACTTACATAGGTAGAAATGATCATCAGAATAAAATACGAGAAATCAGAGCTCGAACGGAGAGATTCAGATGTTCTTTCTTGCCGCGCGCTATTAGAGAATGGAATGGGAGATAAATAGTATAACTGTGGTTCGATTAACCCTCTGACAGGAACTTAAATGTGATTTGCAGAGTATCCCATGTAGATGTAGATACAGAGTATATTGAAGTACATATTAAAATTTCCCTGTGTAGTGTAAGGTCTGCATTATCCGGATTTCTGGATAAACGAATTCTTGAGCACTTCTATCTAGTCTTGTGTAGTTCGCGAACGAACTAGTTCGGAAGAGCGCTCCCACAGGCGAACTACGCGAACTATTTCGTAGATCCCTCGTCTCTTGGTTCGTTCGCCCCTTTTCCGAAGACTAACGGGGAACAGCGAGAGAACGCGAGAGCGCGGAGAATCGCGTGATTCCTTTCTGCCAGTTACCTTCATTTCTAGTTGAGATGCAGCTCTGCTGTAGTTCCATAGTTCACTGACACAGATTTTCTTTTCTAAGGTATCCAGTGTGGAACACAAGAAATCTGTAACAACCAAAGAAAGAGCTCTTTTAGTAGCGGTAGCAAAAGCCAAAAAAGAGCGGACGAACTAAAACGAGGGACCTACTTCGCGGCCGAGTTGCGAACTAAAAAGAGAGCTACCGAACGCCAACTAAAATATGCGCGATCGGTCGCGAACAAAAATATTCGTTAACAGTCGCGGACTATTATGCCAAACGTATCTCGCTTCTTAGTTCGTTGGATTCTATTCCGAAGACCGACGGGCAATACGAGAGGGCACGCAGCAGAATTAAAATTCACGTGTTTGCCTTCTGCTGATGAGAGCAATTTCGAGGTGAGCGTCAGCCTGCAAGATTACATAGTCCAGTGCTAAAAAAAATTCTGTTTTGTAGTACTCTGCAATATTTGAGTACTAAAATCCATAATGCCAAGATATAGAGATAACTCTAAACTTAAACGCGAGAAATTATTCACAAACTGTTTCCTTTGGTTTGCGTGATACCGATAGCGGCTCAAGCAGCAAGCGCAAGAAGCAGCTAGGTGGAGGAACTTCCCCTTCCACCTGCATGCGCAGAACACGTCGCTCAGCCGTCACTGTGAGCGGACGAACTAAAAGAACGCGAACTAAAGTGAGCGGTCCCGATCGCGAACTATCATGTGCAAGTCTACTTCTCACCTTTTTCCACTATTATAGTAACTGGCTTGCGCGTATATTCTTCAGTGCTGTGAATCCATCTAACAACGCACTCGTCAGCGCACCACGGCAGTTCTGCTACGAAAGACGAGTTGAAACGAATGAAGACCGATTTGAAGCGACGCACTGTGCACTCTCTACACTTCGCTTGGCAAGAAACCCTGGTTCAGTAAGCTGTAGCGGAAGCAGCGAACTCTGTTGACGTGCGTGGGTAGACGACGACCCCTGTAAGACAGGCTGGCTTCTATTGTACGTGTCTCCTCTTCGTCCCACAGAGACGTGGGCGGCGCGCAGCGTGCGGCCGACAAAGACACGGCCTTTATAGGAGGAAGAGGAGGGGGGATGTTACTGGAACTGGAAACACTGATATGACGTCACTACTGACGCGCAAACTTGGCCGGAAGAGGGTAGGAGGAGAGGGAGGCTGTGCGGTTTCGATACAGGTATGTAGAGCTCCGGGCGAGGCGGGCTATAAGCTGTCGGAAGTTCGCAGACGATAGTGAAGGACTCTGACGTCAGGCGAATATATCGTTCAGGAAGTAGTCGCTACAATTAGGAGGGCCGGAACTATACCTCCCATCACGACATTACTATGGCCGGTGTTTGCAACGCACCGACTTTTTGAAGGCACACAATGTACGACCGCAATGGCTGTGCCATAAGAAAGATATCATAGCAACATAAAATTAAATATGTTAATCCGACCAGGGATTCGAGTTACCAGTAAGATTATAAACTCCGCGATATCAATAACAGACCTGATGGGACCTTAATTAAAAAGTAGCAAAATTACATAAATAATTTCGGACGGTTTATTAATTTTCCCCAACCAAGGAGCATCACAGAATGACTGCTTACTTGGAGAACAATCGAATGGAAGGGACAGAGTAATTTCTACATTACCCGTTTCGTTAATCTAGAAATTACTCAAAATGAAGAATTTCCTGTAGCCGTTACATTTAAAAGCAACCGGAAGCGACGCTGTGACAGAGGCATACCAGCTTTGTCCCGCGCTCCAAACAGGTGTCCCAACCTGAGTGTCCGAGACACAGTGCCGCCCGCCCGCTGTGGCAACAGGGACTACTTTTGAACAGCTTAAGCACACTGCGGTGACGTGCTCGGCGAACAGACACGCACCGCCATTAGGTTGCAGAGCTTCGAAGTATCCCCCCGCGGACAGTCTAGGGCGGAAGTTACCGCCTTATAAGGAGAGTGTGACTTTGAGGACCGACCGCATCTGTTACAATGATGGGTGTGTGGAAGCATCCGGTACACTTACCACACAGTTTATAGTGAGGTAAGCTTGGCCGTTTGGTCCTCGCTCTGATTTTAGTATTACGACTTCATGGCTAGCAACACTCTCTCTGATTCAACCATTCGCCGCTCTCTCTCTCTAGGGACTGCAAATGTATCTGTTTTAAAGTGTGTTTAATGATTGGCTGTTACGTAATTCCTTGACCTACAGCAAGATGGTTTCATGGCAAAATAGTCTCATTTGTGAAATAATATTAAACATGCAACAGGGCTACCCCAATTCGTCATATCTTTATGAGTACAGTTTTCACCACAGTTCTGCCTATTTGTTCTGTAACTTTCCTACTGTCCTCTTTTCAATTAATGAATCTTCAATAAGGCGAAGAAACATCTGCCAAGAGAAGAAGTCCGACGCCTTTACGGTCCAAGGACAGCAGATCGGCAGGTGAGTGTAACTTCCTGTCCGAGAGGAAAGGCGATAGGCAGCAACCCTTCTTGCTTCTTCGAATAACTTCTCCATTTACACGTTTTCGAGGTGCGCTAATAACCCTTACATGTCTAAGAGGCGCATTCAAGAAGAAACGTGACTTTATATTTTTCTGAAAAAATATTTATTTGTTCATCAATATTAATGTTGTCTCCTTCAAAGTAATCCTCCTCAAATACAATACCCTTCTTCAAATACTTACTCCAATTCAAAACACTTCTCATAAGCACTTTTTCGTACTGTCGGGAGTACTTCTACCGATGCATTTTCCCCCTCATTCGTTGCAAGCATCCATCCTTCTCTCCAGTTCTGGAAACAGGAAAAATTCGCAAGGAGCCAAATCCGTCGAAATATTTTACTGAAGCATGAGTGTCGATTTTGGCCAAAACAGTTTTTACAAGCATTGTCGTATGCAAAACAATTCCTATTGCCCGTACGACCTTGAGGCAAAAATTAATGTTCAAATGTTTGTATAGTCTATGGGACTTAACTACGGGGTCATCAGTCCGTAAACTTACAAACTACTTATGAACTACTTACGAACTAGGACGGCACAAATATCCATGCCCGAGGGGGGATTCGAACCCCCGACCGTAGTGGCCGTGCAGACCGTGACTGGAGCGCCTTAGTCCCCTCGGCCACCGCGGCCGGCGCAAAAATTAATGATGGACTACACAATGCTGATAACCAACAAGTGAGCCAAACTTTAATATTTGATCGACCTTGACGACGCTTTTGCGATCTTTCCTCTCTTCGGATGCTTCCATTTTAATGATTGGGATTCCGTTTCGACGTCATAATCGTGAACCCATGTTTCGTCACAAGTTATGAACGTTTTCAGATAATCAGGATTATCACTGACGTCATTCAAGAGATCGTGAGCAATGCTCATGCCACGGTTCTACTCACAAAAAATGTGAATTTTGGAACAAATTTCGTTGACACGCGTCTCATGCCCAAAACATCGAAAAAAATTTCGTGACACGAGCCGGCTGATATGCCAATATCCTAGTAGCCTCTCTTACGGTCACTCGACGTTCGTCTACACAGATTCGACGTTATCATCTGTTGTTGATGTGCTGGGGAGTCCTGAGCTAGAGCCTGCATTGACATCTTCTCGAACATTTTGGAAGATAATATAACGCTTCTAACATTTTTATTGCTTCCAGCAGATTCGCCGATCCACTGTCAACATTTCAAGTGTTTTAGAGCACTTGATTCCATTTTTAACACATAATTTGATGCAAAATCTGTGGTCTAGTTTTTATAATAATAGTGAATCGTCGAACACATTAAAACAGCCTGTTAAAAACAATCGTAGTACGCTGTCCACTTGAAATTGTGAATATATGTTCGGACATGTTTACCAACATAACAGAAGAAAATATCGCCAATTGAGTATACGTTGCCGCCGCTATCTGAAAAATCACCTTACTTTATGAATATCACTCGCATCAAAAAATCGAAAATGAAATATGCACGTAAATTGTCTGCATAAGATACTCTGAATTTGCATTGTATTATTACAAAAAGGATTTTCGTAAATACCTGTTGTAACATGTTAGGATTTAATCCCATCTGTTTGCATTACTGTGATTCGTAAATCACTAGCCAAAGTTTACTATGATTATAAATCTGCTATTTAAAGAACTAAATATTTTGGTAGTGTTATCATTGTGGAAGGAGATGTTGACCTGTTTGTGCTCATGTCCGGTTTAGGACAATTTTTTAATAAAGCCGGAAAGAGGAAGTATAGAAGACGAGTGGTTTTCCACTGCATCTTACAAGTTTGACAGTGCGTTTATTCTGTTCCCTCACCCTTTTAGCGGATGTGATACAACATCCGCTCTTTTCGGTGAAAGAAAAATTAAGTGCTGCAACACTGTTGAGAAAAACGAACAGCTGAATCCAGCGCTTGGCACGTTCGTGAAGAAATAATAACAGAAGAATGGGTTACTATCGCATTATGTAGTGGATGTGTCAGCATTTCCCACACATTAGATCATTTGCACTAACAGCTATTCGCCAAGTCTACCACAAAAGCAAGGTTACTACCTACAAAAGATACTGCGTAACATCATTCCTCAAAAGTTGGATGGGAAACTGGAAACCCCCTGAGGAATGGTGCTGGAATAACACTGACATCAGCTAAGTCCCAGCACATGAAACACTTCACCAAATTGTTTCATGCACGTGCAAGGTGAGCCGTGTTGGAACGTGCACCTGCAAAAGAGCAGGTTTGAAATATTCTTCAGTATGCAAGGAATGTGTTAGCGTCAAATGTGAAAACGTGCCACAATTTTTATATAAAGACAGCCAAGATTTTGATATGGAGGATGTTGAGGAAAACGATGACGAAACCTACGAACTTGAAGAGGCTGACTCGCTGTTTAAAGAAGAGGTCAACCTGGGACCAAATCTATGCATTTACCCAAGGTATTTCTGGTGACACCGAGGAACCTGGCACATCAAAACATCGGAAGTGATGAAACTTCCTGGCAGATTAAAATTGTGTGCTTGATCGGGACTCGAACCTGGGACCTTTGCCTTTCGCGGGCAAGTGCACTACCGACTGTGCTATCCCGACACGACTCACGATGCCGCCTCACAACTTTACTTCCGCCAGTACCTCGCCTCCTACTTTCCAAACTTCACAGAAGTTCTCCTGCGAAACTTGCAAGACTAGCACTCCTGGAAGAAAGTATATGTTGGAGACATGGCTAAGCCGTGTTTTTTAAAAATAAGGCCGACTGCAGAGGTGTCTCCCCCCTTGACCAATGAATGTCCCCCCCTCCCCAAACTACGACCAACTATCCTTCCCCCCGACACCCGAGATATTAGGTACTGGATTCTTAGTTTATTGCTAACTAAAATGGTTTTGCCATTTTATAATAAAATTAAATATCTTTTACTAGCTTATATGCCCGTGCTTTGCAACGGTTGTTTAAGAGCATGTACGTATCAATACTTAGCGATATAGCGGAGGCAGGAGGCAGGTTACTTTTTTTTTTAAATGAGGAAATCAAGGAAAAACTAGGTATGGACACCATAGATGTAGCAGTTAGAGCGAACAGACTGAGATGGTGGGGTCATGTTACACGCATGGGAGAAGCAAGGTTATCTAAGAGACTCATGAGCTCGGCAGCTGAGGGTAAGAGGAGTCAAGGTAGACCAAGAAGATAGTACTTAGATTCGGTGCAGAATGATTTTGAAGTAAAAGGCATAACATCAGACGAGGCATCAATGTTAGCATTGAATAGGAGATCATGGAGGAATTTTATTAGAGGTACTATGCTCGAGACTGAACGCTGAAAGGCATAATCAGTCTCTAATGATGTTGTTGTTGTTGTTGATGATGATGGTCAATGGCATCTTCTTGTATTATAACCTCCTTGTTTGAAATAGGCACGAACATTTTCATTTAGTTTTTCTTACCTTATTATTATGCACTGCTGTGTTTGGTGATACGCCTCTCTCTCGCGTTTCTAAAACGCGATTTTGTAAACGTGCCTTCGGCAACACTTCGTTATAGTTCTGTAGAAAGCCACTGATTTCGCCTCCAGCTATTTGCGCTTCACAGCTCAAAGATGTTAAATACAGTAGCGTCTTGTTAGTAGGAAATAAGAAATGTATAAAAACGCATTGCATGATGTGACATGTTTCTACCTATCGCAGTGTTAATTTACTATGTCATATCTATTGATGTTTGTGTTGCACAGTGATATAATTTTGCAGGTGTATATTCATCGGTATAAATGTATGTAGGATCCTCTGTGAAATCTGTTGTATTTATTCCAATGTTCGTAGAGTCTATGGGACTTAACTACTTATGATCTACTTACAACTAAGGACGGCACAAATATCCATGCCCGAGGGGGGATTCGAACCCCCGACCGTAGTGGCCGTGCAGTCCGGGACTGGAGTGCCTCAGTCCCCTCGGCCACCGCGGCCGGCGTTGTATTTATTCCTTCCTTATCTTATGGCATATCGTTTTTCCCTTTCTGTTCATCGACTTCTACCTTACTATCTATCCATTTAAGTTTCGTTTCCATGCAGATCATTTGCAGAGATTAATATCAGCAAACTGGCTGCGACGAATAAATAGTGGATGAATGAAGTCTTGTAACTTACGCGTCGCGTGATGTGAAAGTTTATTGTTTACGAACTATGTTGTCGTAGGAAGTTTTTAGCCCCACAGCGATTGTTGTCTTATAGTAAGCAATATGGGTACCAAGTTTAATAATTGAAGTCGGTCCATTATTTAAGGAGGAGATGTGGAAAAAGAGCGCATGTTTATGACGTTTATGACGTCATATCTCCTGAAATATGTGTCGTATAATGATGTAAATTCGAAGGTACGTTCAGTGGTATATGTGCCTAAATGTCTGCAAAATATGTCGTGAATGGTGTTAGCAGTAAAGACGCAATAAGTCAAAACCTCATGCATGATGATGCGGTTTTTCCTGAACCATACCGTTTATGACTTGATATCTCATGAACTATATGTGGAATTGTGATATAACATGGAAGGAACATTCAATGGTATGTATATACGTACTGTCTGTGAATTGTGTGGCGTATAAAATACACAGTGTAGAAGTAATAATTTGTAACGTCATGCGAAATGCCGTAAATACACATCACGAACATCGGATAAGTACTAAGCGATAAACTTTTTTCTTTTCATAATTTTGTTGGTGTTGTCAGCGAGAAAATGTTTTGTAAATATTGTGAATTATGTTTACAATTAATTGCAAGCCGCTCGGTGCTCTCATTATCAAATAGTTGACGAATAAAATTACGCTATCACACGCCGCAAGATGGGACAGATATCATTGTTTATGACGTGATATCGTTGGCTGACCTTCAAGAACGTTTGTTGAAATCGGTCCAAAAGTTTAGGACGAGAGGTGGAACACACACACACACACACACACACACACACACACACACACACATTTTGTAAGATTTCATGTTTTGTAAATTGTTTTATAAAGCCCCCCAGGCTGGCAAAAAGTATTCATTTTTCAACCCCCTCCTCTCCAGAAATTTCAATGACGCAGTTTACGTCATGGACACCCCCCTCCCGCCCGCCCCCTTTCCTGTGGGCACCTCTGGCGTACCGCATTTATTAAAGGTAAAGGGCTCTTATCATTCGATGTCAGAAATATAAGCTCACCGATTTTATGTTTAATCAACACGATACTCTACGTGTAAAAATTTATTTAAAATAACACTATTGTTGTTCGTATTTTCTGGCTGCCTTTATAAGATTCGGCCATTCGGTGGCGCCGCTGACCTGCTAAGCAGCGGGTGGCCGCATATGAACAGTCGGCTCATAACTTCAGCATAGCAGTAACAATAGCGGCAGCATGAAAGCTGGTCACTGCGGCATTAAAATCGGTCACAGGAAAGCAACACACGTTCTCTGTGGCAGCATCACGTTCGCGACCTACTATCATGTTAACTTGTGCTTGGCAATTATAGTTATGTGGCGTACAATATTTGCGCGCCACATGCATCACAAAACGGGTGATCCTCTGGACAGAGTAAACAGCCGTGTGGCAAAGGGCAGTCTCCGATTCGGAGACGTGTCAAAAATCACAAAGTAGCAAAATTACAACACAGAATGGTAAACGTAAGGTAAAAACAAGCGAACTTGAGACACAAATAAACGAACGTAAGACGCAAATGGGAAGGGGTATCTCTCAGATTAAATCACTGATATTGCAAAAAAAAAAAAAAAAAAAAAAAAAAAAACACAAAAAAAAAAAAAAAAAAAAAAAAAAGTTGAAAGATTAAAATCGATCAGAAAATAGACAAGGTAACGAAAAAGTCCATGCGAACGGCACAGCAGATCTGTGAAGAGCAATCAGTAAGCCACTGCATTTAGGTCCTATAACTTTACAAACATTTGAACAACACTCTGTAAGAAAAACATAGCGAAGATAGCATTAAAGAAATACGATCAGCGTAGCAACATAATGGAGACTAAACACAGAGATCAGTTTGAAAATTTGTTACAAACAATTTAAGAAAAAAAAAATAGAAATAGTCAGAGCTAGTACTGATCTGACAGATACGTCCAGTATTAAAATATCACGAGCAGTTCCATCTCCATATGCGAATATGACAATGTGACAGCTACAGGCACGGAAATCTCGTGTAAACAAGTAATTACACAGCTGATGCAGAATGTTGATACAACACCGAGGAAGCTGCATCATGCTGAGCCTACAGAAATATGAAATACGGGGTGTAGATAAAGTCCGGAAACATTTTCAATTATTTATTGCAAAAGAACCAAACACTGTACGGATATCATAAATATGTCATTTTGAAGAGAAACTCTAAATGTGTGTTTTTTCATGTATACCGCTGCAGTGTAGTTTGGTGGTAAACCCACAGACAGCGCTAGTCTCAAATATGCCGAGTTCAGGTGCGGAGCGAGCTTTCTGTGTGTTAAAGTTTGACAAAACAAGTGTGCTACAGCTGTTCAGTGGATTTTTAGAAAAAGTACGATAAGAAACCACCGATAAGGAAAGCCAATTGGCTCTGGCACAACAATTTCGTTACGACGGGTTGGTTGTGCCCGACAAAAAGAAGCGGACGTCCCAGTTTAAGTGGTGTGAATGTGAAGTGCGTATGAGCAAACGCCCATCCTATGTCACTGTCAATAACCAAAATTCCCGTTTGTTCTACCCCTCCGCCGGGGTGCCCCAGGGCTCCGTCCTTTCGCCCCTCCTCTATCTGTTATATTCAGCAGATATGCCCCGACCTCAGCCTCCTGTCCATCTTCTTCAGTATGCTGATGACACCGCCTTCCTTGCCCTTGCCCCGTCCCTCGCTCGCTCCCAACATCTCCTTCAGTCCCATCTCTCCGAATTTTCTTCCCGGTGTAACCAGTGGCTCTTTACTATAAACCTTACAAAATCCCAGGCAATCATCATATGTCGCACCACCCCTTCCTTTCGCCACCGAGACCTGTACCTCACCCTCCATGGTCGCCCAGTCCCGCAAACGAAGACCCTCCGCTACCTCGGATTAACCCTAGACAGAGACCTTTCCTGGAAGCCTCACCTCAAAACCGTCCGACAAAAAGCCCTCTCCCGCCTTAACCTCTTAAAATGCCTCTCTGGGCGGACATGGGGACTAAATCCTTCCACCATCCTGTATACCTACCGTTCCCTCATGCGTCCCGTCCTTTGCTGCTTCCATCCTGCCTGGATATCCGCTCCCCCTTCCTATTATGAATCCCTCAAAATCCTCGAATGCCACACCCTTCGCCTCGCCTACCGCATCCGCCTCCCCTCCCCCATGCGGATCCTTTATAACCTCATCCCATTCCCACACCTGGTCCAATTCCTTCAACACATCCGCCTCAAGTACATCCCTCGAAAGATAGTCCCATAACTCACTAGTATCTCCTCTCCTCCTGGAACCCGGGCCCCTGCCACGCCTTTACCGCCACATCCCTCCCTCCCTTCACCTCCACACCCTCTAAGTCCTCTCCGAGGGTGGCTTCCACCACCTACCTCTCCCTGACGACGTTCTCCAAAACCGTCCTGACATCTATCCCTCCTTCCAACTTTGACATCTCTCTGTGGATTGCCGCCACCTCCTCCCTCCCCCTCCCCTCCCACTCGTCTCCCTGCTTGGCTCATCCCCTCCTTTCTCCACCTCCCTTGGAGCTCCTTCCGGTTTCTCCCATTCTCCCTTCCCCCAACCCCTTCCCCTTCCCCCGTGCCTTCTCCATCCTTCCCCCCTCCCCATGCAGGGCCAGTACAGTGCTGCGTTTTTAACTGTTCAGGGCTTCGTGTGTATAGTGTTTTGTTTTTTAACGTTGCATACAGCAGTGTTCAGTGTTTTTTTTTTTTTTTACCTCAATGTCGTCGTCTGCAGAGATTGTTTTTTAGCAACCGTCTTGTTTTAACAACCATATATATTCTGTCCGCTGTCATATTGTCTTTTAACATTCTCCCAAATTTTCATCTTGAAATTGTAAAAGCGCCTTTTTACCACCCTTAATTTTATATTCTGTTTTGTCCATTGTTTACCATTCGCTCGGCTGCAGAGCAGCATCATCGGCTGCTGCCAGCCTGCCTGTATTAGGGCATTAAAATTCAATAAAGGGAAAAAAGCGCATATGAGAAACATTGATTCCAAAGAAATCAGTACGTCGTGCATCCCGTGCACTCGAAATGTTTCCAAATACAGTATGAAGTTCGTGAGTATCTGAACACGGAGCTACCGCATCGATGGACCCCCCGTGCTACAGAAAGGGACAGCCGTTTCATGAAATGGCCTCCGCTACCACCAGATCTCTCCTCACTCCGTGTCACATTTGTCTGTGGGGACACATTAAAGGTCAGGTGTATGTGCCGTGCCGCCTCTTCCTCGCGATGTAGCAGAGCTCCGAGAGAGAATACGGGAAGCGACTGCCACAGTCGACGATGACATGCTAGGCCGGGTATGGCAAGAATTCGATTACCGTACCAACGTCTTTCGGGTCATTGATTGTTCGCATATCGAATGTTCGTTAAGAAAATATATATATAAAAACACTTTCAGTGTTTCTTTTCAAATTGCAATATGTACGACATCTGCACAGTTTTTAGTTTTTGTACAATATATAATTGAAGGTGTTCACGAACCTTATGTACATCCTGTATGTAGAGTGATTGAGAAGTTTGCGCACAAACTTAGGGTGGTCATACAGCGGTCGAACCACAACAGATTTCGTTTAGGAAATTTGGTCTGGAAACTAATCCCGGGAATGTTGGGATGGTCAATACATTATTTGTGCACACAGTTAAAGACTTTACTCTCAAAATTTTTCAGCACTAGATGCACAAAATGTCCACCACCAGATTTAATACAGGCATAACATAGTAGAAGAAAATTCTAACGCAATCTTGCAAGTACATAACGCATCTGTCGAACATCATCACTTGCTGCAAATATTCGGCCGATCAGTTGTTCTTCCTCGGGAACTGATGTTTCGTACACTAGGCTTCTGATATGCCCGCCCCCCCTCCTATAAGAAAAGAAAAACTCAAAGGTGTCAGATAGAGCGGGGTGACCATGCAATTGGACCTTCTGTTCCGATCGAACGCAGGGGCAAGTGTCATTGTGTACGTCACGCACTGTAAGGTACTGTTATGTGAACAGACAGGGAGAACCTCATAAATTCATACAAGAGGTTTCCGAACACAGCGACCCGTTGAAACGTCAGAGTACATCCATAAGTTCCTAATGAATCGTTGTTATCCTGCATTTTTGACAACGTCCCACCTTTGATTTCTTTTCCGACCGTGAGTTCATAGTTGAAAGTTGTTGTAATTCGACCGCTCTAAGACCGTCTTAAGTTTGAAATAACTTATTGACTGATGATTAGCCAACATACGCTAATAAATTTTTATATATTAACGTGTTTCGATATTTCTACATCATTTTCAGAATCTATAACAAGATAAAAAAGAAACTATTTACTACCTGGTTTCATTTTTAATAATAATTTCATCGTAAGAGGAATCGATTTTGTTCCCTGCCAGGGGTTCGAATCCTCCTTCGGGCATACATGTTTATCTTTAGTATAAGTTAGCTTATAAGTAGCTTGTAAGTTTAGGGACTGATGAACCCGCAGTTAAGTCCCATAACCTTAACAAACATTTGAACATTTAGTACCTAGTTTACGTATAACATAGTTAACTGAAGACATTTGCCTTATAATTGGTACTGCGAACCGTCTCGTCTATGTTATGACAAGTACTGTGTCTGTGTTTTATGAGGGCATTTACAACTTTTATATATCGCGTCGAGACAGAGGAAGGGGGGGGGATGTTGGGGTGGTACAGGTGGGGGAAGGGGGAAAATGGGGAGATGGGCTCTGTGAGGGACAGGGAGTATATAGAGCCTGTACCGATCTCATACCAAACTATTGAGCCTGTAAATTAAGCTGCGCACAATATGATACAAAATTTAATTTGAATGAAGTCTGATATTTTAAATTTTACAATTTTCCAACTTAGCACCCTCGAGGGCCGACTCCTTGACTGTCTTGGGGTTACCATGAGGCTTGAGCCCCTGGGATTTGGTCTCCATAATAATATGTTCAAATGTTTGTAAATGTATCGGACCAAACTACGTGGTCATCAGTCCGTAGCATACAAACTACTTAAACCTACGTGAACTAACCGAAGGGCACACACACACACACACACACACACACACACACACACACACACACACACACACACATGCCCCAGGGAGGACTCGAACCTCCGAAGGTGAGCAACCGCGCGCTCCGCAGCGAGGCGCTTATACCGCTCGGCTACTCAACCGCGGCATTTGGGCTCCTTCTGGCACCCACACATCAGGGTTGGTTACAGATGCTCACCCATCACCTGTCTGTGTACATCAGGTTTATTTTTAATCTTGTTCCCATGGCTGGTGGATTGACGTGCGTTCTCACTGACTCGTGATCTGTTGTTGCTTGTAAGGGCTTCGATTCCGACTTCGAGCCGTTCGCACCACGCGGAAAGACTCGTGACTTTGCAAATCTGTTACAATCAAGCGATGCCATGTCTTCGCAATGGCGCATTTTTTGCCTTAAGACGTCATATGCTGGTAGTTATGAGGAAGTAAGTATGCATAGAAGTTTCGCGCACCGGATATTCCGTGTGCGGTACTTTGTTAAAATTGTTTTTGGGATAATGGCATAGTTTTTCAGTTTTTTTTTCTTTCAGAAAAATAGAGAAGTTTAACCCTAGGGTGAGCGCACCTCGACATTCACACCGCAACTTATAGTTTACTGTGTGTCCATTCGGTGGTACTACCGGTCGACTTACATGGAATCTTGTATTCGATCTTCATCACATATGGAGTGTGTTTCGCCTAGTTTGAAACCAGACCTGACCACTGTTTAGTTGCAACGCCTATTATAAATGTGAGATAAGCCTCAGTGTTGTGTTTGCAGCACACCTGCCTTATCATGTAACTATTTATTTTTATGTATTTATTCACTTATTTCCTTACGATTTTT
This sequence comes from Locusta migratoria, assembly GCA_026315105.1. Lineage (NCBI taxonomy): Eukaryota > Metazoa > Arthropoda > Insecta > Orthoptera > Acrididae > Locusta > Locusta migratoria. Next base: position 266,718,321 of record CM048745.1, on the reverse strand, counting down.
TACACGTTTTCAATATTTAACAATACCATGGAAAAAAATAAAGCAACCAGCCACTAGATATTTTAAATCAAATTATTTCACCGTTACTAGTTTCGGGCCTGAGCCCATCATCAGACGGTAGTGTTGATTTTAGATCTACATCGGTGTCCTAAAATAACAAAGTTTATATATTTCAATCCTAAAGACAAAGTTTTCTTGCTTGTATTGTTTATCCATCAATTAAGATTACATCCATGCTTATACACTGAACGTACTTCAGAGAAAGATCTTCTTTATACATCATAGGAGAGAGATATGTGTTTTTGTATCGCTCCATGTTGATCTGTGAGGTACACTAAATTCAGGATGGCGGCTTTTTTTTCTTTTTTTTACGTAAGCTGATTTGATGTACCAAAGAACATGACATATTTGTGGATATGGCATAATGCACTGCAACTGCAAAGATACTCGTGCTCATTTTTTAAATAAACCTGCCTTATCCTGAATGATCATCTACAATTAAGAAACTTATTCTACCTCAAAAATTTCATGCAGCTTTTATAATTTCAACCAACAAAGGTCCAATTAAATTATAGAACAGTTTCTTCATTGGCAATTAGAAGTGAATTTCACATGTAAAATTAAATGTATTTATTTTAAAATGAACATAAGTATCGATAAAATAAATTGATTTAAAAATATCTTCTGAGTAGTTGAAGTATTTATTTACTACAGTATTATCACTAAAACAGCTGCGGTGTCCTCAAACGGAAAGAGGATAAAACAGTTTTCAATATTTATCATTATTCGCGGTTTCATTTACTTGCGTCTCTTAATCCCAAGTGTTAGAGATACAATTAGAAGCAATTCATCTTTATCATTGAAACCATGGTAAAGAGATATCATAATTCATAACAACATATGGATTAGTAAAAGACGTAGTGATACCAATTATACCCGAACACTCGATTGTAAAGACACTACAGGTGAAAAAATTCGTACCCTTTTTGAGGCACTATGAAAACCTGGAATATGTCAAGTATGTGGACGGCACAAAAATGAAGAGACATTGAAACATTGCAACAGTTTTGGAAACAATCTGTACACGTAGCATTCTCGTCAGATGGTTGTATGTTTCTCCTCCGAATATAATGACCAGCAGATGGGAATTTGTTCAGGCCGAAGATGTTTATCAACATATTTTCTATATAATATTGACTCCTTTTTTAATTAATTGCACTTCACAAATTCAAGTTTCAAGTTTATTATTGGTTGTACCCTCTTGATTTTTTAAAAACGATACTTACATGAAGTATTTTATTGTTTATTAATTAGACATTTTCATAAGCTCCTGCCTAATATTTAAAAGCAGGTCATGCATGTCATAATATAGCATACAGTGGCATACAGTCTTTCACTTTACTATTCAGTTAGTTTAACGAGCAACAATATGAAATTGAAAAATAACAGAAGAAAATAAAAATAGAAAGATATTTAGGGAATTACATATCGAAAAAAGATTTAAAAAGAAGTTACAAAAAGTGTACATATTTACTTCTTTGTCAGTCTGTTGCAGGTGGGAGGGTCTCAGGAAGAAACGTAGAGAATTTCCTCTCTGAATCTGCCTGCATTTCATCTAACGACGTCACATTTTCTTTTAATTTTTTTTCTACTCGTGTTAATGGATGGCGACAGAAATTTATTTTATTTTTACAGTTAGAAAACAGAATAATGTCCCTTAAGCAGGCTGTACTAGGCGGGAGGGCTTTGGTAAGGTCTGGTCTGTCCTGCAGCAGCTTCTTATTTGTACTACCCTAGAATTATTTTACATTATTTAGTGTTATTCTTTGTTATGTAATGTCCTTGCTTACTGTTATCTGATTTCTATATTCACAACTCATATTAATTTTTCTTTTTTTGAAATTGTGTGTCTAGTATTTCATGTCAACTTGCTTATCGTTGCTTGTCTGTTTATCATTGTGTTTATGCGTGTGCGTCGTTTTCATGGTCTGTCATTTTCAGTATTTGTGTCAGTATCTATATTTTGTTGTATTTCTTGTGTCCCAAAAAGAATGACCCGATTTTAACTTGTAATAATGTTAATACCAATGTACTAGGTACCTCAAACAACGCTAATATGTAACTGGCATGGTCTAGAGGTTCAGAAAAAATCCGCTAGATGGCTCTACGAGCGCTGACCTGGAGCGTGCAGCCATTCTCTCGCAATATGGCGTCCGTGCAGCAGAGGACATATTGTGTTATTGAATTTAGTTCTACTCAGTGACCGCAATTCAGCGGGCGCTTCATGTTCGATTTTGTGCAAAACTACCATCACCAAAAAACATTCGACAGTGATACAAACAGTCTGAAGAAACAGGGTGCCTCTGTAACTGGAAAAGTCCTGGCCGACCACGCGTTCCTGAACCAACAATGGAACAAATTCGACGAGCATTGTGCTAGCTGAGAACTTGGCTTACCGCGTATGACAGTGTGGCGTGTGTTATGACGTCGTTTAGCCCTAAAACCATACCGATTACTACTGGTACAAACTCTGAGACAGTGACAAATTGAAGTGTGTGGACTTTAGCATTGCTATTCTGAAGGAGTAGGAAAATGACACTTTTATGTCACAGTTGATATTCAGCGATGCGGCAACACTCCATATTAGTGGTAAAGTTCACCATCATAATGTGCGTATATGGCGGCTCGAAAATCCTTATGAAACAATTGAACACGAATGTGATTCACCAAACATGAATGTTTTTTGCGGTGTTTCGCAAGCAAGATTTATGGACTCTACATTTTTTGAGGAAGTCACCGTAACAGTACAATCATATTTTGCAATGCTACGGAACTGATTATTCTCACAACTTGAATCTGATAATTTCATCTATCATCAAGTTGGAGCACCACCGCACTGGTACAACAACGTATGCAGTTTCTTTGATGCCAACGTGTGTCAGCGTTGGATAGGGTGTACCGGACCACGAGACCAGACTCTTGGCCTTCTAGGTCCCCTGACTTAACACCAAGTGATTTCATCTTGTGGGGACATATTAAACAGTGTGTTTACGTTCTCCCATACCTCGTGACATTAATGAACTACAAACTGGAATATCAGCTGCTGTACCTACAGTGACAGGAGACACCTTACGCTCAGTTTGGGATAATAATAATAATAATAATTATTATTATTATTATTATTTCTTATGTCTCATTGGCCTGGTGCAAGTTTTCAATTGGACGCCACTTCGGCGACTTGTGTGACCCTAGCCTACCCCAGTTATCCAACCGGGAAAATGGGATCTACAGCTTAATGTGGAATTTCATCTATGTGTAGTTTGTGGCGCTTCCTCACATCGTTGAGAGGTGAAGGTCTGACCGTATTTCGAACCCGCAATCCTTCGGTTTCCAGTCAAGCGCTTCAACCCATGATCACCGGGCCCGACAGTTTTGGATTAATCCGGCTATCGGATAGATGTCGTCGGTGCAGTCGCTGGAAGGCATATTGTTCATTTATGATGGACATTTATAAACTTCTGTCTTTTGTGAGTAATTTAGTACGCAATTTGTTAGTATTAAGCCCTTTTTCCTAATAAATAATTCTATTGAATATCGTGTCATTCTTTTTTGGATACCCTGTATGGCACACTGACGTTCCTGCCTGTATTTGTTCAGGAATGGTTTATATGTTTCATCCGCTGCAAGAAGTGAAGTTGAAATTCTAAATACATATGAGATACTCGGCAAATCACATTTAAGTGCCTGTCTGAGGGTTCATCGAACCACCGTTATACTATTTACCTCCCATTCCATTCTCGAATAGCGCACGGGACAAAAGGACACCTGACTCTCTTCATTCGAGCTCTGATTTCCCATATTTTATTCTGATGATCATTTCTGCTTACATAAGTAGAAGTCAGCAATATATTTTCGCATTCGGAGGAGAATGTTTTCGATTGATTGGAGTTTCGTAAGTAGCCCACGCCGCAGTGATAAACGCCAGTGTTGTAATGATTCCCATTCCAGATCCTGTATCATTCTGTGATGCACTGTATTGTGACAATACAAAACGAGCTGCCCTTCTTTGGACACTTTCAGTGTCCTCCATCAGACCCACCTGATAAGGATCCCACACAGGGCATCAATATTCCAAAAAAGGACGGACAGTTTCTTTAGCATAGTCGGTGTCACATAAGAAGGCGGCCCAGTTTTCAGCCGTTCTGCGCATCCTCCTCCATTACCGCAGTGACAGCCAATAATATTCATTCTGTCGGCGCGTGGCTGGCCGTGAGTTATGCAGTGTTTCTCCCGCAGGCTCCACTGTTGGCGCTCGGGCGTAGCTCCTACCCTCCGCGCTTCCCCTATCGCTCCGCCTCTATGTGCGGAAGCGCCTTCTTATTTGACGCCAGGTATACGAGGGCGGACCCAAAACAAACTGAGGGCGCTGTCATTCGTAGACGTAGTACAGGGTTCTCACGCTAGATGGCGTTAGTAGAGACCTTCAGAAAACAGGAAAGTGTGGTATTGTTTTTCTCTGACTGTTGGCGGGTTACGCCTGCGAAGTCGTTATGGCAACTTTAAAAAGAACAAAGTGTGTGTGTGAAATTTTGTTTTCTGCTTAAGAAGACTGCAATGGAGACACACCAAATGCTTCAGGCAGCTGTCCAGGAGGACGCTATGAGCCGCACACAGGTTTTCAAGTGGATTAGGCGCTTTAAATGTGGTGAGATGAGTGTTGAAGATCAAGATCGTTCCGGACGCCTTTGGACATCGGGAAACGAGAACAACATTGAAAAGGTCCGCTTAAGAGCGACGAAATTCGTCGCCAAACGATCGACCAAATTTCAGCAGAGACAGGAATAAGTTGGAGGTCGTGCCAGCGGATTTTTTAGTGAGGATTTTCACATGAGACGTGTTTCTCCTAAATTTGTTTCGCGCCTTCTCACACAGGAGCAAAAAACCATCTGAATGAATATGTCGGAACTTGAAAACAGAGACTGCATGTGATCCAAACTTCTTGATCAAAGTCATTACAGGGGATTAGAGTTGGTGTTACGGGTATGACCCAGAAACCAAGCAAGCATCACGCCAGTGGAGAACTCTCAAGTCTCCCAGGCCCAAAAAAGCAAGGCAAGTGAGTTCAAATGAGAAGGCAATGATCATTGTTTTTTTTTTTTTGACGTTCGTGGAACTGTGCATTGGGAATTCATACCCCCTGGCCAGACTGTTAACCAGCACTTTTACTTGGATGTTTTAAGGCGTCTCTGAGAGGATGTGCGGAGGAAACGCCCGGAACGTTGGCGATCAGGTGAGTGGTTTCTGCATCGTGACAACGAAAAAATATTTAAATGTTTGTATATCTTATGGGACTTAACTACGGGGTCATCAGTCCCAAAACTTACAAACTACTTACGAACTAGCTAACACTAAGAACGGAACAAATATCCATGCCCGAGGGGGGATTCGAAGCCCCGACCGTAGTGGGCGTGCAGACCGTGACTGGAGCGCCTCAGTCACCTCGGCCACCGCGGCCGGCACCTCGACAACGCTCCAACTCACACGGCCTTGCGAGTAACCCACTGTTTTGCATCTCAGTGATGGTCTGTCGTTCTCCACGCTCCGTATTTGCCGGACCTAGCCCCGTGAGTCTTTTTCCTATTTCCACGAATGAAAAAATAATAATAATAAAAAAACGCTAAAAGGGGAGCGTTATGATGTGGAGACGGTAAAAACAGCTTCGCAAAGGGCACTGGACAATATTAAGCTTGAAGAGTTCCAAACATGCTTCCAACAGTGGGAAAAGAGACTTGACAAGTACATCGCCTGTAATGGAGAGTATTTTGAAGGTGACTGAAGTAATTTTGTAAAAAGGTTCATCAATAAATTTTTATGACAAAAATCCAATTTCTTTTGGTCCCCCCCCCCCTCGTAGTTGCGGTTTAACCCTCCTATGCATGACTTATATTTTTTGCACATTTATATACCCTGGATCCATTGGACCCATTACCTCTAATATGAGAATTTAAATGAAAATAAGTGTTTTGTTGATATTATCATGCACGAATATTTTTATTTGAAGGTTCACGAGTATAAGAAATCTGTGGCTATTTTGATGATTTTACTGGCTTTTAAAATGTATAATTAGTATAATTTTAACCCTGAATCATCATTTTAATAGATTATATTATGAAAACTGATACAGTCACCACCAATATTATTTTTCACAGTGTTAAATTAGGTAATTTTGCCACTGACAAAGCAAATATCATTTCACAAAGAACATCACATTAGTTTGCTGGTCCTGGTATAAATTTCACCACATTCTGAGCAGGCGTTTTATTTTGCACTGGGGGCCTTTCACTCCATAGCATACCATTTGGAGCAATATGAACGTTATCACTTTCACTGCTCATTTGTCCTGAGATATTGTTATCTAGATCATCGTCTTCACCACCACCACTACGTGCTTCTACATCCAAAGAGACGTACGGCACTGCCTGAGGAACAGCTTCATAGTTTTCATCCGAAGCAGAACGTATATCTGAAAGGATATCATCTTCAGCTACCCATTGAGTAACAACTGATTCAAAATTTGGTCTTGAAAAACATATGCTATCCTCTGTCCTGCTCCTTTTTTTAGATGCAGAGCGTGACATTGTCTGAAAAACAATAATATGAATAAATAACCTCAGTACTCTCTTCTCCTATGGTGTGCTGAAATATTGCGGCTCTTTATGTTACCAATAACCCTCACCTTTCTTCCAAATGAGTATCGAATGTCAAACAATACTGCTGTGTAGCAAATTCCTATAGTCTTTCTGTACAGCATCACACACACTAATAACCACCCACTGCGATATTTTGCTTCTTACACAGTTGCTGCCTGACAGTTGAACATGCCAAGTTAAAACATTTCGTTTTCTGCGATCACAATAATGCATGCGTGTGGCAGTAAAGTATTTTCGGTACTCCAACAAAATGTAATTGATTACAACCAAAACTAATTCAACGACACTTCAAATGTTCAAATGTTTGTTAAGCTTATGGAACTTAACTACGGGGTCATCAGTCCCTAAACTTACAATCTACTTATGAACTACTTATGAACTAGGATGGCACAAATATCCATGCCTGAGGGGTTATTCGAACCCCCGACCATAGTGGCCGTGCAGACCGTGACTGGAGCGCCTCAGTCCCCTCGGCCACAGCGGCCGGCAACAACGACACTTCAACGTAAACCACCAACGTAAATGTGTAGTATAAAGAAAAAAATTGAAGTGGCACTAAAACTAATGACACACACTTCTAGTAGTCAGAATGAAACTTTCACTCTGCAGCGGAGAGTGCGCTGATATGAAACTTCCTGGCAGGTTAAAATTGTGTGCCGGAACCGGGACTCGAACCTGGGGACCTTTGCCTTTCGCGGGCAAGCGCACTACCGACTGTGCTATCCCGACACGACTCACAATGCCACCTCACAACTTTACTTCCGCCAGTACCTCGCCTCCTGTGGCCTAGCCATGTCTCCACCATATCCTTTCTTCCAGGAGTGCTAGTCTTGCATGTTTCGCAGGAGAGCTTCTGTGAAATTTGAAAAACAGGAGGCAAGGTTCTGGTGGAAGTAAAGTTGTGAGGCGGCATCGTGAGTCGTGTGGGGATAGGTCAGTCGGTAGATCGCTTGCCCGCGAAAGGCTAAGGTCCCAGGTTCGAGTCCCGGTTCCGGCACACAATTTTAATCGGCCAGGAAGTTTCACTTCTAGTAGTATCTGTAATGTATTAGTGAATACTGCCAGAGAGCATACCTGAACGGTTGGGACTCAATTTCAAGTTTTTAATACACAAACTAACCATGAAAATTGTTGCCGGGTCCATTGGACCCAGGGTATGCATACTAGGGTTAAACGCCGCGGCGCGTCGACACATGCGAAGTTGTTGTAAGCAGTGGCTGTAGTGGTGATGGGCCGGGGCCTGGTGGGTGTTGCAGCTGCTACCTGGGCGACCACGTGGAGGTGTTCCTGTCGCTGGGCGGGTCCCCGCGGCCGGGCGTCAGCGAGCGTTCCCCGCCCTCTGGCGTGCTGTGCGGCGGCCTGCGAGACGTGCCCGCCGCGCTCTTCAGCCAGGGTCCGGCGCTCACGCTCGCCATGCACTCCGACCACATGCCCGGCAACCACTCGGGCTTCCTCGGCCGCTTCCGCTTCCTCGACAGGCGTGAGTACCCTCACCCCACACTGCTGCACCTGCTGCTGGCGGCCGCAAAGTGTTTCACAGGAGCGCTCCTGCTAGTGCCGCGCTCTTCAGCCAGGGGCCGGCGCTCGCGCTCGCCATGCTCTCCGACCACACGCCCGGCAACCACTCGGGCTTCCTCGGCCGCTTCCGCTTCCTCGACAGGCGTAAGTACCCTCACCCCACACTGCTGCACCTGCTGCTGGCGGCCGCAATGTGTTTCACAGGAGCGCTCCTGCTAGTGCCGCGCTCTTCAGCCAGGGGCCGGCGCTCGCGCTCGCCATGTACTCCGACCACACGCCCGGCAACCACTCGGGCTTCCTCGGCCGCTTCCGCTTCTTCGACAGGCGTGAGTACCCCCACCCCACACTGCTGCACCTGCTGCTGGCGGCCGCAAAGTGTTTCACAGGAGCGCTCCTGCTAGTGCCGCGCTCTTCAGCCAGGGGCCGGCGCTCGCGCTCGCCATGTACTCCGACCACACGCCCGGCAACCACTCGGGCTTCCTCGGCCGCTTCCGCTTCTTCGACAGGCGTGAGTACCCCCACCCCACACTGCTGCACCTGCTGCTGGCGGCCGCAAAGTGTTTCACAGGAGCGCTCTTGATAGTGCCGCGCTCTTCAGCCAGGGGCCGACGCTCGCGCTCGCCATGCACTCCGACCACACGCCCGGCAACCACTCGGGCTTCCTCGGCCGCTTCCGCTTCTTCGACAGGCGTGAGTACCCTCACCCCACACTGCTGCACCTGCTGCTGGCGGCCGCAAAGTGTTTCACAGGAGCGCTCCTGCTAGTGCCGCGCTCTTCAACCAGGGGCCGGCGCTCGCGCTCGCCATGCACTCCGACCACACGCCCGGCAACCACTCGGGCTTCCTCGGCCGCTTCCGCTTCTTCGACAGGCGTGAGTACCCCCACCCCACACTGCTGCACCTGCTGCTGGCGGCCGCAAAGTGTTTCACAGGAGCGCTCCTGCTAGTGCCGCGCTCTTCAGCCAGGGTCCGGCGCTCGCGCTCGCCATGCACTCCGACCACACGCCCGGCAACCACTCGGGCTTCCTCGGCCGCTTCCGCTTCCTCGACAGGCGTGAGTACCCCCACCCCACAATGTCTCACCTGCTGCTGGCGGCCGCAAAGTGTTTCACAGGAGCGCTCTTGATAGTGCCGCGCTCTTCAGCCAGGGGCCGGCGCTCGCGCTCGCCATGCACTCCGACCACACGCCCGGCAACCACTCGGGCTTCCTCGGCCGCTTCCGCTTCCTCGACAGGCGTGAGTACCCCCACCCCACAATGCCTCACCTGCTGCTGGCGGCCACAAAGTGTTTCACAGGAGCGCTCCTGCTAGTGCCGCGCTCTTCAGCCAGGGGCCGGCGCTCGCGCTCGCCATGCACTCCGAGCACACGCCCGGCAACCACTCGGGCTTCCTCGGCCGCTTCCGCTTCCTCGACAGGCGTGAGTACTCCCACCCCACACTGCTGCACCTGCTGCTGGCGGCCACAAAGTGTTTCACAGGAGCGCTCCTGCTAGTGCCGCGCTCTTCAGCCAGGGGCCGGCGCTCGCACTCGCCATGCACTCCGACCACACGCCCGGCAACCACTCGGGGTTCCTCGGCCGCTTTCCGCTTCCTCGACAGCCGTGAGTACCCCCACCCCACACTGCTGCACCTGCTGCTGGCGGCCACAAAGTGTTTCACAGGAGCGCTCCTGCTAGTGCCGCGCTCTTCAGCCAGGGGCCGGCGCTCGCACTCGCCATGCACTCCGACCACACGCCCGGCAACCACTCGGGCTTCCTCGGCTGCTTCTGCTTCCTTGACAGGCGTGAGTACCCCCACCCCACACTGCTGCACCTGCTGCTGGCGGCCGCAAATTGTTTCACAGGAGCACTCTTGCTAGTGCCGCGCTCTTCAGCCAGGGGCCGGCGCTCGCGCTCGCCATGCACTCCGACCACACGCCCGGCAATCACTTGGGCTTCCTCGGCCGCTTCCGCTTCCTTGACAGGCGTGAGTACCCCCACCCCACACTGCTGCACCTGCTGCTGGCGGCCGCAAAGTGTTTCACAGGAGCGCTCCTGCTAGTGCCGCACTCTTCAGGCAGGGGCCGGCGCTCGCGCTCGCCATGCACTCCGACCACACGCCCGGCAACCACTCGGGCTTCCTCGGCCGCTTCCGCTTCCTCGACAGGCGTGAGTACTCCCACCCCACACTGTTGCACCTGCTGCTGGCGGCCGCAAAGTGTTTCACAGGAGCACTCCTGCTAGTGCCGCGCTCTTCAACCAGGGGCCGGCGCTCGCGCTCGTCATGCACTCCGACCACACGCCCGGCAACCACTCGGGCTTCCTCGGCCGCTTTCCGCTTCCTCGACAGGCGTGAGTACCCCCACCCCACACTGCTGCACCTGCTGCTGGCGGCCGCAAAGTGTTTCACAGGAGCGCTCCTGCTAGTGCCGCGCTCTTCAGCCAGGGGCCGGCGCTCGCGCTCGCCATGCACTCCAACCACACCCCCGGCAACCACTCGGGCTTCCTCGGCTGCTTCCGCTTCCTCGACAGGCGTGAGTATCCCCACCCCACACTGCTGCACCTGCTGTTGGCGGCCGCAAAGTGTTTCACAGGAGCACTCCTGCTAGTGCCGCGCTGTTCAGCCAGGGGCCGGCGCTCGCGCTTGCCATGCACTCCGACCACACGCCCGCAACCACTCGGGCTTCCTCGGCCGCTTCCGCTTCCTCGACAGGCGTGAGTACCCCCACCCCACACTGCCGCACCTGCTGCCACGTGCGCTTAGTCCGGTATTACACTATCAAATTATTGGACAATGAATTGGACGAAAAAATTGGATGAAATATTGGTCCTATTTTTTGACAAAGAAATTGGATGAAACGCAAAAGGGGGTATTACACTATCATCCAATATTTTGTCAAATTTGCTTCAAAATGGCGGTGTAATGCTCAGCAATTGTTTATACTAAGTTGCGTTTTGTCCGCAATTAGAAGAGGAGGAGGGAAAAAAGGAAAGGAAACGCTCTTGGATGAAACCGTGGGTGTCAGAGCGAGATAAATAAAATTTGTTACGAGACCGGGAGGATTTTCCTTTTTTATGACGTCGGCAGAACAGCCAGGCCGTTCACTGCTAATTATTTTGTCGCTCTTCATCCTTCACAGTTTGTAATAGAGTAACAAAAAGGCTGACTCAAACAATGTATACGAATAAGATTGTTAAGTTGATAAAGCAATTTTCATTAAATATCGTTTTAAATGGAAAATGTGAGCACTGCCAAAGAGGATAATCTAAATTGTTTATGACGTTATTAACAATGTAAGGGGGGAAACATAGCTAATAAAGTAAATAGGCTCTATTTCCTTACAAAAATTGGCTGACGTATTTATATGTACATAGATTCGCTTGCAAACAGATGTCGATGTTTTGAAAGTTGTTTCATTTCCCAGAACTTAGCACACCACGTTACCAAAATCATACATTCTAAAATCTTCTTCGGCCGTATTAAGATTTAGGGGTATTCTTCAATTCCTTTAGTATATAATGACTTTTTTACATCACGAATTGTAACTCAACCTCACTTTTACCGCAGGGTATTGGGCTACGCGAATTGACGTGACGGACAGTGTGAATTGGCCTTGTCACCTGTTATACAACGCCCCATCTGATTTTTTTTTAAATTTTGTTGTTGATAGAAAGCACTACACAAACATTCCACTACTAGCCATGTTTACGAATACGAACGTTATGTCCAAGTAATGTCAGATATTTAACCTCCAAATAAAACAGCTGTAGTGGCAAGGAAGCTGTATACTACTAGCGCTCCAAGCGGTCGCATTTCTCACTGCAGGAAACAGAACAAGAGCGATTTTTTGATCAAATCTAGGCCGAGGCCTTAGATTAGATGAAATATTGGACGATGTTCCCATTACACTACGTCCAATTTTTCTTTGTCCAATTCTTTGACAAATAATTCGATCCCAGGCGAAAAAATCTTTCCCAGAGATACTACCTGTAGGCATTAGGCTAAGATCTAAAACGTTCATGCAGTACGGATGTAGAGATGTCAGCAGACGATGTTGTTCACAGTATTTTGTATACACTTGAAACAGAAATTAAATTTATCCTGATAGTATCTTATTAACTTCACACACTGTAATCGTGACATATTGAGAAACATAGTACCAAATATTGGTGACAAGTAAAGAATATCGGGCTAAGCACACTCTCGGAAATCGCGATATATTCGAAACTAAGCAGCAAAATATTGGGGGAAAAAACAAGAAATATCAGCCTTTCCATATCCTCGGAAATCACGAGATATTCGGAAATAAATAGCTAAATCTATCTGACTAGCGAAATGTCTAAATGTCATTTATACTCGTTTCATTTATTGTAGCAGCTATTTCAACGTTCGCGTAGTTTTGTCGCCAACAATATTCTCGAAAACCGCAACATATTTGGAACAAAATCAAATATTTGTGAGAAGGAAGAACACAAATGTCATTGCTGATCGTACCACTTGCAGCAATAATTTCAGTCTCCGTTATTCAGTCACACATAAGTCACCAAATCGATGTTACTAACTCCTGAAGACAGCACATAAGATTACTGAATAACACAATACTGTTATGTGAATAAGAAAATCTCACAAAGTGTTGTGGATAAATAACTTCTACAACGTGTTACAAACGATAAGATAAAAAAAAGATTCATTTGGGCGAGATTTGAACACGGCACCTCTTCATTGGTAATCCAGCACTCTACCCATTACGCTACAGCAACTCGACGTCAATTTATACTTTTTGTATACCACTTCCCACATGTTTGGTTCTCAATGTTAATATGATTTTAATTACATTTAGTTATAATAAATTGATTCAGATATGATTTTGTAATTCATTTTGAATTTGCTGTAGCCCTGAAACTGTTTACTGCGAGTTATAAAACCAAAACTGTGAGGCATACGGCAAATCAAGATGGCGTATGTGACATGGAAGGAACAAGTGAATATCGTTTTCACGTCACTTTCCAAAGTCGTCGTTCATTGGCTAATGCAACAGCGAATTTCATTGACGGGAAAGAAATTTTTGCCTGGGATATAAGAACTCCTCCTGCTGCTGGCGGCCGACAAGTGTTTCACCAGTGAACTTCTGTTAACCTTTCGATTCACACAAGTGCTTTCGAATATTATAACGTTGCCCTTGCTTTGTTATGATGCCATAAGTTCTTAAAATTGATTCCTTGATTTAATTTGGACAAAGGATTGGTTGTATCGAAATTTTGAATTTGGAACAATTTAGTTAAGACACTACACAAATTAACATTAAGCCAAATACAACGCGAGTTGAATGTTAAAGTCGGGCACCACATAAAGCAACGACACGTTATAAGACTTACAGAAAGCATCTATCTGGATCCTATGCTTCGTACTGCAGAAGCTGAAAATGTTAATCTTTTCTTAATTAATACGAGATTATTCCAGATACTTTCCGTACTAGACTAATCAGAGCCGGCGCAAGCCCAAGTGCCGCCCCGTGCGAGCTGCTAAATTGCCGCATCCCCCCCCCCCCGTTTTTTATTTTTATTTATTTATTTTTTTATTTTTTACCAAACGTTTGTGGAATTTTATTTCAATAAATCTGCAGGAAATGTCAACAATCAATAGCAATTTTTGTTTTTACGTTTCGGTCACTGAGTGACCAGTCTCAAACCTTTTAATATGTGCTTACATCTAAACCGTCATGTCGACAGTTACGGCCAGCATGACGGAATAGAAGTAAACATAACTCAAAGCACTGATAATAGCCATACAGTACCCGAAATCTATGTAGATCTGGAAAATAAAAACAAAAATTGCGACTGATTGATGACATTCTCTACAGATTTGTACAAATTAGTCGCTAGGCACCAGCTCAAAAATGTAGTTAAACCTGATTGAAGAAATCTAAAGGTTCAAAGGTTTGTAGAACTTATGGGACTTAACTACGGGGTCATCAGTCCCTAAGCTTACAAACTACTTATGAACTAGCTAAGACTAAGGACGGCACAAATATCCATGCCCGAGGGGGGATTCGAACCCCCGACCGTAGTGGCCGTGCAGACCGTGACTGACGCGCCTCAGACTCCTCGGCCACCGCGGCCGGCTGAAGAAATCTAGCTAATTTTCATGAGACTTGTGAATTTACGTAAATGTTGAAATGTGTGTGAAATCTTATGGGACTTAACTGCTGAGGTCATCAGTCCCTAAGCTTAGACACTACTAAACCTAAATTATCCTAAGGACAAACACACATACCCATGCCCGAGGGAGGACTCGAACCTTCACCCGGAACTTACAATTAACGTAAATAACTATTTTTCAATGGTTGTGAACAGATAACGTATTCAATGCAAATCAGTATACAGTAAATAAAATTTGCCAAAATGATAGTGTGCGAGTAGTACTGTCAAACAAAACTGCTGGTCAGAGTTTGTGTTCATACAGGCGGAGACAGGTGTCTCAAAAACCAAAACGTCCAATTATCACTCAGAAACGGATAGAAGTTTTTTGAAAAATGAGTCGTAACACAACTTATGCCAGGCTTACTACCAATGTCTCTATCCCTTGTAATTATTCGCAACGTATTTATCCATTCGGGATAGTCCTAGCCATTGTAGGTGTAGGACATGTGTGACTGTAGTAATTTCCAACGACTTCTTTTCCACAAACCGGGAATAATAACACTCTCGGAAACTGCCATTGAAGGGCTTAGCAAAATTGCTTCAGGCTTCACACAAAATCGCAGTATCGAACATTGCATTTGAATTTCCAAATTAAATTTCGTCTTGTGCCAAACGCACGGCGCGTAACAGGCTGGCAGCGCTCCACTCATCAGAATACCGGCGTGTACGCCAGACTGCTCTCCCCCTCTCTGTTTCTCCGCGTGAACACGACGGCGCTGCCACAGTGGCGAGCAAGAAATCAGTCCTCCTCCTTCCCCTTGTTCAACAGGGGCGGCCGGCAGGTAGTCGAGGCGCCACGCCACAGTTCCTGAAGGCTTTAGAATCCCCTCTTGGGCATGAATATTGAGTTTCTCCTAAAATAATAACAAAGAGGGGGGAGCGGTAGATTTGCCGCCCCTCGGAAAGTGCCGCCCTGTGCGGCCGCACGTTTCGCAGGTGCCTTGCGCCGGCCCTGACATAGATACTCAGACAGTTCACATCGCTTTTCATTGTTGTATGACCGTGGATGAAACATGAAGTTAATGGTAATGAGAGAAAGAGGAAAAAATGATCGGGCTTCGTAAAATACAAAAGAAATGATTGCAGGTTCTGTAATCAAGCAAGGTATTGTATTAGAATGGCTAATAGTGAGTAAAATTCTGAAGACAGGCGAAGCGATCGTAATGGCGTCTGAACATTAAACTATTACGGACGTCGAGGTGCTAAAAACATTTGACGTGGAGGGATTCATTTAAATAAAAGCCAAAGAGAGGGGATGATTTTAGGTTTAAGTAATAGATTTTAGCAACAACTTGCGTTACAATTACTTACGTTGAATGGATACAATAATGGAAGACGTCCGTACGTAACGAACATTAACAAGAGAGTGATGAAAACTACGAACGCGGTTCCGTCTTCTCGCCTGTCCGGAAGGAATGACGAACGAAAATTAAGTCCGTTGTATTGCGAGCTAGAGGGAACCGAAGAAGATAGACATCGCTAATGAAATTTTTTTTTAAATCTAGTGTATCGTTACAATATGATAGTCATTGAAATTTGGCTTTGTCATTCATTATTGTCTTACTGGAGCAGAATACAATTAAAAACACATATTCCATTTTTATAAAAAATACACACACTACAGATATTTTAATGTCTGTCAAATGGTCCACTAATTTACAATATTTAAGAATTTATTATTGCACTAATATTTCATTTTGCTTCATATTAATTTTTTCTTTAAACGTAATACCCCCATCCAATTGTAAATTTAAAATTCTCGGACTGGTTTCGTCATCACGGGGGTAACTTCATCAGAAGATTAAGAAGTTACTTAAGAAAGAAAAAAGTGACGTGGGAATTAAATATTACGAGAACGGTTGCTCAGGTTGAATACAGTGAAATATAACATTATGTCCTTAAAAATGTAAAACAATAAAAATCCCTGTGTGGTGTGAAGCACATGAAGGAACTCAATTTTATGGTCAAGAACCGGTTGGCTGTATTAAATTTGTTTTTAATCTGGAAATACAGTTGCTGTTATTCAGCCACGTTTAAAATTCATATATATATATTTGTTTGCCAAGCCAATGGACACTGTTGAAAGGAGCATACAAGATGAATATTAACAAGAGCAAAACAATGATAACGTAAGGCAGTCTTAGATAATCAGGCGATGCTTAAGGAAGTAAAGTAGGTAACCAATTCATAAAGGTGGTGATTGAGTTTTGTCAGTAAAATAGAATATGGTGGTCCCAGTACAGAGGATATAAAATTAAGAATGGCAATGGGAAGGAAAGCTTTCTTGAAAAAGAGAAATTTGTTAACCTCGAATATTAATTTAAGCCGAAGGAAGTCCTTTCTGAAGGCATTTGTGTGGAGTGTTGCCTTGTATGGGAGTGAAACTTGGACGATAAAAAGTGTGGACAGGAAGAGGACAGAGGCTTTTGAAATGTGGTTCTACAGAAAAATGCTGAAATTAGGTTGGTGGACCGCGTAACTAATGATGAGGTGGTACTGAACAGAATTGGGGAGACATTCTTAGACATCAAGGAATTGTGAATTTAGCGTTGGAGGGAAGTGTCTGGGGGTAAAAATCGCAGAGGGTGACCAAGAGATGAATATAGCAAGCAAATTCAAATGGATGTAGATTGCCGTTCTTATGAGAGGAAGAGGCTTGCTCAGGATAGAGTACGGTGGAGAGCTGCATCAGACCTGTCTCCGGACTGAAGACCACAAGAAAAAAACAACATATTTTTCCCCTATCAGTTAAGCAATCACTTTGCATGTCTATCTCGTTCTATGTGGCTTCTTTTTTTAACTCCAATATGCGCATCGTTTCTATTTGCTATGAACAGTCACTTCCGGTTCTTTGGATTGTCTTTCGTCCACAGAGACATTCATTATAAAAGTCTTTTTTAGGGCGACACGGTGGTTTCAAAGTGTGCCACCTATGGGGGAGAAGGGAATAGGACACCGAAAGAAGTGATTTCACAGTGAAACCACTGTGACCCAAAGGGTACGATAGTCCTTCATTTGTATTCCCGAAGCATCACGTTGCATCAGATACATTCAAACAGGAAAAACACAGGTTACAGAAACTATTGTAATTTTCTATTCTTATTTTATATTACCGTTATTTTCCGCCATTGTCCAATTATACAGCTTTTCGACTCTTACGCTACTCTATTCCTTTATTGCTTACCACCTGCCGCTCTATCCATCGTCTTCTGTCTCACCGTCTCCAATTGAATTTGGTTTTTTGTGCAGCTTGAAATATCTCTAGTCTATTGTAGCAAATTTGTTATTAAACTTGTATGTGTGAATGTGAATTCAAATGTCTGTATGTAAATTACATGTGCATAGGTTAGAAAATGTTGGTTAATGTTTGTTACTAGGAATCATTATGACTATTGTCATTTGCTAGAATGGATAATTTCGGATTCTGCGTGCCTAAACTGTTCATCAGAGCAACTTAAAGCAATTACTGCCCCGGCTACCTTTACACGAAATACAACTTACGTACTGCACGAGAATTTACTTAAGGCACCCACAAATTCTTTGAAATTACATTGATGTTAAACGTCACATAGTCTTTGTCTCCGTACTATCGTTTTCGATCATATATCATTTTCAAGCCAAGGCCTAATGGAAAGACAGAACATGTAGACGTTACAATACGTTGAGAACAATAAAAGTTACTTACAGTGCTAGCTTAGATAATCGTGATGTGTAAGTAACATTTATCTATTAAATTTTCGTTGTTGTTAATGTTAGATTTGCTAATTTTGCTCCGTAAGAAACATTTATATCTTAAGTAACATTTATACTTACGTTACAGAACAAGATTAGGTAATCTTGCTCTGTAAGATTTATGTCTTAAACTGTCATAGCTGTTAACGTATTGTAATATGTACATTTTTAGAAGTTTTGTCTTTTCGTTACACTGTGACTTGAAAACGAAAATTGGAATCAAAACCGGTAGCCACGAGTCAAATAAATAACGCTTGCGATTTAACAACAATGGAATTTCAAAATTACTTATATCTTTGATGCCCCAACTTATCACAAAATTAAAACGCTACCAAAAACCGCCTGGCTCAGGACTCTAGAAGGAAACAACTGAGGACGCTTCCCTGCAAAAGAACTCAATAAGGACATAAATTATGACCACACACTGTAGTTTAATAGTCCCTTGGTCATTAGCTACACTAAGTTGTGATGAAGGGAGATGTACTAAAATGCCACATGTACTTACGTGTAACCTCATACAGCTGTTAAAATTACATAAATTTGTTATCAAAAAAGCTATAGCCAAGCTGAAAATAAAAATCTTAGCTGTCTTCCTCTTCTACTGATAATGGGAACCTGAAAATAGAACTTGACGCATAGTGGCTGCTGCCCACAGCAGTCTGACGGTGCTGTTAATCTACGGCTGGTGCTAAAAATTCCTGAAATTCTCATTAAAATGGATAACGTGTGCTACTTCATATATACCATATGTAAGTGCAGTAGAGCTGACGACTTACACAAACTTACTTTGAATCATGTAAATTCATTATCTAGAAGATCCCATGGCTTTCGATGTAAGACAAGTTGGCGATTCGTTCGATCTTCACTACATCAAGTACAAAGAAGAGGTGGCAATCTTTATCTACAGACGTTTCCTAACATATAAAATTAGAAATGACTCAGATGTTGCATATACATATACTTGCGTTATAGATATGAATAACAATCGTTAGGGGCATTGTTGTCATCCACACTAATCTCTGTGTAACTATGTATTTACAGTATTACCGACAGGAAACGCTAGGAGCTCAATCCTTAGACGTTATGTATCCTGAATCGTATGTTCTACAATAATGGAAGTAAATAGTACGGGACACTACAATCATAGTGCGTGATAAGCTGAAAATTTGAACGGGACGAGAAGGGTATCTTTCCGAAGTGGTAAATGAGAGTTCGAATCCCGGTGTAGCATAAATTTTCAACTTCGCCAATTAGTTTGTTTCACTGCACTGTATCATTTTGGATGTTTGGATATTACTAAATCGTAGAACTGATTAGTATTTGAATCATGTCAGCCCGCAGTTTAACTGTCAACACCGACATCACGGAGCAACACCACCAACCGATAAAATGTGCGGCTCTCGTTGTTGGAATAAACCACAGGTAATTGATGATAGTGACTTGAGCAAGCGTTAGGAAGCTTCGCAAGCGATTGTCCAGACCACAGTCAAATCAATGGTTTGAAAGTGAACGGCCTTGCCGCGGTGGATACACCAGTTTACAGCCAGATCACCGAAGTCAAGCACCGTCGGTTTGGCCAGTACTTGAATGGTTACGGCAAAGGGGACAGGAAGGTTGGTGGTGCAAACTTCTTGATCACCAGTCTTTCTACCAGTGTCCTGGATTAAATTCCAAACCTTTCCACGGAACTAATGGAATGCGGGCATGGGACACTGTTGATGGTTACCCGTCCATCTGTTTTGACGCCTTCGACAACTGTTTCACTAATAATTAATGTAAATCACGCACCAGGTGTCAATAATAAAATTTGTCAGCAATGCTGTTTCAGGGACGATATTGTCTCATTATTAAGTTCTATAAACCAAGGAAACATAAAATATATAAAGCGCCCTATTTTATGTTTCCTTGATTTACAGAATTTGACATATCGTCTTCAAACATGTCGCGCTGACATATAAATTAAAAACTCGTGCATGATTTGCATTAATCATTGCTGATCCGTCCATTGGATGGGGACGTTAAGCTCTGCGTCCCCCTTGGTGCTTCTCGAGATGAGTAGGCTATGTGCCGGCACCAGGTTTCACTCTCTCTCCCTTCTCCCGTCATCTCTAACAGGAACACTACACACGCAACCACTACAGTCACCGCCACTTAACATAGACACTTCAGCACCTAGTTCTAAGTTTTGGCGAAGGAAAGATGCCTACGGGCTCGAAGGATAGGAAAAACCTTTCCAATTGGGCTGCTGAACCTGCCCTTGTGGAGGGGGGGGGGCGGAGGGACGAAGACGGTTCTCCTAATCCTTCATGACTATTACGTTCCTCAATGACAGTGGCATTTTCCAACGAGATAATGCGCCATGTCACATTACAGACATGTGTTGGAGTGGTTCGATGCGAGTTGCAATTAATGTGATTGCCTCCTACCAAAGCTGGGCATTTCGGCTCTCCATAGGTGGTCAAAATGTTCAGGGTAATCGGTGTGTCTTGCATCTGTGGTTGATTGCACAAATGACAGCTGATACCAGAATTTCATGTTCTAATATTAAGGGTCAGTCATCAATGGAAGATGTTGCCTGAGCTAAGCTGTTTTTTTTTTTTTTTTTACTGTGTGGTACATTATGGACTGTGTTTAAGTATACCCGCTACTGAGAGCACTATACAACAAATGAAACTACTTCGTGATTGAGAGATGGCAGTGGCGGGAAGCATGGTTGCTGGCGTGTTAAGAACTTGCCATACAACTTTAATGGGTTTGAAGGAGGACACATTATTGACATTAGGTAATGTGATGCCTTGTTGCTCGTGTTGGTCGAAGCGTTTCGGGAGTGTAATCGGTGTTTTCATAATGGTATACGGCAGCCTGAAGAACGCTACAGAAGTATGGTTTCCTGAGTTTTCGGGTGTTTATAAAGGCGTCCTTTATGGTGTAGAATTGTTCCCAACGGTTGGGATGGTTTGATAAAATAACGACAGAGCAAGTCGAGACATACTGTAACTTGACAAAGGAGAAACCTTCAGCCGTTATTTTTTGGAATTTTAATTAAATGTTTCGAGAATACATTATTCCAAAATATAACGGCTTAAGGTTTTTCATTTGTCAGATTAAGACATTGCCGTCGTCCCATCATCCGTCTAACTAACAAGTGGAACACAAAGTATGGTACCAACGAATATTGATGGATCGTAGGTATGTTGATGGAATTCCTCCAGACCATCAACCTAAAAGGATTTATTCCAATGTGCATTGATTTATAAGAAAATCGAGATCAAATTCGCAGCAAATTACCTTGTGTAACGTGTCTTCTTATACATGGCGGTTACCTCTCAGCTAGACGGAGTCGTGTAATCGGCAAGGTGTTAGGCTCCCATGCAAGAGACTCGGGTTCGATACATAGCGGCAGAGCAAGTTTTAAAAAATGTAATTGCTACTATTTATATTTCAAAACAAATTAAAAAAAATTAAGCATAGTAAAAGATATAAAGAAAGAAAAATAATAATGATAAGTCAAACGATTAAAAAAATAACAAGAAAATATTTAAAAAAAGAAACTTCCCCTTTGGCTCATTTATTGTTCACTTCATTTCTCTTCTTTTATTGTGCATAATTATATGCCTTTATACCTACTCCTATGTTACAACTTGAGTAAATAGTCAGGATAATAGGAAATAACACAGTAGCAACTGATTATTTTACTTACTGCGCAGTGTTATTTACTCACTGTCGCCATTGTCACTGTCTTTAACACCTGTACAAAATTCTGGGTGATAATAGTCACTGAAGCACCGAAAACACAGAACATTGTAGTACCACGCACATCTAATAAATGCTACCACTTTACAGGAGCAAGGTGTTTTCATCAGCGATACTGGAAAACATAGGTATTAAATGTTGCCCAAATATTATTGGTATTAACAAAAGACTGTTTACTGATTTCGAAATATGCTTAAATCGCCTTAAAAGTGTGCTTCGAAAAAACAAAAAGAATAAAATAATAGTCGCGCAATACATAACATATTGAGCGAATGTTACATGTTTTTATCCTGACCATTTACTACAAACGTTTACAGAAGAGTGGTTATAAAAATACATAATTGTGCACAATCATCGGACAGGTGTGAAAAATAATTGACCCATGTCGGACTTGAACCCAGGTCGCCTGTATGGCAGCCTCGCATTTTGCCGAATACACCACGCTGTCTCGCTTGAGCAGTACCCGCCATGTATAAATAGACACGTTACGCATGGTAATTTGCTGCGACTTTGATTTCGATTTTCTTAGAAATCAAGGTCCATTGGAACAAATCCTTTTAGGTTGATGGTCTGGAGGAATTCCCTCACAACATACCTACGACCCATCAAATTCCGTTGGTACCATACATGGTGTTCCCGTTGTAAGATGGATATACAGATACATGTTAGCGAAATATTTATCTGATATACAAGTGCAGAGTTCGGAAAAGAACACTGTCGTAAAAGAGCTTTATACGTTGTTTTTCTGAAAACAGAAAATTTCCGGTCCTTCCGGTGTGGCAGATGCAACCGCAGGGAGGATGTAGGTTAGTTTCGTAATTAAAAAAGTCGAGGGACAGAGTAAGCAATTTTCTCAGAACACCGCAATACACTTTGTGCAACATTGTGGAGTGCAGCAATTAAGGCCGGAATAAAATGGCCGGTACTTTCAGACTTGTATCACAGGGAAAGGAGCACTATATTTAGCGTATGCTGATATATGAAACCGGTTGAGTCCAAGGAAAAAAGTTCAGTGGATAGTAAGACTCATTTGAAAGTGTTGTCATCTTCATGACTGAGAGGCGTTAGCTGCTAATGAGTCAATATGTATCCGAAATATTTGAACATTTCGACCGTTTCAGGGCATGGTAATAAATCCAATGGCAAAGATGAAAATTATTGCTGGCCCAAGATTCGAACCCGGAGTTCCCGCTTTCGGCCAGCGGCGGACTTAACCAATTAGGCTATCTGGGCTTCCCTTCCAACCCCAACCCTCATCTTGTAGCACAATACCATTATATTGCCACCTGTCCATACTGATTTCCCGCAAGGGATCGAGTGTATTAATGCAGCCACATTGAAATTGTCAATTGCCTGTTGGAGCAAATGTACAGATAGTTATAAGGTTTCCGTTCTATTCGGACATGGTCGAAAAGAACAGACACCATAAAAAGAAATGATTCAATATGTGGAAAGCGACAAAACATGAGCGTCCGGTGAGTCCTGAAGTCAACTTCGTTTAGGGTACTAGCGACCTGTCCACCTTGGGACAGGTGCAATTTATATTCTACATATCTATATAAATCTATGTTTGTATGTATTTTATTCGTTACTGAGCTCTATGCAACAAACATAAAATTATGAAACACAGTGAATACTATGCTTATACAGTCCTTGGTGTGTTTAAACTATATTTTCTTACTAATATGACAGTGTAAATTACATTTAAAAGTTTACAGGTCGATTGTATTTACATAGCTAACTGGAGATAAAATCTGACATTGCACGTGGAACGCAGATATTAATCAACTAGCTGAAAACTCGGCATTGCCCGGGTATTTTTATTGCTGCCATTTTTCAGATATAAATTCATTTGCATAAGGGCTGTAAAATCTCTTGGGAATACAACTAGTACTAAAGAAGTAATAGATTATAACTTGGTGTGTGAGGGGGCGGTTTTCCATGAACGTTACTGCTTATGTGCTCAAATCTCATGAAGTCTGTGTCGTACTGTAATACAATTTTGAAGGTACATTCAACTATATATATTTGTATGATGTCTGTAAAATTAACTATGGCTAAATTTTGTAGTGTATAAATTATAAATTGTAACGCCATGCCGAATACCGAAGTTTTACTCCTTAAACAGTGGAAAAGTGGTAAGCGAGAATTTTTTTTCCTATCATCATTTTGCTATGGTAGTCAGGGATGAAAAGTTCATTAAATGTTTGAGATTATGTTTAAAGTTGACTGCAAGTCGCTGAGTACTGTCATTCTCATACAGTGTGTGAATAAAGTCTCGCCGCATTATGTGGCAGTTTTTTACGATTTCTGTTGTTTATAACATCATATATTCTGAACCATGTGTCGTATGTGATTCTTACCCCTGCAGAAATTGTTACTTCATGGTAAGGAATTTGGTTCAAATAGGTCTAGTGGTTTAGGAGAAATGATCAGCATTTTCGCTAAATGCAGCAGTTGTTCGCGCATGTCATTGTTTATGACGTCATATCTCGTGAACTATGTATCGTACGTGATTCTTACACTTACTGCGAACGTCCTCTTGGACTGAAGCTTACGTATACAAAATTTCATAAACATCGGAACAAAACTATATATTTATATGCAACACGTGAACACAAATACACAAACATGCGGACATTCTGGTTTACATACTAGAAGATACACAATATTTGTCATCGAAACTTTCATACTTTAAACATGAAAGGAAGTAAATAGAAAAAAGGGCTATCTTGAAAATTCTCCCAGCACCAAAATGCTGTACTCCTAGAAATTGTTTTGCGGCGATATAGTGACACAATAGAAAGAGAAAGGACGGGTAAAGTTATCATGGCCTAGAAGGTACAAGGAAGGAAAGATCTGCCGATTTTAACTCGCATAGTATTGAGCCAAATCGTGACTGAAAGAATTTGAAACTTTGTCATGAAAAATTGAGATAATCAGTTTTGTCCAAATAAGGAAAATGTTTTCCAAACAGTCGAACTTATAAATTTTTAAACATGAAACTAACAATCTAGTTTGCAAAATTTGACAATTTATTACTACAGGTAACCGGTTTCGATGTAACTTCTCATGCACAAGCGGTGAGCATGCGGTGAGAGGTCTGAAGATGATCTAATCTTAAATGGATACCGGTTACCTGTAGTAATAAATTGTCAAAATTTGCGAACTAGACTGTTATTTTCATCTTAAGAGAAAGGACCACGAAATCACTTAAACAGATATTATTGTTGAGCCTCTCTTTACAGTTATTGTGGTACATAACATGTTTCGAAAACAATAATGTGAAATATTTATGTTGCCCATTAGTAGCCTAGAAAACTTTGAAATATAACAATATGTGTAAGTAATGCTAAAGTACTGTAATGATATATTGTGGTATTGTTGTGCTCATAATTAATTTACTTCTATGATTCTTGATAAGGGACGAAAAAAAAAGCAGCATATGAGCACATTCGGACCCAAAAACTGCTATATGACTGTCTGCAACTCAACCGCTTACCCACCACCAGGTCTGCCTGTTGTGTATTCACTTTATTGTAACCACAAAAGCGTAGTTGTGTTTAAATCATCAATGTGTATGCAGTTGTCATTGCAGGATGTGTTCATTAGTAACAAAGTTATTTCGAACAGCACAATTTCTGCTACTCCAATAGAGATCACATATATGAAAAGTTGGATCGTTATTGTGTGCTGTCGTAATTCATAAACTTATCTGTGCACTGCATTATTAATCACTGCCACAGAAATGATGTAAGCGCTTCAAGCAGCAGCTAGGTCTTTCTCCGCTTGGGAGAGTGTACTGAGTTTAACCTTAGGTAGAGTATAACTGTGGAATCACAGGGAACACTTCTAACGATGAGCCTCTGCAATCAATATCATGCATATACCAATGCTAACAATACGACATCGACAACTAATACTGAAACTGGAAAATAACCATCGTCATTGGACATCAACGTAGTGGCAAAACATTTGATGTCTGGTGAATCCTGATACCTTCTTTTTCAACCTGTGAGAGGGTACGACACTGCCATCTGCTACATGAACTGTGACAGAGAAAAGATTTTAGCGATTCAATTGTAATCTGGAGAATATTCACATGGAAACCAAGCATCCAGTGGAGCACATACAAGGCACCATGATGGCCAGAAAGTAACATTGGTTGTAGCCGAGTTACACTGCTTCGTGACTATTACATTTGTCAATGACAGTGACATTTTCCAATGTTGAATGCACCATGTCAAATTTCAGGCATGCAACTAAAGTGATGGCCTCAAAACTCACCAGATACGAACACAACTGGAACATGATGAACACCTGATTGCTTGCATGTCGAGTCAAATCACACATCCTATCCTTAACAAAGCTGGACATCCTGGCCATTGGTATGTGATCATAATCCTCAGGGTGATCAGTGTATCTTGCATTTGTGGTTGACTGCACAAATGACTGCTGATTCCGAGATTTTCATGTTTTTACAAGAAGAGTCACTCATCAATGGAACATCGCCGTTTGTCACTTCTTATAACAATGTCTGTTCTGGAGTAGTCGTGAATATTACGCAATTCTTTTAGCTCCTCAAGTTGCCTGAACTAAGCTGTTGTGTCTTTATACTGTGTGGTACATTATAGACTACCAAGAGCTCTTTACTCCAAATAAAATTACTTTGGGATTGATGGTGGCAGTGGTGGGAAGCATGGTTGTCAGCGTGTATGGAACTTGCCTCATTCTCATTCGAGCAATACCTGTGTGTGTACGAAAGAGAAATGTGTACTCACTGAGTTTTGCAAACGTATTTCTTGGTAGTGGGACTAGCAGTGTTGCAGCAGCAGCAGCAATGCTGTGGGCACTGTACAAGACGGTTCCCAACCCTTCCCCTGCCTTTGACTGCGTAGCTGTTTGCCCCAATTCGAATACTGCTGGCTGTGTCAGCTGGTAAGGCTCTGCTGTCCGTACAAGTAGAGCAGGCAACACAGGGAGCACATACACCTCGGAAAATGGTTGTTATTGGCTTATCCCCAGCTCCCAGCACTTGGCTCTCTACAAGATTAATCTCAAAGTATGTTTAATCAGATTGCAGTGTACCTTACCAATGCTGTTGTTGGTACAACTACTGTTAAGAAGATGGTAAGTAAGGTATGAAAATAATTTGTCCAGGAGAATAATGAGAAGAACCAACATGTTGTGTACAACCCAGGAGATATGGTATGGAATTCAACCCCTTTAAGTTGGGCTATCAGAAAACTTACTGAAGTAATACTTTGATCCGTATCATGCCATACCCCACCTGTCAGATGTAACATACATTGCCGAGCATTTTGAGCCGTCCTCAAAACGAAAAAAAAACAAACGACCAAGAGACATTGTGCATGTCCTCCGTATGAAGCCTTACCACCATCCCAAAGATCAGACAGAAACGGCGCCTTCTTCAAGGACTCTGAAGACAGTTATGATAATGATGAAGCCACGACAGGAAGGTCTGGCACTGGTTATCGTCATCATAAGGAAGGTGTGCAGGCAGAATGGAAGGGTACTCTGAAACTGCCATACAGAGGACCCGTGAGAAGATCCAGGACACTGCAGCTGGTTCCAAGGGAACCTAACAGCTGGTCATTGTTCTTTTAGAAAGGGAAGCAATGCTGTGAGTCTCTTGACAGAGCGCGTGTTGCAGTGGTTACAACTGCAGATCGCTGTGCTTGCAGTACCCAATTAAAATCTCACCACAGGCAGAAAAAATGTATTTGAATTTATTGTTTCTAGATGTTCTGCATGTTTCTTATGTTTGATGTACCTGTAAATTCCACAAAATTCTTTTCGTATATAACAAATGGTCACTACAATCAGGAGACAATGCTGAGTGTACACTTGTGTTAGCATTAAATGTGTTCTAAGTGTACAGTGTTGTGTTCTTTTAATGACCAACCCTCAAATTCCGGACCACTTGCAGTTTTCAATGTGCCAATTTGATTAAAGAATGAACATTATACTCCTGTTTGTACCAAACCATTAATAAATGCTTAAGCTTAAAAAGGAACACACTTATAAATGTAACGAAAATAAATTAAGAAAGAAGTTAATGTGCAAAATACAAACATTAATTTCTTTATTTTTAAAAAACATTAGGCTAGTAAACGAAAAATAAAAAATAAAATAAACTTTTAAAGCTACAGTGTAAAAAAATTGTTTGTCCTTGATCCCTGTGCTGTATCCCTACAGATGTCTCACACAATTATCATAAATTCCAAAAAAAAGGAACTGTGTCATAAATTAATAAGACACAGATGATGTGGAATATCCTTCCCCTCATCTTTGAAAATAATTATTTGTATGCATAAGACTAGTTTTTAGCAGTATCACTCTAGCAGAGTCCTGTCAGCTTCCTAATGATTATTCTGTGCACAGTGGAAGTAGTATTTTATTTGGTGTATAATAGCAGTATGATAGCAACTGTAAATAAAAATAATATGAAGTATAAAACATAGTTGACTCAACACCTGACTGAAAAAGGTACAAAAAGTTGCAATAACCTAAATTAACACCGGACAACATCATAACTATTATTTGCCATGTATTCATTTAAAATTATTATTTCTCAGAACACTAAGGTGAAGGGCACCCTCATCACTTATATTAGCAGTTACTAATTCTTGGAGAGTAATTTTTAACTTACTCCACATTCCAAATTGTCAGTAAGGAATACAAAAATGCACTGAACGTGGATCTAATTGCAGCTCTCCACCCTATTCTATTCTGAGCAGGCCTTTTCATCTCCTCATAACAATGGCAACCCACATCCATTTGAATCTGCTTACTATATGCCTCTCTTGGTCTCCCTCTGCAATTTTTACCCCACACACATCCCTCCAATGCTAAATTTACGATTCCTCAATGTCCTACCAAGTGACCCCTTCTTTTAGTCAAGATATGCAAAAAATTCCTTTTCTCTCCAATTCTGTTCAGTACCTCTTCATTAGTTATGCGAACTACCCAGCTAATCTTCAGCATTCTTCTGTAGCACCACATTTCAAAAGCCTATATTCTCTTCCTGTCCACACTGTTATTCGTTCATGTTTCACTCCGGTACAAGGCAACACAAATGCCTTCAAAAAAGATCTCCTTACACTTAAATTAATATTCGATGTTAGCAAATTTCTCTTTCTCAAAAATGCTTTTCTTCCCATTGCCATTCTGCATTTTATATCATCTGTACTGCGACTGTCATACGTTATTTTACTACTGAAGTAACAAAACTAATATACCACCTTCATTCTTTCGTTACATAGTCCCTTCAGCATCGTCTGATTTTCTAAGACTGCATTCCATTATCTTTGGTTTTCTCTTGTTACCTTTCTGCAGTTTTTTCAGTTGCAGTCTACAGTTCATGACCAGTAATTTATGGTCAGAGTTTAAACCTGTCCCTGGGTATTTCTTACTATTTAAAACCTCGCTCTGGAATCTATGTTTCACCATTATAAAATCTATCTGTCGGTGTCTCCTGGTTTCTTCCACATATACAACCTTCTTTTGTGATTCTTAAAACAGTTGTTTGTTACGATTAAAACACGTTCCGTGCAAAATTCTACCAGGCGACTTCCTCTTTCTTTCCTTCTACCCAGTCCCTATTCACTTACTATTTTTCCTTCTCTTTCTTTTCTTACTACCGAATTCTAGTCTCCTATCACAATTAAGATTTCCTCTTCTTTAATTGTCTGAATAATTTCCTTTAACTGCTCATATGTTTCTTCAATGTCCTCATCATCAGCTGAAATAGTTGGCATATAAATCTGTACTACTGTTGTCGGTGTTAGCGTCATAGCTATCTTAACAATGATAATGCGATCACTGTGCTGCTCATAGTAGATTACCAGCATTCCTATTTTTTTATTCATTATCAGTCCTACTCCTGTGATACCCCCAACTGATCTTCTATTTTTAATAATGTACTCACCTGACCAGAAATTCTGTTCATGCTACCACTGAATTTAACTAATTCCTAGTATATCTAACTTCAACCTATCCATTTCCCTTTTTAAATTTTCTAAATTTCCTACTCGATTAAGGGATCTAACATTTCACACTCCAATCCATAGAATGCCAGTATTGTCTTTCCTGATGACAACATCCTCCTGAGTAGTCCCTATCCAGTGATCCCAATGGGGGATTATTTTACCTCCAGAATATATTACCCAAGATGATGTCATCATCATACATTCATACAGAAGAGCTGCATGTCCTCAGGAAAAGTAATAGCTGTAGTTTCTTGCTTTCAGCCGTTCACAGAAACTGTGTGGCAAAGCCACATTAGCTGATGTTACAACGCCAGCTCAATCAATCATCCAGACTATTGCCCCTGTATCTACTGAAAAGGCTGCGGCCCCTCTTCAGGGAACACATGTTTGTTGGGCCTATCCACAGATACCTTCCACTGTGCTTGCACCTGAGGTACAGCTATCTGTATCGTTGAGGCATGTGACGCACCCCACCTCGGCTATGTCTGTGGTTCACTAAGTATATCCCCAAAACTGATATGTTAATTAAACTAAATTCTGAAATGATTAAAACAATAATTTTAGTATTAACAACTTTATTAAGTGTAAATGTTAGTAAATAAAATTACCCTATAATAATAATAGTACTAGTAATAGTAATAGTAGTAATAGTAGTAATAGTAGTAGTAATAATATTAATAGTAGTAGTAGTAATAATATTAATAGTAGTAGTAGTAATAATAGTAATAGTAGAAATATTCAAACACTTATAATTAATTATAGAATAATTTTTCATTATCATATGTTTTATTCTTAACATTTATTGGTGCCATATTAGTGCTATGTATTGCTATGTAAAATGAAATATTTAAAATTAAATCAATTGACTCAATTTTTAGCAATAATACTTATCATAATATTTACTTCTGATGTTACACAAAACAATTTATAGATCTAATTAAAAATAAAAAACTCTAAACATTACGTTTTCAATTAATATTAAGAAAAATGTTTCTTACAGAGTTATATAACAATCCAAAGTTATTATTATAAGAATAATAATTTTTTGTATTGCATACGTTGCAGCCATTAAAGTTACTAATATTAATTACATTTACAACCATATTAAAATTTTTAATAATCCTATATTTTTGTTACCAACACTTGGAAATATTAAAATACACTTTAGAAGAGTAATTTCATAGTTCCCAAGATGCAAATATTGGTTGAATTGTCCAAAATTAAGATTCAAAAGCACATGACTGCCCTTTATCTGTAGTTATCAACATGTAGGATGAGGAAATTATTATGGATCACATTCATATATAAAAAAACAATTAACTGGAAGGTTAATTGTGTTTTTGATAATAGAATCCACATTTATAAGCTGTGTCTTACCTTGAGGAGGGTTATCACTTTGAGGTGCTGCTGTAATTATAAATCTGTTATCAGCTTTTCCTTATCTTGGAACAGATATAATGCAATGCATTCTATGTAGGTTTGCCATAAATAGTTAACCTTTAATTAATTCTACACCTTCCATTGCACTTTATCATTTATATTCTCTGATATAGCAGCATTTCATATTCTGTATATAACCCAATTGGTCTAAACAGAAACAATGCAACATATCCATTTAAACCTTATACAACAACTAGAGATGCAATTATTTTGGTATTTATAATATTGATAGTAATTATATTATGTTCATTTGATACATGTATATCAGTGACCCAGACAACTTTGTACCATCTAATCATATAGTAACATGAATTCACTTAATTGTGAATGATTTTTTAGTCTCTAAAACATTTATTGGCTTCACTTATTTATGATTCAATATTTCCCTCAACAAGACAGTGGTAGTGCGCCAGAACATGAATCCAAAGGTGCAGGTTTGACCTCTGCTCAAACGTAGGATGGTTATTTTGCATTTTCACATTTCACTCCTGGAAATATTGTGGTTGTGAGTTGCCCACAGTCTGCAGTACATATCATATCAACGTATAATAGGCTGGCTAAGTAAGGTTGATCATTAGATGAACACATCAGCATACCAACTCCAAACAGTATCATGCACGCCAAAGCACTGTGGTACTCAATCTATCTTTGGATTGTTGATTGCTTTAAAATAGTTTTTCAATCAGCTCCTAAAAATCATGGTGTGGTGTTGTACTATTCACAGCATATAAAATATTAATCAGTATAACATTCCATAAAAAGACAAATATAAATCAATTCAAATGCAGGCAATTAACTAATTTATATTCAGAATTATACTAATTATTGTTTACCTATTAACAAAATTTTATAGACTATCAGATGGGGGGCTACATTTTATAACAGGACAAATTGTAACAAAATTTAGTTTTCATATTTCTATATAATGTACACATTGCAAACATATGTGACTCTGAATTAGGAAACAAAGTTAATTAGTTTAATAGAATCATATGATTTAAAATCATATAAATGACATAACAATTCTCAAACCAATAAAAATAAAATGGTAAAAGAAAAGGGATAATACTTTTTCAGTATCAACATATCAAGTTTATCGTAATAAAAACGATTTAAAGTTCCACAAATTCAAATAACTTAAATAATATATAATATTAGCCTAATAAAAATCGAAAAAAATCACCTCTTATATAACTTAATGAAAATAACTTCTTCATAAGAATAATCCTAGTAGGTGTATATGCAACTAAAAAAAATCTTTGGACTTCATCTTCAGTGTTTCTACACAGTGCTCTGAGTAATTATTTAGATCAAAATAGACTTGCAGAGGAGCAATAGTACTATGAAACTGGTTAAGAAATCTGCAACCCTGTAACTGGTGACTCATTCGTTTAACCAGTAAACCACAGTTGGTGTTACAGATGAAAACTTCAAGTAAAAAATTAAAATAAATTCATTTATACTTTACCCAGTATTAAAATCAAAAACAGAGTGTGATTAACTGAAAAATCGATTGCAGTCCAGTTTGTTATTGCCAAAGAAGAGGCAATAGAAGATAAAATTAATTTGAAAATTCGTAAAATCAGGTATATTAGCACTTCCAAATAAAATAAATGAAGATAAAATTTTTAGCTAATCTAACATAATAAGAAATAGCTTGAACAACAGAAAATGAAGACCAAATTAATGAATAATTTAGAAATAAATGCTATAAGAAACACACAGACATTACGTAGGAAAAATAAAGCAAACAAACAAAGAGATCATTAAATTAAAAATCGGAGAAAAATAATAAAGAAAGAAATTTGATATAAAATCAATTGATTGATTCATACTCATTAACTTCATAGCACCACCAAGAGGTAGAAGAGTATCGAAAAAGCTGGCCATGATTTGACCCTAATGAATCCAAACATCACTTAATAACTTCCATTATAATAAAGTTAAAAAAAGCTAGTTCAATAAAACAGAAATAACCAAAACCGGAAAATTTGTAACGAAAGAATCAGGTAATATGAATACTTTTGTAGAAAGCCACTTAAAGGAGTTTAACATTTAATACCTTAATCTGTAAAAATAGAAATAATTATGTGATTCTTGAACATATCCCAGTGTCATGAGTACTCAGTTAAGTCTTGGTATTCCATCTGTGCTTAACAGTCACTTGAAGATGGCTGCAAACTAGCCAGCAAAAATATGATTCCAGGAATTTGACAATATCTGACAGTAATTCCATAACTTTATCAAGAGAATAATTACTATTTATAGATAAAAATAATTTAAACATATAGTCATTTTGTACTAATATAAATACGAAATTCTTAGGATAAACCGAGCTGTCACATGCTTGTCTCAAGTTAGATCATGTAAGAACAGAGAGGGCAAACAGACCTAATCTTAATCCAACAATAAAGTCGCAATCTGCCTTGTTGATATGAGCTGTCAAAACAGTTATGCTATTATCCTAATCACATTTACATAAATCAGTGATTTTTAATGATGTATTTTTTCTTATGTCATTCCTAGAATATATTAACATTTAAAAATAAAATGATAACAAATTTAAAACATAAATTTAAAATTATGTAGAGTCTTCTCATAGTAAAAGATATATTTCAACTATGTTAAATTCTAACATATACCAAGAGATAGGTAGTTTCACATCAAACCATTTATTTCATCCTGTAATGAAGAAACGAATGATTATACTAACACTGTATAGTGAAAATACTGTATCTCTTAAAAATCAATCAGTGAACTTGTCACACTTCAGTACACACATCACGTACACACATTTTTGATAAATAGGTGGAAAACATTTTAATCTAGCTCCTCATAAAATATTTAACTTTATTAACAAAGGAAATAAACTAATTACATTATTATTCCATAAATTTAGAATTAAATTGATCATCTTTATAAAATAATGTGTAATTCTTATAACATGGAATCAAAGATATGTGAACTAAAAATTAATCATAAAAATTGCTGGTTTTTAACGTATAGTAATATTAATAAATTACAGTTTATTAACTTCAGACCCGAAAAATGAAGTGTTTTGGAAGATTAAATATTTAATAATAACTAAATTAAAATTCAATCTTATTTATATGCAACTAAAAATCTTAGGAAACTAATAACCAAACATTATTTGTGAAATACTAACTGTTATTTAATTGTAAATTAACTTAAATTGATATTAGTTATTTAAAAACAAAATTTGGTACACCGTTGTACATAAGGTACAAACAGGAAATCTTTTTACTTTTAAAATAATAATTCAGATACATTCCTAATGAATAACAATAATAATAAATAATTTCTTCTACAAAATATACTTAAAATCTATAAAATGAACAAAAAGTACTGTAAATTACCAATACATTCTGCAATGTTCAGAAGATGCGTGTACGTTTTTTCTTGATGAACAGATTACTAAATACACTTGCCAATACATTTACTATGTTACATCTTGTTTCATATTAGTTACAAACATAAACTATAATTTTATGTAATTATCAATAATGAGAGTTCCAGGGAATATGTGTGAAACTCAGATCCAATGTGAAATAAATAAATGCAGTTACACAGATGTATATTTAAAAATCCATAATAATCAATAGCTTTTTTAACCCATCTTCCTCTTATTTATTCACTGCATGTGGACCTGAACTCATTTTTTTTACATAAAAGCTCGGGTAATAAGATCACTAAAGCGACTTTCTTACAAATATGATATACAAACAAACAAATTCATATAGCTAATTATCCAATCAATTACAGGATTGGTTCATCTAATAGTATGAAATATCCTCAAATTCTTTGGGTTTAAAATTCTTAACTAGTGAAACCCATGTAAACGAAATTACCATTAAAAATAATGGGGTATGTAATCATAATGTCTTTATGAAGTATCACTGATTCATATAATGGAGCGAAAAATGTAAAATTTAACCCACTAAAGTTTCAGTAAAACCAAAAAATAGTAAGCATTACATTAACCAAAAACAATCACTTGCCATAATAGAATAACCATGGCTCCTGACTTGGTAGAAAGAAATACATTCCCAATAACTAATTCCCAAATTACTTCATAATTATATTTAAGAATAACAAAATGAAACATTCAGATAAGCAAAACCTATCTACAAACCAAAGAAAAAACAAATGTGACATCTGCAGTAAGAACAGCAACATGAAATTATTTTTTTAAATATTAAATAGTAATTAATATGAATAACAAAAACCATAAGTAATATTCTCTCCAAAGTGCAGCAAAAACTTCTAAGATATATATCAAGATAAATATTGATTTTCTATAGTAAAAAATGTCATTTTTCTTTACCATTAAAGGTTAGTTGTTGTTGTTTATAGGGGACCAAACTACAAGTCCCCTGTTCCAAGCAATGATGTAACATGTGACAGAACGAAAACTGAGAGAACAAGGATTAGAGAATTCCTTGAGTGTAAAACGAACAGAAACACTTCACTTATACACAGAGGAGTGCACAAAAGGGATAAAAGTACAATTTCACAACAGAATGCAATGACTGGCTGATCACTAGGATAAAAATGGATGAGCGAGCCATTCTGTATACACTGAAAAACCACCTCAACCGAAAAGGTAGAGGCTATCAAGTAACTTAAAAACAGTGTAAAAATGAGGGTCTGTGAATCACTCAGAAGCGCCTTTCATTAAATGGAAGGGTAGAAACCAGATGTGCGAAAAAAATTTAAAACAGTAGTAGCCAAGGAGGCATTGTCACCTAAAACCGATGGCAGCGAATCTGGTAGGCTAAAGGACTGCCGCAAAGCGGCTAAAAACGGACAATACAACAGTATGTGGACCACAGTCAGCTGGGTGCAACAACGGCAAACTGGTGGGCCCTCTCGACGCAAGAGGTGGCCGTGTGTTAACCACGTATGGCCAATGCTTAGTCGGCAGAGTACAACGGTCTCCCTACGAGAGGCTCGCAGGGAGGACCTCCACATTGCCAACTCTCTATTCCAAAGGCTTAATACCTTCCGATTGAGCACCGCCCGGAGATCCCTCTCCTGGAGACCGATTTCCAGCGTGGTTGAGGTAGTAGCCTCCATCGCCAATTGGTCAACACGTTCATTTCCTGTTATTCCAACGTGGCCTGGAGTCCAAAGGAATACCACAGTGCGACCAGGTGTAAATTGTATACAGCTTCCTGAATGGACCATACCAAAGGATGTTTCGGGAAAAACTGGTTAAGGGCTTGGAAACCACTCAGGGAGTCAGTACAGATAACCACAGACTCCCCGGGGCAGGCTCTGAGATGTTCAATGGCCTGCCAAATGGCGACAAGTTCTGCCGTAAACACACTACTCCCACAGGGCAATGAACGTTGTTTTATATGCCAGCCGTGGGTATAGGCATACCCAACACGGCCATCGACTAGGGAGCCATCGGTGTATATAAATTCAGCGCCATGGTACGAATCTAGAAGGGCCTGGAATTGTTGACGCAGTGTCGTTGGTGCAACAGAGGCTTTGGAGTCTCGGGACAAGTCCAACCGAACCTGGAGGCGAGGAATGACCCAAGGAGGAGTACGATAACGGTACTGGAAGGTGAGAGGAATAGGAAGGGACTGTAGATAAGAAATAAGGGAATGAACACGAACCGCAATTTGGAGGCCCGACCGCGGCCTTCGTCATGGGGAAGGGAGTGCAACAGCTGGGAAGAGGAGCCTGCGATTTGGGTGGGGAGGTACGGCATGAATACGGGCAACATAAGAAGCCATTAGCTGTTGCCTTCTGAATCGCAGTGGGGGAACCCCAGCCTCAGCAAGAAGGCTTGTCACAGGACTGGTACGGAAGGCCCCTGTTGCTAAACGGATGCCACTGTTATGGACCGGATCTAAGATCTGCAGTGCACTTGGAGCTGCAGAATCATACACAAGGCAGCCATAATCCAGGCGTGACTGGATAAGTGCCTTATACAGGTGCAGTAGAGTGGGGTGAGCAGCTCCCCAACCTGTGTGGCTGAGGCAGCGGAGGATGTTTAGATGTCTCCAGCATTTTTGTTTTAATTGGCGAAGATGCGGTATCCAGGTCAGCCGGGCATCAAAAAGCATGCCTAGGAAGCGGTGTGTCTCCTCAACGCGAAGGGGTTCATCATTCAAATATAGCTCAGGGTCCAGATGAGCTACCCAACGGTGACAAAAGTGCATGACGCAGGTTATCTGTGCCGAAAATTGGAAACCATGCTCAGAGGCCCAAGACTGGGCCTTTCGAATGGCTCCATGCAGCAGCCGTTCCATGACGCCAATGTCGCTTGAGCTGAAGTAAAGGCAAAAGTCGTCGGCGAACAAGGAGGAAGAGACAGACGTTCCTACTGCCGCAGCTAGTCTGTTAATAGCTATCTAAAGGTCAGTTATAAAAGATAGTTAACACAATTTACTATGTAATTTTTAGAAATACGCTCTCTTGGTTATAGAATCAGGAAAAAGTAATATAGTAACAATAGTTTTCTTCAAAATTTATAATAAAGTTATCATTATAAATACTATTTCAACTACCAAAAGTTTAATATTCAAGCAGTGGAAATTAAAATACCAACATCACCAGCACACTTAGAAAATCCATTTAATATCCAGCAATTCAAGATTTGATATTGGTATTAAATAACTAAACAATAAGAAATGAAAAGTAAATCATGTAAACACAATGAAATACTAATTAAATTTGTAGCAATAATTAAGACTTTCAGAAGAAATAAAAATTGAGACATAATTAATTGATTAATATTTTTTCACCATACATATAATCTTTCCTATAATAATTAATCAAAGAAGAAATATAAAAAATATACAAAAATAAAAGAAATTAAGCCAAATGTAAAGGTTATAAATACTTTTGACCATTTAAGATAATAAGCAACCATTCAATAAAAAGGCTTTCATCAAACATTGAAAAATAAATATGTAATACAAAACCTAAAATTCTAAATTAAAGGAAAGAAAAAACACGAATTAACAGATATTGAATAGACGCAGATGCAGATGCCATAACCAGTGGCTGCACTCCCACAGTTGGTGGTTACATTATGTAAAAATATGGGTGTCTTAGCAAGAATTTACACCTCTTACCTCAGTACTGCTTGAGCTATTGATCTGTCAATGCAATCATTCCATGTACTCTATATGCACTGTTTCATCACTAAATTTGAGCAAATAGGAAAACTCTAAGAGGGTGTACACACAATTTTTTTCAGCAGTACCTCTGTGTGCATGTATGTTCTTGAATGAATGTTGTTGAATGAATGAGCAATACAAGGACGTTATGTGGCATGGTGCCACACAGTTGGGTCATCTACTGGCCTCTGGACTTTATAAGCACCAAATGCTCAGTCTTTCCGAATCCAGAAGGAAGCTGTGAGGATCGTAAATAACAACAAAGCTAGAGACTCGTGCAAACCTATCTTCACAAAGCTAGAGGTCCTACGACTGCCATACTCGAGACAATGAAAATATTAAAACCCCATATAATGCCAACTATACCTAAACTCAAGAAAAATAGTAAAATACATGTACATGACACCACATCAAAATCAAACTTGCAAGGGTTACATATAGACGCCCAGCTATGTAAAAAGGGAACATGCAACATGTATTCAACTGTTCATCAAGCTTCCCACAAGCATAAAATCCGTTGATGACACTCTGCAATTTCATAAAAGTTCGAATTCTTATTTACTATCCCACTGCTTTTACTCGTAAAAGAATATCTGGAACAATAACCATGTAAACTATGTCAATGAACAAACATCAACTATTTATGTGTACAGTACCTGAAGATACTTCGTGTATCATGTTCGACACCTGCCGAGGCCGTTGCTACCGACGTCCGTTTATTAACCTTTTGACGGGCACATTTTTAACTGAACCACGCTCGCTATGAC
The DNA here is from genome assembly GCA_026315105.1 of Locusta migratoria. Taxonomy (NCBI): domain Eukaryota; kingdom Metazoa; phylum Arthropoda; class Insecta; order Orthoptera; family Acrididae; genus Locusta; species Locusta migratoria. Next base: position 266,679,050 of record CM048745.1, on the reverse strand, counting down.
CAGACAGTGAATGTATTCATGGGCCATAACGCTTGTGAGCCATAATTCACGGCAGGGCTTGGCGTCATCATGGCAAGGCCGGGGGCGCGCCACGGTACAAAATGCGGCTCGGCCCGACCTGTTCTGCGGCGGCCTGTGAATAATGGCCGCCAGCTTCCGGAAGCACGTCACGTGACGTCACGGCGGCGCCAAAGGCGGCCTGCGGTCCATCAGCGGCGGCGGCGACGGCGCCAAACTGGTGATGAACGGCTACGCGGGGCGGCTCGCATCTGCCCCCGGGCACCCCTCATATTTCAGCCGGCACACACCCTTCCCACGAGCTGGATACTCTTCTGGGGCGACAGCACCACTCAGCCGAAACTCGCGCCGTCACTTGTTATCAGCCAGGGACAGCGCGGGCCCACCAAAAACTTCGTTCCCCTGCCCACACTTAACAGGCCATCAGTGAAGACTCAATTCGCTACCTTTCAAGCTGTGGGAAAACTCGCCGTGTGGGAGTGGCTGCGAAGACGCCTTGCTGCGGAGCGTGGCCACTCGCCATCGGAGTTTCGAGTTCTCCTCCTGGCACAAATGATGTTCTTAGCATAAGTAGGTTGTATCTAGGGACTGATTACCACTACAATTAGGTCCCATATCTTATGTCTGCCAGATTTTAGAATAGGTAGGTGTACGATGACTAACAAGGAAGTGGAAAAGGTCTGTAACTAAAGGATTTGATTGATTCGATTTGATTTGATTTTTCCAGGGAAGCCAAAACAGTCTTGGTCCAACCCGCCACTGCCCGCACTGAAACAAAGTTTATTGTGCGGTATCACTCCCTGTATATCTAGTAAAGCCAACCAATGCCCTTGAACAGTGCAAGGAGTCCCTTTACCAGTTCTTTATTAGACACAATTTCTTCAGGTCTGCTGGCCACGGTGGACGAGGGGACTAAGGCGCTCCAGTCACAGTCTTCGCGGCCGCTACGGTCGGGGGTTCGAATCCCCCCTTAGGCATGGATATTTGTGTCGTCCTAGTTCGTAATTAGTACATAAGTAGTTTGTAAGTTTAGGGACTGATGACCCCATAGTTAAGTCCCATAGATTATACAAACGCTTGAACGTTTTCTTCGGGTCTGGTTGTCCCAAATGTTCTGTGCCTTTTACTCTCCAATGCAATGCTTTCGAAGATTAGATGTGATGCAGTTTCATCACTGTCATCACAGATCCTACATCTAGGGTCCTCTTCTGTTATTCCCATTGTATGTAGGTATTTTTTGAAATTCCCATGGCCTGTCAGCAATCCAACCATGAGTCTAATCTCTCTCCTCTTCAGGCCCAGGATTGCAGAGCTTCTTTTAAAACATGGCTTTGGCATCATTACCTTGCCATGTTTTTGTTGATAAACTTTGGTCCAATATTCTACGTGCTGTCTTCTGAGCCAGTTACATAGCTCCAATCTGATCATTGCCTTGGTGGTTGTCAGGACAGGTTCCGGTCCAGTACATGGAGTCTCTGCCCCCATCCTGGCTAATCTGACGGCATGTTCGTTGCCACTGATCCCCAAAAGATTTCATTAGGCAGATGAAGTAAATACTTAACTTGATGTGCATGTGTGGGACAAACTTATTGTACCATTACATCTGCTAGGCCAGAGCTTTCCAAACTGGGTGTCGCGTAGTAGTATCAAGAGTGTCGCGAGACTAAAAAAATTTATACTCTAAATAACACAAAATAGCCTTCTCTTCAAACTACCCTGAAGACTCGCCTGCAGCTAATCATCCTTCTCTTCATTCAGTGCACCACAGATCACGTATTAACGGAATGATCGGTGCACATTAATTGCGTGCTCAGCCGCGAGGCTACAGCTCTGCTTCAGCAGCAGTAGACACTCAGGTTTCGTTCAAGCAGCTACCAGTTGCCAGATTACAGAAAACTGCGCATGCGCAGAGCTGCTGCTGATACTCGATAACAGCTCTTCCCATGCGCAGTTTGCTGGAACTGGCAGCTGTTTGAACGAACCTTCACTGTAGTCTGCTTTCCTTCTCAAAAAGCTGGGCCTGGGCGTTTTTTAATAGATTTATCAAAGCCGCGTCACCCTCGGTAACGTTTCTTACAATTAAATGTCAATCAATGACACAGTGGCTATAAAAGCTGTCACAGATCGTAAAAGCCCTCACAATTGTCCACTGACTAAAGCTATTCAGTAACGATGTTTAGTATGGAGTGTGGCCGGGTGATTAACGGATAGTAGTATTTTAAATGCAGTGATCGTTGGTTTGTACCCTGGTATGCGTTAATTTTTTCTGTTTTTTGTATGTAACAGATTTGAGAGCAGAAATGACATTCATATTCTTACTTGTCACAAACATTTATCCGTATTTTCCGAATATGTCGGGACTTCCGAGATCGTGGTGAAGCAAGAACCTAACAATAGAACGTAAATAATAATTGATCACTTGTCATAAATACATCCTCTTTACGTCTGAAAATAATGTGATAATATTGAACTGAAAGGGAACAGCCACTGTGCTATCTAAATCAGAAATCCGAGCAGCTAATTTTCAGATGTCGTTTTCAATCGATCCAGCAAAACCGTACCTGGCTCTGACATGTACCCACGACAGCTAAAAACGGTTTCCGAAATTCAGTTTTTGTGTTTCGGAAGTAAGAAACAAGTATTACTGCGTGAGTTAGGCATTGTTGTCTGCGGAGTTACACTGTCATACATCTATGTAGTTCATAATGTTTACTTTTCATATGGTGAGTGTACGCAATTGCTGCAGTCAGGATGAACATTAAATATGACAATGCGTACGACGATTTCAGTTTCGTTTACAATCTACATTTAAGCGATACTTTATTTCCGTCCCCCCCACCTCCCGCTAGAACCATCTAAATTCTACCATATGTATTTATATTAGTGAAAGGGTGTCACGCAAAACTGTAAGCTATAAAAAGGTGTCGCCATGAGGGAAAGTTTGGAAATCACTGTGCTACGCAATATACAACTGGTCTGGTTTGTGCATATACAGAAGCCTGGGTCTTCTGTGATGAATTTCCTGGAGCTGTAGTATCCATGGACCTGTCTCGTACTAAATGATACTCCCATAGTGACTGTAACTGCTGTGGTGCGCCGGCATATCTACGTTAGCCCGCTATTCCTATTGGCCTGCGCGGGAAGCAGGCAAAGTGGTACCTAGACTGCAGGCGCCCCCAGATGCCGTAGTACCATGAGCGATTTTATGCGTCGTCTTAAAGTGACGCGACGACAATTAAAATTAGTATATACGCTGTTGGACATCCAAACTGTAACACCAAGAAGGACTGAGAATTTATTTGAAAGATACCACATTCCACAAATATTGGACATAGAGTCCACTTGAAGAGAGGCTAATGATGAAATACGAAATGAGTTTTGCAGCCATTGCTTGCAATAATCGCTTCTAAACCTCAGCATTTAATAAAAGAGGCTGTTGATATACTGTCGAGATATATTAGTCTTTGCTGCTTAGACGTATTGACAAAGTTCATCTAGCGTAGCAACAGGTTGAGTATCTCGTGACAGTAGCTCCACAGTCGTTGACCAGACTCTTTCCATAGAGAATGGATGGGAGAAGCGAAGAAGTGCGTGCCATGTGGGGTCATACATTATCCTACTGGAAAATAGTCTTCGGCAAGCTCCTGAAGTAAGGACAACAAGCTGCAACAGAGATGTAACGCTGACTGATTAGTGTACTGTTAGAGCATACCAGTGAAATCCAATACCAGTCAGTACCTTATACGGGACTAGTAAAGTGATTCATAAGATCATAATTCACCACATTCTCTCCAGGCTCTAATTAGACCGTCATGGTGATGCAGGAAGAACCAGCATTAGTATGATAGTGTTTACAGCGAAGAGTCCTATTATCCCTGCCCCAACGTGATGGTCGGATTTGTGTGTGGATATAATGTGATGTGATGAGAAGCAGTTGGATTGCTTTTTGCCACCGGTTCTACAGAAAATCAGCGTATGGTATTTGGAGACCAACTGCTTCTCAACGTATCTCGATGCATACTGACAGTGAGATGGTAGCTTGTGATTCGTTTCAGACCTACCGAAACTTCCCCAAACTCACAACTTCATAATTCTGAAACACACCCATTACCTCCCAGAATACCATTAGAAGACGCCTGTGTCAATGAACTTATATGTCGTCGGCATAACGCACTGTAGGAGGTAAAATGAAGCCGCTCCCCAAGGCTCTGCGCCACTCGTACACACGCCAGTAGTCAGCAACCATTCTGCCCGCTAAGTCCGCGAATCTGGACCTCCTGAGGAACCTCAAGCGTCACTGTTTTCTTATGGCAAGGATTGTGTATGCAGAAACATCCTAGATGGCAGTGGTTGTATGGAACGACGACACAGGAGATCGGAGTAGTATCAGCTTCGGCTGAATCGAAGTTCTGTTTGAAAATGGTCGCATTTTGGATCGTCGCAGTCAGCGGGAACTGCATCATAAGTGACAGCATTCGCAAAAGACAGAGCGCCAAGGGCGTAAGGTGTGGGGTGCTGTTGGGTACAACCAGGGCCGTAGCCAAAGGGAGATGAACGGGATCAATCCCTCCGTCCCCCTCCCCGAAATTGCGTTGTAATGTCTTACTAGTTAGAATATATTGTGGTGTCGCACAAGTCCAAAGTGCGCGCCACCTACTTTCGCCGCGCGCCGCCATGCACGCACGGCGCGGCGTTCTTACGACGTCAGCCACGAGCGCCCTCTGCTACAACTCCGCTCGTGGCCACCACTGAGCGACATCGTTCACTTGGGACTGAGATAGGAACCAGTTAACACTTCGGAATCAGATAGGCACCAGTGAAGACTTGGCTATCGTACAGGCTCTAGGCAGTCCTCTAGCTCAAATATGTATCAGCATTCTGCAGTACTGAGCTATGTAAAAGTTAAGTATTGTATAAATTCTGTGCAATATATATCTCGTTCTAATTTACACTAGAGTTTCTAGTTTCTGGCTGCTCCCCTCCGTACCTGCACCAGCGTGCTATCTTTATTCCTGTGTCGGTCTCATTCCACTCGGCCACCGACACCTCCACGGAAACGAGACACAAAAGCGGCGACGAGGCGGGGACACAAAATATACGTCACAATGTAGCCTAAATTTGCGTTCTATTGTTTGATTACCTCCCCTTCAAAAAGAAAAAAGAAAAAAATGGACTCTTCCCTAGGTACAACAACACATTTCGTACATGTCCTGAGCACAATGGTTAATTTGAATACAACTGTGCGATCCGTAGCCATACTAGATTCCATGTTTCAACAAGACAATGCGATATTACTAAGGACAAGTACCTTCTTGGATTCAAAGGATGTCACCATGTTGTTTTTAGTTGGTAATCTACAGCCATTATGTATTTTGAAAAAAAAAAATCATTCTTATGGCAAGGATGCAAAATATTTTTATTTGTTATATTCTATCAGTTTGGCAGTTACCTGCCCATCAACAGGAAATCAACAAGATATTTTACATCAAAACCAATAACACTAAATTTTTACTGAGTATAGCAATGTGTAATTTACAATAAAATATTGTGATCGTTTCTAAAAGCCCTTCCATTTTACATCATGTATTAGGTATGCAAAGTGAAGAAAGAATTACCTCATTCGTGACATTTAAAGATTAATTAAAGGAATACCTACTACACAATGTTAAATGGGAGGGCTTTTAGAAACGATCACAAGACATTGTAAATTACACGTTGCTGTACTCAGTAAAAATGTTGTCTTATTCGCTTTGATGTAAAGTATCCTTATGATTTCCTGTTTATAGCAGCAACTGCCGAAACTGGTAATATAACAAATAAAAATATTTTGCACCCTTGGAATAAGAATGATTTCTGAAAGATGTTAATCTTGTCCCATGGCCCATCAGGTAACAAGACTTGTCACCTTTGGAACTTGAGTGTAATATGGTGAAATTACGGATGCAGTGCAGTTAAAAGATGAGAATCACTATGTATGAGCTCTGGAAACAGGTGAATGCAGCATGGTGGCTATAGAAGAGGCCATTCACGACAGATACATGGATGAAGATATTACGGCCCATGATGAACCCTATGCCCAGTAGGCATCTGGATATATGCTGATCTTGGTGACTAAAATGCTGATCGTTTTTTTTTTCATAAAATACTTATAAACCTGTCCTGTGAATATGAACTTCCTGTGTGTAGTCTTCCTACTGGTGGCATAGTGGTAACACATTGGACTCCAGTTCAGCAGGGCTGTGGTTTAGGACCACACAAGGCCATCTGGATATAGGTTTATTCATAACATTTCCAGATCATGCAAACGGATAGTTTCTTTGAAAGTGCACTGCCGATTTCTTTCCCCATATTTATCCAAATGTCCAAACGTGAACTCCGTCTATTTTGACCATGCTGTTGATCTAAAATAAAACTCTTCGCTTCCTTTCTTTTCTTTCATTTTTTTCTTCTCGTTTTTACCATCTTTATATGCGTGGATAATAACAACAAATGTTCACTGACTATGTAGCATGAAAATGGGGCGACATTCAAACACTCGCGTCTGTACATCTTATGAACGACGCCATCCGTCCCTTCTCTTATCACCTATTTCCACATCGAGACGGGGTAATTTCTGTAAAAGACCCACGATTCTATTACTTATACCCCTTCTACCAGGGTTGGAACATAAAAAGTGCCAACTATTTATTCACAACCGATATGAAAGTTAAATGTTTGCATCTGTTAGAGTCCTTCAAAGTAATCACCAGCATGGTGTAGAACTTATTGTCAGCGATGTGGAAGGCAAAGTATAACGTTAGCAGAGCCTGTTCTGTTGACGGTACGAATCGACCGGTGTACTGCCTGTAGAATTTCTGGAACACTTCTGAAGGAAATGTCACGACGTGGTTCCTTCATCTTCGGAATCAAATCAAAATCACAAGGTCTTAAGTCTGGGAAGTATCGTGGATGGTACAGTACTTTCCAGTTCCATCGACTGAACAGAGCAGCCACAGCTTGTGCGGTATGCCACCGCACATTGTCGCGCAAAATGATGGGTGGGTTACGCAGAAAGTGTTGCCGCTCCTTTTCAAAGAAGGTGGTCGCTGATGAAGCTCCAAAAAGGAACAGTAATAATGTGTATTGACGGTCTGCCGTGGAGGAACGTAATGCTTTAGGACAACACGATCTCAGTCGTACACGAGAATCACAACTCAGTGACGGACTAAGTGTGGAGGAATAGAGGAATTTGGGGGGGGGGGGAGAGGTGGGGGGAGCGGACCGCCCCGGGCCTCTCGTCATGGGGGGGCCTCCAAATCCTAAACGTTCCTGTTTTATATTAATATATGTGCTTCCGAGGCTCCTTCGACAGGCTTAGTTCACCATACTGGGGCTCTAGAAGACCTGGATGACACTGTTGTGCTGTACGACCTCTAGCAATTTCAGTCTTGATCCAACTCCGTTGTTCCTGTTCTGAAAACATAGCGACACCTTTTCGTTGGATCGCTCGCTCATAACGGACTGTGTTTCCCTCGACTGTGCGCACGCCGGTGACATGGGACGGGCGAGTCCATTTGCTGGGAGGTTAAAGTAGGAATGTCAAAAACGTGTGCTATCACCAACAATAATAGATTCCATTGCATAGTGTCTCAAAATGTTCAAATGTTTGTATAGCTTATGGGACTTAACTACGGGGTCATCAATCCCTAACCTTACAAACTACTTATGAACTAGCTAATACTAAGGACGGCACAAATATCCGTGCCCGAGGGGGGATTCGAACCCCCGACCGTAGTCGCCGTGCAGACCGTGACTGGCGCGCCTCAGTCTCCTCGGCCACCGCGGCCGGCGCATATTGTCTCCACAGCAGTGTTGCCACTATTTAAGTTGCAACCCTCGTATTACGCCTTGGAGAATAATTATTCTCATACTGGGAAGCAGTGATATAAATTCATTTCGGTGGAGTAAGCAACAGGATCTGCAAGTTACCAGAGAAGCTAGCGCTGTTGCTACAGAGAGCTAGATCAGACTGGCGACAACGCAAAGTATTCATTCGTCGTCTCTCACTCTCTCTCTCTCTCTCTCTCTACGCAGAACACATCAAACAGCCTTCTCTTGCGTTGCAACCACAGTAACGGTTTGTTCCAATTACCGTACGCACGTTTTGCATTCTCTGGACGGATGTCGCAAAGGTCTTGTGTGACTGTAATTCTTTTGTGTGTGTGTGTGTGTGTGTGTGTGTCTGCTTGCGCGCGCGTATATATGCCTTCCGATAACCCCGGAAAAAGAGGAACGGACACGCAAACCGTGCCGTGGTAAAGGAACCCTCAAAAGCTGGCGTATAAACCGGTAGGAACGTTAGAAAAGGTCCACGAGGCGTACACACGATATCGAGAATACGACCGCCGCAACGTCAGAGGGCGTAGCGGGCTGCCTTTTCCTCAGTCGCCGGCGCTGCCGCCTTTTAACGGGTGGGCCGTAAAAAAATCCCATTTTCGCCGGCCCCGTCCTAAGTTAATTGGCCCTCGCCACCCTGCCACGGCGCAATCTACCACCCAGCCAGCCACTTGCTGTGGGGGGTAAGGGCCGCCGTGACGTCACGTGGCAGCTGCTCGTTAGGCGACTAAGCAGATAAGCGAAACTGTTGTCGTGGCCGTTGCGCCATTAGTGACGGGTAAACTGGGTCGAATAGGCTAAACAGCCCGTAAAATGGCTTAAGGTGCGCTACGCCGGCGACAGCTTCCTGCGCATCTCGTCCGTGCCGCCTTCTAATGGCTCTCCGGAGACTCTGTACACTCCGGGGCGTCTCGGCGAATTAATGCTGGCGCTTGTCCCACCTTTGAGCTCCGAATATTTAAATGGGAATTACACTGCTGTGATCAACAACAGCAATTCCTTGCTGCGATGATGCGCACTTATAACACTTCCCATTCTTACGACATTAATAGGTTTGAAATTTTTGTCTTTCTTTCTAGATAAATTTCTTCCCTAGGGTGAGGACCGCTGTCGAATTGCGCTCGTATTAAGATAAGCGACACTTCCTTGTTGTGATCAAATCAAATTTGCTGATAACCCAAAGAGATTTTGGTCATATGTTAAATATACTAGGGGCAAAACACAAACAATAGAAGCACTCCGTGATAGTAATGGCGATCCTGGCGATGACAGCGCTAGTACAGCAGAGTTACTAAATATAGCTTTTAGAAACTCATTCACCAAAGAAGAAGAGACCAATATTCCAGATTTCGAGTTACGAACAGAAGCCAGAATGAGTAACGCTGAAGTAGATATCATCGAAGTAGTGCAGCAACTAAAATCACTTAACGGGAACAGGTCTTCTGTTCCGGACTGTATACCCATTAGGTTTCTATCTGATTATGGTGAAGTGATAGCTCCTTACTTAACAGCCATATACAACCGCTCTCTCAAAGAAGGATCTCTACCAAAAGATTGGAAAGTTGCACAGGTCACACCTATATTCAAGACAGGAAGTACGAGTAACCCACTAAACTACAGGCCTATTTCATTGACGTCAATTTGCAGCAGGGTTTTCTAACATATCCTGTATTCATATATTATTAATTATTTCGAACAGAATGATCTATTGACCCAACATGGATTTAGAAAATATCGTTCATGCGAAACACAACTAGCTCTTTATTCACACGAAGTGATAGGTGCTGTCGACAGGGGTTCGCAAATCGATTCCGTATTTCTTGATTTCCAGAATGCTTTTGACACCGTACCTCACAGATGGCTTTGAATCAAATTGCGTGGTTATGGTATACCGCCCCAAATTTGCGACTGGATAGGATAGTTGGTAGTCATCGATGGTAAGGAATCGACTAAAACAGAGGTGATATCTGGCATTCCACAGGGTCGTGTTATTAGTCACCTTCTGTTCCTTATTTATATAAACGATTTAGGGGATAATCTAAGTAGTTCTTTTAGGTTCTTTGCAGATGACGCCGTCATTTATCGTCTAGTAAAATCATCTGAAGATCAAACCCAACTGTAGGATAATTTGAATAAGATATCACTATGGAGTAAAAATTGGCAATTCACTCTAAATAATGAGAAGTTTGAAGTCGTCCACATGAGTACGTAAAGAAATGCGTTAAACTTTGTTTACAAGATAAATGAATGAAATGTGAAGGCCGTAAATTCCACAAAATAACTAGGAATTACTATTAATTCAGTCTTAAATTGGAAAGAACACATAGATAATGTCATGGGAAAGGCGAACCAGAGACTGCGTGTTATTGGCAGAACCCTTAAAAGATTCAACTGAATTTCAAAAGAAACTTCATACACTACGGTTGTCCGTTTCGTATTGTCACGATACAGGGGAGACAGTGTTACGGAAATGATACAGGATCTGGGATGGAAATAATTACAACGGCGCTTGTCGCTCCGGCGTGGGCTACTTACTAAACACCAATCACCAACATTCTCCTCCGAATGCGAAAATATATTGTCGACTGCCACTTACATAGGTAGAAATGATCATCAGAATAAAATACGAGAAACAGAGCTCGAACGGAGAGATTCAGGTATTCTTTCTTCCCGCGCGCTATTCAAGAATGGAATGGCAGATAAATAGTGTAAAGGTGGTTCGATGAACCCTCTGCCAGACACTTAAATGTGATCTGCATAGTATCAGATGTAGATGTAGAACCACACTTGCCTCCATACGCATACCTCTGTTACAATTCTTTCAGTTTATATATATATATATATATATATATATATATATATATATATATATATATATATATATATATATATAAGAGAGAGACCAGGCGGTAGTAGAAAAACTATCTGTGGTGCCAGTTACGCAATGCGCGGCCGCTTTCGCCGGAGGTTCGAGTCCTTCGAGCATCATGGGGGTGTTTTGCTGTAAAGAAGACTATTTGTTTTGAATAAGACTAGACTACACTTACGTTAACTGTATTACGCAACCAACACAAATGACAATTCTTCCTTAATGCACGAATCATGGTATGAAACTACAAAGACAGATGCCAGCCGAAAAAGAATTTTCGAAGATTGCTGTCCGTCCCAACACACTGTACAATACTTCTCTCCTAACCTGACAACGTCCAACTGCCAGGTGCAGTTCCACAATTTGTCTGTCGCACACACTCTGGGTTGCCTGCTGCAGTGCGCGCCGTGTATTCTGCGGGCACGTGATCGGCACCTCGCGACGTCTTGCGGCCGTTGCGGGAAGCCGTGGATGTCGATGGATCGTACGGCGGCTGCCTCGATCGTGCGCCAATAAATGCCGGTACATTATCGAAAGTGTGTTGTCCAGTGGCGGACTAACGCTGTTGGAGGCCCGGGGCGGCGACGAAACAAAATGAGGCCCACCGTCCACTTGGAAATACAAGTATTACTATAAACAATAATTGCCCCCCCCCCCCCCCCAGGACGAAAGGTACAGGACAGTCTGAAAGAATAGCTTTCGAAATTTGGAGGCCGCGGTTTGGTCCCTTAGGATAATAAACATTTTAACTTTGCGGGCATTTATTTCTTTTTCGAAATAATTTCATATGTAGGGTATGAAGCAATGCGGAATTATTCTGTTATGATTACTCACTTTTTCAGTATGCTTTTCAATCCAAATGCATCTCTTTGTTACAGCTAGTTTGCAATCGAAATTTTTATCTATTCTTGCGATAAATTTCTTATTCAACTAATTCTGATAAGCAACTGTTTCTGCCGGCCGCGGTGGCCGAGGGGACTGAGGCGCTTCAGTCACGGTCTGCACGGCCACTACGGTCAGGGGTTCGAATCCCCCCTCGGGCATGGATATTTGTGCCGTCCTTAGGATTAGCTAGTTCATAAGTAGTTTGTAAGTTTAGGGACTGATGACCCCGTAGTTAAGTCCCTTAAGCTTAACAAACATTTGAACATTTTTGAACAACTGTTTCTTATGTTTTCAACTAGCGATAAACCCCGGCTTTGCATAGGTGGAATTTTTATTTCATATCAGTAAACTACAGACCCACTCCCATGAACCACAGACATTGCCGAGGTGGGGTGGCTTGCGTGCCTCAACGATACAGATAGCCGTACCGTAGGTGCAACCACAGCGGAGGGGTATCTGTGGAGAGGCCAGACAAACGTGTGGTTCCTGAAGAGGGGCAGCAGCCTTTTCAGTAGTTACAGGGGCAACAGTCTGGATGATTGACTGAGCTGGCCTTGTAACATCAGCTAATGTGGCTTTGCCACACAGCTACTGCGAACGGCTGAAAGCAAGGGGAAACTACAGCCGCTATTTTTCCCGAGGACATGCAGCTCTACTGTATGAACATATGATGATGGCATCTTCTCGGGTAAAATATTCCGGAGGTAAAATAGTCCCCCATTCGGATCTCCGGGCGGGGACTACTCAGGAGGATGTGATCATCAGGAAAGACAATACTGGCATTCTACGGGTCGGAGCGTGGAATGTTAGATCCCTTAATCGAGTAGGAAAATTAGAAAATTTAAAAAGGGAAATGGATAGGTTGAAGTTAGATATAGTGGGGATTAGTGAAGTTCGGTGGCAGGATGAACAGGATTTCTGGTCAGGTGAGTACAGGATTATAAATACAAAATCAGTTGTGGGTATCACAGGAGTAGGATTGATAATGAATAAGAAAATAGGAATGCGGGTAAACTACTATGACCAGCACAGCGATCGCATTATCATTGTCAAGATAGATACGAAGCCAACACCGACAACAGTAGTACAGGTTTATATGCCAACTAGCTCTGCCGATGATGAGGAGATCGAAGAAATATATGAGGAGCTAAAGGAAATTATTCAGACAATTAAGGGAGAGGAAAACTTAATTGTTATGGGAGACTGGAATTCGGTAGTAGGACAAGGAAGGGAAGGGAAGATAGCGGGTGAATATGGTCTGGGCAAAAGGAATGAAAGAGGAAGCCGCTTGGTAGAATTTTGCACAGAACATAATTTAGTTATAACAAACACCTGGTTTAACAATCACAAAAGAAGGTTGTATACGTGGAAGAGACCAGGAGACACCGGGAGATACCAGATAGATTTTATAATGGTAAGACATAGATTTCGGAACCAGGTTTTGAAGTGTAGGACATATCCAGGAGCAGACATAGACTCTGACCATAACTTGTTGGTTATGAACTGTAGGCTGAAACTGAAGAAACTACAGAAAGGTAGGAAAATAAGGAGATGGGACCTAGATAAATTGAAGGAACCTGAAGTTCTTAAGAATTTCAGAGGGAGCTTCAGGCAACAATTGACAGATACAGGGGAAAATAAAACAGTTGAGGAGGAATGGGTAAAATTGAGAGATGAAATAGTGAAGGCAGCAGAGGACAAAATAGGTAGGAAGGCAAGACCTACAAAGAATCCTTGGATATCACAGGAGATACTAAATTTAATCGATGAAAGGAGAAAGTATAAAAATGCAGTAAATGAAACAGGCAAAATGGAGTACAGACGACTAAGAAATGAGATTGACAGGAAGTGCAAAATGGCTAAGCAGGAATGGCTAGAAGCCAAATGCAGATCTGTAGAAGAATGTATAAATAGGGGAAAAATAGATACAGCCTACCGGAAAATAAAAGAAACATTTGGCGATAAGAAAAACAGCTCTATGAATGTCAAGGACACTGATGGAAAACCAGTTCTCAGCAAAGAAGGGAAAGCTGAAAGGTGGAAAGAGTATATAGAGGGGCTCTACAAAGGAAATGAACTTCGAGACACTATTGTAGGAAGGGAAGAGGATGTAGATGATGATGAAATAGGAGATACTATACTGAGAGATGAATTTGACAGAGCACTGAAAGATCTAAGTCGAAACAAGGCCCCTGGAGTAGATGATATCCCGTCAGAGCTACTGAAGTCTCTGGGAGAGCCAGCCATGACAAAACTGTTTGAACTGGTGTCTAGGATGTATGAGACAGGTGAAATACCCTCAGACTTTAAGAAAAATGTTATAATCCCCATCCCTAAGAAAGCAGGTGCAGACAGGTGTGAAAACTACAGAACCATCAGTTTAATAAGTCATGGTTGCAAAATATTAACACGAATTATATACAGAAGGATGGAAAAGCTGGTAGAAGCCGACCTCGGGGAAGATCAGTTTGGGTTCAGGAGAAATGTAGGAACACGGGAGGCAATACTCACTTTACGGCTTATCCTAGAAGATAGATTAAGAAAAGACAAACCAACATTTCTAGCTTTAGTAGATTTGGAGAAGGCTTTTGACAATGTTGATTGGAATAAACTCTTTCAAGTTCTGAAGCAAGCAGGAGTAAAATATAGGGAACGTAAGGTTATTTACAACTTGTACAAAAACCAGACAGCGGTTGTCAGAGTTGAAGGGCATGAAAGGGATGCAGTGGTTGGAAAGGGAGTAAGACAGGGTTGTAGCCTTTCCCCAATGTTGTTCAATTTGTACATTGAGCAAGCTATAAAGGAAAGCAAGGAGAAATTTGGAGAAGGAATTAAAGTTCAGGGTGAAGAATTAAAAACATTGCGTTTTGCCGACGACATAGTAATTCTGTCAGATACAGCAAAGGACCTGGAAGAGCAATTGAATGGAATGGACAGTGTGCTGAAAGGTGCATATAAGATGAACATTAACAAGAGTAAAACTAGGGTAATGGAGTGCAGTGTAAGAAAATCAGGTGATGCTGAAGGAATTAGATTAGGTAACGAAACAATAAAGGAGGTAGATGAGTTTTGTTACTTGGGCAGTAAAATAACCAATGATGGTCGCAGTACAGATGATATAAAATGCAGAATGGCAATGGGTAGAAAGGCGTTTTTGAAAAAGAGAAATTTGTTAACATCGAATATTGATTTAAGCCTAAGGAAGTCCTTTCTGAAGGCATTTGTATGGAGTGTTGCCTTGTATGGGAGTGAAACATGGACGATAAGCAGTGTGGACAGAAAGAGGATAGAGGCTTTTGAAATGTGGTGCTACAGAAGAATGCTGAAGATTAGGTGAGTGGATCGCGTAACTAATGAGGAGGTACTGAACCGAATTGGGGAGAAAAGAAATTTCTGGCATACCTTGACTAAAAGAAGGGATAGGTTGGTAGGACACATTCTTAGATATCAAGGAATTGTGAATTTATCGTTGGAGGGAAGTGTATGGGGTAAAAATCGCAGAGGGAGACCAAGAGACGCGTATAGTAAGCAGATTCAAGTGGATGTGGGTTGTCGTTCTTATGAGGAGATGAAAAGGCTTGCTCAGGATAGAGTAGGGTGGAGAGCTGCATCAAACCAGTCTCTGGACTGAAGACCACAACAACAACAACAAACTACAGACATTGCCGAGGTGGGGTGGCTTGCGTGCCTCAACGATGCAGATAGCCGTACCGTAGGTGTAAACACAGCGGAGGGGTATCTGTGGAGAGGCCAGACAAGCGTGTGGTTCCTGAAGAGGGGCAGTAGTTACAGGGGCAACAGTCTGGATGATTGACTGAGTTGGCCTTGTAACATCAGCTAATGTGGCTTTGCCATGCAGTTACTGCGAACGGCTGAAAGCAAGGGGAAACTACAGCCGTTACTTTTCCCGAGGACATGCAGCTCTACTGTATATGATGGCGGCTTCTTGGGTAAAATATTCCGGAAGTAAAATAGTCCCCCATTCGGATCTCCGGGTGGGGACTACTCAGGAGGATGTAATCATCAGGAAATATATTTGTGGAGAGCTGCATCAAACCAGTCTCCGGATTTAAGATCACAACAGCAACAACAATTCATGTGTGCTTTTATATTATGTGTAATTAAGGTCCATGTAATACAATTAAACGCAATGAATACCATGCTTATGCAATCCTCAGCGTGTTTATTCTATATTTGCATACTAATATGACAGTGTGACGTAAATGTGACATCATTTTGACAATGTGCACCGCTACAAGTTCCTTGAAATGGTTACAAATATTTTATCTAGATTTCGACAGCACGAAAGATGTCACCAGAAAGTAAAAATTATCACCTAGAAATAAATCACAGTATATCAGCAAATTGCATTGAATATCTATAATGATAGACAATTTTTACGAAAAAATAGAGATTAGATGATATACTCATTTGAGACTCACACAGCAATAAGGAACGCTCGTGTTTCAAGGATTAAAGAACCAAATGCTAGTTACTGACCAGCAGTGAGAACGTATAATTTTTTTTAACATAGTGGCGAGCTATACTGCAACTTAGTAACTAGCATTTGGTATTTTAATCCTTTACACACGAACATTTCTTACTCCTGTAAAAGTCTCGTGTGAGTATGTAATCTAATCTTTATTTTTCGTAAAAATTGTCTATCACTACAAATCTATGCAATTTGCTAATATACTGTAATGAAATTCTTGGTGATAATTTGTAAATTCTGATGACATTCGTAGTGGTGTCGAAAACTAGATAAAATATTTGTAACTATTTTAAGCAAATTGTAGGGCTGCTATTTGTCAAAATTATTTTACATCCATACAAGACCATGTATCAGTTTAGGTCTGGCACTTGGAACGACTGTAGGGCCCCTAGCATAGAAAGAGGCAACCGTAGCGCCACCAGAATGTCAGTCTAACATGAACGATCACGGAAACGAAGCTAGACCTCCAAGCATCAGCACTGCAGTAACGTACAAATGTCGCGATACAAGTGGTTGTTTCCAAAATGAAAGATTCACTCTGCAGCGGAGTGTGCTCTGAAATGAAATTTCCTGACAGATGAAAATGGTGTGCCGTAACCGGGATTCGAAGCTGGGGCGTTTCCCTTCCGCTTTGAAGGGCTCCACCGACTGAGCTATCCCAGAACGCTTCTCAGTCCGTCCTCACAATTTCATTTCTGCCAGTACCTCGCCTCCACAAAAGTTTTTCTGCGATACTTGCAGAGCTACCACTCCTGGAAAAAAGGATATGATGGGCACTTGGCGTAAGGGATGTAAGGTTCGCAGGAGAAAGCCTGTGAATTTTGGAAAGAAGTAGGCGAGGTACCAGCGGGAGTGAAGTTGTATGGCCGTGAAGTGTGCCAGGGTAGCTCAGTCGGTAGAGCATTTGCCTGCGATAGGAAACGTTCCATGTTCTAACCCATAATTTTAATCTACCAGTAAGTTTGAAGAGGTTGATTGTTTCTCCGCCTGTAGTTCTACTCTAAATGCAATACGTAAACTTTTACGTATGCATTCATAAATGTGTTGAATTTGGTTGAATCCGGTCCATTGTTGTAGGAGAAAATGAACAGCACTGTCGTAATGTAGCAGTTTTTGGCGCATCTCACTGTTATGACGTCTTATCTCGTGAACTATGTATCGTACGTGTGTCTTACATTTACGGCGACCACCCTTAAGAATAGAAGTTTACGACTAAAAAATTTGAAAAAGACTGAATCAAAACTGTAGGCTTGCAACACTATGCTTTATATATTACACTATTGCCCATTATAATTGCTAGACCAAGAAGAAATGCAGATGATAAATGGGTATTCATTGGACAAATATATTATACAATAACTGACATGTACGCAATTTGGGTGCATACATCCTGAGAAATCAGTACCCAGTACAACCACCTCTGGCCGTAATAACGGTCTTGAGACGCCTGGGCATTGCGGGAAACAGAGCTTGGATGGCGTTTGCAGGTACAGATGCCCATGCAGCTTCAACACGATACCGCAGTTCATAAAGAGTAGTGACTTGCGTATTGTGACGAGACAGTTGCTCGGCCACCATTGACCAGGCGTTTTCAATTGGTGAGAGATTTGGAGAATGTGCTGGTCAGGGCAGCAGCCGGACATTTTTCGTATCCAGAATGGCCCCCACAGGACCTGCAACATGCGGTCGTGCATTATGCTGCTGAAATGTAGGGTTTCACAGGCATCGAATGAAGGGTAGAGCCACGGGTCGTAACAAATCTGAAATGTAACGGCCACCGTTTGAAGTGCCGTCGATGCGAACAAGAGGTGACCGAAACGTGTAACCAATGGTACCCCATACCATCACGTCGGGAGATACGCCAGTAGGGCGATGACTAATACGCGCTTCCAATGTGCGTTCACCGCGATGTCGCCAAAAACGGAAGCGACCATCATGATACTGTAAACAGAACCTGGTGGATTCATCCGAAAAAATGACATTTGCCATTCGTGCACTCAAGGTTCGTCGTCGCGTACACCATCGCAGGTGCTCCTGTCTGTGATGCAGCGTCATGGGTAATCGCAGCCATGGCCACCGAGCTGATAGTCCATGTTGCTGCAAACGTTGAACTGTTCGTTGTTGTCTTGCAAACGTCCCCATCTGTTGTCTCAGGGATCGAGACGTGGCTGCACGATCCGTTACAGCCATGCGGATAATATGCCTGTCATCTCGACTGCTACTGATACGAGGCAGTTGGGATCCAGGACAGCGTTCCGAATTGCCCTCCTGAACCCACCGATTCCATATTCTGCTAACACTCATTGGATCGCGACCAACGTGAGCAACAATGTCGCGATGCGATAAACTGCAATCGCGACAGGCTACAATCCGACCTTTATCAAAGTCGGAAACGTGATGGTACGCAATTCTCCATCTTATACGTGGCACCACAACAACGATTCAGCAGGCAACGCCGGTCAATTGCTGTTTGTGTATGAGAAATCGGTTGGAAACTTTCCTCATGTCAACACGTTGTAAGTGTCGCCACCGGTGCCAGCCACGTGTGAATGCTCTAAAAAGCTAATCATTTGCATATCACAGCATCTTCTTTCTGTCGGTTAAATTTCTCGTCTGTATCACGTCATCTTTGTGCTGTATCAATCACAATGGCCAGGATAATTACTAGCTGAAAACCCGGCGCAGCCCGGGTATTTATTTATTTATTCTTACCATTTTTCAGGTCTATATTCATTTGTATAAGTGCTGTATATCTGTGAAATCTGGTTCGAATACAATTAGTAGTAAATAAGTAATAGATTAAAAGTTGGTGAACGTTAATGTTACAATTACAAACTACAATTAGTAGTAAATAAGTAATAGATTAAAAGTTGGTGAAAATGTTTATGTACTCATATCTGATGAACTACGTGTCGTACTATGATAGAAATTAGACGGTACATACATTCAACTGTGTGTGTGTATACTGTTTGTCGGAAAAGTAGTAGGCGAGAAACTTTTTTCCTTTCGTCTTTTTGCTATGAAAGTAGGACAGAAAAATTTTAATTAAGTACTCTCATTCTAGTATAAGGTATTTTTAAAGTTTCGCCGGATGATGTTTCAGTTTCTTGCGATTCCTATTGTTTGACGTCATATCGTCTGAACCATGTATGTGATTCTTAACTCTGTATCAATTGTTACCACATGGTAAGGAATGTGTGTACCAAATTTGGTTCAAATCGGAGACAATGAGCAGCATCGTCGCTAAATGCAGCACTTTTTCGCGAATCTCATTGTCTATGACGTCATATCTCGAGAGCTATGTATCGTACGTGATTCTTACATGTACGGCAACTGCACGCATGGATTGAAGCTAAGGTGTACAAAGTTTCATAGAGATTGGAACAAAACTGTAGATTTGTATGCAACACGTACACACAAACACACACAAAAACACAAATATACGGGCACTCAACTTTGTGAGGTGGTAGTACTCATCAAAGAAATAACGTCCAATAAAATGTGTCAGGAACGGCATATTTTCTGATAAGAACACGTATTTATATGAAGGGCTGCGCGATGCTTGGCTGCGGATGTGGGCACTGTCGTTCAGTAACGCTCCTTCACTGGGTACTTTGTAGCGCCATTTTGTTTGGTGGTTCGTTATGGAAGTAACGACTGAAATGAGATTGTAGGATTCATTAACCTACCTGTCTTCCGCTTCCCAATTAACATGCAGGCTTACCTGGGAATCTTCTGCTGTTACGACTGATGTCTGTATAGGACCTCATCTCCTCTAGGAAGGCTTCTGCTGTTTAGCAAGTGACTAAAATAGTAGGCTTAGTTGAAGTCTACAGACCAGAAGTCGGACGGTATTTTGGGAGTATCATTCAGAATTACTAGGTATCCCCGTACATTATACAAAACCGTTACTAATTCTTGCCGCATCCGGCCGCGGTGGCCGAGGGGACTGAGGCGCTTCAGTCACGGTCTGCACGGCCACTACGGTCGGGGGTTAGAATCCCCCCTCGGGCATGGATATTTGTGCCGTCCTTAGTATAAGGTAGTTGATAAGTAGTTTGTAAGTTTAGGGACTGATGACCCCGTAGTTAAGTCCCATAAGCTCTACAAACATTTGAACATTTGAATTCTTGCCGCAGGACAAGCAAAATGAGAGTAACCATAAGAAAGAACAAAGCCTTAATTCGCCAAGCCTTTAAAGAGAGAGTGCTTATTCAGTTAGTCGTGAATGAAATAGGCTGAGCCCAAACCAGCGGTGGCAGAAACACTGAGGCCCGATATGCGGTTTCACCTTTCGAAATCTCGGCTCAGTCAGTAAAGCCTTCGGCACACGGAGCGTGTTGGCAACGTGCCGAATCCAACGTGCGACTGAACGCTCGGAGACGGCGCAACTTGTGGATACGAGATGTGTACTTCAACGAGCTGCACGAGACCTCAACTCACTCCAACGACAGTTGTCGGTGGCATAAGGTTCTGGAATGACACTGTTTACGAAATCAAAAGGGTGCAATCCCTGCTTTACCTCTTTTAAGTCGCTTATTTCCGCGCTTGTGCATATGTTCTGTGGTAAGTAACAACAAAATATCTATCATCATCAGACTCTTACAAAAGTTGCATGTTATGTCAATAAGTACAGTGAATTATAAAAGTTTGATGACAAACTGTGCGATATAAAATTAGAAAGGCCTCCACATCATGCAAATATTATTGCAACAGTCTCGCTTTTTAGTAAAAATTCAAGGGCATTCTTCCACGGTCAGTGTTACTATGTAGTAGAAGAATGATAAGAACGAGTAAAATGCAATACGTGAAACAATAAAGTGCGTATTTTACTCTAAGTAAGGTGCAGACTGTACTATTCATAAAACGAATCCAACAAACTCATTTCTTAGAGGATACGCACTTATGTTTACACAGCATTGTATATTATGCAGTATACTTCTATGATATTTTTTAGGAAAGTCTTTGAGTCTATCAGAAATACTGAATATAAGAAGAAAAAAATATTTGCTTCCAAGGAGCCATGAACCAGCGCCGTAAAACATTTTCCATTTCAGAGCACACTGCGCTGCCTACACTACACCTACTCACGTATCTGCGTATAATCGACGAAGGTATTAGACGTACTATATGCAGTACTGGTAAATATATCGGTTGCTGACATATAATTACAACAAATGATATAAAGAACAATTCGTGTAGATAGATTTTCTGTCCCCATTTCCTTGAAACGGCAGATTACTGTAATACGGTCATTTTTTAACGACATGTAAGACGTTCCCAGTCATTTATTCCAACAAATAGTACCTCTAATGACCAGGTTTCGAGAGATTTTCAAATTATTCAGTTACTTTTAGTTGCTTTGAAATGTCATACATTCATAAGTCCTGAGATATGTACAGGGTGTCTCACGAAAAACGCCTGCCAGGCGTCCGCGGATCACGTGGTAAGGCTCCCGGCCGCCGCCACCGCATCCGGCGGCCATGGCAGCGCCCTATTCTCGGACTCCATTGTGCCGGGGGCGCATACACTTAGTTGAAGTCTAAAAAACATTGTCATCTGAGTAACCTAAACTTACCTTTATTTACAGTACATGTTCAAAATGATGTCCCTCTATGCAAAGAGCGGCCTGACATCTCTTGAACTCATTTGCAAACACTCGAAGAATTCCGGCTGCCAAAATCTGGGAAATGACTAGTAGAATCTTTTTCCACGAAACAATAAATTCTGACAGGTATGTGAACAAAATCATGCATCCATTTTTTCAAGAACTTTCACCCAACGAAAAGCTGTACGGTTACTTTAAGCAAGTCAATACAATACCACTTATTGCCAATGCTTCTATGGCAGCAATACAAAGTGTTTTTGATGATAGGATAATTGACTGGCCTCCTCGTCCTCCGGATCTAAATCCCAGTGACTTTTATCTTTTTGGTGAATGTTAAAAGACAAGGTGTATGCAAGCAATCCCTATACACTCGAAAAGTTGGAAGACGGGATTCGACTAGTCATTTCCCAGATTTCGGCTGCCGAAATTCGTGGAGTGTTCGCAAATGCGTTCAAGAGGTGTCAGGCAGCTCTTTCCATAGAGGGACATCATTTTGAACATCTACTGTAAATAAAAGTAAGCTTACGTTACTCAGATGGCAATGTTTTTTGGACTTTAACTCAGTGCATGCGCCTGCGGCACAATAGAGTCCGAGAATCGGACGCTGCCATGGCTGGCAGATGCGGTGGCGGCAGCCGGTAGCCGTACCACGCTTTCCGTGGCCGCCTGGCAGGCGTCTTTCGTGAGACACCCTGTACATGAAGTGCATGAAATACGACGGCGAATATGACGTCTTCATCTCTCTCTACCGAAAAGAGCTGCTCTTCTCCCCGGATAGCCATGTGGTATGACGTCGGTGGCGTTCTCTCACCTTATTGCTGATCGTTCAGACGCACCTTGAGAATATCTGACGTGCTTGATACTGCCACACAGTTTGGAAAAGCCTCGCCAACGTGCGGTTCGCATGTTGTGAAATCAGAAACTCGCCACACGAGGCCAATGAGAAAGACAGGTCGCCATCGCACGTCACTTCACATGATCGAGAGTGGCCTGATGTGGCGGAACGACCTCTTCGTGCGGCGGAACATGTGCTAAAACCTTATCTTCAAAAGCACTCCTCTTGTATGGTTAGGGTTGAATGTGGCCGTGTCAGACTTCGTAATCGCTGAGGTGTCCACTCGCCCATAAAAATTTATATAAAAATAAAAATGTTCATGTAAAATCTTTATACGTTGCAATATTTCAAAATCAGATTCTTGCGCCGAGGGAAGAAGTCTTTAACAGTCACTCTTGTTAAAATATTTCTAAGTTCTCTCATAGATAAGACGGTCAAAAGAAATTCTTGTTTGCGGTCGTTGCTATAGCCACAGATAAAAAATAATATTTCTTCAATGATTATCGATGGATGTGTATGATCGATTAACCAAAGATAGTCTTCTTGACGTAACTTTCCCACCAATGAAAATTCATAAAAATTTTCCTTCAGATTGAAGAATATTTAAATTGAAACATCTACTCATTTCATTAATATATTATTCATCTTAAAATAATTCTTCATAAATGATGTACTCTGACACTTTCGTCAAGTTTAAACTCAATAACATTTATTGCTTTCTATGACTTTACATATGTATTCATTCACAGACAAAAGGGAACTGACTTTTAAAATTTGTTGTTTTAACAAAACTTCGATAATAATGTCAACTCTTGCGACGACAACCACAGAGATCAACATCTTCTTGCCTCGTGGCCGTCTACCCGCGGCTTCATGTAGCCGGATATTTACTGCTTGGAATCAGCATTGAAAATGTTGCCCTCGTAGGTTGAATCGCCTCACAGCACATGAAACATAAAAAAACATATATAAAACTTCTTTAAGAATCATATAACATTAAACTTTTACATAAAAATCATTTAAGAATACAAATATAAGCGAGTTATCCTGCACAAATTGAGCTGACGTGAGATATGTAGCTGAGACAATAATGCGTCCGACAACACCGAATCAACGCGATCGCTAGCTGACTGGCTGTCCGTTATGAGACAGTGGGATGTACCTCAGCGCCCAGCCAACCAGCTAGCGATCGCGCTGGCTCAGGCCTCACTTGATCACGTGATGTGACATACGCGCCGCATCCTCTCTCTCTCATTGGCCACATTCGCCACCTTGGCGACACTCGTTCAGATGCACGCTCCGTGTGCCGATGGCTTAAGTCACCTAGGGCGGGTTCTCCTGGTAAGTGGAGAGAAACGTATACCTTCGTTTCTCATGCTGCATTCCTACCGTGTCATTCCCAGACCGCCACTACTCCTATTTTTGTACCTCAGGACGGGAAGCCCTCGTAAGTAATTGAACCTACGTAACTCGGCACAGTGGAGACAGCAGACAGCAGACAGCAGACTTCTCGTCTGGCAGATGGCCCCCCGTCTTTCCCGGACCCTGCCCGGCCGCCAGCTCCCTTCGCTATCTGACTGGCTGTCCGTTATGACACAGCGGGCTGTGCCTCAGCGCTCAGCCGATCAGCTAGAGATAGCACTGGCTCAGGTCTCGCTTGATCACATGATGTGACGTGCGCGCTGTGGTCTCTCTCTCTCGTGGCCACACTCGCCACATTGGCCACACTCGTTCAGATACACACTCCGTGTGCCGATGGCTTAAGTCACCTAGGGCGGGTTCTCCTGGTAAATGGAGAGAAACGTATACCTTCGTTTCGCATGCTGCATTCCTACCGTGTGTTTCCCAGAAGCCACTACTCCTCTTTTTGTACCTCAGGACGGGCAGCCCTCTCGCTTACTCGCTTACTTTTTTGACGGACCTCGACCTTGGTCCGATGGTTGTGCAGGCTAAGTATTTGCTGCTATTCCTGCTGTACCTGAAACATAGGGAAGAAGTATTAGTACTTGGCTGTATGTGTGCACTTAGACTGTCAGATTGCTGACGATGTATTTTTATATTCTCTTTTTTTTTTCCTGTTTCGCTACGAGATTTTTGTTAATCTCGCAGCAGGTCAGGCCAGCGGGTTGTTGGCCTGAAGTGGTGTTGTGTCCCTAATTGCCGGAGAAACCGGTTGTGGGACTGCTGTGTCTTCTCGTAGAAGGTCCTGGCGGTGACGCGGAATCTCTCTCGGAGCGGTAGAATGCCGGCTTCTTCGTGAAGCTGGTCGGTTGGGTAGCGCGTTGGAAGATGCAGGGCAGTCTTCAGAGCGCGGTTCTGGATGGTCTGCAGCAGCTGGATGTGGACGTCGGCGGCGTTTCCAAAGACTGGGGACGCGTACTCGAGCATAGGGCGGACCAGTGCCGTGTTTCGACGGTAGTGGCGACTGTGGGTTGAGCAGTGGGTAAATGACGCGTAACCGTCCTGTGGCCCTCTGTCTTACATCACTGACGTGATCTTTCCAGGTGATCCTTTGTTCTAAGGTTATCCCTAGGTATTTCACCGTTGTACACCAGGGGATGGGAGTCCCCAAGATCTCGATCGGGACGGGCAGCCCTCGTAAGTAATTGAACCTATGTAACTCGCCACAGTGGAGACGGCAGACCGCCTTACTGACACAACCGCCTCCGTTTCTTCACGTTACACACACACACACTCCTCTCCGGCCCCCGCCCGGCCGCCAGCTCCCCCTTCGCCCCAGCCGGAGTGAGTCGCAGAGGGCAGGCAGATAATGGCTGGTGGTTCGCATCGGGCCGCCCCCGCCTCTGCCCTGCCCTTCCGACGTCGCCTCCGTCCGCCCCCGCAGCTCTTTTGTTGGCGACGTCCTGCGCGCCCGCCCACCGCCCTGTTAACAGGCTACGTCATTAAGAACGCGACCCGTTATGGCCCGGTCCGCTTCGTGTACGCGGAAGCCGGGCAGCGCTGCCACTGTAGCGGAGCGCTAACTGGCTGCGAGTTCCAGAAATACCGACATCGCCGACACAGTATCACAGCGGCGTGCACTGCAGTGTCGATAACGCTCATGGGCGGAAAACAGTTCTGGAAAACGTCTAACGACAAAGAAAAAAATCTGGGTTCGAATCCCGGTCGAACACAAATTTTCATCTTTGCCATTGGATTTATTTGAATGCCCTGAAAGGATCGATTTTTTTAAATCATTATATAAATTCGCTAACACGAAAATTGCGGTACAGATTACTGATGAATTTGTACAAGAAGGCCAAAGAAAGTTACATAATTCGAAAGATTGCCGGCCGCGGGGGCCGAGGGGACTGAGGCGCTCCAGTCACGGTCTGCACGGCCACTACGGTCGGGGGTTCGAATCCCCCCTCGGGCATGGATATTTGTGCCGTCCTTAGGATTAGCTAGTTCATAAGTAGTTTGTAAGTTTAGGGACTGATGACCCCGTAGTTAAGTCCCATAAACTATCCAAACATTTGAATTCGAAACATTGTTTGCCGCAGATTTCACGAATATAAATATTATGTGTGCATTTAGCCATCAAAAGTGGTAAAAGGAAGTACAAATTTTCCTATTTACAGCTTGGATCAAGTTCTATATTCTCCAACAATCAGCTCACTGATTGCCTATTCGCCTCGACCAAAGACGCTATAATGCAGCGCATCTGCAGTATTAAAATATCGTATTAAAATAAGTGAATATCGAAACATTGAGTGCTCCCAACTCACTTTCTTGTGCCGTTAAAATGCTTCATTTTCGCAGTGATTAAGAGTGGTTAAAGGAAATGGATGTTTTCATATGAATGCCCATATAAAGGTTGATGCGCCGGGAGAGGCATCTAGCGGGGTGCTTGGATGGAACTACGAAGTCGAGAATGCCGATGATGCGCCGTGACAGGCGTGGAACTAAAAACTGGACATGTTGGCAGCTCTGGAATTCTGAATATCGCAGTATCGAAATAACATTATTTCTTGGCGAAATTGTAGTTCCATTTCAAATATTAGGCTAATGAAAGTTATATAATTCGAAAATCGCATGAGAAGTATATACTTCCGTTTTTATTTGTTGTTATTGTGTCAGGCATTTTCCTTGACACGTAAAAGATACCGTTTCATACCTCTCATACCACCTCAGCAGTCTCCTATGATAATGTTGGCAACAGATGCTGAATAGTGAGAATCCTGTGAGTCTTAATTTTAGCCATTCGCTTGACAACGCTGATGTTTTCTCATGGAATCTTCGCTTTACGAGGGCAATTATTTTTACTGAGCGGACGAGGATACATACAAGAACCTGTAAACCATAAAGCAGGAACAGCATTATTTGTTTACTTCATAGTCTGAACGATACACTAATCGAGTCATTCTATGAAGTTCGAACAAATGGGCACAGATTTTCTATCGTGTTGTTGATGTTGCCAACATAATCACGCGAGGCCGTCGACATGATACGTAAAATTTTACCCCCAGTGACCATTGTAAACACAATTGGTCAATTTTCGACCACAGGCAATACTAGTATTTGTAATTCGAAGAATGACATAGTGACTAAGCTAAACAACAAACTAAATGCACAAAACATGTGTTTGTAAACCTATTTAACTAACTGCTATGGTCATCAGTAGACCTCGGATTTTAGTTAAAAACCTATTTTGTTCCTGATTAAACACCGGCAATAAAAGTTGTACATACGAATTCTGCAAATTTATGGTCGAAACAGCTAGTTTTATAGCACCTAAAAATCTAATTTTTTTTAGCAAATTGATTGTTTAAGGAAGGGTTGGAAAGAAAGGATTGTCAGTGGCCGCATTTGGGCATTGATATTAAGCAATGGCGACAAGTGAAAATGTGAGCCTGACCGGGATTCGAACCCGGGTCTCCCGCTTCGGGCCAGCGGTCGCCTAAACTATTTGGCCGCCCGTGCTCGCCTCCCGTCCGTCTCAAAATCTCACAAGTCTCACGCTATGTTTGTAGCGCCGGACGTCAGAAAGAAGACACCACACTAATACAAAAAGTATTTAAAACGCGACGATGGCGTTAGCTTCAGTTATTTCACCGCAGATGCGGTCATACGTCACACCACGCACGGGAATCCGTAACGGCGAGTGTAATAGGGCATGGACACAAAAATTCAAATGTTTTTATAGTCTATTGGACTTAACTACGGGGTCATCAGTCCCTAAACTTACAAACTACTTATGTACTACTTACGAACTAGGACGGCACAAATATCCATGCCCGAGGGGGGGATTCGAACCCCCGACCGTAGTGGCCGTGCAGACCGTGACTGGAGCGCCTTAGTCCCCTCGGCCACCGCAGCCGGCTGCATGGACACAATAGCGCTAGAAACATAGCGTGCGACATGTGAGACTTTGAGACGGACGGGAGGCGAGCACGGGTGGCAAAGTTGTTAAGGCGACCGCTGGCCCGAAGGGGGGGGGGGGGGACCCGGGCTCGATTTCCGGGCCGGATCACATTTCTACTTGTCGCCATTGCCTAATATCAATGCCCAAATGCGGCTACTGTCAATCCTTTCTTTCCTATCCTTCTTCCTTCCTTCCCTTCCTTTACCAATCATTTGCAAATGCTATTTGGCAAATGCTGTGGTGTCTGTTATTTCGGACGTCTGAAAAAACAGACACCACACCAATAAAATAAGTATCTAATTTTAGGTTAGTACCTGTTTCTACTTAAATTTTAAAAATCGAATTAAATGAACTTTTTTTACCTATATGTCCTCCTCGCTGGGATATGTTTTTCGCCTGCATACGTCCTTCATTAAGATCTCCACAAAGCCCTCGTTTTATTCTGTGATGAATGATTGCTCTATCTTTTCTTTATACTTCTTACAGTAAAAATGAGCAAGGCGAAAAGAAATTTGATCACTTTTCCTTCCAATTTTGCACTCCCGGATATAAAATTGTCTATTGATGCAATGTCGAAAAGATAATAAGAAATAAGGTTCCATCGTTTGAGTGGAGCTTATGCCAATGGGCTATCTTTCTCTATAGTGGGTGAACCGTTCTACAGCACCTAATAAGATGTACGAGGGTTGTTACTTAAATAGCGGTAACTGTATATTCACAACCGATACAAAAGCGTTACATGTTTGAAACTGTTAGTGTACTTCAAATTAGTCACCAGCGTTGTGTGGAAAGCCAGCGATGTGAAAGGCGTAGTATACGTTTCGCAGAGCCTGTTCTGTTGATGGTGCGAATGGAGCTGTCTGCGGCCTGTCGATTCTCTGGAACAGTTCTGAAGCGAATGCTTAGAAGTGGTTTCTTCATTTTCGGAATCAAATCAAAGTCACAAGGACGTAAGTCCGGGGAGTACAGGACCTCCCAGTCTAATGGACTGAACAGAGCAGTCACAGCTTGCGCTGTAAGCGCCTGCACATTGTCGTGCAAAATGATGAGTGGGTTGCGCAGAAAGTGTTGCCCCTTCTTTCGCAATGCTGGCCGCAAGTGAATCTCCAAAAATGAACAGTAATACTATGCATTGACGGTCAGACGTAGAGGAGCGTAATGCGTTAGGATACCACCATCACAGTCGTACACGACAATCACCATAACTTTCACTATACTGGGGCTCCAAGTTATTTTCAACTTTCGTAGCAACATATAATGACACTGTCGTGCTGTATGACCTCTGGCATATTCAAATTTGGTCCACCTCCGTTGTTTTTGTTTCCCAAACATAGTGACACCGTTACGTTAGACCGCTCGCTCACAAGTGACTGTGTTTCCCTCGACTGTGCGCACGCCGCTGACGTGGGACGGACGAGTCCATTTTCTCTGACGTAAAGTACAGTACGACAGTGTCATTCTATGTTCCCACGAAAGTTGAAAATGAGTTGGAGCCCCAGTATGATGAAAGTCATGGTGGTTCTCGTGTACGAGTGTGATGGTGTTACCCTGGATAGGGGTTGGGGCTATTATTGTTGTAATGCTTTAGAAGTTCGAATTTATGCAATTAATTTACAGTTTTTACTGCCAAATCCCTCCCCCCCCCTCTCCAAAAAACAATTGCTTAAGGCCCTGACGAGGGTTCTGCACACAAACCAATTGAGGAAATTGTTCTTAATATTCCATCTTGTGGCAATGTTGTGAAAGAAATTGTGTGTGTATTTTTGGCTGCTGGAATATATATTCTGTTGAGAAAATATAACCACCAGGAAAAGGATGTAAAAGTATTGGTATGATAAATGCGATAAAGGCATTTTAAGAAGCAATTACCATGCAGTTAAATTACCATACTTTTTAATTAAATGAAATTATTTTATTTTTTCCCTTACTAATGACTACCATCTATGACACAACCGCGACTAATCGAACAGTCATGGGCCACTAAGTGTGGCACCCGTGCTAGCCTAAGGACAAGACTTGGACCGAAACTTCCCAAACATTTATCCAAACACGATATAAATCATGGAAAGCGATGACAATGTTTGAAATAGGTGTAGCTTATAGCAGTAAAGTAAATCTGATTACTATGAAACAAAAATTTAACTTATGTAATCTTGCAATACTATTGTTGGACAAATCAAAATTACTAACAAAATGTTTCATGAATAAAAAATTATACACGGTCGCCAGCCTAATGAGGCATAAGAATACCAAGCAGTGATAAATTAAGAATGCAAAGCAGTAATTATTTAAATTATTGTAACGGCAAGACTCACCTCATCAGTTACTTTCTGTTACTATAGAACATAGCGTGGAATGCAGTATTGCAGTGCAAGTGGCACTCAGAAACAAAGTTACTAAAGGCTTATAATTAGTGTTAAAAATTATAAAGAATCTACTGATGTTATGGTCAGTGCTTTTCTTAATATTCTTTTATAAATAAGTAAGAAATTGGTTATGCTTGTGACCTCTATTCAAAAATCTACTTAAAGAACACTGACTAGTATGTATCACTTTGTTGAAAATAATGAAATCTTTCTCCCTACCATGAAATTAATGATTCTGTTACATTTAACTATTATTTAAGTAACACTTTGCTGAATAGATTCATCAATTAAATATGCTAGCCTGGAATCTATAATGGGGTCACTCAAACTGTACTGACAAATTGTAGGAACACTAGAAATTTTGATTGATACCACAAATAGAAATTTGTTTGTCTGATCTATTTCAATTATATGAACTGATTAAAGTTTGCTTTATAAAAATTAATTGCTGCATTAAAAAAAAGAATAAGATGACTCGGTTAATAATTCTTTACAGGAAAGAATCCCTATTAGGTTATGTGACTTCGTTTAATCATCATGAAAGAAGGCTGAGTACGTGGAAGAGACCAGGAGACACTGGAAGGTACCAGATAGACTTTATAATGGTAAGGAATACGTTTAGAAACCAGGTTTTAAATTGTAAGACATATAGACTCTGAACGTAACTGGTTACGAACTGCAGATTAAAACTTACGAGACTGAAGAAAGGTAGAAAAGTAGGGATATGGAACCTGGACAAATTGAAGGTACCAGAAGTAGTTGCGAGTTTCAGAGGGAGCATTAGGCAAGGATCAGCTGAATCGGGGCAGAGTAATACAGTAGAAGAAGAATGGGTAGCTCTGAGAGATAGGGGAAGTTAAGGCCGCAGAGGATCATATAGGCAGAACGACAAGGCATAAGAGAAATCCCTGGATTATACTGAACTTAATTGATGAGAGGGGAAAATATAAAAATTCGGCAAGTGAAGCGGGGAAAAGGGAGTACAAAAATCTGATACATGAGATTGACAGGAGGTACAGACAGGCTAAGCAGGAGTGGCTAGAGGGCAAATGCAGAACCGTAGAAGAATACATAATTAGGGGGAAGATAGATACCACCTACAGGAAAATAAAAGATTTGGAGACAAGAAAAACGGCGGTAAGAATATCAAGAACTGAGACGGAAAACCAGTGCTAAGCAAAGAGAGGAAAGCTGAACTGTGGAAGGAATATATAGGGGTTCTATTAAAAAAAATTCAAAACACAAGCTAAATCAACGACCAGTTTATAAACAGTAACAATATATATTGTGACCTGATATTAATGCGGAGTAGTGGCGAGGTAGCGGCGCAGCGTATTCAGTTCATATTTCATATTTGTGCAGTTTGTGAGCCGAAATTGTAACAGCGGTTTCCAGTAGCTTCCATTTTTGCTCCATATGCAGACAAGAAACGTTTTACCATTGCATCTGCACGTTCACCGAGGCCATTGTACGTAGATTGGTCTTCTTCCTCAAGTGAAACAAATATTTGGGCAGAATACAGTAGCACAAGTCTGCCACTACGTCTTGCTGCTGTGCCCTCGGGTTCACTACTGCTCTGAGCTCCCACCACAGACTGACTGCTGTGAATGCCAACCTTCGACTGACTACTCTGTCTCCGATGCGCGCCAACACCACCTTTTCATTTACAACGGAATTGCGTTTACATTAAAATCACAACACCTTTTAGTAATCATGCTGGTCGTGAGATATTACAAATTTACATAATATTGACATACATAAAACGATACAAAAAAAATTGACATTACCGAAACAATTAAAATTACAAAAATATTATGCAAAAATAAATATGATACAGATATTCATAAAACATACAAAGCACATGAAGTACAGACATCACATACCATACAATAGTGGAATCGATTGTAACATGAATGAAATTTAGTATCTAACATAGCAAAAAAATGAAATATTATTACCAAAAAAATTTTCAAAATTGGGCAATGGCGTTATACATCATATGTAATAAAGAAGTATCATAGAAGCTAACTTTAAAATACAAATAGGTACTTCGATTTTCGTATGTACTGTAAATCAAAGTGAGTAATTCAAACGACCTGGAATTGAGTCTTTTATTATCACAGCACATATTACTATCCAAAAAAGTTAGCACAAAAAACTTTACTCCTAGTGTGATCTAAAATAAAATGCTTCGAGCTCAGTGACGGGCTAGCATTCATATTTTACAGCAAAACCGATGAAACGATTAATAACTTTACTTGAATGTCTCCATCACTCTGGTATGGTTTAGTCTAGTAACTCATTACAAGGTACCAGCACAGTCTAACACACAAGTGCGACACTCCCGCAGATTTTTGTTATAAATTGCAACAGCAGCATTCGATGAGTGTGAATAGTATCGTTTATATTGATTTTAACTCAGTTTTTAGGTTAGAGAACGTGTGTAGAATCATAAAAGTAGGTAATAACTTAATATACATCTACATTTGTCTTTCTTACGTATCCTACGATCCCTGACAAGGTACGAAACGGTACATTACAGGACAGTCTGTTTACATTTATCTTGTAATCTACGGGCTATTACTGAACAATTTCATTTTCTATAAAAAAGAAAACGGCTAGGAAGCACAAGAACACCTGCCTCTGGCGGAAATATATCGCTTTTCTACTAAAGAACTATAAGGTTTATTCTCTACAATTCCAGTTCAGTTGGTGAAGGTGGAAAGTAGGAAATGCATGTAGAGTGCAATAACTACAGCATTCAACGTACCAAATCGGCTACCACAGCTGAAGTTGAAGAAAATACGTCTGTGTGTCGCTCCGTAAAGAATTAATAACAATATATATGAATAAAAATGAATTCCCACATGTATGAAAGCGCATCACTTGAGTATGGCTTCACTGATGTGACTCATATTTTCTTTGTACTGTTCGTAATTCTCAGGACAAGGTTCCTATAAAAGAATTTTTTTGGAAAATTTACCGGAAAATATCAGAATTTGAGAAACACTGAAAGTACGATTCCAGCTGGGATATTTTTTTTTTTTCGATTCTCCAACAATCAGCTTATTTAATCGCTACTCGCCTAGCGACCCAATACGCTGTAACAGAGCCAACAAATACGCCAAGGAGGTTAGAATAAAGGGAGATGGCGTCATGCACACAAGGTTAAAACTGTCAGACAGATTTAATATGAAACCTTGTTTCTTTACAAGCTCCTCCGCATTATTTTTATCTCCATTGTGTTATAGGTGATGATCATATCTTTGGAGACTTGCAAAAAATAGAATTGAAGTCAGTTCATGTTTTTATTTTATTTTTTAAAAATTTATTTTGTTTTATATCGCGGTTTACTTTTTAGAACAATGCCTCCATTGCGGCGGCTTAATATCTGTCGGTGTGTGTGCAACGCAATCTTACTGCGTGATGGTAGACGTCAATGAGACCTACGAAGATCGTACACAGCGCTTGAAGGTAAATCGACAAGAAATTCTCAAGCGAACTCTGGAACAACGGGTACAGTCGAGTTCGACTCGCTCAGTTGCAGTTTACGCACGAAATAATTTGGATCGTCGACAAAACAGACGGCCAAGTGTGACGATTAGAACTGAACGTTTGGCGTTCAGATACCATCTAGCAGCCGATTACGCAGCGGATGCATCACTTTGCTTCAGAACAAACTGGCGCCACCTAAAATTTCATTGGCTATCTCAAGCTTTGCCACGATTGTCTGTTTTCAACATAGCTATACTACGCATGTGCCGAGAATTGTAAAATTTTACTGGTATTTAGCTATGTTGTTAATCGTGTTTCAGTTACATTCCTAATAAGACAAGAAATGAATGCTACACAAAGACTTCGTATTTCCATTCCATCTATTTTATCTGAATTAATTCTTTTCATACAGAATTTCTATCGTTAAAGTGTGATTATGCTACAATTATGTTATATTCAATTCAAAACATGTAAAGGAGATGTAAACATTTATAACACACATTTCTATTCTGCCCGCTGCGAAAAAAACATGCTAAGCTGTGCTGTAAAAATGTGCCGTTTTGTTTACCTCATCCCAGTCATTTTTAATATGAAGCAGGAAAGTTGTTTTTCAGCTTACATTAAAAGTGCGCACATTAAAGCTACTAATCTCACTGATAGAGCAACTCGAAAGGTCTCTGTAATAACCCGTTTCCAGTTGATTTACTTGTCCATTTTTGACTTCTATTCCCAATCAGGGTCCAGATTGCAAGAACAATAAATAAGATCGAAGAACGGGAAAGGAGGAGAGAAAGAATTGCGGAATGAAAAGGGGGATAATGTATACACCGAAAGGGAGGGGAGATGGGTTTGGTGTGGGATAAGATGAAGTGGTGTGAAGGTGACGGAAACAGATAGGGGGAGGAGGAAATGGACAAAGGAAGCGGAGAGAAGGCGATGGGAAAATAGAGGTGGGAGGAAGGGATAGAAATAGGGCAAAGAAGAGAAGAGAATACAGTACATATCCCATACACGTTAGCTACTGCCAAGCGTTGCCGGGTTTGCTAGTAAATTAATAAGAAAAAATCAAAAAGGAGAGTGTACAGTGATTCCTTTAAAGAATGGGTCATATGCAGCTGTTACTGTGCACTGTCCCATACAGATATGAGCCGCCAAACTATGTGACACACAATGTTAATTGCATTGTAATGGACCTAGTACATGCAGCTGTCATCATCACTATAATCCACTAAAACGAAATTCTGCAAGATTACACCGAACTTGGGATACACCTAAACACAAAGGGAAAACGTAAAACATGCAGGCGTATTGCTGCTTCTGGTAGTTGCACTTGAAGAATTCCAACGCAGATAAAGCTAGCTAACACCTCTCAGCAGATATTAGCATCAGGGCGTAACATTCAGATGATGCAGGGAAGTAAACTAATATCCAGTCCACATATCAGCAAGAAAGGAAGTCGACATAATCTACCTACACAAATGGTAAGTTGACATCTCCAGTCTATGCAGATCTGTAAAAAGAAAAACCGCTCTAGCAGAAAAGGCAGTGCAGCTGAGAGCTCCGTCAGTGTGTGAAAACAATCAAACAGCAATGGTCAGCCTAGCTGTAAAAGTGAGGAAATTAAGTACCCAGTACAAGTGTGAAAGTGAAGAAGCTACTATATGTGCATCTCCTAGAACAATAAAAGTACGGTAACAGTGAATTTTTACGAGAAAATCACTTCGAGATCGGCATCTGGATCCAGTGCGATCGAAAAACTAGCTACAGATATAAGTAGGGGTTACACAGTCTTCTGAACAAACTGACATGCTGCAACAGAAAAATCCAGAACTTCTTCTTTGTGAAGATGACTCACTACTATTTATACATGTTAATATCAGGTCTTTAAAGAATAAAGCTGATGATTTCAACATACCGTTATATTATGTCTTCATGAACACTGGCTACATGAACATCAACTGCAATTATATGTACAACCAGGTTTTTAACTTGGTAACAGGTAACTGTAGACAAACACAAAACTATGAATATACGTTAGTAGTGGCACAGACTTGCATTTACAGTGTCATTAGTGTGAACGATTACTGTGTATTAAAGCTTATAATTGTGTCTGTGTACCGCACACCGGATATTAATATTGAAATATTCATGCAGGCTTTACAGAAATTAATTGTATACTTGGATAAATGTCCCAAATATATAGTATTATAATTTTTGGTGACAGAAATATTGATATCAACAAAGAACACCTGAACAAATAAATGTAATCAATATGTTAAGATCACATGATATTTACTCTATTAATGATAAGCCAAAAAGACATTTTTTGATAATATTCTGACTAGTGTTCTAACTAATCAGTATGCAATACACATTTTATCTGACCATAATAAGGGCATTTGGTTAAAACTAAAAGCTAAAAGATCTTTAACACCAATCAAATTGAGTATATTAGGCTTTTCAGCGAGGAGAAACTTGATAACTTCAGAACACAGTTTAGGTTGACAAACTGAAATGACATTCTTCTTCACAATACTGATGTTGCAAATGCATTTATACTATTCATCGCCGCATTGT
Organism: Locusta migratoria; assembly: GCA_026315105.1. NCBI lineage: Eukaryota > Metazoa > Arthropoda > Insecta > Orthoptera > Acrididae > Locusta > Locusta migratoria. Next base: position 266,642,665 of record CM048745.1, on the reverse strand, counting down.
CAGACATTTTTGAAACTTGCTGCACTAAAATAATTAGGAAGAAAAAAGACCTGCCAAGAAACATAATCTTACATCTGTTCATGGCTGGTTCACAGATTACCTAAAAACACTGAGAACTCAATGATTTCCTATGGTAAATCAAGGAATAGCTGAGCAGGAAGAGCAAACTACAGAAGGTTAAAGAATAAACATAAGGCAAAGATCAGGTTAAGCAAGTGTAAAGTAAATTATGATTATATTTAAGATTCTGAAAATAATGTAAAGCAGCGTAGACTGTTATCAAAATTGATTTAAGTAGAACTGCAAACAATGACAAAATTAATTAATGTCATCACCCCAGATGAATTCAACAATTTCTTAATTAAAGTTGGGAATATGATGAAGCTGAATGCAACTAAACATAGCATTAAATATGAAAACTCAAATCGTAAAACACCAATCCTACAAAATTTTGAAACTGTATTTCACATCTTTAAATGGAAAGAGGTTAGAGTAATTGATATTAAAACTGCCATAGCAAAATTAAGTCATTCTAAATCAAGAGATACTTGTGGTCCCTCCAATTTTGTGATGAAAAAATTGTGGATGTACTGTAATAGTGGAGCCATTATGTTTTCTTATCAAGTAGATGTTTATTAGTGGCCTCATCGTTAAAAATGACTGTTGTTACCCCTTTGCACAAAAGAAAAGTGATTAGTCATCTCCTAATAATTGCTTACCAATATCTATTGTAGCCATACATTCAAAAGTAATAGAAATTTTGTAGAGCTCCAGATTAATCAACATTTTTCTCCAAAAAATAGTCTTTGTGAGTCACAGTATGGCTTCAGGTCTGGCTTGTCAGCAATAAAAGCAGTTGAAAATATTGTTTCATTTACACTTTCATCATTTGAATCTAAGGTATCTGTTAATGCTACCCTTGCAGATGTCAGCAAAGCATTTGACTCTGTCAGCCACAGAATTCTCCTAGAGAAACTCTACTGTTACTGATTCAGAGACTTAAAACTATCTCTGACCAGTTCCTATCTGCATAATAGAAAACAAATTGTGCAGTTTAACAAAATCAGATCAAATGTATTAGATATCACAGGGTTCTGTACTTTGTCCTCTTCTCTTCATTTCACATGTAAATGACTTTCCCAGTCCCATGTCATATAAATCCACAATTTATGTAGATGATACGTTACTTCTGGAAAAAAGAAGCAATAAAGCAACAAAACAGGGATCATATCGGTGCAGCCAACAAGAGGTTCCAAATGAATGAAATGAGCATTAACCATGAGTAAATTGTAAACATTCTCTTCAGTTTGTTTATTATAGATGATAATGACTGTTCCTCAGCTAAACTTCTTGGTATACATCTGGATGCTAAATTAACATGGAAAAGTCATACTGAATATATGTGTGCTAAGTTAGCATGAGTCACATAGTTACTAGATCAACGAAGGTCTTGTGTCTGTCCTAAAATATTGCTCAATGATTAGGCTACTAAGCATTTGTCACATCCACTTGAGTTACGGTGTTTTACTATTGGGAAACACCCATGGAGCTAAACACATTTTTATCAGGCAAAAGAAGGCAATGAGAAGCATCTGTGGCGTTAGACGTCATGCGTCTTGTAATCCATATTTGAAGAAACTAAAAAATACCAACTGTTATGCTCTTCTTTATGTCGAGTTGTCTGATAGCCTACACACAAAATTAAACATACATAGTCACAAATTACGACACACATTGTCATATTTGACTTCGCAGTTGCTAGGCTTGAAAAGATAAACTGGCCTTTAAGTTACCGAGTAAAATTCTGCTCGTTACATGGCTAACGACCAGTGAAGTGAGAATCTGTATCAAAATGGCAGGATTCCAAAGCGCTAAAATACAGCAATATATTCACATGAAAAGGCCTATTTATCGTTAACTGATAGTTAGCCGTGTAACGAGCAGAATTCTACTCGTTAACTGAACGGCCAGTTTGAGGTCTTTTAACGTCTGGTTAACTCTTAACGAAACATTGACAAACGCAGTAATCCGCTAACAAGTTAAAATCTTATCCGGAACTTAACGAGACATCGAACAAAATAACAGAAGCACTACATCTATGAAAAACTAGTGTGGAAAGCAGCTTTATTGGTAAATTGTATCGTCATATTTCTCGCCCCATCCATGTCAGTAGCGGTTAGATGAGTTTGTTAGATTGCAGATACACAACATAACCTTAAAAATATTTAAATACATAACTTAAAAATATTGTTGCGATATCAAAATACAAACTTATGGGTAACGACTAGTTAAGTGAGAATCGTTATGATGAAAATGGCTGGAATAAGATTTGGTTGACAATTACTATGATATCAATATTTTGGATGATCTAGAGGACATTGCCCCCATAAGGCGTCCTAGACGTATTTATGTTCGTCCAAATCATTTTGAATGCTGGGATGATGCAGAATTTGTTACGCAAATGTCGTTTTCGAAAAGCCATTTTGGGAATGCAGCATGAAAAACTCCACGACCATATGAAGAGTCGAACATATAGTTATGAATTTTGTAAATTATCTGTTGTAATACAAAACAGAATACATTATTTATGTGTGAAAAATTATTAATTCAGTATTTACTTATGCTTGTTGCACCTAATGTAAGCCCTAAAATGTGATTTCTTCCTCCAATCTATAGGAACAGTGCACTTTCGCCTATGTGCAATTTATTGCTTGCACTAACGTACTATGCAATTGGCAGTATATTATCGTATTAGACCCTAAGCAATTTTGCTGTCCTGCATGTTCCATGGACAGCATTGAATTCATTTGCCGCAATGTCGCTTCCTTTTCGTTCCATGTCGTAGCGTCGTTGTTTTTTTTTTACATTCCAATGTGTCATATTTCTCTATTAAGGACGCAAGACTCTCGCACTAATTGCTTGTAAGATTTGAGCTGCTTTCACGTTGGTTTGCCATAGCACCAAATAACAACTGTCTGCTAACCTCTTCCCTGATAGTCAAATATGGGGAACAGCTGCTTATTCAGACAGCACTTTCATTTGTTTCTATTGCCAACATAGTCGAAGATATCTTACCTCCTAGTTTTCTCCAGGTTAGCAAACGAGAGGTGTATCTGTAATGACAAACGAAGTGCACTTAACGAGCACATTTAACTGGACGTTAAAGGCATTGGAAGAAAAGCTGCATTTCCATACGAGAAAAATTGTGTGCAATAAGTAAATTTGTATTGCAATATCGAGTAAACTTCTACGTTTATCTGTTCATTTAGAGTAACACACGACTACACTTAAAAAATACAGTGTCCCAGCTATCTTGTCCACCCAAAATATCTCTGGAACAATAACAGCTATTGGAAAACGACTTTCACCGGTATCAATGTACGGCTGGGGCGCATGAACGTACATGTTTGTAAACATTCTATAACGAAAGCAAATGTGTTTTTTAACAGAAAGTTATGTTTTCTTAAATGAACACCCTACATTTTTTCTTCAGTAATCAATAGCATGACGAATCACATAAACAATGGCGTTGATTGCATCGCAATATTCCAATTATATCCCGAGATATTGTGACCCGAAGTTGACGCTTGAAAAACCAGAAATGCGCTGCTAGAGCACGTCCTGAGGCTCAGGCGTGAACCCCATGCTGCCCGTAATCGCGATGTTATTGACATGCGTAATCGCACTTCCATACTTACCAAGAGGTCCGAAACGAATAATACGGTCTGCTGCCATCCTGCATTAAAGTCGTACATTCCAGCAGGTATTTATCCCATAGGCTAGGGATGACGCGGTTCTGTAACATATCTGTGTACCGCAACATTAGTCACAAAGTTAATTTCGCTTATCGTTAATCCGTTACTAAAAAGGTAATGCCGTTCAATGTTAAAACTGTACTTTACTGTAGATCTGGCACAAGTGACAGTGAATCATTCACTCATAATGGTAAAATTCATTTTGTTGGTTTTAATGAAACGAGCAAGTGGACTAAGGGTTTTACCGTTGTTTAGGTAAAAATGTTTTGATTTGGGAAGTTAAAGTAAGACATATATGAAGGTAAACAAGTTTAACCAATTAGTTTTATTATCACAATATTATCAATGTTATGTTTATCTAATGCGTTACATGACAAATTGTTTCAAACAAATGTTTCTGAACATCATTGGGTAAAATCGCCCCTTGTAGAAACTTGCACTGTGATACCAGCACTACATAATAAAGATAGCGTTCACATATCATGCTCAAAGTGATAACCAGTGGCTTGCATACATAGGGTCACTGTGCGGATGAAGAATGCCCTACTTTGAGCTACTGTTTCCTCTTTGATGACAGTACAAGCATCAATAATGCGTTGCTTCATGTTCTCTGGTGTTGTTGGTTCATGTTGGTAACCAGCATACTTCACTGCTCCACAAAGAAAAAAAAATCCAGCGATGTAAGGTCCTCCAACTGTGTCACCACGTCCAATCCACCTACCAGGGAACTTACGATTCAGAAGTCGTCGTGCTCTTAAGTCGTTATGTGCAGGGCATCCGTCATGCTGATGACCACATGACCATTCTCCTGTTCAGAGGTACGGTGTCCAAGAGAACAGGAAGATTGTGTCGTATAAATCTGGAGTACTGTCTGCCATTTTGGACGCCATTTACAAAGAAAGGTCCGATAATGGTATCTCCAATAATCCCACACCAACATTCACTTACCACGGACGTTGATGCTCTATCTGACGGAGCCATTTTAGATTTTCTGCAGACCAATAATGCATATTCCTCATATTTACAATTCCTTTGTTGGGTTTTTCAAGCGTCAACTTCTCGTCGCAATATGTTGGGATGTAATTGGAATATTGCGATGCAATCAACGCCATTGTTTATGTCATTTGTCATGTTATGGATTTTGAAGAAAAATATAGGGTGTCCATTTAAAAAAAAAAACATAAGTTTGTGTTAAAAAACACATTTGCTTTCGTTTTAGAATGTTTCCAAATATGTACATTCATGGGCCCCAGCCGTACATTGATACCGGTGAAAGTCGTTTGCCAATAGTTGTTATTGTTCCAGAGATATTCTGGGTGGACAAGATAGATGGGACACCTAATGTGAAAGCAGGAACGTCACTTATTACAAAAGCAGTACATTTGGTATAGAGTTTAAATTTTACTTATCATCCTGGCAGCCTCGCGTGATGTTGGCAATCATGTGACGTTGGCATTAGTCAATCGCGTTACATTGGAAATGTTTTGACACAAAATCTTCGTTATATGAGGACAATTACTGAGCGAACAAGGGTACATACAAGAACCTGTCAACCACAGAGAAGGGAACAGATTATTAATTATTGAAGTAATAGACTGTACGAAACACCAATAAAGTTATTATATGCGGATTTCTAAGAATATAAACTTCATGCCAAATATTTTCTACCGTGTTCTTGTTGTTGCCAACATAACCATGTGAGGCCGTCGGTGTGGTAGGTAAAATTTTGCCGGTGTAGGAAATATATAACTGCCGCAGCATCTGAATAAAAGTTTAATTTTTCCTCCTGCAATTGCTGGCCTCGAACTATATGGTGCTGTATCAATACTTATACAGTACACATTGACCATGTTACAATAAGCACGTCCATACTATTACAAAATACACACTGTGTTTCGAAACCTCACACTGTACGGTTTCATTTGTCCCGAAACCGTAAGATGTTTCAGTTTCCCATTTCTATTACACTACAGTTTAACATGGGTTTTCATTTTTTAACTTCATTTTACGTCTGATCAGTATGTTTCAAACAACAAGGATGGCGTTAAGAAACTATAACGGTACTCATTGTCATCAAATTAAGGAAAGAAAGGCACCAAAAGACAGCGGTGTGTAAAGTGAATCTGACTGTACTTCCATCGCACAGGCAGAACCATGTAAGTTTATCGGAATGTATTTCGACAAAACTTTTTTATACATTTTGAAATAGTGAACTATCCTGCTTGCACATAAATCAATCAGTGAACTTATTCAAAATATTCAGGCCACGGTGTTGTGGAAACGTTGTGCGCGCATTTTTAAGCACTAGAATATATATTCTTCTGAAAAAATGTAACCGACAGGCAGAGAAGGATTCCACAGCAAAATGCGGTAGTAAAAGTATTGTCATGATGAATGCAGTTACTATGTAGGTAAAGTACCTTTAAAATTTTTAGACAACTTAATTTTTAATTTTGCAATTTTTATTATTTGCTTTAGTGGCCTAAATAACTAAAGTACAAATTTGTAGTTTAATAAGTACAAATTCTTCAAATCATATATGTTAACTTAAATGACTTGAAGTCTCTTTGACAAAACTTAGCACGAGCAATTTTACTACTACTTCGCTCAAAAATAAAAGGTCTTGAACTCGATCTGAGATTACCAATTTTTCCTTAACATTCGCAGTAGAAGTAATGAAACGATTAAAAACCTTGGTTCATTGTTTACTTAATGTACTATCCTAACACTTAGATGTTAAGACCGGTTGCCTTCATCATAAATGCTAATTTGACAGATCCGCCCATAGCGCTGCTATGGCGAGAATAGGCCTACTATGGCGGTACTCTCCCAATACAGGGCTCTAGGAGGCAGTAAAGTATGGCCATCCTTTTCCGCACCGCTTGCCGCCATCTGCAGATCGTGATTGGCTGAAACCGAGTCACATGGTTCTTTCCGCCATCTTGGTCCTATACGTTGCTTGGCTGCCATGAGAAGTCTTGTGAATATTCTTATGTTTTGGTTTGAATAATGCCACAGTGTTGTACTTTTGGGTGTTTTTAAGAAGCGAAGAAAGAAGGTAAACATTATAGTACTTCCATTAGGTATAAGAAATGCAGGATGATGAACAGCCTGGCTGATGAAAGTCGTCAGAGGAAACTAAGAGTTCAGAAACGATCTTCGGTTGTTGTGTTGTGATGATTTTAATTCATAATGTAAATTAATAGAGTAAAGATTCACTGAAGAATGGATCACGTAGCAGATACCTATATATCTTTAACTTGAATAAATTTGTGAAGAAAACTCCTGCACAATGTCGTGAAGTTAAATTATTCACGCGTCGTTGATTTTATCTGCAGGTAGTTGTCAAAAATACCCTTTTTTTATTTTACATATTAGTGAGTGAACTAGATTCCCGTTTAGATGTGAAATTAACATACAGTTCCTGAAACAAGCTTTTCTCATTCGTTTTCATGTGTTAGTGTGTCATATGAGGAAACAAAGAATTTAAATAAGTCAAATATTAGACATTCAAATGTAGTTGGCTTTGTAAAGACACCTTTTCTGGCTCTGACATGTAGTGGGTATCTCCTTGCATTTTTCGTAGTTCATGTGAGATATAAGTACATAATAAGCAAGAAAATACTCATCAAAGACTTTTCCATGATCTCAATTACACTATGTTCCGATGACGACATGTTCGTGGTCTATTGAAATATTTGGCTACGGTACAAGTCAATCTGAATTTATAGGTGAACTCTTTAGATATAGAGCCACAAACCAGTTTTCTTAAAATCGGACGATAAGTATTCCGTAGAGCAGCCAGGTCCGCATGAACAGAAGTACGCGAAGTTCCCGCATCTGTCCGTCGGATATAACAGCCTGTATCTCGAGAATGAGAAGGGTTATCGTTTTGCTCTGAACCTTAAATAAAATTTCGATAACTTTCCTACATTTCGTCTGCAGCAATGTATGAGCTAACATCAACCATACGCAAAGTCTACGCAATGCGACTTTTCCTCTGCAAACTCTTCAAAATTTTGCGCAGTAGTTTACTTAATTTGATGTAGCACGGAAACTATAAGTAAAAATAAAAAGAAATTGAGATCATTATCGAGAGAATTTATCACACTATAACACGTGAAAAAATTAATTTTTTTTATTGAATGGTTTTCTCAAAATCGGTTGGTAAGTATTGTTAAGCGCTCGGAACGTTGTAGCGGTGGGCGTGTAAGCAGCAACGCAATAGGCCCAGCATGGCTGCCGCTGCAGGCTGGCCCAGTGTGCTCAATACTACTTTTTATTCTCCGAGGACGTATAGATTTGTACGCTCTATGTTTCTGCTACCACACCCCAGTGTTCTTCGTGGCTGCGTCTCCTCAGGGAACTGTGAACCTGGCTGGCTACATGAAGTTTTTAACTATTTAAAACATAATGCCAGTGACAAAGAATATCTTAGAGAGTGTGAGCTTATTTTTTACAGTATGTCCATTAGGAAGCAGCTAGTTTGGAACAATAGTAAAAAAGTTTATGCAGGCTATGTTGACATGGGTAGCATTGTGAATGTAGATGCTGAAGAGCTGGCTACAGAAGCCTTAGTTTTTCAGATTGTTTCATATACAGAGAAATTTAAGTGCCCAATTGCATATTTCTTTGTGAACAAACTCTCAGCAGATTTAATGACTGAAATTGTGCGAGTATGTATATTGAAATTGTTTTCTGTTGGTGTTCTTGTGAGGTCAGTGACGTGTGATGGTGCTGCTGTCAATATTCAGACTCTAAAGAATCTTGTGTGCTCACTGAATCAAGACAATTTTACACCCTATTTCAAACATCCTGCAAATAACAGCAATGTTCATGCAATCCTTGATGCTTGTCATATGCTGAAGCTAGTGCGCAATGCTTTAGCCGAGAAAAAGATTATTAACTGTGAAACTGGGGATGTGAAGTGGGACTTGATTTTGAATTTGCATCATCTGCAAGAGAGTGAGTCCTTAAAATTTGCCAACTCACTTTCAGGTTCACATGTAAATTTTTATAACAAAAAAATGAATGTATCATTAGCAGCTCAAACAATGAGCTCCAGTGTTGCTGATGCTATAGAATTTCTGGAGAGTGCTCAGCATCCAGATTTTCAGGACACTTCTGCCACTGTAGAGTTCATCAGAATTATTGACAAACTGTTTGATGTGTGTAACTCCCGTAATGTGCATGCTAAGGGCTTCAAACAACCACTAAGAGCTGAAAATTGGAATTATTGGGAAGAATTTTTTTGCCATGCAGAAAACTTTCTTCAGACATTAAAGATTGATGGTGTGTGCGCACTGTTACATCCACGAAAAACGTTTGTATTAGGATTTTTAATGTATATACATAGTATTAGAAGCCTCTCTCAGGAGTTTCTGTTTCGGGATACTCAACCACTAAAATATCTTTTAACATAAAAACTATCTCAAAACCACATTGAGCTCTTTTTTTCTTGTATCAGATCTAGATTTGGTTGGAACAATAATCCAACAAAATTACAGTTCCAGTCTGCACTGAGAACAGTGTTGCTGAAGAACAATGTTACTGCAAGTGACAAAAGCAATGTAGATGACATTGAAAAAGTGAGTTCTTTTAGTGTTTGTGACTTCATGTGCCATAAGAAACAAACTGATGAGTTCATTTGTGCTGATAAAGATCTGTCTTACTTTGAAGCTCTTGATTCAGCACTACTCAGTGAATACCAGGACAATATTCTTTATTATATATCAGGCTATGTCGTTAGAAAGGTTTTGCAAATGTTAAGGTGTGCTGAGTGCAAAGACCTCATTAGTGTTCCTTACATGTGCTCAGATGATCACACATACTGCAAAACACCTGTGTCAAATCCAGCTGCTTTTTCTGTCAAAGATAATAGGGGTGGTTTGCAGTACCCATCTGTAGCAGTATTCAAAATAGTGCAGCACACAGAAAAATGCTTTCGTGCTGCTTTATTGTCATATACTTTGAACTCAAACACATTTTATCACAGAATTATTAATGCTGTATGTAGTTACTTTGGGGAACAAGGCAAAGTATTTAGTAAAGTACATTCAGTAGCCTCTGCCATTGATTGTGAAGACTTGCATGAATCACAGTTGATAAGTATTACTACAGTGAACCTTCAAATCAGACTCAAGGCTCACACCAAAAGAGCTACAGCTGCTGCACAGGGCAAGTATTCTGGCATGAGGCAACGACTAGGAAAGATAATTACATTTGCCAATGTATGACATGTCTTTTGTATTGATTCCCACAAACAATAAATAGAAAATAAAAGTGTAATGTGTACATGTTATTAATTTAACAACCTTCATCCTTTCCTAAAATTGTCTGTATACCGTTAACATGTTTCCCTCAGTTAGTTGTATTAGAATGATCAACAAAGCAAATGATTTAGTTGTTTTGTTGCTTAATGATGTATACACAAATTCAATTATCTTCTTAAGCATAGAGAGAAGAAAGTGTTTTCCATCCCATGTGGTGGTGTGTGACAGTTCAATACACATCTGGTGGAATAATTATAATAAGAAATTTCTCATGCCAACATTTTGTTAATTTTGTGTTACTGTATAGCCTTGTCATTCATGAGGTGGTTTGCTGTACCCATCAGTAGCAGTATTTAAGGTAGTACAGCACATAGAAAAATGCTGTCATTCTACTTTAGTGTCTTATACATTAAATTCAGACAGTTTTATAACAGAATTATTAATTATGTTTGTTGTTACTTTCAGTAACAAGCTAATGTATTTAGTAAAGCACATCCAGTGATTGTTACATGAATCACAGTTGATAAGAAATAGTGCTACAGTGTACCTACAAATCAGATTAAAGGCTCACACGAAAAAAGCTACAGCTGCTCCACAGGGCAAGTATTTGCCAATGTATGACATGTCAGTTGTATTAAATGCCACAAAACGATAAATAGAAAATAAAATGTAACGTTTACATGTCACTGACAACCTGCATCTTTTACCAAAATCGTCTCTACAGTGTTAACATTTTTTTTTTTTTTTTTTTTTTTTTAGGTTCCTTGATCTAGAATGAGCAACAAAGCAAATGATTTAGTTGTTTTGTTGCTTAATGATGTATACACAAATTCAATTATCTTCTTAAGCATAGAGAGAAGAAAGTGTTTTCCATCCCATGTGGTGGTGTGTGACAGTTCAATACACATCTGGTGGAATAATTATAATAAGAAATTTCTCATGCCAACATTTTGTTAATTTTGTGTTACTGTATAGCCTTGTCATTCATGAGGTGGTTTGCTGTACCCATCAGTAGCAGTAATTAAGGTAGTACAGTACATAGAAAAATGCTGTCATTCTACTTTAGTGTCTTATACATTAAATTCAGACAGTTTTATAACAGAATTATTAATTATGTTTGTTGTTACTTTCAGTAACAAGCTAATGTATTTAGTAAAGCACATCCAGTGATTGTTACATGAATCACAGTTGATAAGAAATAGTGCTACAGTGTACCTCCAAATCAGATTAAAGGCTCACACGAAAAAAGCTACAGCTGCTCCACAGGGCAAGTATTTGCCAATGTATGACATGTCAGTTGTATTAAATGCCACAAAACGATAAATAGAAAATAAAATGTAACGTTTACATGTCACTGACAACCTGCATCTTTTACCAAAATCGTCTCTACAGTGTTAACATTTTTTTTTTTTTTAGGTTACTTGATCTAGAATGAGCAACAAAGCAAAATGATTTAGTTGTTTTGTTGCTTAATGATGTATACACAAATTCAATTATCTTCTTAAGCATAGAGAGAAGAAAGTGTTTTCCATCCCATGTGGTGTGTGTGACAGTTCAATACACATCTGGTGGAATAATTATAATAAGAAATTTCTCATGCCAACATTTTGTTAATTTTGTGTTACTGTATAGCCTTGTCATTCATGAGGTGGTTTGCTGTACCCATCAGTAGCACTAATTAAGGTAGTACTGCACATAGAAAAATTCTGTCATTCTACTTTAGTGTCTTATACATTAAATTCAGACAGTTTTATAACAGAATTATTAATTATGTTTGTTGTTACTTTCAGTAACAAGCTAATGTATTTAGTAAAGCACATCCAGTGATTGTTACATGAATCACAGTTGATAAGAAATAGTGCTACAGTGTACCTCCAAATCAGATTAAAGGCTCACACGAAAAAAGCTACAGCTGCTCCACAGGGCAAGTATTTGCCAATGTATGACATGTCAGTTGTATTAAATGCCACAAAACGATAAATAGAAAATAAAATGTAACGTTTACATGTCACTGACAACCTGCATCTTTTACCAAAATCGTCTCTACAGTGTTAACATTTTTTTTTTTTTTTTTTTTTAGGTTACTTGATCTAGAATAAGCGACAAAGCAAATGATTTAGTTGTTTTGTTGCTTAATGATGTATACACAAATTCAATTATCTTCTTAAGCATAGAGAGAAGAAAGTGTTTTCCATCCCATGTGGTGTGTGTGACAGTTCAATACACATCTGGTGGAATAATTATAATAAGAAATTTCTCATGCCAACATTTTGTTAATTTTGTGTTACTGTATAGCCTTGTCATTCATGAGGTGGTTTGCTGTACCCAACAGTAGCAGTAATTAAGGTAGTACAGCACATAGAAAAATGCTGTCATTCTACTTTAGTGTCTTATACATTAAATTCAGACAGTTTTATAACAGAATTATTAATTATGTTTGTTGTTACTTTCAGTAACAAGCTAATGTATTTAGTAAAGCACATCCAGTGATTGTTACATGACTCACAGTTGATAAGAAATAGTGCTACAGTGTACCTCCAAAGCAGATTAAAGGCTCACACGAAAAAAGCTACAGCTGCTCCACAGGGCAAGTATTTGCCAATGTATGACATGTCAGTTGTATTAAATGCCACAAAACGATAAATAGAAAATAAAATGTAACGTTTACATGTCACTGACAACCTGCATCTTTTACCAAAATCGTCTCTACAGTGTTAACATTTTTTTTTTTTTTTTTTTTTTAGGTTACTTGTTCTAGAATGAGCAACAAAGCAAATGATTTAGTTGTTTTGTTGCTTAATGATGTATACACAAATTCAATTATCTTCTTAAGCATAGAGAGAAGAAAGTGTTTTCCATCCCATGTGGTGTGTGTGACAGTTCAATACACATCTGGTGGAATAATTATAATAAGAAATTTCTCATGCCAACATTTTGTTAATTTTGTGTTACTGTATAGCCTTGTCATTCATGAGGTGGTTTGCTGTACCCATCAGTAGCAGTAATTAAGGTAGTACAGTACATAGAAAAATGCTGTCATTCTACTTTAGTGTCTTATACATTAAATTCAGACAGTTTTATAACAGAATTATTAATTATGTTTGTTGTTACTTTCAGTAACAAGCTAATGTATTTAGTAAAGCACATCCAGTGATTGTTACATGAATCACAGTTGATAAGAAATAGTGCTACAGTGTACCTCCAAATCAGATTAAAGGCTCACACGAAAAAAGCTACAGCTGCTCCACAGGGCAAGTATTTGCCAATGTATGACATGTCAGTTGTATTAAATGCCACAAAACGATAAATAGAAAATAAAATGTAACGTTTACATGTCACTGACAACCTGCATCTTTTACCAAAATCGTCTCTACAGTGTTAACATTTTTTTTTTTTTTTTTTTTAGGTTACTTGATCTAGAATGAGCAACAAAGCAAATGATTTAGTTGTTTTGTTGCTTAATGATGTATACACAAATTCAATTATCTTCTTAAGCATAGAGAGAAGAAAGTGTTTTCCATCCCATGTGGTGGTGTGTGACAGTTCAATACACATCTGGTGGAATAATTATAATAAGAAATTTCTCATGCCAACATTTTGTTAATTTTGTGTTACTGTATAGCCTTGTCATTCATGAGGTGGTTTGCTGTACCCATCAGTAGCAGTAATTAAGGTAGTACAGTACATAGAAAAATGCTGTCATTCTACTTTAGTGTCTTATACATTAAATTCAGACAGTTTTATAACAGAATTATTAATTATGTTTGTTGTTACTTTCAGTAACAAGCTAATGTATTTAGTAAAGCACATCCAGTGATTGTTACATGAATCACAGTTGATAAGAAATAGTGCTACAGTGTACCTCCAAATCAGATTAAAGGCTCACACGAAAAAAGCTACAGCTGCTCCACAGGGCAAGTATTTGCCAATGTATGACATGTCAGTTGTATTAAATGCCACAAAACGATAAATAGAAAATAAAATGTAACGTTTACATGTCACTGACAACCTGCATCTTTTACCAAAATCGTCTCTACAGTGTTAACATTTTTTTTTTTTTAGGTTACTTGATCTAGAATGAGCAACAAAGCAAATGATTTAGTTGTTTTGTTGCTTAATGATGTATACACAAATTCAATTATCTTCTTAAGCATAGAGAGAAGAAAGTGTTTTCCATCCCATGTGGTGTGTGTGACAGTTCAATACACATCTGGTGGAATAATTATAATAAGAAATTTCTCATGCCAACATTTTGTTAATTTTGTGTTACTGTATAGCCTTGTCATTCATGAGGTGGTTTGCTGTACCCATCAGTAGCACTAATTAAGGTAGTACAGCACATAGAAAAATGCTGTCATTCTACTTTAGTGTCTTATACATTAAATTCAGACAGTTTTATAACAGAATTATTAATTATGTTTGTTGTTACTTTCAGTAACAAGCTAATGTATTTAGTAAAGCACATCCAGTGATTGTTACATGAATCACAGTTGATAAGAAAAAGTGCTACAGTGTACCTCCAAATCAGATTAAAGGCTCACACGAAAAAAGCTACAGCTGCTCCACAGGGCAAGTATTTGCCAATGCATGACATGTCAGTTGTATTAAATGCCACAAAACGATAAATAGAAAATAAAATGTAACGTTTACATGTCACTGACAACCTGCATCTTTTACCAAAATCGTCTCTAAAGTGTTAACATTTTTTTTTTTTAGGTTACTTGATCTAGAATGAGCAACAAAGCAAATGATTTAGTTGTTTTGTTGCTTAATGATGTATACACAAATTCAATTATCTTCTTAAGCATAGAGAGAAGAAAGTGTTTTCCATCCCATGTGGTGTGTGTGACAGTTCAATACACATCTGGTGGAATAATTATAATAAGAAATTTCTCATGCCAACATTTTGTTAATTTTGTGTTACTGTATAGCCTTGTCATTCATGAGGTGGTTTGCTGTACCCATCAGTAGCAGTAATTAAGGTAGTACAGCACATAGAAAAATGCTGTCATTCTACTTTAGTGTCTTATACATTAAATTCAGACAGTTTTATAACAGAATTATTAATTATGTTTGTTGTTACTTTCAGTAACAAGCTAATGTATTTAGTAAAGCACATCCAGTGATTGTTACATGAATCACAGTTGATAAGAAATAGTGCTACAGTGTACCTCCAAATCAGATTAAAGGCTCACACGAAAAAAGCTACAGCTGCTCCACAGAGCAAGTGTTTGCCAATGTATGACATGTCAGTTGTATTAAATGCCACAAAACGATAAATAGAAAATAAAATGTAACGTTTACATGTCACTGACAACCTGCATCTTTTACCAAAATCGTCTCTACAGTGTTAACATTTTTTTTTTTTTTTAGGTTACTTGATCTAGAATGAGCAACAAAGCAAATGATTTAGTTGTTTTGTTGCTTAATGATGTATACACAAATTCAATTATCTTCTTAAGCATAGAGAGAAGAAAGTGTTTTCCATCCCATGTGGTGGTGTGTGACAGTTCAATACACATCTGGTGGAATAATTATAATAAGAAATTTCTCATGCCAACATTTTGTTAATTCTGTGTTACTGTATAGCCTTGTCATTCATGAGGTGGTTTGCTGTACCCATCAGTAGCAGTAATTAAGGTAGTACAGTACATAGAAAAATGCTGTCATTCTACTTTAGTGTCTTATACATTAAATTCTGACAGTTTTATAACAGAATTATTAATTATGTTTGTTGTTACTTTCAGTAACAAGCTAATGTATTTAGTAAAGCACATCCAGTGATTGTTACATGAATCACAGTTGATAAGAAATAGTGCTACAGTGTACCTCCAAATCAGATTAAAGGCTCACACGAAAAAAGCTACAGCTGCTCCACAGGGCAAGTATTTGCCAATGTATGACATGTCAGTTGTATTAAATGCCACAAAACGATAAATAGAAAATAAAATGTAACGTTTACATGTCACTGACAACCTGCATCTTTTACCAAAATCGTCTCTACAGTGTTAACATTTTTTTTTTTTTTTAGGTTACTTGATCTAGAATGAGCAACAAAGCAAAATGATTTAGTTGTTTTGTTGCTTAATGATGTATACACAAATTCAATTATCTTCTTAAGCATAGAGAGAAGAAAGTGTTTTCCATCCCATGTGGTGTGTGTGACAGTTCAATACACATCTGGTGGAATAATTATAATAAGAAATTTCTCATGCCAACATTTTGTTAATTTTGTGTTACTGTATAGCCTTGTCATTCATGAGGTGGTTTGCTGTACCCATCAGTAGCACTAATTAAGGTAGTACTGCACATAGAAAAATTCTGTCATTCTACTTTAGTGTCTTATACATTAAATTCAGACAGTTTTATAACAGAATTATTAATTATGTTTGTTGTTACTTTCAGTAACAAGCTAATGTATTTAGTAAAGCACATCCAGTGATTGTTACATGAATCACAGTTGATAAGAAATAGTGCTACAGTGTACCTCCAAATCAGATTAAAGGCTCACACGAAAAAAGCTACAGCTGCTCCACAGGGCAAGTATTTGCCAATGTATGACATGTCAGTTGTATTAAATGCCACAAAACGATAAATAGAAAATAAAATGTAACGTTTACATGTCACTGACAACCTGCATCTTTTACCAAAATCGTCTCTACAGTGTTAACATTTTTTTTTTTTTTTTTTTTTTTTTTTAGGTTTGTTGATCTAGAATAAGCGACAAAGCAAATGATTTAGTTGTTTTGTTGCTTAATGATGTATACACAAATTCAATTATCTTCTTAAGCATAGAGAGAAGAAAGTGTTTTCCATCCCATGTGGTGTGTGTGACAGTTCAATACACATCTGGTGGAATAATTATAATAAGAAATTTCTCATGCCAACATTTTGTTAATTTTGTGTTACTGTATAGCCTTGTCATTCATGAGGTGGTTTGCTGTACCCATCAGTAGCAGTAATTAAGGTAGTACAGCACATAGAAAAATGCTGTCATTCTACTTTAGTGTCTTATACATTAAATTCAGACAGTTTTATAACAGAATTATTAATTATGTTTGTTGTTACTTTCAGTAACAAGCTAATGTATTTAGTAAAGCACATCCAGTGATTGTTACATGAATCACAGTTGATAAGAAATAGTGCTACAGTGTACCTCCAAATCAGATTAAAGGCTCACACGAAAAAAGCTACAGCTGCTCCACAGGGCAAGTATTTGCCAATGTATGACATGTCAGTTGTATTAAATGCCACAAAACGATAAATAGAAAATAAAATGTAACGTTTACATGTCACTGACAACCTGCATCTTTTACCAAAATCGTCTCTACAGTGTTAACATTTTTTTTTTTTTTTTTTAGGTTACTTGATCTAGAATGAGCAACAAAGCAAATGATTTAGTTGTTTTGTTGCTTAATGATGTATACACAAATTCAATTATCTTCTTAAGCATAGAGAGAAGAAAGTGTTTTCCATCCCATGTGGTGGTGTGTGACAGTTCAATACACATCTGGTGGAATAATTATAATAAGAAATTTCTCATGCCAACATTTTGTTAATTTTGTGTTACTGTATAGCCTTGTCATTCATGAGGTGGTTTGCTGTACCCATCAGTAGCAGTAATTAAGGTAGTACAGCACATAGAAAAATGCTGTCATTCTACTTTAGTGTCTTATACATTAAATTCAGACAGATTTATAACAGAATTATTAATTATGTTTGTTGTTACTTTCAGTAACAAGCTAATGTATTTAGTAAAGCACATCCAGTGATTGTTACATGAATCACAGTTGATAAGAAATAGTGCTACAGTGTACCTCCAAATCAGATTAAAGGCTCACACGAAAAAAGCTACAGCTGCTCCACAGGGCAAGTATTTGCCAATGTATGACATGTCAGTTGTATTAAATGCCACAAAACGATAAATAGAAAATAAAATGTAACGTTTACATGTCACTGACAACCTGCATCTTTTACCAAAATCGTCTCTACAGTGTCAACATTTTTTTTTTTTTTTTTTTAGGTTACTTGATCTAGAATGAGCAACAAAGCAAATGATTTAGTTGTTTTGTTGCTTAATGATGTATACACAAATTCAATTATCTTCTTAAGCATAGAGAGAAGAAAGTGTTTTCCATCCCATGTGGTGGTGTGTGACAGTTCAATACACATCTGGTGGAATAATTATAATAAGAAATTTCTCATGCCAACATTTTGTTAATTTTGTGTTACTGTATAGCCTTGTCATTCATGAGGTGGTTTGCTGTACCCATCAGTAGCAGTAATTAAGGTAGTACAGCACATAGAAAAATGCTGTCATTCTACTTTAGTGTCTTATACATTAAATTCAGACAGTTTTATAACAGATTTATTAATTATGTTTGTTGTTACTTTCAGTAACAAGCTAATGTATTTAGTAAAGCACATCCAGTGATTGTTACATGAATCACAGTTGATAAGAAATAGTGCTACAGTGTACCTCTAAATCAGATTAAAGGCTCACACGAAAAAAGCTACAGCTGCTCCACAGGGCAAGTATTTGCCAATGTATGACATGTCAGTTGTATTAAATGCCACAAAACGATAAATAGAAAATAAAATGTAACGTTTACATGTCACTGACAACCTGCATCTTTTACCAAAATCGTCTCTACAGTGTTAACATTTTTTTTTTTTTTTTAGGTTACTTGTTCTAGAATGAGCAACAAAGCAAATGATTTAGTTGTTTTGTTGCTTAATGATGTATACACAAATTCAATTATCTTCTTAAGCATAGAGAGAAGAAAGTGTTTTCCATCCCATGTGGTGTGTGTGACAGTTCAATACACATCTGGTGGAATAATTATAATAAGAAATTTCTCATGCCAACATTTTGTTAATTTTGTGTTACTGTATAGCCTTGTCATTCATGAGGTGGTTTGCTGTACCCATCAGTAGCAGTAATTAAGGTAGTACAGCACATAGAAAAATGCTGTCATTCTACTTTAGTGTCTTATACATTAAATTCAGACAGTTTTATAACAGAATTATTAATTATGTTTGTTGTTACTTTCAGTAACAAGCTAATGTATTTAGTAAAGCACATCCAGTGATTGTTACATGAATCACAGTTGATAAGAAATAGTGCTACAGTGTACCTCCAAATCAGATTAAAGGCTCACACGAAAAAAGCTACAGCTGCTCCACAGGGCAAGTATTTGCCAATGCATGACATGTCAGTTGTATTAAATGCCACAAAACGATAAATAGAAAATAATATGTAACGTTTACATGTCACTGACAACCTGCATCTTTTACCAAAATCGTCTCTAAAGTGTTAACATTTTTTTTTTTTTTTTTAGGTTACTTGATCTAGAATGAGCAACAAAGCAAATGATTTAGTTGTTTTGTTGCTTAATGATGTATACACAAATTCAATTATCTTCTTAAGCATAGAGAGAAGAAAGTGTTTTCCATCCCATGTGGTGTGTGTGACAGTTCAATACACATCTGGTGGAATAATTATAATAAGAAATTTCTCATGCCAACATTTTGTTAATTTTGTGTTACTGTATAGCCTTGTCATTCATGAGGTGGTTTGCTGTACCCATCAGTAGCAGTAATTAAGGTAGTACAGCACATAGAAAAATGCTGTCATTCTACTTTAGTGTCTTATATATTAAATTCAGACAGTTTTATAACAGAATTATTAATTATGTTTGTTGTTACTTTCAGTAACAAGCTAATGTATTTAGTAAAGCACATCCAGTGATTGTTACATGAATCACAGTTGATAAGAAATAGTGCTACAGTGTACCTCCAAATCAGATTAAAGGCTCACACGAAAAAAGCTACAGCTGCTCCACAGGGCAAGTATTTGCCAATGTATGACATGTCAGTTGTATTAAATGCCACAAAACGATAAATAGAAAATAAAATGTAACGTTTACATGTCACTGACAACCTGCATCTTTTACCAAAATCGTCTCTACAGTGTTAACATTTTTTTTTTTTTTTTTTTTTTATGTTACTTGATCTAGAATGAGCAACAAAGCAAATGATTTAGTTGTTTTGTTGCTTAATGATGTATACACAAATTCAATTATCTTCTTAAGCATAGAGAGAAGAAAGTGTTTTCCATCCCATGTGGTGTGTGTGACAGTTCAATACACATCTGGTGGAATAATTATAATAAGAAATTTCTCATGCCAACATTTTGTTAATTTTGTGTTACTGTATAGCCTTGTCATTCATGAGGTGGTTTGCTGTACCCATCAGTAGCAGTAATTAAGGTAGTACAGCACATAGAAAAATGCTGTCATTCTACTTTAGTGTCTTATACATTAAATTCAGACAGTTTTATAACAGAATTATTAATTATGTTTGTTGTTACTTTCAGTAACAAGCTGATGTATTTAGTAAAGCACATCCAGTGATTGTTACATGAATCACAGTTGATAAGAAATAGTGCTACAGTGTACCTCCAAATCAGATTAAAGGCTCACACGAAAAAAGCTACAGCTGCTCCACAGGGCAAGTATTTGCCAATGTATGACATGTCAGTTGTATTAAATTCCACAAAACGATAAATAGAAAATAAAATGTAACGTTTACATGTCACTGACAACCTGCATCTTTTACCAAAATCGTCTCTACAGTGTTAACATTTTTTTTTTTTAGGTTACTTGATCTAGAATGAGCAACAAAGCAAATGATTTAGTTGTTTTGTTGCTTAATGATGTATACACAAATTCAATTATCTTCTTAAGCATAGAGAGAAGAAAGTGTTTTCCATCCCATGTGGTGTGTGTGACAGTTCAATACACATCTGGTGGAATAATTATAATAAGAAATTTCTCATGCCAACATTTTGTTAATTTTGTGTTACTGTATAGCCTTGTCATTCATGAGGTGGTTTGCTGTACCCATCAGTAGCAGTAATTAAGGTAGTACAGCACATAGAAAAATGCTGTCATTCTACTTTAGTGTCTTATACATTAAATTCAGACAGTTTTATAACAGAATTATTAATTATGTTTGTTGTTACTTTCAGTAACAAGCTAATGTATTTAGTAAAGCACATCCAGTGATTGTTACATGAATCACAGTTGATAAGAAATAGTGCTACAGTGTACCTCCAAATCAGATTAAAGGCTCACACGAAAAAAGCTACAGCTGCTCCACAGGGCAAGTATTTGCCAATGTATGACATGTCAGTTGTATTAAATGCCACAAAACGATAAATAGAAAATAAAATGTAACGTTTACATGTCACTGACAACCTGCATCTTTTACCAAAATCGTCTCTACAGTGTTAACATTTTTTTTTTTTTTTTTTTTTTAGGTTACTTGATCTAGAATGAGCAACAAAGCAAATGATTTAGTTGTTTTGTTGCTTAATGATGTATACACAAATTCAATTATCTTCTTAAGCATAGAGAGAAGAAAGTGTTTTCCATCCCATGTGGTGTGTGTGACAGTTCAATACACATCTGGTGGAATAATTATAATAAGAAATTTCTCATGCCAACATTTTGTTAATTTTGTGTTACTGTATAGCCTTGTCATTCATGAGGTGGTTTGCTGTACCCATCAGTAGCAGTAATTAAGGTAGTACAGCACATAGAAAAATGCTGTCATTCTACTTTAGTGTCTTATACATTAAATTCAGACAGTTTTATAACAGAATTATTAATTATGTTTGTTGTTACTTTCAGTAACAAGCTAATGTATTTAGTAAAGCACATCCAGTGATTGTTACATGAATCACAGTTGATAAGAAATAGTGCTACAGTGTACCTCCAAATCAGATTAAAGGCTCACACGAAAAAAGCTACAGCTGCTCCACAGGGCAAGTATTTGCCAATGTATGACATGTCAGTTGTATTAAATGCCACAAAACGATAAATAGAAAATAAAATGTAACGTTTACATGTCACTGACAACCTGCATCTTTTACCAAAATCGTCTCTACAGTGTTAACTTTTTTTTTTTTTTTATGTTACTTGATCTAGAATGAGCAACAAAGCAAATGATTTAGTTGTTTTGTTGCTTAATGATGTATACACAAATTCAATTATCTTCTTAAGCATAGAGAGAAGAAAGTGTTTTCCATCCCATGTGGTGGTGTGTGACAGTTCAATACACATCTGGTGGAATAATTATAATAAGAAATTTCTCATGCCAACATTTTGTTAATTTTGTGTTACTGTATAGCCTTGTCATTCATGAGGTGGTTTGCTGTACCCATCAGTAGCAGTAATTAAGGTAGTACAGCACATAGAAAAATGCTGTCATTCTACTTTAGTGTCTTATACATTAAATTCAGACAGTTTTATAACAGAATTATTAATTATGTTTGTTGTTACTTTCAGTAACAAGCTAATGTATTTAGTAAAGCACATCCAGTGATTGTTACATGAATCACAGTTGATAAGAAATAGTGCTACAGTGTACCTCCAAATCAGATTAAAGGCTCACACGAAAAAAGCTACAGCTGCTCCACAGGGCAAGTATTTGCCAGTGTATGACATGTCAGTTGTATTAAATGCCACAAAACGATAAATAGAAAATAAAATGTAACGTTTACATGTCACTGACAACCTGCATCTTTTACCAAAATCGTCTCTACAGTGTTAACATTTTTTTTTCTTTTTTTTAGGTTACTTGATCTAGAATGAGCAACAAAGCAAATGATTTAGTTGTTTTGTTGCTTAATGATGTATACACAAATTCAATTATCTTCTTAAGCATAGAGAGAAGAAAGTGTTTTCCATCCCATGTGGTGGTGTGTGACAGTTCAATACACATCTGGTGGAATAATTATAATAAGAAATTTCTCATGCCAACATTTTGTTAATTTTGTGTTACTGTATAGCCTTGTCATTCATGAGGTGGTTTGCTGTACCCATCAGTAGCAGTAATTAAGGTAGTACAGCACATAGAAAAATGCTGTCATTCTACTTTAGTGTCTTATACATTAAATTCAGACAGTTTTATAACAGAATTATTAATTATGTTTGTTGTTACTTTCAGTAACAAGCTAATGTATTTAGTAAAGCACATCCAGTGATTGTTACATGAATCACAGTTGATAAGAAATAGTGCTACAGTGTACCTCCAAAGCAGATTAAAGGCTCACACGAAAAAAGCTACAGCTGCTCCACAGGGCAAGTATTTGCCAATGTATGACATGTCAGTTGTATTAAATGCCACAAAACGATAAATAGAAAATAAAATGTAACGTTTACATGTCACTGACAACCTGCATCTTTTACCAAAATCGTCTCTACAGTGTTAACATTTTTTTTTTTTAGGTTACTTGATCTAGAATGAGCAACAGAGCAAATGATTTAGTTGTTTTGTTGCTTAATGATGTATACACAAATTCAATTATCTTCTTAAGCATAGAGAGAAGAAAGTGTTTTCCATCCCATGTGGTGTGTGTGACAGTTCAATACACATCTGGTGGAATAATTATAATAAGAAATTTCTCATGCCAACATTTTGTTAATTTTGTGTTACTGTATAGCCTTGTCATTCATGAGGTGGTTTGCTGTACCCATCAGTAGCAGTAATTAAGGTAGTACAGCACATAGAAAAATGCTGTCATTCTACTTTAGTGTCTTATACATTAAATTCAGACAGTTTTATAACAGAATTATTAATTATGTTTGTTGTTACTTTCAGTAACAAGCTAATGTATTTAGTAAAGCACATCCAGTGATTGTTACATGAATCACAGTTGATAAGAAATAGTGCTACAGTGTACCTCCAAATCAGATTAAAGGCTCACACGAAAAAAGCTACAGCTGCTCCACAGGGCAAGTATTTGCCAATGCATGACATGTCAGTTGTATTAAATGCCACAAAACGATAAATAGAAAATAAAATGTAACGTTTACATGTCACTGACAACCTGCATCTTTTACCAAAATCGTCTCTAAAGTGTTAACATTTTTTTTTTTTTTTTTTAGGTTACTTGATCTAGAATGAGCAACAAAGCAAATGATTTAGTTGTTTTGTTGCTTAATGATGTATACACAAATTCAATTATCTTCTTAAGCATAGAGAGAAGAAAGTGTTTTCCATCCCATGTGGTGTGTGTGACAGTTCAATACACATCTGGTGGAATAATTATAATAAGAAATTTCTCATGCCAACATTTTGTTAATTTTGTGTTACTGTATAGCCTTGTCATTCATGAGGTGGTTTGCTGTACCCATCAGTAGCAGTATTTAAGGTAGTACAGCACATAGAAAAATGCTGTCATTCTACTTTAGTGTCTTATACATTAAATTCAGACAGTTTTATAACAGAATTATTAATTATGTTTGTTGTTACTTTCAGTAACAAGCTAATGTATTTAGTAAAGCACATCCAGTGATTGTTACATGAATCACAGTTGATAAGAAATAGTGCTACAGTGTACCTACAAATCAGATTAAAGGCTCACACGAAAAAAGCTACAGCTGCTCCACAGGGCAAGTATTTGCCAATGTATGACATGTCAGTTGTATTAAATGCCACAAAACGATAAATAGAAAATAAAATGTAACGTTTACATGTCACTGACAACCTGCATCTTTTACCAAAATCGTCTCTACAGTGTTAACATTTTTTTTTTAGGTTACTTGATCTAGAATGAGCAACAGAGCAAATGATTTAGTTGTTTTGTTGCTTAATGATGTATACACAAATTCAATTATCTTCTTAAGCATAGAGAGAAGAAAGTGTTTTCCATCCCATGTGGTGTGTGTGACAGTTCAATACACATCTGGTGGAATAATTATAATAAGAAATTTCTCATGCCAACATTTTGTTAATTTTGTGTTACTGTATAGCCTTGTCATTCATGAGGTGGTTTGCTGTACCCATCAGTAGCAGTAATTAAGGTAGTACAGCACATAGAAAAATGCTGTCATTCTACTTTAGTGTCTTATACATTAAATTCAGACAGTTTTATAACAGAATTATTAATTATGTTTGTTGTTACTTTCAGTAACAAGCTAATGTATTTAGTAAAGCACATCCAGTGATTGTTACATGAATCACAGTTGATAAGAAATAGTGCTACAGTGTACCTCCAAATCAGATTAAAGGCTCACACGAAAAAAGCTACAGCTGCTCCACAGGGCAAGTATTTGCCAATGTATGACATGTCAGTTGTATTAAATGCCACAAAACGATAAATAGAAAATAAAATGTAACGTTTACATGTCACTGACAACCTGCATCTTTTACCAAAATCGTCTCTACAGTGTTAACATTTTTTTTTTTTTTTTTTAGGTTACTTGATCTAGAATGAGCAACAAAGCAAATGATTTAGTTGTTTTGTTGCTTAATGATGTATACACAAATTCAATTATCTTCTTAAGCATAGAGAGAAGAAAGTGTTTTCCATCCCATGTGGTGGTGTGTGACAGTTCAATACACATCTGGTGGAATAATTATAATAAGAAATTTCTCATGCCAACATTTTGTTAATTTTGTGTTACTGTATAGCCTTGTCATTCATGAGGTGGTTTGCTGTACCCATCAGTAGCAGTAATTAAGGTAGTACAGCACATAGAAAAATGCTGTCATTCTACTTTAGTGTCTTATATATTAAATTCAGACAGTTTTATAACAGAATTATTAATTATGTTTGTTGTTACTTTCAGTAACAAGCTAATGTATTTAGTAAAGCACATCCAGTGATTGTTACATGAATCACAGTTGATAAGAAATAGTGCTACAGTGTACCTCCAAATCAGATTAAAGGCTCACACGAAAAAAGCTACAGCTGCTCCACAGGGCAAGTATTTGCCAATGTATGACATGTCAGTTGTATTAAATGCCACAAAACGATAAATAGAAAATAAAATGTAACGTTTACATGTCACTGACAACCTGCATCTTTTACCAAAATCGTCTCTAAAGTGTTAACATTTTTTTTTTTTTTTTTTTTAGGTTACTTGATCTAGAATGAGCAACAAAGCAAATGATTTAGTTGTTTTGTTGCTTAATGATGTATACACAAATTCAATTATCTTCTTAAGCATAGAGAGAAGAAAGTGTTTTCCATCCCATGTGGTGTGTGTGACAGTTCAATACACATCTGGTGGAATAATTATAATAAGAAATTTCTCATGCCAACATTTTGTTAATTTTGTGTTACTGTATAGCCTTGTCATTCATGAGGTGGTTTGCTGTACCCATCAGTAGCAGTAATTAAGGTAGTACAGCACATAGAAAAATGCTGTCATTCTACTTTAGTGTCTTATACATTAAATTCAGACAGTTTTATAACAGAATTATTAATTATGTTTGTTGTTACTTTCAGTAACAAGCTAATGTATTTAGTAAAGCACATCCAGTGATTGTTACATGAATCACAGTTGATAAGAAATAGTGCTACAGTGTACCTCCAAATCAGATTAAAGGCTCACACGAAAAAAGCTACAGCTGCTCCACAGGGCAAGTATTTGCCAATGTATGACATGTCAGTTGTATTAAATGCCACAAAACGATAAATAGAAAATAAAATGTAACGTTTACATGTCACTGACAACCTGCATCTTTTACCAAAATCGTCTCTACAGTGTTAACATTTTTTTTTTTCTTTTTTTTAGGTTACTTGATCTAGAATGAGCAACAAAGCAAATGATTTAGTTGTTTTGTTGCTTAATGATGTATACACAAATTCAATTATCTTCTTAAGCATAGAGAGAAGAAAGTGTTTTCCATCCCATGTGGTGGTGTGTGACAGTTCAATACACATCTGGTGGAATAATTATAATAAGAAATTTCTCATGCCAACATTTTGTTAATTTTGTGTTACTGTATAGCCTTGTCATTCATGAGGTGGTTTGCTGTACCCATCAGTAGCAGTAATTAAGGTAGTACAGCACATAGAAAAATGCTGTCATTCTACTTTAGTGTCTTATACATTAAATTCAGACAGTTTTATAACAGAATTATTAATTATGTTTGTTGTTACTTTCAGTAACAAGCTAATGTATTTAGTAAAGCACATCCAGTGATTGTTACATGAATCACAGTTGATAAGAAATAGTGCTACAGTGTACCTCCAAATCAGATTAAAGGCTCACACGAAAAAAGCTACAGCTGCTCCACAGGGCAAGTATTTGCCAATGTATGACATGTCAGTTGTATTAAATGCCACAAAACGATAAATAGAAAATAAAATGTAACGTTTACATGTCACTGACAACCTGCATCTTTTACCAAAATCGTCTCTACAGTGTTAACATTTTTTTTTTTTTTTTTTTTTAGGTTACTTGATCTAGAATGAGCAACAAAGCAAATGATTTAGTTGTTTTGTTGCTTAATGATGTATACACAAATTCAATTATCTTCTTAAGCATAGAGAGAAGAAAGTGTTTTCCATCCCATGTGGTGTGTGTGACAGTTCAATACACATCTGGTGGAATAATTATAATAAGAAATTTCTCATGCCAACATTTTGTTAATTTTGTGTTACTGTATAGCCTTGTCATTCATGAGGTGGTTTGCTGTACCCATCAGTAGCAGTAATTAAGGTAGTACAGCACATAGAAAAATGCTGTCATTCTACTTTAGTGTCTTATACATTAAATTCAGACAGTTTTATAACAGAATTATTAATTATGTTTGTTGTTACTTTCAGTAACAAGCTAATGTATTTAGTAAAGCACATCCAGTGATTGTTACATGAATCACAGTTGATAAGAAATAGTGCTACAGTGTACCTCCAAATCAGATTAAAGGCTCACACGAAAAAAGCTACAGCTGCTCCACAGGGCAAGTATTTGCCAATGTATGACATGTCAGTTGTATTAAATGCCACAAAACGATAAATAGAAAATAAAATGTAACGTTTACATGTCACTGACAACCTGCATCTTTTACCAAAATCGTCTCTACAGTGTTAACATTTTTTTTTAGGTTACTTGATCTAGAATGAGCAACAGAGCAAATGATTTAGTTGTTTTGTTGCTTAATGATGTATACACAAATTCAATTATCTTCTTAAGCATAGAGAGAAGAAAGTGTTTTCCATCCCATGTGGTGTGTGTGACAGTTCAATACACATCTGGTGGAATAATTATAATAAGAAATTTCTCATGCCAACATTTTGTTAATTTTGTGTTACTGTATAGCCTTGTCATTCATGAGGTGGTTTGCTGTACCCATCAGTAGCAGTAATTAAGGTAGTACAGCACATAGAAAAATGCTGTCATTCTACTTTAGTGTCTTATACATTAAATTCAGACAGTTTTATAACAGAATTATTAATTATGTTTGTTGTTACTTTCAGTAACAAGCTAATGTATTTAGTAAAGCACATCCAGTGATTGTTACATGAATCACAGTTGATAAGAAATAGTGCTACAGTGTACCTCCAAATCAGATTAAAGGCTCACACGAAAAAAGCTACAGCTGCTCCACAGGGCAAGTATTTGCCAATGCATGACATGTCAGTTGTATTAAATGCCACAAAACGATAAATAGAAAATAAAATGTAACGTTTACATGTCACTGACAACCTGCATCTTTTACCAAAATCGTCTCTAAAGTGTTAACATTTTTTTTTTTTTTTTTAGGTTACTTGATCTAGAATGAGCAACAAAGCAAATGATTTAGTTGTTTTGTTGCTTAATGATGTATACACAAATTCAATTATCTTCTTAAGCATAGAGAGAAGAAAGTGTTTTCCATCCCATGTGGTGTGTGTGACAGTTCAATACACATCTGGTGGAATAATTATAATAAGAAATTTCTCATGCCAACATTTTGTTAATTTTGTGTTACTGTATAGCCTTGTCATTCATGAGGTGGTTTGCTGTACCCATCAGTAGCAGTAATTAAGGTAGTACAGCACATAGAAAAATGCTGTCATTCTACTTTAGTGTCTTATACATTAAATTCAGACAGTTTTATAACAGAATTATTAATTATGTTTGTTGTTACTTTCAGTAACAAGCTAATGTATTTAGTAAAGCACATCCAGTGATTGTTACATGAATCACAGTTGATAAGAAATAGTGCTACAGTGTACCTCCAAATCAGATTAAAGGCTCACACGAAAAAAGCTACAGCTGCTCCACAGGGCAAGTATTTGCCAATGTATGACATGTCAGTTGTATTAAATGCCACAAAACGATAAATAGAAAATAAAATGTAATGTTTACATGTCACTGACAACCTGCATCTTTTACCAAAATCGTCTCTACAGTGTTAACATTTTTTTTTTAGGTTACTTGATCTAGAATGAGCAACAGAGCAAATGATTTAGTTGTTTTGTTGCTTAATGATGTATACACAAATTCAATTATCTTCTTAAGCATAGAGAGAAGAAAGTGTTTTCCATCCCATGTGGTGTGTGTGACAGTTCAATACACATCTGGTGGAATAATTATAATAAGAAATTTCTCATGCCAACATTTTGTTAATTTTGTGTTACTGTATAGCCTTGTCATTCATGAGGTGGTTTGCTGTACCCATCAGTAGCAGTAATTAAGGTAGTACAGCACATAGAAAAATGCTGTCATTCTACTTTAGTGTCTTATATATTAAATTCAGACAGTTTTATAACAGAATTATTAATTATGTTTGTTGTTACTTTCAGTAACAAGCTAATGTATTTAGTAAAGCACATCCAGTGATTGTTACATGAATCACAGTTGATAAGAAATAGTGCTACAGTGTACCTCCAAATCAGATTAAAGGCTCACACGAAAAAAGCTACAGCTGCTCCACAGGGCAAGTATTTGCCAATGTATGACATGTCAGTTGTATTAAATGCCACAAAACGATAAATAGAAAATAAAATGTAACGTTTACATGTCACTGACAACCTGCATCTTTTACCAAAATCGTCTCTAAAGTGTTAACATTTTTTTTTTTTTTTTTTTTTTAGGTTACTTGATCTAGAATGAGCAACAAAGCAAATGATTTAGTTGTTTTGTTGCTTAATGATGTATACACAAATTCAATTATCTTCTTAAGCATAGAGAGAAGAAAGTGTTTTCCATCCCATGTGGTGTGTGTGACAGTTCAATACACATCTGGTGGAATAATTATAATAAGAAATTTCTCATGCCAACATTTTGTTAATTTTGTGTTACTGTATAGCCTTGTCATTCATGAGGTGGTTTTGCTGTACCCATCAGTAGCAGTAATTAAGGTAGTACAGCACATAGAAAAATGCTGTCATTCTACTTTAGTGTCTTATACATTAAATTCAGACAGTTTTATAACAGAATTATTAATTATGTTTGTTGTTACTTTCAGTAACAAGCTAATGTATTTAGTAAAGCACATCCAGTGATTGTTACATGAATCACAGTTGATAAGAAATAGTGCTACAGTGTACCTCCAAATCAGATTAAAGGCTCACACGAAAAAAGCTACAGCTGCTCCACAGGGCAAGTATTTGCCAATGTATGACATGTCAGTTGTATTAAATGCCACAAAACGATAAATAGAAAATAAAATGTAACGTTTACATGTCACTGACAACCTGCATCTTTTACCAAAATCGTCTCTAAAGTGTTAACATTTTTTTTTTTTTTTTTTTTTTAGGTTACTTGATCTAGAATGAGCAACAAAGCAAATGATTTAGTTGTTTTGTTGCTTAATGATGTATACACAAATTCAATTATCTTCTTAAGCATAGAGAGAAGAAAGTGTTTTCCATCCCATGTGGTGTGTGTGACAGTTCAATACACATCTGGTGGAATAATTATAATAAGAAATTTCTCATGCCAACATTTTGTTAATTTTGTGTTACTGTATAGCCTTGTCATTCATGAGGTGGTTTGCTGTACCCATCAGTAGCAGTAATTAAGGTAGTACAGCACATAGAAAAATGCTGTCATTCTACTTTAGTGTCTTATACATTAAATTCAGACAGTTTTATAACAGAATTATTAATTATGTTTGTTGTTACTTTCAGTAACAAGCTAATGTATTTAGTAAAGCACATCCAGTGATTGTTACATGAATCACAGTTGATAAGAAATAGTGCTACAGTGTACCTCCAAATCAGATTAAAGGCTCACACGAAAAAAGCTACAGCTGCTCCACAGGGCAAGTATTTGCCAATGTATGACATGTCAGTTGTATTAAATGCCACAAAACGATAAATAGAAAATAAAATGTAACGTTTACATGTCACTGACAACCTGCATCTTTTACCAAAATCGTCTCTACAGTGTTAACATTTTTTTTTTTTTTTTTTTTTTTTAGGTTACTTGATCTAGAATGAGCAACAAAGCAAATGATTTAGTTGTTTTGTTGCTTAATGATGTATACACAAATTCAATTATCTTCTTAAGCATAGAGAGAAGAAAGTGTTTTCCATCCCATGTGGTGGTGTGTGACAGTTCAATACACATCTGGTGGAATAATTATAATAAGAAATTTCTCATGCCAACATTTTGTTAATTTTGTGTTACTGTATAGCCTTGTCATTCATGAGGTGGTTTGCTGTACCCATCAGTAGCAGTAATTAAGGTAGTACAGCACATAGAAAAATGCTGTCATTCTACTTTAGTGTCTTATACATTAAATTCAGACAGTTTTATAACAGAATTATTAATTATGTTTGTTGTTACTTTCAGTAACAAGCTAATGTATTTAGTAAAGCACATCCAGTGATTGTTACATGAATCACAGTTGATAAGAAATAGTGCTACAGTGTACCTCCAAATCAGATTAAAGGCTCACACGAAAAAAGCTACAGCTGCTCCACAGGGCAAGTATTTGCCAATGTATGACATGTCAGTTGTATTAAATGCCACAAAACGATAAATAGAAAATAAAATGTAACGTTTACATGTCACTGACAACCTGCATCTTTTACCAAAATCGTCTCTACAGTGTTAACTTTTTTTTTTTTTTTTTTTAGGTTACTTGATCTAGAATGAGCAACAAAGCAAATGATTTAGTTGTTTTGTTGCTTAATGATGTATACACAAATTCAATTATCTTCTTAAGCATAGAGAGAAGAAAGTGTTTTCCATCCCATGTGGTGTGTGTGACAGTTCAATACACATCTGGTGGAATAATTATAATAAGAAATTTCTCATGCCAACATTTTGTTAATTTTGTGTTACTGTATAGCCTTGTCATTCATGAGGTGGTTTGCTGTACCCATCAGTAGCACAAATTAAGGTAGTACAGCACATAGAAAAATGCTGTCATTCTACTTTAGTGTCTTATACATTAAATTCAGACAGTTTTATAACAGAATTATTAATTATGTTTGTTGTTACTTTCAGTAACAAGCTAATGTATTTAGTAAAGCACATCCAGTGATTGTTACATGAATCACAGTTGATAAGAAATAGTGCTACAGTGTACCTCCAAATCAGATTAAAGGCTCACACGAAAAAAGCTACAGCTGCTCCACAGGGCAAGTATTTGCCAATGTATGACATGTCAGTTGTATTAAATGCCACAAAACGATAAATAGAAAATAAAATGTAACGTTTACATGTCACTGACAACCTGCATCTTTTACCAAAATCGTCTCTACAGTGTTAACATTTTTTTTTTTTTTTTTTATGTACTTGATCTAGAATGAGCAACAAAGCAAATGATTTAGTTGTTTTGTTGCTTAATGATGTATACACAAATTCAATTATCTTCTTAAGCATAGAGAGAAGAAAGTGTTTTCCATCCCATGTGGTGTGTGTGACAGTTCAATACACATCTGGTGGAATAATTATAATAAGAAATTTCTCATGCCAACATTTTGTTAATTTTGTGTTACTGTATAGCCTTGTCATTCATGAGGTGGTTTGCTGTACCCATCAGTAGCAGTAATTAAGGTAGTACAGCACATAGAAAAATGCTGTCATTCTACTTTAGTGTCTTATACATTAAATTCAGACAGTTTTATAACAGAATTATTAATTATGTTTGTTGTTACTTTCAGTAACAAGCTAATGTATTTAGTAAAGCACATCCAGTGATTGTTACATGAATCACAGTTGATAAGAAATAGTGCTACAGTGTACCTCCAAATCAGATTAAAGGCTCACATGAAAAAAGCTACAGCTGCTCCACAGGGCAAGTATTTGCCAATGCATGACATGTCAGTTGTATTAAATGCCACAAAACGATAAATAGAAAATAAAATGTAACGTTTACATGTCACTGACAACCTGCATCTTTTACCAAAATCGTCTCTACAGTGTTAACATTTTTTTTTTTTTTTTTTTTTTTTTAGGTTACTTGATCTAGAATGAGCAACAAAGCAAATGATTTAGTTGTTTTGTTGCTTAATGATGTATACACAAATTCAATTATCTTCTTAAGCATAGAGAGAAGAAAGTGTTTTCCATCCCATGTGGTGTGTGTGACAGTTCAATACACATCTGGTGGAATAATTATAATAAGAAATTTCTCATGCCAACATTTTGTTAATTTTGTGTTACTGTATAGCCTTGTCATTCATGAGGTGGTTTGCTGTACCCATCAGTAGCACTAATTAAGGTAGTACAGCACATAGAAAAATGCTGTCATTCTACTTTAGTGTCTTATACATTAAATTCAGACAGTTTTATAACAGAATTATTAATTATGTTTGTTGTTACTTTCAGTAACAAGCTAATGTATTTAGTAAAGCACATCCAGTGATTGTTACATGAATCACAGTTGATAAGAAATAGTGCTACAGTGTACTTCCAAATCAGATTAAAGGCTCACACGAAAAAAGCTACAGCTGCTCCACAGGGCAAGTATTTGCCAATGTATGACATGTCAGTTGTATTAAATGCCACAAAACGATAAATAGAAAATAAAATGTAACGTTTACATGTCACTGACAACCTGCATCTTTTACCAAAATCGTCTCTACAGTGTTAACATTTTTTTTTTTTTTTTTTTTTTTTTTTTTTTTTTTTTTTTTAGGTTACTTGATCTAGAATGAGCAACAAAGCAAATGATTTAGTTGTTTTGTTGCTTAATGATGTATACACAAATTCAATTATCTTCTTAAGCATAGAGAGAAGAAAGTGTTTTCCATCCCATGTGGTGGTGTGTGACAGTTCAATACACATCTGGTGGAATAATTATAATAAGAAATTTCTCATGCCAACATTTTGTTAATTTTGTGTTACTGTATAGCCTTGTCATTCATGAGGTGGTTTGCTGTACCCATCAGTAGCAGTAATTAAGGTAGTACAGTACATAGAAAAATGCTGTCATTCTACTTTAGTGTCTTATACATTAAATTCAGACAGTTTTATAACAGAATTATTAATTATGTTTGTTGTTACTTTCAGTAACAAGCTAATGTATTTAGTAAAGCACATCCAGTGATTGTTACATGAATCACAGTTGATAAGAAATAGTGCTACAGTGTACCTCCAAATCAGATTAAAGGCTCACACGAAAAAAGCTACAGCTGCTCCACAGGGCAAGTATTTGCCAATGTATGACATGTCAGTTGTATTAAATGCCACAAAACGATAAATAGAAAATAAAATGTAACGTTTACATGTCACTGACAACCTGCATCTTTTACCAAAATCGTCTCTACAGTGTTAACATTTTTTTTTTTTTTTTTTTTTTTTTTAGGTTATTTGATCTAGAATGAGCAACAAAGCAAATGATTTAGTTGTTTTGTTGCTTAATGATGTATACACAAATTCAATTATCTTCTTAAGCATAGAGAGAAGAAAGTGTTTTCCATCCCATGTGGTGGTGTGTGACAGTTCAATACACATCTGGTGGAATAATTATAATAAGAAATTTCTCATGCCAACATTTTGTTAATTTTGTGTTACTGTATAGCCTTGTCATTCATGAGGTGGTTTGCTGTACCCATCAGTAGCAGTAATTAAGGTAGTACAGCACATAGAAAAATGCTGTCATTCTACTTTAGTGTCTTATATATTAAATTCAGACAGTTTTATAACAGAATTATTAATTATGTTTGTTGTTACTTTCAGTAACAAGCTAATGTATTTAGTAAAGCACATCCAGTGATTGTTACATGAATCACAGTTGATAAGAAATAGTGCTACAGTGTACCTCCAAATCAGATTAAAGGCTCACACGAAAAAAGCTACAGCTGCTCCACAGGGCAAGTATTTGCCAATGTATGACATGTCAGTTGTATTAAATGCCACAAAACGATAAATAGAAAATAAAATGTAACGTTTACATGTCACTGACAACCTGCATCTTTTACCAAAATCGTCTCTACAGTGTTAACATTTTTTTTTTTTTTTTTTTTTTTTTTTTTTTTTTTTTTTTTTTTTTTTTTTTTTTAGGTTACTTGATCTAGAATGAGCAACAAAGCAAATGATTTAGTAGTTTTGTTGCTTAATGATGTGTTCACAAATTCAGTTATCTTCTTAGGCATAGAGAGAAAAGTATTTTCCATCCCATGTCGTGTTGTGTGACAGTTCATTAGGCCTACACATCTGGTGGGATGACTATAATAAGAATTTTCTCATAGAAACGTTTCGTTAATTTTGTGTTGCTATACAGCCTTCTCATTCAAAAAATGAACGCAAACAGTCAAAGCAAACTACTACTTGCACAGAGGTAAGGTTCTTTAAAAGTAAATTTCGTGAGTTTCGTTTGATGCAGTACGAAAATTACGTATGTAAACATAACACAATAATTCCGAAAATGATCTTGCAGGGAAGGGTTTTCAGACACAAAGCACTAACAGCGAACCTTCAACAAAACGCAGATAACGTAACATAGTATATATAAATAGTAATTATATTTCTCATAGGTAGCAGAAGAATCCGACATCTTGCCCCGGTCAAAGATGGCGGCTGTGACGTCATGCGTCACGACTTTGCTTCATGTAGCAGTCTCTCCAGTTTATTATTGAGCTCACTGGGCTGGCCTTACTTTCTCTATACAGAGCTTTAGGAGTGGGTAACGTTCAACTCACCACACTTGGAGCAAATGTGACGTCATTTTGACGTCAGACGCTGTATCGAAGACCACACGAAGTCACGAACAGCTATCGACTTGCGATCGCATACTTGTTGCTGTGTGCAAATGTCGTCTGCCAGCAACCTCCTTGTGTGCTAGTGCAGTTTTTGAGACTTTGTTTGGTTAGCTGTCGTATCATAATAAAAAAGTTGTTATTGGTACGACTGCAATATGGTGTAAAAGTAGCATTCAGATATATTTATTTTCTAAACCTTCGTGTTTCGAATATATTCAGGAACTTCCCTATGAAGTCAACTAAGCACAAAACACATGTAAATATTCAAAATACGTTGAGGGGGTTTCTTTCGCTTTTTCTGATAGAAATTTATCTTTTAGTGAGATGTTTCTATAATTTCTGTAGTGTGCGTGATGTATGGATTTGGCAAGTATTATATAAAAAATTGTAACTCGTGCAGACAACACCAAATTCTGATTGAAATGAATATGCCTACTAGATTGTAGGGAATTCAGGTCTCAAATGCTTCCAAAAGCAAGATTGTGAGACGAACTTTGGGATGTTACCATGTGTTTGTGTATATGTTGATAGAAAATGTTTCTTTTTATCCCCTCCAAATAAATTACAGAAACTATTTTTCATTGTTTATTTTAGTCGTTCTCATAGTGTAACTATACCATAAGCACAAGTATAACAAATATTTAAAAATAGTGTTTGTCTTTTTTGTACAGTACATTAGGTTGTCACGTTCATAGATCCCAATAAGAATGGTTTCTGGGGTATCAGAAGAAAAAGGTATTTGTATGTGCCCACAGCTTTCATTCCAGTTTAATTAAATGTGTGTTTGGGTTGTAAAAATGTGGCATCTATTTTGTAACAATTTGTTATTTACATGCCTTACACTTCTGAATGTACAATTAAGTTATTCAACTCAACTTGCATAAAATGTATTTCGTATTTGGAAGCACATACAAATGTGGCTATGAGTTTGGTTTATAAATCTGAAACTCATAATGCAAAGCTGTAGCAGAATAAGGAAATTATGGACCATTTACATTTTTTTAAGGAACAGATGGGGAGTTGGGTGAACTAATTTGCCTACAGTAAAACTGGCATAACTGTAGACTGGGATACCTCCCATCTGCTTTGACCCATGACATCACCAAGATGTCGGTAAACCAGTATATGGGATATCTCAATACTTCTGTATTGTAGATACGAATAATCTGTTGTTATTATAGATAACAGAATGTACCATTGATCACGGGTCATAGCCCAGAAATTCGCGCCTTCAGCACTCACATACGATAAAGAAATCTCTCGGTTAACCTACACCTAACCATCATAGAGAAGCTACAGATCACCTTTTAATCTTTTGTGTTTGAAAAAAACTATTGTCTTTAACTCAACCACCTCATAATCATTCACGACTTCTACAAACGCGCGGACATCTCAAAACTACCGCGCTGGGGTGACATCACGGGTCAAAGCTGACGGGCGGTATCCCCGTCTACAGGTGAGCCGTAATACTCTTTACTTTGAGACTGATTTGGCCTTTACCATGATTAATTCAGTTTGAGGAAAACCTCTCTCGTTTCTGTGTGTGCAGGCAAAGAAAAGAAAAAAAATTGGATGTGATGTATGTCTAGTTTAGTCTAATTTGTCACCACATAATCTGTGTTGGGGCCAGAACAGTCTGTCCTTTCCCTACATTGTTTTGGTATTTTAATTTTGGTATTTGTCACAATTTCCCCTCTCATTTGCATTCCTTATATGTAGTGTTGTTTTGCCTACACTATGATGGAGCATGACTGCTACATTAATGGTCAGCTCTTGACATATGGACAGTACTCCCTAGGTCATGTCTCGGAGTGTGTCAAAGCATCAGTCAGATACAGAGATAGTCTTATTTTTGGGGGTTTTCAAGCACTTTCAGATTTCATTTTCTAGAGCTTCAATTAATCTTCTGCTAGACATTTATTTGATTTTCAGAGTACCCATGCCAGTTACAGTTGGAATTTTCAAGTACCATGTGTACGGCTGTTGTAATGTCTATGTGTTCTTGAATAAGATTCTTTTGTTTGATAACCATTCATGCTAGTTTAACGTAGCCTTCTACTGAAGTACCCAATACCATAATTTATAGAAGGAAACTTGCCTGGTGGGATAAACAAATATAAAAAATAGAAATCGGATGACTTACCAAAAGGACCGGCTCGTCGATAGGCACAAATGATCACACACAAACAAGTTTTCGCCACCATTGGCAGCTTCTTCAGGAAAAAGAGGAAAATTCCCATATCCTTCCCTTTCTCCTCCCGTTTTCCTCTTTTTCCTGAAGAAGCTGCCAGTGGTGGCGAAAGCTTGTATGTGTGTTTGTGTGTGATTATTTGTGCCTATCGACGAGCCGGTCCTTTTGGTAAGTCATCCAATTTCTATTTTTTACATTTGTCAATACTATAATTTGTTCTGTATGTGTGTGGGTTTCAAGTACACCATTTTTTTGCTGAATTCAACTTCAAGTCCTGAAAATTTATAAAAGTTTCAATTCAGATAAACTTCAGGAAAAGAAATCTCCCGCCTTTTGTGTTTAAACTGTTTCCAATGGTAGCAATGTCTGCATCTTTGGAGTAAAAAATTGTTATCAAACATGCACACAGGAGAGAGAAAAGAAAAACACTTGCACTGGAATACTGATATATTAATTGCTTCAATTATAGTAAAGATCTTGGCTTATTTCATATGTATGCATAAATTTTGAGTTAAAAGTGTATGGCACTTGAAATGAAACTGCAGTAACTTTTTATTTATCTAAGCATCCACTTAGCTGTGCATAATACATCTTAAAAACATATGGCACCTAACAGTAAAACTGATACTATATAAGTAATTGAAGTCTGTAAAGTAATATGATAACCATTATAGGCCAGTGTATTTAAATAACAGCGCACATTAAAATTGAGGGCACATAATCATTGACAAAGAAATAACACCTACCTTGCAAATAATTTTTACACTTAGGCCTATGAAGAATATTTACTATTCTTTCAGTGTCTTGGTGTGGTTAGAAAGTTTTTGTAACGGTACAGTTATTTTATCCCCCCCCCCCCCCACCCCTTAATGCTTATGTAGTGGCCCATATTTTCTGAATTATGGTAACATGCTGACTGAAGGTTCAGTTTTTGTTTTGTGCCACTAATATAATTATGTAAGTAAGCACCTCATGAACAGACTTGGTGTTGTTATGCTGGGCTTTAAAAATAAGTTTGAAAAAGTTACAGGGTGCTTTATTTTCAATTGACCATATGATGCTCTGTTGCTCTATGAAACAGTTTTTGGTTACTGCCAAATAGTTGCAAAATGATTCCAAACCGCGGTAATGATGATTGTGTTCAGGCATAATTAAAAAAAAAAAAAAATTGTTTGTGTTGTAGACCTGCATAAAGCCTTACAAAATGTAAAGTTATGTGAGTAATAGACTTTAGTTACATTCTATACTGCCATCTGAAATGTAGATAAAGATTTTTACTGTTTCGTTGCACACATTATCGACTGCGTACAGGTTCTGGGCACTTCCACTGCTGCCACCACCACCTTAAGCCATTACTGTGTACCACAGTGAACAGTATGTGACATTAACACAGAAATAATCCGTACATTGTTAAGCTCTTAAATTACTTGGCGCAAGTGGTGGACTTAGTACGACTAAATGTTCCTTTATTTGGTCACAAACATGATTTTTCTTTTTCTTTAAGTTTAATTTTGTATCATAAATATAGGCTATATGTGTTATATCAACAATTGGATAACACCAACTCCTCTCTGTAGTTTTCAAACTATCCAAAATATGAGTATCACCATACATTACATATTACTTTAAAGGATAGCTGACATTTGGCAGACTCTGTTGTCCACAGAAAGGAGACAAATGAAGAGAGACAATTGGGATTACTGTAGGTCTGGCTACCATTAAGTCACACAGAATTTTAACAGCTTAAATATCATAATCTTTATAATGTTATGATTCTTACATTAAACCTACTGATTTAGTTATGTTTCAGGGCAAGTGCTATGATAAGGAATACCATCATATTAAGACAGCTGGGGTAAAAAATGTATATGCCAGTAATGGTAGTTGACATTTTGTAGAAAGTCAATCATGCCTTGTGTTGTATTTAACTGCATCAATGTAATGTGTGAAGCGAAGCTGGAAAGCACAAAGAGTATCAACAGCTAAATTTAAGTAGATGATAGAGGGCAGACCAGGGGTGGAATACACACATTTGTTTCCATTTTACATTAAAAAAGTGTTTTCTTTTGTTTAGTAAACATATAAAAGTACGTACTGGGTACCTGATCTTGTTGGAAATGGGGAGAGAGAGAGAGAGAGAGAGAGAGAGAGAGAGAGAGAGAGAGAGAGAGATGTTAGATGTAATCTGACGGAGTGAGCAAGATTCAGAGACAGGAGGAAGATGATAATGTTGCAAAAAGAAGAAACCAAATAGTTATTTATAGCATACAAACTTATATGTAGTTTAAATAATGTAAGAATCTATAAAATGTGCTTAAAAATGAAAGTTGTAACTTTTCTACCAAGTATTTGCATTCCATGTAACAACTGAATAAATTGTATAAAAGATAAACATATATGGTAATATATAAACCAGTTGTGTGTAATGTCTACTAACAAAGCCATGTGTAACAGCACAATTGTTTACAGCCATATAAATAGATTTTAATGTGAGTTTCTTGTTTTACAAATCTGTCTGATGCACTTTACCTTCCAAAAAGTATCTCTTAACTCTTTTTATGGGAGCACTGGTTAGTCTGATGTATGCCTGAAGTCTGTCACATTGCTCATTGTATTTAATGTGACTATTTAATTTATGCACAATTAAGTCTCAATAAAGGTACCGTATGAAGATTTTTGTAAAACTTGCTGTTATAATTGCAAATAGCTGAAGTAAATCAGACTACACTTTAACTACCATGTTGCTTGGAACAAAAGTAAGAGGCAGCACTCAAGCAAGTGTGAAATTCAGGGAGCAAATTTTAGCATTTCAGTTTTGTAACAGAGTTGGGTACAAAGGCTCCAGTTTAATAAAATGTCAAAATTGAAGAAAAACAGGACTCATTTTTTTTCACGATTGTCAAAAATTATTGTTAAATGTTCAGACTTGTTATATAAATATTTTAAGCTATGGGCACTGTAAAAGAAATACTATGTCATTTGCAATGGAACTTGCACAGTAAAGAAACTGAATATATATAATCTATAATGTTATTGACCAAAGGTGATGGGTGGTATCCCATGCTTCAGTAATGTCCTAAACTTTAACTTACTTACCAGTCATGGGTACATACAAGAATTTGTCAACTACAGAGCAGGAACAGCATCAATTATTTCACAGTCAACATACAGGGTTATCTCACTAATTCTCATGTGATTGAGTTTTCAAAGAACATTGAACAGCCCTTGCCACACTAGACTGGTGACACAATAAGTAAAATTTAATATTTTACTTATGGTTACAAGGACCAGATCTGATCACGTACACTGTTACCTCTGAGTTATTGAATTCAAACAACAACAACTGGAATGGAACTGTATCCATGCTATTCAGCAACAATTGTGATTTGTATCTGGTCAACCACAGCTTTAATTGTAATACCATAGACCTTAAAAATAAACCAATGGCTTTAAAACCCAACTAAGATCTCAGGCTACGCTACAAGTAAATCTGCCGTCAAATTCAAGATTTCATGGGGAAGGGACCAACATCACCCTCATTCCATAGCAGAAAATTTATAGGTATTGGACTAGGGGACAATGTGATTTCACATTTATTTTTCAACCATTTAATATCACATAATTATTTCAATGAAACACTGTTCAGTCACACACAGTTTCTACACACACTTTGCACACTTATCTTATCAGTCATGTCACATTTAAGCCGCGAGTTCAAGAGTTATCTTGAATCTTCAAGTTTCTCAGAATAAGCAAGTATTCATAGTGGGAACTGCATCTGGAAAATCATGAACATTATTAAACTTTCCTGTAAATATTGATTGGTATATAATGTATCTCGACAACACTATATCACATTTGTTTCATTTGATAACAAAATTTAATCACAAGTAACAAAAATTGTAAACTATATTTACTATTAACTCATTTGTTGAGATTTACTTTTCTCGGTTCACAACACAACCTTCATAACAACTAAGAGACGATAAATTAGTTACTGGCGGATGAAATATTATAACAAAACTAACTCAATTTTTGTCCGTTCCATGGTAAATCACACAAGTCACCGGAATCGCGGCGATTCACACGGTTTAGAAATTAGAATCACGGTGATACTGGTAAACTGGAAGCACAAAGCAGACATACGCGTAAATGTTTACCCTCGAACACTAGCGATAGTCGATAGGTGTTTTGGTAGTATCGTCGATACAGCGTCTGACGTCAAAATGGCAGCGCGTCGTCCTGCCATCTGTCGGTTATTTTTAGTAACATTGAAGCGTATGTGGGTAGCCCATTGTGTCCCACAATTCCCAGTTTTGCAGGAGAATATTACAAACCATTATCACCTACTGTCGTAAATCAGTTACCTAAGTTTGTGTGATCATGATCATTCCAATAAGTGCCCGTGTCTTTTGTCTGTTCGTAAAAAATGTACTTTATACCCTGCAAAGTCCGTACTAAAGTGTTCTATATTAGTCTTACTCTCAATTTTCGTAGCTGGACCTAAACTGGTGTTACAGTTTCATAACAATTTTTGGAAGGCGCGGATTATATGTCCGCGCCACAAACGCTAAATAAAGATTAGTCTAATCCTTTCTTCGTCAGCAAAGTGCAGTCTCCTGTGTATTAAACGTGAAACACAGTAAAGAATATTCTTGTGATAGGTGAATATTGTACATAAGGAAACGTAAAGACTAGTTTCCACGACGACAGTACGTCAGTACTTTTCATGAAACTGCGATACTGGCCAGTGCGCATGCGCGGCAGGCGTTCGCGCAACTCGTTGCCGAAACTGAACAGTTTCGGCACCTTCCGACTCTGGCGAAGCTGATTGCGGTTTTTTTTTTTTTTTTTTTTTTTTTTTTTTTTTTTTTTTTTTTTTTTGTTAGGTTATAACCAATACAGAACAAAACACAACATAAAGGGGGGAACGAAAGAAATAATGCTGTTTTTAAACAAATATGCGATGCATAGGTGTTAGTGCGATTTTCACAATGAAAATTTCATAATTATCAGCGGCGTGTTAGTGCTCTTGAAGCAATTATCTGTGAATTAAATATTGATGGGTTTACGATTAGTGAATTGCAATCTAAAATACATTCAGTTCCAAATTACCCACAGAAACGTACTATGGCAACTGTGGATTTGGGAACACGGTACGTGTACTGTAGAGACGAATACCTACTAGTCAAGAATCGTAATTAAATTTAGAATTTCTGTTCTGGTAACAATGGTTCACGCATAACAGTGTCTGTTTCTTTATTGCATTACTAACTCTGTTTAAAAGGAACGTAAACTGTTCTGGTGACATTCTAAGAGCCGGGTCGTCCACCTCTCGTTAATCTTCTCGTTAGTAAACGAGAAGATGCCTTTAACGTCCAGTTAAATGTGCTCGTTAAGTGCATTACGTTTGTCATTGCCAGATATACCTCTCGTTTGCTAACCTGGAGAATGAGAAGGTACGATATATTTCGACTAGGTTGGCAATAGAAACAAATGAAAGTGCCGTCTAAATAAACAGCTGTTTCCCTTATTTAACTATCAGGTAGTTGTTAATTGGTATTATGGAAAACAAACGTGGAAGAAGCTCGAATTTTATAATAAGTTAGTGAGAGCCTCACACTAGGCGCAACAAGCATAAGTAAATACCGGGTAAAATTTTACGACGATTCTCGCTGGGCTCCAGTGATTATGTTGGCAACAGATAAACAATGAAGTGTAGGATTGTGTTAATATTTTTCACGAGCTACAGTTTCACTCGCAGCAAAATTAATAATGTACCTGCTCTATGGTTGATAGGTTCTTGTATGTACCCTTGTCCATTCAGAAAAAAATAATTTTCGTTTTAATTGAAGTTGTCACGAAAAAACATTTATTGGCCGTCTGAGTTGCCGTCATTACCATTGGTGTCAACATAACCACTGCAGCCCGGCGAGAAGCATGGTACAATTTAATCAAATACTGAATTAATAAGCTTGCCGGCATAAATAATGTATTCTGTTTTCTATTATGACAAATAACTTACAAAATACATAACTATCTGTTGGATTCTTGAGACGGTCGTGGAGTTTTTCATGTAGCGTTTCCAAGACGAAATAGCATAACAAATTCTGCATCATCTCAGCTTTCAAAATGATTTGGGCGAACATAAATACGTCTAGCTCGCATTATAGGAGCAATGACCTCTAGTTCGTCTAAAATATTGACATCGTCTTCATTGTCAACCAAATCTTTTACTCCAACCATTTTCATCATACCAATTCTCACTGAACTAGTCGTTACCCATAAGTTTGTATTTTGATATCGCAACAATAATTCTAAGGTTATGTTGAGTATCTGCAATATATCAAACTCATCTGCTAGCTACTGACATGGATGGGGCGAGAAATATGACGATAAAATTTTTCATTGAAGCTGCTTTCCACACTAGTTTTTCATAGATGTAGTGCTTCTGTT
Organism: Locusta migratoria; assembly: GCA_026315105.1. Lineage (NCBI taxonomy): Eukaryota > Metazoa > Arthropoda > Insecta > Orthoptera > Acrididae > Locusta > Locusta migratoria. The sequence goes on along the minus strand of CM048745.1, from coordinate 266,598,043 downwards.
ATTTCATTCGATAAATCGGTCTTATCACGTGAATATATTGCAGTATTTTAGCTCTTTGTAATCTTTCTATTTTCATACAGATTCTCACTTAAGTGATAGTTAACCGTGTAACGAGAAGAATTCTACTCTCTAACTTAACGGCCAGTTTGAGGTCTTTTAACGTCTGGTTAATTGATAACGGAATATTGACAAACGCAGTTCTCCGCTAATAACAAATTAAAGTCTTAACTGGAACGTAACGAGACATTGTCATATCGGCCCTAAGTTGATTAAAATAGCTTCTAGGGTCTTGAATTACAATTTCTTTCAGCAAGGTCGCTAAGCAACCGAGCTGCCATCTTATTTTTAAGCCAGTCACAAACACAAACACGTTTTTTATTGTTTTTATGTTTAGTCTTATGCAGTGACTTCACACAGAGAAGCAATAGCTCCGCCAAAACGTTTACAGCTACCAAAACTTTCATTCTACGGCGACTACGGCACTCACAAAACAACGAAACTGAAGCGTATAGTATTGGTGCCGTGTCTACAGACACACACGAAAACAGTTGCGCGCAATTTATTTCGTGAAACGAGTGTCGCAACCTAGTGTCGTCGTGTATACTAGCCTTAACGCTATAGCAGAATGTAGATACGAGGGGCAACATATCCCGTGAGGTTTGAGAACTACAGAAAGATGTTTTATCTCTTCAAAGAAATTTCAAACTAACAACAACATTTTTATGTCCCATTAGAGGAAATCTTTTTTGACTGATTGACTTTATTTTTCTAAACAAATTTAAAATTAACGCAGTCTGCATAGAGGGATTAAAAAAAAGTAATATACTTGGGAACTTTGAACTGTTTTATTCTCTGACAACAGAAACATGGAAAATATTCAGAGATAGAACAGTTCTAACAGCTATCAGGGATGGAGTCAGTGAAAAAGAACCTTTTTTTACCCTTGTTGTGGACCAGCTGCCTTTGGGTATATAGCTGGTCGTGATTACATTTACAGTAATTACATAAAAAAAATACAAAGAAAAGGGTAAAAACTTATCATAAGGAAAATGGAAACGAAACTTTAAAACATTAACTATTTTCGGAAGAGAATAATAGAAGATAGGAAAGATTGGTTTAAGTGAAAGTCTGAAGAATAAGAGTGGACAGTCCAGGGTGGGAGGCTTCGGAATTGACTTCTCACTTGCAATAAGTAAATAAAAAGGAAATCCTCCAATAAAAGTTCTTCAAATTTAAACCAAACTCACCAATAGAGACCCGAGTGGCAGCTCATACGAGACGACCCACAATCCACAACAAGCACATCAAGAAATAAAGAACATTAGGAAACTCACTCAGGAGACAAGGAAACTAATAATAAATAACATCTATCATGCCAATTATGAAACTTTTTGATAACATGTCAAACTCAAGTGGTTCGTCGATAGCCGTGAATCAAGGGGGCAGCAAGAAATTCAGCGAACACATCACGGTATTTTCGGATCTGCTGGATCTGGAGGTGATAGTCCCAAAGGTAGGCTCAAAACGGAACAGCGGCGGATGATTGCATAGACGTGTGCCCCAGCAGCTTTATGTATGGTCCTTGAGAAAATATTGATGACGGGGGCCAGGACCCAGCTGACCAGGATGGTCGCCGCCGTTGAACGGTTGATCAGCGCCACCATGCATCGACAGAGGTCCCACACCTGTGGGACATGTCGACACTGGAGGCGGTGTTCACGGGTGTTGGGTGCGGCACAGTTCTCACAATCCGCTGATGCGCGGAGGCGGATGACTGCCAGTCGCTGGTTCATTTACGAGAACGTACCAAGTGGCCGTGACGTCCGTCGGCAGGGCCCGGTGGTTGATACTGGACCACACCACCCTCCAGTTTGTCGTGGGCTGCCGAGCGACCAGTCTGTGGATGGGTGGACGTCCAAGCTGGTTGGCGTTGGCGCACTTTTGGCATTTGAGTTAATTATTATGCATCATGGCTGGACGGAACAAATAATATCTAGACACAGAAGCAAGCCCATCTTATATACAGAGGGAAATACGTTTAATTTTGCTCGTAGTTTTCGCATGGAGGTCTGAACAACATTTAATTCTTGCATTCGATACCTTTCTCTTCTGCATTGACAACGTCTACATCTTTCCTTTATTTATTGCTTAATCATGGACGTATATAAGGGAGGGATCCAGGGGGTCTGGAAGCTCCCCCCACCCTTAACTTACATTTTGAAAAAGTGAACTAAAACAAAACTAGAATATTTGTCAATACCCGCTTTCTTGAATTCTGTACCACAAAGTTGTGGCCATCGTACGCACTTGGTTTGCGTAGCAATAATTGTATAGAGGTATGATTCAACAAACAGTAGCTGTGTCGATAACTCTTGAACTGTCACATATGAAACAACTATGGAACGTTACACTTGTGCGTCCTCTCCTGGAGTACTGTTGCCCCCCTGTGGGACCCTAACCAGGTGGGACTGAGGGAAGACATTGAAAACGTTCAGAGAAGGGCAGCTCGTTTTGTTTTATCACGTTACGGGGGGTAAGCGTCACGGAAATGTTTCACGAATTGGGGTGGAAATCATTAAAAAAAGGCGTTATTCATTGCGGCGTGATCTGTTTGTGAAGTTTCAATCACCGACTTTTACTTCTGAATGTGAAAATATTTTGCTAGCACCCACGACCCCAATAAAATAAGAGAAAGCAGATCGAAATGGAACGATTTAGGTGTTCTTTCTTCCCGCGCGCTATTAGAGATTGGAACAGTAGAGAAAAGTTATGAAAGTGGTTAATGAACCCTCTGCCAGGCACTTAAATGTGATTTGCAGAGTATCGATGTAGATGCGAATTTAGATTTTCTCGACACATCTCGATGATGAAGGGCAAGGACGGCAAGAAGAAACTTGCTGAAATGTTGCCACAGAACGACACCCGGACTCGGCTGATAACCCGAGAAGATTTCATCAACTCTGAAAGGAATGAGATATTTTGTGTGCCGGCCGCGGTGGCCGAGGGGAATGAGGCGCTCCAGTCACGGACTGCACGGCCACTACGGTCGGGGGTCCAATCCCCCCTCGGGCATGGATATTTGTGCCGTCCTTAGGATAAGCTAGTTGATAAGTAGTTTGTAAGTTTAGGGACTGATGACCCCGTAGTTTAGTCCCATAAGCTTAACAAACATTTGAAACATTTAGATATTTTGTGTTAAAGCATAGCCAATTGCTGCTTTTCGCACACAACAGATCCCTCGTCTTGACCATCTTGTAAATGGTACTAGTTTTATGATGTTTTTACCAAATTTTAAAAATCACTATCATGATGTGCAAACAGCAAGACGTTGCTCAGATTATTTCCTTGATCATTCCTATACATTACGAACAGCAGAAATCAGATGACATTTCCTTCGGGAACATTAGATATCAAGATATTCCTCTACGACTTTCTGTCTATTACCGTGAAATCATGGATCAAGTCACACAAATGAAACGATTATTTGTAGGCACGCAATTCGATTACACTTGCTTGTTAAGACCGGTGTAAAAACGTTCACGAAATTTTGAAAAATGGAATCAGTTTGACATTACGTGTGTCATTACTTCTTGAGGATAAAGAACTAGTTATGTTTCACAATAATAGTATTTTCTCCTATTGGATGTGCCAGAACAGATCGTTTCTTTAAACTTTAAAGGTGAACATAATGTGCAGGCCAGTATATGCTGCAAAATCCTACTGCTAATTGATGTCAGGAGTAATCCTTTGAATTACATTCCTATCTCAGTATTTCTTTTCTTGAGTATAAACTGTGCCAATCTTTAGACACTTCTGTTTAATACAACGACAGTTGTATATGATTGCTAATTACGGAGCTATTGCCTTCTCAAAGGAACCTAATTTGCATGCAGTCTGGACCAGAAGTGTTCAAATGTTGTAAAGCTAAGGGTCCAAACTTCAGTAGCCATCAGTCCCTAGACTTGTAGACAACTTAAACTAAATTATGCTAAGGATAAAACATACCTACATGCCCGAGGCAGGACTCGAGCCTCCGTCGGAAAGCAGCGTCGCTCTATGCAGCAAGCCTCCTTAGAGCGTTCGCCACTCCCACGCGGCTCTGGACCAGAATAGTACCATTATTATGTGATATCAGTCGCGTCTCATCATCTCGAGTATCTAAGTCTATTTAACTCAGGCCAACATCTTTTTTATTTTTTTCGAATCCTGGAATCTGTCATCTTTGGTGTAGGTATTTCGAGGAACCGTACTTATTTAATAATTCCACTTTATCCCAACTACAAGAAACTTTCGTTGTAGAACCAAATAGGACTATACTTCTGCAGCAATAGTTGTTGAACAATGTGCTAATACTATTCAAGCACAAGTACGTACAAGCGCAAAAGACTAACTGATTTTTTACTGTGTTATCTGATGAAACTACACATTAACACGGAGAAAGGAACTAGTCAAGTTCACAATGTGTAAACTTATCATCTGGATAATCAATTATTAGGGACCATTTTCTTGTACTTATGAACAAAGAACGTACTTTAGCTCAGACAGTGGAAACAACGATTATAACGCACGTCTTATAATTCCATGCGAATAAATTGATTGGGAAAGGCTTTCATGGCGTTGCAATGCTGGTTATCCGTCGTGATAACAACTGCAGAACAACCCCTCAGAGCCCAATTCATACACTCACATTCTTAATTTAGTTGTCGCGCATTCGATTCATATAAGACTACTGTGGAACGGAACTTTATTAGAACAATAAAATGTTTGTAAAGCTTATGGGACTTAACTACGGGGTCATCAGTCCCTAAACTTACAAACTACTTATGAACTACTTACGAACTAGGACGGCACAAATATCCATGCCCGAGGGGGGATTCGAACCCCCGACCGTAGTGGCCGTGCAGACCGTGACTGGAGCGCCTCAGTCTCCTCGGCCACCGCGGCCGGCCTATTAGAACAATAAAATGTACAGCAAACTATATGGACAATCTCTACTTAGGGGTTACCTTTTGGTGAAATGTTCGCATCAATTGACTCAGATTAGATTAATACTTGTTCCATAGGGCATGAATAGGAGATTTCATAATGACATAACGTGAGAGTTTAGTGACAGATAACATTAAATGACATACATAAATTTAGTTTTTTAAATTTTTTTCATTTATTTTGTAAAACTACTAATTTTTATTCAATATTACTCTCACTTTGAGAGACTCGATGAACGGAAAAAGTTTGTGTTGTAGGAATATTTGCGAAAATGCTTCTTGTAGTGCGTGCAACACTAGGGGCACTTCAAGATGCTGCTAACAGGGATGTCCCCTTCCAACAATACGAACTGAATACCGCCATTGAAAAATTCCAATTTGTCGTATCGTTAATTACATGAAAAAAATTTCCCAACACAGCGAACCTAAGCAAAGTCATGCAGAAACAGTGGAATGAAAATCAGTTCTCAGTTCTCAGTTCTTTTAAGATCAATTAAGCAGGTTAGTGCCATAGATGTTAGAAGAATGACAACATGGCAGCAATGCAACAGGAGAAAGTGCTGACCATATTACTGTGGAAACATATTTTCCTCTTTCATTGAACACGTATTTCCAAAACTCAATGCTCGTTTTAAACCTCACGAAAAAAATGATCGCATGTGTTCGGATGATTCTTCCTGATAAAACCAGTATTGAATCCCGCACAAAAGCAATTACTAAAAAGGCATCAATATTTTTTGGCGAAAATTCAGGCACAGTAGTTATACACGAATGAGAAATATAGCATAATCACTGGAAATCTCTGGAACAAAAACTGCCACTGCAATCGTAGCTATTGAACAGTGTGGTGATCGTTCTTCCTTTTAACTAAAATGATTTATATACTGGATGTATAACTGCGAGTGCCCTCTGAAAAACAGTTTTTCCATTCTAAAAAGGTCAAGAACATACATTAGGAATAAAATGGTAGCCGAGGATTTTTCTGATCTTGGTCCAATGAGTGTTCACCGTGATACAGAAGAAATTATAAATAAAAAAAATATGCCATATATATATATATATATATATATATATATATATATATATATATATATATATATATATATATATAAGTACACGCCATTTAACAGCTGTCACTAGAACCAATTTTTATTCAGGCACTGTCGATTCTGTGTCCTAGAGCCACAGCATCATGTGCATATAACTGTTAAAACAGGGAAGTCACCGTGGCTCAGTAGTTGCGACCAACCGTCAATATTAAAACCGATTTCCTTAAAAAAAATGTAATGTGACAGCTACAGCTGCCGTAAGCAATAACAGTAAGTCGTCTATAACAGTTATGACTTTTAAAGTACACGAACGTATGACACAGCTACAGCTAAATGCCAGCGCCGCGCGCGGCAGAATAGCCGTGCACACTAAGGCTCCCAGCTGCTGTGCGCTTGGCTGTTCGCCGTCGGGGATTCCAGTCCTCCCTTGGGCATGTGTGTTTGTGTTCTCCTTGGCGTAAGTTACTTTAAGTTAGTGTAAGTATTTTGTAAGCCTAGGGACTAATGACCAACGTAATTAAGTCCCTTAGATATACAAACATGTGGACATTTTAAAATGAAAATGGGTCGCAAATTTAAATACAAGCGAGGATTAATGTAATAACTCACGAGGTTTGTTAATTACGTCATAAATAAATTCTTCAATACATAAATTCCATTTGTTTTATGCAAAGGTGTTAAATTGATTAGTATTTACCTACAGACTTACCAGCGTATTTATAGATTCCAACTAGTTTTTAATTTGGAGTTGATTGATTTCATTCGGGTCAGCAGTAATATCTTGTTATAGCAGGAACTAAGTTACAGAGAAAAAATAGTTTACCCTTCTAAAGGGCAGTATTGGAACCCCCCCCCCCCCCCCCCCCCAATGTCAAAGCTATAGGTACGTCAGTGCATAAACTGTTTAGTGGCACTGTTTTAATGTTGAACAATATGGCAAACGTCGCGGGTTCGATGCCCGCTAAGTCCTTGGCTTTTTATCTGTCACTTTCCACTACTTTCACCTCTGGCAGTGTTGCTAATGTGAAAAATAGCGAGTAGCACCGTGATTCGGAACCCACGTTAAACTGTAGGTACCCCTATAACTGGCTGGGTTATTCAGTTCGAAGGTCGGAGGAATGCAACGGCATACCACCTACACACAGGACCATGCCTAGTAAAGCACTGGTGTTCAAACCAATCTTCGGATTGTTCACTGCTCTACCTTAATTTACTCCATTTGAAAATTCATTTTGTAAAGAAAATGTGACAAATAATAAGTACACGAAATTTGAATTCTGAAAATTTCGCGTTAATTCCACATCAATCTATACAATAGTGCGCCGGCCGCGGTGGCCTAGGAGACTGAAGCGCTCCAGTCACGGTCTGCACGGCCACTACGGTCGGGGGTTCGAATCCCCCCTCGGGCATGGATATTTGTGCCGTCCTTAGTCTTAACTAGTTCATAAGTGGTTTGTAAGCTTAGGGACTGATGACCCCGTAGTTTATACAATTGTGCCTTCATTTTGTAATTTATTAAATATTTTATTTAGAATAGTTTCTAAGCTATGATGTCATAATCCCATGATTTCCTGAAATTACGTAAGTGTTAGCGTATCGCAGCTGCGAATTTGTCAAAAATATTAACTTAAAGACTACTTTCTATGACAGCAAAATGAAACCCCACAAATAATTCGAAGTTTGCTGACGTCCGATTTGAAATGGAATGGCGCACACGTCAGAAGGGAGAGCTAGAAAACTTAGTATACTCCAAAAATGAAAAAGCTAAGTTCGCAGAATACTTATTTTTTTAATGGTGACCGGTTTCGGAGGACTGTTCCACCATCATCTGGTCATGTCACATTTAAGTTGGTCACCGCGCAGTATATTTCAAACTGTGATATTTAATTGGTTTATTTTACTTGTAGACTAATTATTTTATACCAATTTTTAATAAGGGGGCCAACTTATAAAATACAGTATGGTGGCACAGTCCTCCGAAACTGGTCGTCATTACATAAAAAGAAGTATTTCGCGATCTTCGCGTTTTCATTTTTGAAGAATATTAAACTATCAGTTCGGCTCCAAAACCTTCAATTTCAGGCAATGTCGAAAACAGTTGGGTCAAAACTCTTGAAAACCCGGGTAATACGAGAGGCTTGGCAACCCTACCAGGGACTATAAGGCAATTACAAGGAGAAGGTCGTGGAGCGCGGGGTTTCCCCTCCAAGGCCTGGTGGCGCAGGGCAGCCACCTCACCGCAGCACACCACACTGCGCTGCCGGCTGGCTGATATATAGCGGAGGAGAGCCCACCCCAGGGATTAAATATGGGCAGCTCGCCCCCCGGGGCTGGGGTGGGTAGGCAGCCTGCTAAATCGGCACGCCCTCCCCTGGGACCGGAGATCAAATTTCGGCAGCGCGCCGCCCTGGATGGATGACCGTCTGCGCGCCCTCGCTTTCAGCCCTCCACCCACCCCCTCCTGCTCATCCCCCTTTGTTTAAAAAACGGACGAGAAGCGGCCGGGAGGTCCCAGCTCAGGGCGCCGGAACACAATGGAATTTTTCGCTTATCGCCGAGCAACGGAATGTGCTCTGCTTACTGAAGTAGTGGCACACAGTGGAGTGCGAGGGCGGACGTCCTGATATCAGCCCACTATTCTGCTCCCGGCTTACCACTCGAAGGCGGCCTCCATTAAGTGGCGAGAGAAAGGCTGATCTCGTTAACAATTTTATTTAGCCAGTGATTTTATACTAACGACAATCATTAACAGTTTTCTATTCCGCAGTTTGCTTTATATCTATTGAAATTTTGTAGCAGTTTTATTATATCTTTCCCTCGTCTACATCTATAAATGTGAATGTCTGTTCGGTGTACGCTTATCACATCCGAACGACAAAACGCAGAGACTTGTATATATTTACAGTTACTAATTTATACCTGAGGAAGGTTTTAGGCATGGTTTTATAGCGATCTGTTAGATATTTATTAATTTGAAAAATATAACGCGAAACGCGGAACAATAATGATTCTTTGACAATTATATTTACTCTGTGAAAATGGTATTATTGGTTGCTTTGTTGCTTGATGGTTGATAATGATAAAGGGTGGAGTATATTGGGATGGAAAGTTATCGGTGTATATAAAGTTCTACGTGTGTGTCTGTGTGTGTGTGTGTGTGTGTGTGTGTGTGTGTGTTTGTGTGTGTGTTAATATTTCACTCTGCAATGAAAACTACAGAACGCAAACGAATGGTGTGTGTGTAATTGTTGTCCGAAGTCTCCCGTTGTACACCATAGCAGTTCCACGCCGACAGCTATAAGAGGGTGGAAGATTGAAACTCGTCAAATTATAAAAAAATTCTGACTGAAGGCCAGCGATGACATTTGCGACTCTATAGCAAGGAGGTTACGTACAGCGAAACGTGATGCCACAAGCCATATGTTACAATGTGCTACAATGTCTTCGCACTCTCTCTGAAAGGATAAGCATACGAATAAGGAAATATAAGAATAAATAAATAAAGCATCATCATCATCATCATCAAAAGCAGTAAAAAAGAAATTTCTTTTAATACATATCTTTAGAAAAAATCGATTTGACGTTTCGCGCATTACATCAAGTGATCCATCTGTGATATTATTACAATCATTATTGATGAATTTCGTGATTGGATTCTTCGAAACGAGTGCATTTTTATCTGTGATTTCTTACATATTCTCTGATAAATGTAACATTTTTTTTAGAAAAAAGGAGATGGACAGAAAGAGAGTGGATAGGAAAAAAACTAGTTTATTATAATTTTAAATAGCTGACCTACATACTAAGAAAAATAATCGTATTTATTATAACTAGTATTGCCTCTGGTCGAAAATCGACCAATTGTGTTTACAATGGTCACTGGGGGTATCACTGGGTGTATCATGTCGGCGGCCTCGCGTGATTACGTTGGCAACATCAACAACACGATAGGTAATCTTTACCCATTTGTTCGAACCACATAGAATGACTCGATTAGTGTATCGCAGAAGTAAACAAATAATGTGTTCCTGATTAATGGTTGATAGGTTCTTGCATGTAACCTCGTCCGCTCAGTAAAAATAATTGCCCTCGTAAAGCGAAGATTCCATGAGAAAACATCAGCTTTGACAAGCGAATGGCTAAAATGAAGAGTCACAGGATTCTCACTATTCAGCATCTGTTGCCAACATTATCATAGGAGGCCGCTGGGGTACTTAGTAAACTTTAAACGGCAATGAGAGGTATGAAAGGGTATCTTTTACGTGTCAAGGAAAATGCCTGACACAATAACGACAAATAAAAACGGAAGTATATACTTTTCATGCCATTTTCGAATTATATAACATTCATTAGCCTAATATTTGAAATGGAACTACAATTTCGGTGTTCGTATATTTATATAACGCCAGGAAATAATGTTGTTTCAATCCTGCGATATTCAGAATTCCATAGCTGACAACATGTCGACTTCGTAGTTCCACCCGAGCACCGCTAGATGCCTCTCCAGGCGCATCATTCTTTATATCGGCATTCATATGAAAACATGCATTTCCTGTAACCACTCTTAATCACTGTGAAAATGAAGCATTTGAACGGCACAAGAAAATAAGTTGGGAGCACTCCATGTTTCGATATTCACTTATTTTAGTACGTTATTTTAATACTGCAGATGCGCTGCATTACAGCGTCTTTGGTCGAGGCGAATAGCCAATCATTGAGCTGATAGTTGGAAAATGTAGAACTTGATACAAACTGTCGATAGGAAAATTTCTACTTCCTTTTGCCACTATTAATGGCTAAACACAATATTTATATTAGTGAAATCTACGACAAACAATCTTCCGAAATATGTAACTTTCATTGGCCTTCTTCTACGAATAAATTAGTAATCTGTACCACAATTTTCGTGTTAGCGTATTTATATAATGATTGTTGTCCATAACTGTAAACATCAATTTTCTGCTTTGGATACTACCTAACTTAAACATTTGGTAACAATATTTTTCGATTATAATGTTAAATTTGCTTGACCTGTATTATGCGACATCTAGATTATTGCTGCGTTGCCATGCATTGAGACAGACGCAAAAAAATATAACGTGGAAGTTGTTGAATGATTTTTTCTCCAACGCATGTTACGTATTAAAACATTCTATATCTTGAATTATGAAATCCGATTTTCGGATTTTTGTGTTTATCTGTATATTTTACCACATGGAGAACTAACATAAAATTTTAATATTGAAACTCCTGTAAGAGATTGTTGGAACTTGGGCACAAGTTATTATTTATTTCAATTATCGACATCAACGTGATAAATTTTCATCGTCCGATTAAAAAAAAAAATACATCATATGGGAACTTTCGAGCTTTGTACGAAACTCTCGTCGTATTTAAGGTAAACATTCGCCATTTTAAATTATACCAACAAACGTTTTTTAAATGTAAGCTAAATGTTTATTAGATAACGTTTTGTAATAGGATGGGAGACTTGCTAACATAGATGAACCTTTTTTATTTTTTGATATCGCGATATGGCGTATTTTATCGCTGAAACCGGTAATTACAATTAATAACTGACAATCGTTTACATGGGGTTTACATATTAAAAATTATCCTACTTCTTCCAGATGGCCAACCTACGGGATTACAGGGGCAATCAAAATTTCATTTTCAATAATTCGCGTAGTAATTGACCGAATTTATGAATTGAACATGCCCTGATAATTTAATCGTTACCAGATATAAATTTCAGTTTAACTCTATAAGGTCTTTATTGGAATTAAAAACTGTGTTCGGCTGTCTTGAAGTGGAAAACAAACATATATTAAAATTTCTCTCATCTATTACTCCAAAACGACAACACATAACGACTTCCAACACACTTTTCTTTTTTATAATTTCAGTCCTTTACGAAACTTTTTCTAGTTGACATCCTCCGCAAAATGGTGAAAGCAGGAACGTTTTACATTTACAAAATTTTATCTGTTCATGCGTTCAAACTTCACCATCTACCATAATGACGTTTTAATTTAATACTTTTTCACTACTAACGCTACACACTTTGTAGACATTACCACATATATCAGTGATGAAGCAGCAAACTTTTGTCACACTAGAGCTCGTATTTCAAGAACGTAACTTGGTAGGCATACGGACGATTCTGCTTACATTGCTACGGTGGAATGGCCGAACACTGTAAGGCGCGTTCTTGCTGATCGCGTGGTTGCTCTCCGTCAGAGATTCGAGTCCTCCCTCGGGCATGGTGTGTGTGTGTGTGTGTGTGTGTGTGTGTGTGTGTGTGTGTGTGTGTGTGTGTGTGTGTGTGTGTTTGTTTGTTTGTTTGTGTGTGTGTGTGTGTGTGTGTGTGTGTGTGTGTGTGTGAGTGTTGTCATTTAGTGTAAGTAGTTTGTAAGCCTAGGGACTGATAACCACAGTAGTTAAGTCCTATAGATTTACAACCATTTGAATTTGAATCTATTAACATTGGCTTATTCTAAAAGTCACCCTCAGTTATTGTCTGTCTGTGTCTTCTCTTATAACTCAAGACCCAGACAACCAAATAACGTGAAATTTGGTACACGTACACAAAATTACATGGAGAATGTTTTTAAATAGGTTTAGTTCCATCCCAATCTCACTCTGGCCATGTGCCTGTTCTAAGTTGTGTGATAATGACCCTCCCCCCTTTCCCAGAGAAAAAAAAGGAAAATCATGCAAGTTGGTTATTGAGAGTGATTTTGAATGTTTTTGTTGTGATGATGAGGATGTAAGTAAAAGTGATGGTCTTACATGTTGTTTATCACATTGCTTTAACATAAATGTACCCTTTTAATACATGCAAATAAACGGTTTTGTACGCTTCTACAGAAAACCTTATTTTAAACCCGGGCAAAGCCGGGTACTAGCAGCTAGTATGTAATCAAGGTACAGCAGAGGACCAATAACACTACCCTGTGGAACGCCTGATATAATCCCTGTTTTAGTCGATGCCTTACCATCGATTACTATGAACAGTGTCCTCTCTGACAGAAGAACACCTATCCAGTCGCAAATTTGGGGCGATATACCATAACAACGCAATTTAATTAAAAGCCATTTGTGAGGTACGGTGTCAAAAGCTTTTTGGAAATCAAGAAATACGGAATCAATTTGAGAACCCTTGTCGATAGCATTCATCACTTAGTGTGAGTAAAGAGCTAGTAGTGTTTCGCATGAAAGATATTTTTTAAATCCGCGTTGACCTTGGGTCAATAGATCATTCGGTTCGAGACAATTTATAATATTTGAATACATGATATGTTCCAAATCCTTGCTGCAAATAGACGTCTATCAATTTGGCCTGTAGTTTAGTGGGTTACTAATACTGCCTTTCTTGAATATAGGTGTGACCTGTGCAACTTTCCAATGTTTTGTTACAGATCCTTCTTAAGTAAGGAGCTATCGCTTCAGCATAATCAGATATAAATGTAATGGGTATACAGTCCGGACCGAAAGACTTGTTCTTGTTAAGAGAGTTTAGTTGCTTCACTACTCCGATGATATGTACTTCTTCGTTACTCATTAAGGCCTCTGTTCGTAATTCGAAATCTGGAATATTAGTTTCGTCTTCTTTGGCGAATGCGTTTCTAAAAGCTATGTTCCGGAACTCTGCTTTAGTAGCGCTGTCATCAGCAGGATCGCCATTACTATCTCGTAGTGAGGGTATTGTTTGTGTTTTGCCCCAAGTATATTTAATATATGATCAAACTATCTTTGGGCTTTCAGTCATATTTCGAGAAAGAGTTTCGTTGTCATAAGTATTGTAGGCATCTCGCATGAAGTCCTCGCTAAATTTCGAGCTTTTGTGTAGGAGCGCCAATCCTGGGGATTTTGTGTTTGTTTAAATTTCGAATGCCTTTTCCGTTGCTTTTGCATCAGTGTCTTGACCTGTTTTGTTTACCAAGGAGGATCACCACCTTTTTATTAATTTATTTGGTATAAAACTGTCAATTGCTGTCGATACCACTTCTTTGACTTTGGGACAATCGATATTCAATCTCGCTACGACAGCTCTGTGTTCATTAATACCAGTATCCGTTTTGATGCTCGTTATGAGCTTAGGATTATTTGTTGAGAAGACATCAAGTGTGTTTTGACATCCATTTACAATTCTAGTTGCCTCATGAACTAATTGTTCGAAGTAATTCTCAGAGAATGCGTTGAGTACAATTTCGGACGATGTTTTATGCCTACCTGCTGATTTGAAAATATAATTTCGCCAACAGATCGAGGGTAAATTAAAATCACCACCTACTAGTACCGTGTGAGTCGGGTACGTTTTTGTAATTTGACTCAGGTTTTCTTTGAACCTTTCTGCTACGTATCGTCAGAGTTGGGAGGCCGGTAAAATGAACCAATTAGTAACTTCTTACGATTTTGAGGTACAATCTCTACCCATAATAGCTCACATTAACTATCAACTTCAACTTCGCCACACGAAAGACTACATTTGACGGCGACAAACACACCTCCACCTATTTTGTTTAATCTATCCTTTCTGAACACAGTTAGATCTTTTGCAAATACTTCTGCTGAACTTACTTCCGACTTGAGCCAACTTTCGCTGCCTACAATGATGGGTGTTTCGGTGCTATCTATTAAAGCTTGGAGCTATGGTACTTTTCCGGTTTGTGTCCGAATTGTCATTGTATAGAACGAAAGTAGGAAATGCTGCTGTCACAGCACAACGAAGGCGGCTGTGTCCCTGCCAGGAACCAACCCGTAAAAGATGATCACTGGCAGCTCAGAACATATTCGTATAATACCTTTTGACATATTTCGCATATGTAAGTAGAAATACACGTTATCTCTGAATCTACAACATGACACGTGGTGTAATGTCATTTACGTCTATATTGTAACACTACCTGCCATTGATATTTAGCATGCATGTGTCCCCATTCAGGGATACTTGCTATTACAAATAAACCCTCTTCCTCTTCCTCTCAAAAGTTGACAGGTGACATACAAACATATGTTTTATTGAAATGTTTTTGAAGCTGCCAGATGAGTAGAAAATTCTCCTCATTGTGTCTTCCTCTAGAAAATATTCGCTGCTGTATTGATGTGATGGCACATTTTTTCATTCTAGTTTCCGAACATGGTTGATAACCGGTCAAGGTCGACCCAGGTTATAAATTAGAAATTCTTCAAAATCATAAATAGATGCAAAAAAGTTAGTTTGACTTAATACATTTATCTAGTTTTATTCTATTAATCTAAATATAGTGTAAATGCGACGCGCTTCTTAAACACACAAAAATACTTCCTTTCACATTCCTACAAGGATGGGGCCCCTCCACGCCCACACCAACGTGGTGACCATCACAAAAGTTCTACTGTCACCTCCGTAATTAAGTTAGTTTGCTAAGGTGGATCATGGGATGTGGGAACCGCGATGTTATCCGTACGTGTGGGCGCGATCACCCATTAATACGGTGCATCTGGAGATAGAATTGGTCGAAAGGTATACGAAGGGTAAAGGTATGTAAGGGCAGAGGAAAAAAAGTGCCAAGGCAAGAGCCAAGGGAAAAAAACCTCTGCGACAGTGGGGTAGGTATGAAGGGCAGTAGCGGTATGCTATCTGCGACAGATCATGCAAGGGTTGGTAATGTTAGTGATGGGTATTTTCTCAGTACCATTATCTTTGCTAGGTTCGTCATAAAGAATCAGTCCGTTTTGATGCGAGGTTCTGCTGCAGCTGAGCTCCAATGATGCCTCCTGGGTCGGCTGTGGCAGAATACCTGTAAAATAGCCAAGTCTGTCAAGGTAGTTAGGCAGTTCGGTCATAGAACTGGCAAAGTGTGCGGGACTGTTTAGGTTTGTTTGTGTTTAGTGCGATGAATATGGTTTCCCTGCTTTGCCTGTAGGTCGGCTGTGGGCTCAGCTGGCATTGCCAGTCAGATTGCTGTTTTGCAGGGGTTTGCCATGTTCATCGTGTTTGTGAGTTGGTGTTCCCTACGGCCGTAGGTGGTTAGTCTCTGAGGAGAAGTGTTTTTGGGCGATTATGTTTCCACCTATGGTTGTGATCGTAGTTCCCCAAGCGTAGGATGAAGGGGTTGTTCGAGTGTCTAGAGTTTCTGTATAGTCGTGTGGCGAGTTTCTTGAATACCACCGAGAGGCGCTCTAGGCGGTATTCATTGTGAAGGTCCACGGTGCGTGTGTATCGTGGAGCGTTGCTAATGATGCGTAGTACCTTGTTCTGTATGAGCTGCAGGCGGCGCAGCCGTGTTGGCGCCGCGTATGCCCAGCACGGAGCACCGTACGTCATCAGAGGTCTAATATGTGTCATGTAGAGGTTCCTCGACACCCGGCTATTCAGTTTGCTTTCCCTGTTGAGCATCGGGTAGAGTTGTTTGAGCCTCGCGTTTGCTCTGTTGGTCATGTGTTGTATGTGGTCCCCCCATATGAGTTTCCAGTCCAGCCAGACACCAAGGTATTTGACTTTCTCACGGAAGCGTATTGGGCGTGTATGTAGAGTAATTGGTCTACAGTGTTGGTGTTTGCGCAGGTGTTTCGGTCTGCGTGTGAACAGAACTGCCTCACACTTGTCGACGTTGACTTTAACACGCCATTTCTCCAACCAAGGTTCGGCAGTTCTGAGCGTTGGACAGTTCTGAACGTTGGACATAAATATGGTGCCTTTTATGAGCATTAATTGCAGCGCTATTGATATCTTTATTTGAAAGCAATTAATCGGTTTGCAAAACATCCCTGTACTCCAACACACTCGTCGCTAAAAACGACGTGCTAAATTTAACACATTTGCATTCATATCGCCTCAACGGATAGAGATCACTGGATATTAAAGATACTCGTTTTGACTGTATCCATTCATCGAACTTCGTGTTTCAAGCACTTCAACTAAATGCAAAGGAGAATTTTTTTGCAATACTTTTTTTTTTACATTAGATTCAGAGAAAAAGTAAAAATAAAATAAATAAAAGTCGCGCGGGAATAACCGTGTACACAAAAGCGCCGTGCTGTGGAGTGTATGGCCGTTTCCCATCGGAGGTTGGAGTCCTTCCCTCTGGCATGGTGGTGTATATGTGTTGTTCTCAGCATATGTTAGTTTAATAAGTTTATAGGTTTAGGCATCGCAGTTAGGTCCCATAACTTCACAAACATCTCAACGTTCGTAAAATACATGGGTTCACTGCAAAGGAACGCGCATATCCATAGCCCGAAAACTCACTGTCAAAACCAACGAGGTCCGGTTTAATAGTTTTAAATGTTCGCCCTGCTCTGTAGCAGCCGAAATGACTCTCCTTTTCCTATATTACGCATTCACGCCTCGCTCAAGTCGATCGGACTTTCCACTGTTTTTACTGTTCTTCAGTGAGTCACGGTACTAAGATGAGAGATTGAGACATATCCCATCACGATGATGGAAACCTGGACACATCTGAAGTGTGCAGTTTTATGCAAACTGGACGCGGCGCGTGTACCTAGAACATCTTCCTCAGTATCAAATGTTGAAAAGTTTGTACATCTAAGAGACTTTTTATCAGTCCCTAAGCTTACAAACTACTTAAACTAACCTAATGACTACACACACCTACGCCCGAGGAAGGATTCTAACCTCAGACAGGGGCAACCTCGCGCTCCACAGCAACGGACATTCCACTGCGGTCCAGTGCGTATCCTCGGAAGATTTCGCTACATCATACCTGAATAAAAACTTCTTAACTTTCATGCAATATTTTTCGAAGGTTTTAGACAGTAAGTTTACAAGTTGGATTCTTGTATTGTTTTTTGATTGGCTAATTGGATATTAATAAGGAAATTTGGAAAAACATTTTTGACGATCAAATTTCGATGTGGTACAGGATGCCCTCTAAATTAACTGGGTTTACATTCAGACCTATATTTTGTGATTGTCGTTATGCTGGACGAAGGTCGTCATTCATACCTGTTACATAGCCATAGTAGTCTTGAGTGTAGTAACACTCTGACATCGTTATCATATAAGTAACAGCTATAAGAATGTAGCACACATTATACGCACTTCTATGTGTAATTTCATGCGGATGCACATAAGGCTCGGTTTTTTTTACGGGTATCGGATGAGCATGGCCATTAGTAAGCAAGACGAATCGACGAGGGACTCAACGATAATAGTGTAGGATATACACTGGTCAAAACAGTCATGGGATTAGTTGAGATGTCTAAGTTCGGAAGTACTGTCATCGGCAATATGAAAATGCTAATTATTGCCGGCCGCAGCGGCCAAGCGGTCTGCGGCGCGCCAGTCACAGTCTGCACGGCCGCTATGGTCGGGGGCTCGAATCCCCTCCCCCCCCCCCCCTTAGGCATGGATGTTTATGTCGTCCTTAGTATAAGTTAGTTCATAAGTACTTCATAAATTTAGGAACTGATGACCCCGCAGTTAAGTCCCTTAAGCTCAACAAACATTTGAACATTTTTTTGCTATTTATTGATAAAGGAAGGGAAAGAATAAGGATTAGCAAAGAAAGGATTGACATTGGCTGTATTAGGGTATCGAAATGAAATAACGGTGGCAGGTGGAAATGTGAGCTGGGCCGGGAATCGCACTCTGGTCTCCCGCTTCGCTAAAGCAGAAATCCCGGATGCAATCATCGATCTGCATAAGAATTTTCAACTGTGTTATTGAAGAGCGAAAAGAAAAGAGAAGAAGATAAATTTATGGACATTCAATATTAATCTAAGTGTTAGGAAGTCGTTTCTGATGGCAATATCCTAGGGTGTAGTATTGTAAGGGAGTGAAACGTGCACGGTAAGTAGTTCAAAACAAAAGATGATACAAGCTTTTGAAATGTGCTGCTACAGAGAATGTTGAAGATTAAATAGTTAGATCGATTTAAAAATAAATAGGTACAGAACAGAATTTGGGAGAAAAGAAACTCCTGGCATGTATTGACTAAATTGATAGAGTCGTGTAAGACACATTCTGAGACATCAACGAATCGTCCATATAGCATGGGAAGGACAAAAATCGCATATTGGGACCGAGAGATGAATACATCAAATAGGATGAAAAGGATGCAAGTTGCAGTTCTTTTATTCAGAGCTGAAGACTCTTGCACAGTACAGAGAAGCGTAGTCTTTTGGCTGAACACCACGACAAGAACATTCAATGTAATTCACACCGTGAAGTTAGTAAATGTTTTCATAATTTGAACTGATTACTAGTCCTACTTCTGAAACTTCAGTTTCTACACCTGGAGATTTAAAGATGATGTGATTGATGAATTTCCATACTTTTCCATCCGTAAAAAGGTATATCAATTTAGGTAGTCTGCAGCTATTTTTTAATCGCTAGTTTTTTCCTGTTTTGTGAACAGCTGAAAAATGTTCTTGTCGACATTGTTGAAGGAGACTATAAAAATACACAAAATTTAAACCAATTACTCAGCACGGGTTCAGGAAACATCGTTCATGTGAAACTCAGCTTGCCCTTTTATCACATGTCATCTTGCGAGCCATGGATGAATGGCAACAGGCGGATAGTGTTTTTCTCGACTTCAAAAGAGCGTTTGACGCGGTGCCACACTGCAGACTGCTAACGAAGATACGAGCTTATGGAATAGGTTCACAGATTTGTGACTGGCTGGAAGACTTCCTAAGTAATAGAACGCAGTACGTTGTTCTCGACGGCGAGTGTTCATCAGAGACGAGTGTATCGTCAGGCGTGCCCCAGGGGAGTGTGATAGGACCGCTATTATTTTCTATATATATACATGATCTGATGGACAGAGTAAGTTGTAGTTTGCGGCTGTTTGCTGATGATGCTGTGGTGTATGGGAGAGTGTCGTCTGTAACTGACTGTAATAGCATACAGGATGACTTAGACAAAATTTCTAGTTGGTGCGAAGAATGGCAGCTAGCTCTCAATGTAGAAAAATGTAAGGTGATGTGCATGAGTACGAAAAACAATCCTATAATGTTCGAATACAACATTAGTAGTGAGCTTCTTGATGCTGTCGCGTCGTTCAATTATCTAGGCGTAACATTGCAGAGCGATATGAAATGGAACGAACATGTAAGGACAGTTGTGAGTAAGGCGGACAGCCGACTTCGGTTTATTGGGAGAATTTTGGGAAGATGTACTTCATCTGTAAAGGAGATCGCGTATAAAACGATTGTACGACCACGTCTTGAGTATTGCTTAACTGTTTGGGACCCGCAGCAGATCGGTTTGAAGGAAGACATAGAGGCGGTTCAGAGGCGAGCAGCTAGATTTGTTACCGGTAGGTTCGACCAATGCGCGAGTGTCACGGAAATGCTCCGGCAACTCTATTGGGTATCGCTGGAAGAAAGACGACGTTCTATTCGTGAATTTCTGTTAAGTAAATTTAGTGGCCTGGTATTTGAAGTTGAGTGTAGTACGATCTTGCTGCCGCCTACTTTCATTTCGCGTAAAGATCACAAAGACAAAGAGAAATTAGGGCTCTTATGCCCGGTTTCTGGAAAGCTACAGTTACCGTACCGTTAGCTACCGCCGCGTTAAAATTTAACATGCCAGATAACTTCCTTGGGTTTCCTGTAGCTGTTTTCAACGATCGTTAGTTAACGGCGCGGTAACTACGCCTCCTGTCGATGCTAATAGTACGCCCCACAGCTCATAGATGCCACTACTTACGAAACTCGCAATTACTCGAGTTTTATCGATTATTAAGGGCAAATCGAAGACGCGCCAATAGTTTGTGTAGGTGTCACGAGTTTTGTTTGTTTTGAAACGCAATGGGCGACAAGCGAGGAAAAAATTTTACTCTGTTTGAGATAAACCTTTTGACTGACCTTGTCTTAGAAAGGAAATCAATTATTGAAAATAAAAGGACAGATGGCTCGACTATTTTAGAAAAGCAACAGGCTTGGGAAGATGTCACAAAGCAGTATAATTCATCAAGTCAGACAGGAGAGAGAACGGTACGGCAGCTCAAAGAGCTGTATTCTGTTTTAAAAAGAAAAGCTAGGACAAACAACAACGAAGACAGGGCTAGTATTAAAAATCATATGTATTATTTCTGTTGTCGACATTTATTTTCATAAATTAAAGTTTTCTCTTCCCATTGTTCTGTGAATGTAACATTACTTTTTACAATTTAAACTAATCAATTTATGTCCACCCATCCACCTACCCAAGCAAGCCCCATGATTTAATATAAAACACTAATCACTTGAAACACTGATCGATCGTAATGACAATTGCATGGCAGAACACTATTTCAAAGAAAGTATTTTTGTGCATAATTGAAAGTTTTATTATGAGAGCACTGTTTTATGATTCGGAATGTGGTAAAAATTTTACACCCAGGTCGGCGATCGCTTGATATAATGTTCGCAATTATTTCTAAGTCACTTGTCCAATTCGCAGCAATAACCTCAGGACAGTTAGTTTTTTCAGTCTGAAACGCATATGAAACTCGCTCTCATTATATAGATCAAATGGTTGAGTTCTAACGCGAAAAACGCGTCGTGGTCTTGCAACAGGGCCGAGTACAGCTAAGTTTTCCTCTTCTGAAGAACTGTTCGTAGCATCAGAAGAAGACGACGACGACGACGACGAGGAAAGAACTTCCATTCTTCAGCTTCAACAGTTGTAAAATTGTACGAGAATTACACGGAAGCCAGCCATAAAAACAAAAACAATAACAACTGTTGAATAACTTGAGTTTGGAAGACCACTAGCGCTATGTAGCGGATATAGTTAAAACTAAAGTTAACGTGTAGGTAACCCCAGGGGAACGCGCATTTATCTTTAACGGACCGGTAACTACGGCTGTGACGATAACTGTTGTTTCGGAAACCCATTTTGTACTTAACGGTCAGGTAACCCACAGATAACTATAACGGGGCAGGTAACTACTGTTTCGGAAACCGGCCATTACAGAGGCATATAGGCATTTTTTTCTTCCTCGTTCTATTTGGGAGTGGAATAGGAAAGGAAATGCCTAGTAGTGGTACAGTGTACCCTCCGCCACGCACCTTACGGTGAATTGCGGAGTATGTATGTAGATGTACTAGTAATAATTATTTCGCGTGGCTCTTTGGTCTGGTGCAAGTCTTTCAATTGGACGCCACTTCGACAACTTGCATGTCCCTAGCCTACCCCATTTATCAAGCCGGGGAAAGGGGTCTACTGCTCAACGTGGAATCCGAACCACGTGTCGTTTCTGGCGACTCCTCAAATAATTGTGAGGTCAAGGGTTAAGGGTGGGTTAAGGATCAGACAGAAAAAATCCGAGGTCCGACCGGGTTTCGAACCTGCTACCTTTCGGTTTCCAGTCGAGCGCTTTACCCCAAGACCAACGGGCCAGATATCAATTGCTGGTCATTAAGCATCACTGTTAACAAAGACAGTGTCGAATGCAACTGGACTGTAGCAATGCACTTCACGCTTCGAATTTTTGTATGTGGGTTCTTTTTTTTTTTTTTTTTTTTTTTTTTGTATATGGGGTTTTAGCAAGTGTAGCAGCATACCGGCCATTGACGACAATGTTGCAAACTCTCTGAAAGGATTTGTACTTCATTTTTTGATTATTGTGACGATACTGCTGACCCCTCGTCTCAATGTTATCGTACGATACCGTCTGCCTGGTCCTCTCATCTCAATGTCATCCTACGATACCGTCTGCGTCGGATCCGGAATCGTGTGGTTCAATAGTGATAAAAGTTGCGTGTGAAGTTAGCTAAAACTATATAGCCAGTCTAGTAATCAGTTTAGGACAGTGTCTCGGTGATACTGTGATTAAAACAAGTGATAGATTTCATTAATTAAGAGATTTGTATAAGTCGTTCCCAGATTATTCTGTAAACAATACTTTTGCCATCGCACATTACTTCACTAAATAGACGATGGGTACAAATTTTTGTAAAACATAAACACATGAAAGTAAATAGCATTGTATATATGTTAGGCTCATAAACAAATTGTGTAGACCAGCTAATTGTGTAATTGATGATGTACTCGAGATTTGAATATTGTATTTCTTTGTATATATTGACTCACTTGAGATTTTGATCCTATTTTGAGAATTTCCAAGATAATTGATAGCTCAATATATGTTAGGAACATGTATGATGTACTCGTTAAGTAATTAATGGACATTTAACATTTTGGTTTGTTGTCAAACAAAGAGTAGGGTGATTAAAACTTAAAAAGATAGGTGCGATGTAAAACTATTGTATGTATAGTTTTCATTTTTTATTGTGATTAATTTTGTGTACATGAAATGTTTTACTGTTGTGTTCGTTAATTGAAAATTACTATATTCAATTGTTATGAACAATGGATAATGTAACGTCATTATTGCCGATGTTATATATTTGCCTCACCGCCTTGCGTGGGGGAGTTCGAGTTTCAGTCGTTTGTCAAGTGCTCTGGAAGCTATGTCAGTCTGTGTTTTGAAATGGAAGTACTACCGTTCAGATGCTTTGTTCATGTTATTGAACGTAATGTTTTGGTGGAGGAGAAGTTTGTTTCAAATTAATGAAGAAGTGAAAAATTGTACATATCGAGTATTTATTCCTACCACGACGCCCCAGGTGAATACTGTTGCAGCGAGCAGAACCCCCATACAGCATTATGTTGAAAAACTATCGGTAGAAAAAACTGTAATTATTTAAAATTATATTAAAATGTTACATTATGCAGTATCTGGCCGTGAATGACTTATAATTTGTAGTCGTTATCTAACGCACATGAAGGTGCCTATAAGGCATTTGCTGTCCGACCTACAAATTTAGCCGCGCGGGAATGGCCGTGTGGTCAGGAAGGCGTTGTTACAGTTCGTGAGGTCGCTCGAGTCGTAGGTTCCAGTCTTCCCTCGGCCATGGCTGTATGTGTTGCCCTTAGTATAACTTAAAGTAGTTTGAAAGTCTACGGACAGATGACCACAGTAGTTTGGTACTTTAGGAATACAGACATTTTAACCTTTTGGCTACTTTACGACAGTGAAACCAATTACAAATGTGAATCTTATTTTTGGGATGTTAAGCACCATCCCTTAATATGAATTCCGTTCGAAAAAATTTTTGACAAGTAATTCCTATAACTTTCAGGAACAAGTTATGTCCGTTTAGCCAATAGCTACGTGTAATCGCACAATTGTAATCTGATCACTTTTTTTTCAGGGCAAATTGGCTGACTTAAAATTTCTCAGATAGTTCAAGGGTTTTACAAGGGCTCCGATTATAAACTAGTAGCAGGTGGTCTGGTGACGGTCAACAGATCTTCCTTGCTTCCTTCTTTTCCCTTTATTTTCAGTGAATAGGACCGAATAGTTTTGAAATTAATTATCTGAAAGTTGAGAAGTGCTTGCTAACTTTGCGATAAATTTTAATTACCTGGGCTTGTGCCCTCACGTGCCCCTAGGGTAGACGCGGTACTGGTTTTTAAGTAATCCGTAGCTGTCCGTGAACAACGTAGGCTACGGCATTAGATACTACGTGTACACGGTAATTGGTCTGCAGTCGCCTCATTATATTCTAATTATTTTTCTTTGAAACTAGCGTGTATTTGACTATAATGAGAGAGAGAGAGAGAGAGAGAGAGAGAGAGAGCGCAAGAGTTTGGACATTTCTTGAGGACTGTATTACTTTAATAATCCTATCAACTTCTTTAATAATGCCTGAGTTCACAACTTAATTATCTACTGCCAGTTTACGGAAACTCATTAATGATTTCCGTATTCTGTGTGCAGAAACTTGTTTTATGAAACAAAGGCTAGACTGCAGGGTGTTATCCTGAGACCGAAAATTTGTTGCAGGCTAAGAACTTACGGTGAAAGAAAGAAAGAAAAAAAATAAAAATTTCGATGACTTCATCTGCGAATGACAAAAGCACCGAAGAAAGCAGCACTTTGAACTTTGAGAAAATAATAATAATTCAGAATGCTGCAGGATGTTTCTCGCTGCTTACAGCAACGATGTCTCACTTTAGCGTGCAGGCCGCGGTGGCCGAGGGGACTGAGGCGCTTCAGTCACGGGGTGCACGGCCACTACGGTCGGGGGTTCGAATCCCCCCTCGGGCTTGGATATTTGTGCCGTCTGTAGTCTTAGCTAGTTCATAAGTAGTTTGTAGGTTTAGGGACTGATGGCCCTGTAGTCGAGTCCCATAAGCTCTACAAACATTTGAACATTTGATTTCACTTTAGCGATGTTCCAGTTCCATTACGCTGTAAAGTTGTACTTGTGCAGACCTTATTGAACGGTAGTCAACGTAGTTCAGTCACAGGCCAAGGAGCAGAATGTTGAGAGCATTGGTATACAATGCAGAAAGCTTACGACAGAATTTTGTAAAGCGGTGCCATGGAATATATAGAATATGTGCACAGTCCTTTAGGATGTCACAGTTTACGAGTTTGCGTTTCTGTACATTAGCAAGTGTGATTTTTTTTCTGGGGAACAACGGAAATTAAGATTCCTGAATAAAATTTTCACTCTCAAGCCGAGTGTACGATGACTGAAATTTTCCTTGCAGATTAAAATCTGCGTCGCACACTGGGATTTGAACCCAGGACCCTTGCCTTCCGCGGGAAAACACCCTACCTGCTTAGATACCTGTGCATGTTTTACGACATCTTATCACAGCTTTAATTCCGCCTTTCCCTTGTCTCCTACTTTCCAAAATTATTAGAGGTTCTCCAGCTAACCTTGCCCGCTTACACCCCTGAAAGAATCACAGCCCGACCGATAGTGGTCGCCATAAGGTCAGACTCTTATATCTTTTAACATTTCCCCAAATTTGCAGTCGAGACTCTCTTGCTCCAGAGAGCCAATGAGAAGCACCGTTCTGGTGACTCTGGTACATCGCTCCAGCCTATGAGACGTTGGGTCTTAAGCCCTTATGGTACATGTTAAGAATCTTAAAGGGCTGGGCAATGTCGCTTTGTGATCTAACAGCCAGGAGTTTGAAGAAGAAAGTTGAATGGCATGGCACGAGACTCATAGGGCCATAGACACGGGTTCTCAGGTAGATGCTGGGTTTCTCGACTTCTGCAAGGCGTTTGATTTCCCCACAACGTTTAATGAAATATGGTCTGTCCGACCAATTGTGTGATTGGATTGAGGAATTCCTAGATAACAGAAAGCAGCAGGTCATTCTCAATGGAGAGAAGTCTTCCGAAGTAGGAGCTATGTCAGGTGTGCCACAGGAGAGTGTCGTGGGTCCGTTGCTGTTCACGATATGTGTATGACCTTGCGGATAACATCGGAAGTTCACTGAGTCTTTTTGCGGATGATGCTGTAGTATATAGAGAGGTTGTAACAATGGAAAATTGTATTGATGTGCAGGAGGATGTGCACCGAATTGACGCATGGTGCAGGGAATGGCAATTAAAGCTCAATGTAGACAAGTTTAATGTGCTCCGAATACCTACAAAGAAAGATCCTTTATCATTTAGCTACACAATAGCAGGTCAGCAACTGGAAGCAGTTAATTCCATAAATTATCTGCGAGTAGTCATTAGGAGGGATTTAAAATGGAACGACCATATAAAATCAATCGTCGGTAAAGCAGATGCCAGACTTAGATTCTTTGGTAGAATTGTAAGGAAATGCAGTCCGAAAACAAAGGAAGTAGGTTACAATACAGTTGTTCGCCCACAGCTTGAATACTGCTCACCGGTGTGGGATCCGTACCAGGTGGGATTGATAGAGGAAGAGCAGCGCGCTTCGTTACAGGATCATTTGGTAATCGTGAAAGCGTTACGGAGATGATCGCTAAACTCCAGTGGAAGACTCTGCAGGAGAGACGCTCTGTCTCTCGGTACGGGCTTTTGTCGAAGTTTCGAGAACTTACCCTTACTGAGGAGTCTAGCAGTATATTGCTTCCTCCTACGTATATCTCGCGAAGAGATCTTGAGGATAAAATCAGAGAGATTAGAGCCCACACAGAGGCATACCGACAATCCTTCTTTCCGCGAACAATACGTGACTGGAATAGGAGGGAAAATCGATAGTGGTACTCAAAGTGCCCTCCGCCACACATCGTCGGGTGGCTTGCGGAGTATGGTTGTAGATGTAGATGGAATCCTGATTCATTTAATGAGCACGAAATCTCTGATAAATTTGCCCTTTCCAGGTATATTGTTTAGTGCCATCTTACTTTGCCTCTTAAGTACATGGCACCTGTTAACGAATCAGGATTCCGTCCATGCCATTCACAAGTGGATCTTTGTAATTTTAGTACTCATCTTTTGAACGATAGGGACTTATTATGCGCCTATGTGAGACACCGGTTGTTTACATATCTGTACGTTTCTATATACTTCACATATTATGCATGAATTCTTTTAGCATATATTATCCTTGCAATTACACTTCCTTAGTGGTTCGTCAGTGGGGCAAATGATTTGTTTCTTTCATATTCACGGAATTTATGACATTAACTGCGAATAGCTAAAGTTGAAAATGTGTACCCAGCGGGGATTCTAACCCGGGTCTCCAACTTATTAGGCAGTTACGCTGGCCCCTACACCACTGGGGAGACAGCGATAATCACACCTGCACGGAAGTACTCGAGCACGCCTCCGGCCAGACACAAATTTGCAACTTTACCCTGTCCACTATAACTCGTAGTCAGTAATAATTACCGTAAGAGAAACGGCCTAGGAGTGCCTCTGCACTGAAGAAAGAATCATTGTCCGTCATCGGCAAATCGTATAGGTTATATGTATGTGGTGTCTGTTGTATCGGGCCACGGCGGATCAGCCGAGCGCATTGAGGCGCTATGCTACGATGTGTGAGGCCGTTCTCCGACGGGGTTTGAATCCTCCTTCGGGTCTGTGCCGTCTTTAGTATAAGCTAGTTCATAAGTAGTTTGTAAGTTTAGGGACTGATGAACTTTTTTGTTGTTGTTTCGGACATGTCCGAAAGAACAGACGCCACTTTTGATCCTGCGGAGTATGTGTACCCATCCGGGATTTGAACCCGTGTCTCCTGCTTTCTGGGCAGTTGCGCCGACCCCTACACCATTTGTTTTTCAGTT
This sequence comes from Locusta migratoria, assembly GCA_026315105.1. Lineage (NCBI taxonomy): Eukaryota > Metazoa > Arthropoda > Insecta > Orthoptera > Acrididae > Locusta > Locusta migratoria. The sequence goes on along the minus strand of CM048745.1, from coordinate 266,569,994 downwards.
CAAATTAAAATAACGCCGTTAAGCGTTGAAACCAGTTGAGGCAGAACGTACTGTAGTGTAACGTTAACTTAAAGTCACTACTACAGAGGGAGGAGGAGCGGGTACAGCCGCGGCCAGGAGAGCTCAACACTATATACATAGCAACTTTTTATGTGTTTTCATCAAATTAAGACACTTCTACCTAGTAATCGTGGAGTAAAACAGCAAAAACTATTAAAAACGGCAAAACTAAACATTCTTCTTTTTAAATTAAACTAACGCCGGTGAGCGTCCCAGGCAGCACAGAGTGTAGGAGTTGTTTTAAGCAGGTAGTTGTTGTGTGGCTTAGCCTACACCTTGTTTCTCGAAGATTATATCTAACATGTTTCCAAAATACTTTTTTTAAAATTCTGGAACCGTTTAACTCGCCACTATTAGGATTGCAGGTATTCCATGAACCTGACGAATCTGTCGTCGTCATATATTTTGAGTGTGTAAGAAATATAGTGCCCTAAAAGCCACATCACAGTATTATTTTTTCTAAACGGAGACAACTTTTCCATCACCCACCGCCAATTGTACACATGCCCTCAACAGGTGAATCGGTAAATCAATGTACCAACCAGCCCACACTTCGAACATTTGTCGGTGGCCTGTCGCTCTATTCGGTGTAACTTTTCATTTGTCGCTATCGTATTATGCACTACCCGATACTATGCTGAACTTACATCCATTCCGTGTATTTTTAGGCTGACGTTAATCCAAATTATTTTCCAGTTCCAAGATGGATGTTTATATTCAATCGTCTATCCTCCTTATTCCATTGCTGCATGATGGCTCTGGTTGTTAAGTGTGCTTGTTCCACTAGAGTTTCACCTATATAGCTGGCTTCAATGTAAAACTCACGTATGTGTCCGAGCGGATATTTCATGGCATATGCATCTATTGGTGGTTATAAACTCTTTGGTCGGACTATCTTGATAAGCTGTCCAGATATATTCTGTCGATTGTGCTGTACGTTTCAGGAAGAGAGCCTTGGCCTTCTGTTCTATGTCAATCAGGCCTAATTCACCTTCTGATCGAGCTTTAGTTAGAATGGTCGAATCTAATTTGAAAATACTCCCTTTCCACATGAATCTTCAAGCCAACTGCATGATCGTTTTTGCTTGTAACTTGGGCAAAGGGAAAAAGTGTGCCATATAATAAACCTTGGAGAACATACATATATGAATGATGATGATTTTCTCAAGCAAGTATACGGTGCGCCATGTGTCTTCCACTAGAAGACCCTACACACTGTCTACTACTGCCAGTTTTTGCTGCCATCTTGAGTGGGCACTTGTCAATGAAGATGCCTAGAGTTTTAAGCCTGTCAGCACTCTGAGCACTCTGAAAAGTCAGATGTTCAGTATCAAACAAATAGCTAAGTTTTCCGTTCGTTTATGCGAGCACCTGATGCTTGACTGTACACTTATATCTCTCGTTTGGTTGGAAGTAAGTCGCCCGCATCACGTATCAGCACTGCCACATCATCGCCGTATGCTCCGATTACAAGAGACGCATATGCCTGTTAATTGACTTCAGAGTCTCCTGAAAAAGGTTTCAAGGGAGAAAGCATCATAGAAAGGGGGCTCCTCTGTAGAACTCCTCTCCTTACTGTAATAGCTCTCGTCATTTGCCCGTTGATCACGATTCTAGCTGTTACACCTGTGATGACATTCTGTTATACCTGAATAGCTGAGATTTGCAATCAAATATGTTGCATGATTTGCAGAAGGTATTGGTGATAGACTCGATCAAATGCTTTAGCAAAATCGAGAAATAAGAGGGCACACTTCAAACTAGGTGATGCAGCTATCGATATTATATTGCGGATTTTCCCCACTGTTTCGAAGATGGTCCTTCTTTGGAGACATGATTGTTGACGTTGCATAACTTTCTTAGCTGGGGGTGTCAATCTACATTTAAGGGCCCTTGCTACAGTTTTAAAATCAAAGTTGAGTAACATAATGGGCCGAAAGTCGTCAACAGTGTGATGGCCGTGCTTTTTGGTTACGAGGACCACTTTGCTTTCATTTAGATCTGCAGATATTCCCTGTCCCCGGAAGATTTCGTTTATTACTTCGGTGAAAGATGGGCCGATAATGTTACAGTCCTTACAGTAGAATTCTTTGGGAAGTCCGTCAGAGCATGGGGACTTACTTGTTGGGGACTGGGCGATTAATTTTAGCACGTTCTCAGCATCAAAGTTCTCCAAAAATTTCGCATTCTCCTCCGCTGTGACGTCACTACTCAATGCCTGACTCAATGCAAACGCCATATCACCTTCAGTTGAAACTTCAGCGTACATATCTTCGTAATATTGAGAAAATTCCTGCACGGTGTCTTTCTGAACAACGAGTTGTTCACCATTCTCTGCAGTCAATTCGTCAATGAAAGTTCTGACACGGTTGCTCCGATGTTTAATTAGATGGTACAAAGACGCTGTTTCCCATTCAGTTATGGATTTCGCCTTTGATTTAAATTTTAAGCGGTCGAGTTGTTTCCGTTTAATTCTAATCAGTTTTGCCGTTACCCGTTTGATTTCAGCTGTGTGAGCCATAGTTTCGTTGTCCTTAGCGTACAGTTCGCGTAGGACAGAGTAATAAAACTCCGTCGTCCGTTTTCGATCTCGTGCCTGTTGGATGGAATACGAGATTACAGCTTGTGGCCATTTTCTTTTTGCTATTTGGATCCACCACTCTAGTTCTGTTCTGTATCTGTTTTGCGATCGCAGGTACAGTGTCCACCTTTTTCTCATGACGTCCTCAAACTCTGCGTCTCGCAGGTGGGAAACATCAATTGCCTCCTGAATGTGGTGGCTGTGGATCTAATGTTGCGACAGAGTGGTCGGAAGAAGGAGGTGGGATCACGTCAGGACCATGAACTTTCTCACATAGCGGAGACTTCATATGAACCCTAACCAGTCGGCTACTTGATTTTGGGGTAAAAAAGGAATCCTTATGACCAAGACGTTAAAAAAGTGGCCGGCCGCGGTGGCCGAGGGGACTGAGGCGCTCCAGTCACGGTCTACAGGGCCACTACGGTCGGGGGTTCGAATCCCCCCTCGGGCATGGATATTTGTGCCGTCCTTAATATAAGGTAGTTGATAAGTAGTTTGTAAGTTTAGGGACTGATGACCCCGTAGTTAAGTCCCATAAGCTTAAAAAACATTTATTTAAAAAAGTGTATGGAGCTCTTTACAGTAGTTAAAACTGGGCCGCTGGTCTTTTTGATGCAACAAAGTTATGACCCCCTCCTAATACTACGTGTTCAGGTTTATTAAGTAATAGAGAAATAATTTCTTCTTTGAAGAAATCACTTCTTTCTACAATTTTACTGTCGCCGGATAGAGCGTTTCCTTTTATGAAAGTTTTTTAGTTTTCAAAATGACAAGCCAAGATCGCACACACACAATTTATTAAATAACGACCGGATTCGGTGCACTGTGTCACCATCATCTGGTCACATATGGTGACACAGTGCACCGAAACCGGTCGTCATTTAATAAATTGTTTGTGCGCGATCTTGGCTTGTCATTTTGAAAACTATAAAACGATTAGATTGCCTCAAGACCCGAATATGTCAGGTAATCCTAATTTACGAACGTCATATCATAAATTTTACACGCGACACCTCGCACAGATTCCAGTTTTTCTATACATAATATTGGGATACGTTTACGGACGAGTATAGCTGTTCCTGTGTGTAGTTCTGGAGGGGGGGGGGCATTGTCTAAGGTACGATAACCAGGAACGAAAATGCCTGACATTACAACTTCTTGCAGGAGTACAATATCCGCTTCCGATTCATAGACGAATAGCCGTTGTTGTTATGGTCTTCAGTCCGGAGACTGGTTTGATGCAGTTCTCCACCCTACTCTATCCTGAGCAAGCCTTTTCATCTCCTCATAAGAACGGCAACCCACATCCATTTGAATCTGCTTACTATACGCGTCTCTTGGTCTCCCTCTGCGATTTTTACCATACACACGTCCCTCCAATGCTAAATTTACGATTCCCCTATGTCTAAGAATGTGTCCTACCAAGCGATCCCTTCTTTTAGTCAGGGTATGCCAAAAATTCCTTTTCTCAACAATTCTGTTCAGTACCTCTTCATTAGTTATGTGATTTACCCACCTAATCTTCAGCATTCCTCTGTAGCACCACATTTCAAAAGCCTCTATTCTCTTCCTGTCCGCACTGCTTATCGTCCATGTTTCACTCCCGTACAAGGCAACACTCCACACAAATGCCTTCAGAAAAGACTTCCTTAAACTTAGATTAATATTTGATGTTAGCAAATTTCTCTTTTTCAAAAATGCTTTTCTTCCCATTGCCATTCTGCATTTTATATCCTCTGTACTGCGACCATCGCATGTTATTTTACTACCCAAGTAACAAAACTCATCTACCACCTTCATTGTTTCGATACCTAATCTAATTCCTTCAGCATCACCTGATTTTCTAAGACCGCATTCCATTATTTTTATTTTGCTCTTGTTAATGTTCATTTTATACGCTCTCTTCATCACACTGTCCATTCCATTTAACTGCTCTTCCAGGTCCTGTGCTGTCTCTGATAGAATTACAATGTCATCAGCAAAACGCAATGTTTTTATTTCTTCCCCCTGAACTTTAATCCCTATTCCAAATTTTTCCTTTCTTTCCTTCACCGCCTGCTCGATGTACAAATTGAATAACATCGGAGAAAGACTACAACCCTGTCTTACTCCTTTCCCAACTGATGCTTCCCTTCCATGCCCTTCGAGTCTAATAACTGCAGTCTGGCTTTTGTACAAGTTGTAAATAACTCTTCTTTCCCTATATTTTACTCCTGCTGACTTCAGAATTTGAAAGAGTGTATTCCAGTCAACATTGTCAAATGCTTTCTCCAAATCTACAAAAGCTGAAAATGTAGGTTTGACTTTCCGTAATCTAGCTTCTAAGATAAGACGTAAAGTGAGTATTGCCTCCCGGGTTCCTACGTTCCTCCTGAATCCAAACTGATCTTCACCGAGTTCAGTTTCTACCATCGTCATCATGGTGCCACCAGTTCATGTTCGTCTCGGCCCTATTGTCTGATATGACTCCCTACCGACTTCTAAAAGATTTTTATTTTTATTCTTGTTGCGAGCTACATTGACATTCGGCTGATACTTCTTTTTTAGCTTGCCGCTGACGGTAGATGATATTGCGGGGACTACCGAAGGGGGACTGATAACCGTTTTCGTTTAGTGCCTTCCAAAAACCAACAAAACAACCAACCAACCAACTACCAAAGAGAGGTCACGGTGTACGTCCTGTTTCCTGTTCACATTCGCCACTTGTTCGGCACGCACTTTCTCGTGGCTGTTTGCGATTCTGTAAGTGCTTGTTTGAAGTCTGGCTGTTGCACGACATTAGTGGTATCGTGCGGTGTGGCGGCAGGTCCCGTGTTGTGCTGTGTATCGCCGCGTTGGTGTTGCCTAGCGACGGCTACAGGCAGCGCCCCTCCGTGACGTATGTGTTTATGTCGTGCGTCTCTTCGCTCGCTTCGATAACCGGGTTGTTTACAACGGGCGGCGCGTCGGGAACTACAGGTACTTGTTGCACATGCAGCTGCGGGGTTCGCAGCAATGGTGTCTCGGGTAAACAGACCGATTTTTGCTCCGTATGTTGAAAAGTTTCACGTTGTAAACACATTGTTAGTATTGACCACATCCACAACCTCCGTAAGAGTAACTACGGTACTTGAAGCAAGCCGGCCACGGTGGCCGAGGGGACTAAGGCGCTCCAGTCACGGTCTGCACGGCCACTACAGTCGGGGGTTCGAATCCCCCCTCGGGCATGGATATTTGTGCCGTCCTAGTTCGTAAGTAGTTCATAAGTAGTTCGTAAGTTGATGGACTGATAACTACGGGGTCAAGTCCCATAAGCTTAACAAACATTTGAACATTTTGAATCACAAGTTAAAATTTTTAAATGTTTGTATAGTCTATGGGACTTAACTACGGGGTCATCAGTCCCTAAACTTACAAACTACTTATGAACTACTTACAAACTAGGACGGCACAAATATCCATTCCCGAGGGGTGATTCGAACCCCCGACCGTAGTGGGAATCACAAGTCTTACGTCTCCTAGTTGTCATTGAAGACAGGACAGGTTTTAAGGGGCTGTGCCGCGGTGGAGTGGCCAAGCGCAGTGAGGCGCTATGCTCCCCGTCGGGGTTCGAATCCCTCCTCGGGCATGGATGATTCTTTCGTCTTTAGTATTAGCTATTTTATAAGTAGTTCGTAAGTTTAGGGACTGATGACCCCGCGTTAAGTCCCTTGACAAACATTTAAACATTTTTAAGGGGCTGTGATCGGTTTAGTAGGCAACGGGGGAAATTCTGGTCGGATGGACGGTGGATCATCAGTCACATTCACAGAGGACCCTGGTATTGCGTCCGAACTTTGCCTATTGTCTGCTAATGTCAGCTAATGTTAGATTCCGGCGTTGCTTCAGTGCCGGTTTCAACACTACCCCAGGTTTGGGGCATTGCTCCCGCGTGTATCCACTTTCATGGCAAATAAAACAGGTAGAAATCCTACCGTTATACAAAACTTGTACCCTGTAACCATAATTCGGGACGGATATTGTGCTTGATATGCATTTCTACAGAAGGAACTCCGCTATAACACTGCAATCTATGGATAATGGACCATTTTTCACGCCGAATACTTAACCTGGCAGTGTTGCCGAAATTTTTCATCCAACTGTCTATACTCTATTTCAGGTGACAAATAAAAGATAGGACATTTGTGTCCCCTATAGCAGCGTTTACAATTTTGCACTGTACTGACCTTTCCGTCACGGTGTCTGAATTCGGCACGCCCTCCTTATTTAAGCAGCAGTCGTTCCATTTGAACTGGATTAATCTACATCTATCTACATCTACATAGATACTCTGCAAATCACATTTAAGTGCCTGGCAGAGGGTTCATTAACCACTTTCATAACTTTTCTCTACCGTTCCATTCTCTAATAGCGCGCGGGAAGAAAGAACACCTAAATCGTTCCGTTTTCGATCTGATTTCTCTTATTTTATTGGGATGGTCATGTCTCCCTAAGTAGGTGGGTGCTAGCAAAATATTTTCACATTCAGAACTAAAAGTCGGTGATTGAAACTTCGCAAACAGATCACGCCGCAATGAATAACGTCTTTCTTTTAATGATTTCCACCCCAATTCGTGCAACATTTCCGTGACGCTTTCCCCCCCGTAACGCGATAAAACAAAACGAGCTGCCCTTCTCTGAACCTTCTCAATATCTTTCGTCAGTCCCACCTGGTGAGGGTCCCACAAGGGGCAACAGTACTCCAAGAGAGGACGCACAAGTGTGATGTAGGCAGTCTCTTTGGTGGAGCTGGTGCATCGTCTAAGCGTTCTGCCAATGAAACGTAACCTTTGGTTCGCCTTCCCCACAATATTTTCTGTGTGTTCTCTCCAGTCAAAGTTGTTCTTAATTGTAACTCCTAGGTATTTGGTAGAATTTACGACCTTAAGGTTTGACTGATTTATCGCGTAATTGAAGTTCAGCGGATTTCTTTTAGTGGTCATGTGTATTACTTCACACTTTTCTTTATTTAGTGTCAATTGCCAATTTTCGCACCAAGTAGAAATTTTGTCTAAATCGCTTTGCAATTGCTTTTGATCCTCTGTTGATTTCACTGACCGATAAACGACAGCATCATCCGCGAACAGTCTAAGGGAGCTATTCAGATTATCTCCTAAATCGTTTATAAACACGAGGAAGAGTAGGGGACCTATAACGCTTCCATGTGGAACGCCAGATATCACTTCTGTTTTACTCGATGACTTACCGTAAATTACAACGAACTGTGTCCTTTCTGATAGGAAATCGTGAATCCAATCGCACAATTGGGGAGATATTCCATAAGCACGCAATTTCATTAGAAGCCGCTTGTGGGGTACAGTATCAAAAGCCTTCCGGAAATCCAGAAATATGGAATCGATTTGAGATCCCTTGTCGATGGCACTTAACACTTCATGTGAATAAAGGGCAAGCTGTGTTTCGCAAGAGCGATACTTTCTGAATCCGTGCTAACTATTGGTTAATAGGTTGTTCTCTTCGAGGTAGTACATAATATTCGTACAAAGTATATGTTCCAAAATCCTACTGCAAATCGACGTCAATGAGATAGGCCTGTAATTTTGGGGATCACTCCTATTGCCTTTCTTGAATATTGGAGTCACTTGGGCAACTTTCCAGTCTTTGGGTACGGATCTTTCGCTGAGTGATCGGTTGTAAATTATAGCTAAGTACGGAGCTATTGCATCAGCATACTCTGAGAGGAATCTAGTTGGTATACAATCTGGCCCGGAAGATTTATTTTTATTTAGTGACTTAAGTTGTTTTACTACTCCAGGAATATCTACTGCTAAGTTTCGCATGCTGGCAGCTGTTCTTGGATTGAATACAGGAGTGTTCAGTTCGTCTTCTTTGGTGAAAGAATTTCGGAAAGCTGTGTTTAGTAATTCTGCCTTAGCAGTACTGTCGTCGGTAGTATTACCATTGCTATCGCGTAGTGAAGATATTGTTTGTGTTTTGCCGCTAGTGTACTTCACATATGACCAGAATTTCTTTGGATTTTCTGCAAGATTACGAGACAGGATTTCGTTGTGGAAACTACTATAGGCTTCTCGTATTGAAGTCCGCGCTAGGTTGCGAGTTTCAATAAATGATTGCCAGTCTTGCGGATTCTGTGTCTTTTCAAATTTTGCATGCTTTTTTCTTTGTTTCTGTAACAGTGATCTGACCTGTTTTGTGTAACACGGGGGATCAGCCCCCTCTTTTATTAATTTATTTGGTATAAATCTCTCGATTGCTACTGATATTATGTCTTTGAAAGTAAGCCACAACTGATCTACACTCTCATTTTTAGTTTTGAAGGACTGGAGACTATCACTCAGGAAAGCGTGAAGCGAATTTTTATCTGCTTTATTGAATAGATATATTTTTCGTTTATTTTTGGTGCATTTGGGAATTTCGATATTCAGTCTCGCTACTACAACTCGATGTTCGCTAATCCCTGTATCTGTTTTGATGCTCTTTACTATCTCGGGATTATTTGTTGCTAGGAGATCAAGAGTATTTTCGCAACCACGTACTATTCTAGTCGGTTCATGAACTAACTGTCCGAAGTAGTTTTCAGAAAAAGCATTCAGAACTAGTTCGGACGATGTTTTATATTTGCCCCCGGTTTTGAATACGTAATTATGCCAACATATCGAGGGTAAATTAAAGTCGCCACCGATTATAACAGTATGCTTCGGATACCTATTTGAAATATGATTCGAGCTTTCTTTGAACATTTCGGCAACCGCATCGTCTGAGTCAGGGGGCCGATAAAGAGATCCAATTATTAATTTATTTCGTTGGTCAGGTATAACCTCTACCCAGACCAATTCACAGGATTAATCAGTTTCACAAAAAAGCAGTAGAGATCCAAATCATAGTACGCAGTGTCAATGTGTTCACTTGTAATTTCAAAAGTATCACAAATCCAAGAGTGAATTTCTACAAAGGTCGGTTGAACAACTCGTGTACTCTTATCGAATTCAAATTGAAGTTTATTCTTCCACGTAACGGTTGGAGCCATTATGCAAATTAACCCGAAAGGGTTAATTGCGAATAAAGCGCAATACACGGAAGAACCGAATATTAATGGAGAGACAAGCGAAAACTCGAAGACAAGAACTGCAAGCTAATACAACGACCGACACGTACCCAATGTAAACAAACGCTATTGACCCGGATCTCTCAGAGACATGCTACTAACTCCACCTCGTCGCAAGCACCACCGGGGACATAGCGATCATCACATCTGCACGGATTGCTCCGGCCAGATACATATATGCAACTTTACCCTGCCCACTAGAACAAACTCGAAGTCACTTAGTACTAATTCTTGTAAGTGAAAGGGTCTTGGAGTGCCTCCGCCCTGAAGAAAGGATCATTTCCTGTTATCGGTATATTGTATAGGTTATATACAGGATGTCCATTGATCTCACGAAATAAGCATCAGACGAAAAAACTACAAAGAACAAAACTTTTCTAGCTTGAAGGGGGAAAACAGATGGCACTATGGTTGGCCCGCTAGATGGGGCTGCCATAGGTCAAACGGATGTCAACTGCATTTTTTTTAAATAGGTGTTGTTGTTGTGGTCTTCAGTGCGGAGACTGGTTTGATGCAGCTCTCCAAAATACCCTACCCTGAGCAAGCCTCTTCATCTCCACATAAGAACGGCAACCTACATCTGTCTGAATCTGCTTACTGTATCCATCTCTTGGTCTTCCCCTGCGATTTTTTCCCCATACACTCCCCTCCAACGCTAAATTCACAATTCCTTGATGTCTAAGAATGTGTCCTACCAATCTATCCCTTCTTTTAGTCAAGGTATGGCACAAATTCCTTTTCTCCCCAATTCTGTTCAGTACCTCCTCATTAGTTACGCGATCCAGCCATCTAATTTTCAGCATTCTTCTGTAGCACCATATTTCAAAAGCCTCAATCCTCTTCCTGTCCGCACTGTTTATCGTCCATGTCTCACTCCCATACAAGGCAACATTCCACACAAATGCCTTCAGAAAGGACTTCCTTAGGCTTAAATCAATATTCGATGTTAACAAATTTCTCTTTTTCAAAAACGCCTTTCTACCCATTGCCATTCTGCATTTTATATCATCTGTACTGCGACCATCATTTGTTATTTTACTGCCCAAGTAACAAAACTCATCTACCTCCTTTATTGTTTCGTTACCCAATCTAATTCCTTCAGCATCACCTGATTTTCTTACACTGCACTCCATTACCCTAGTTTTGCTATTGTTAATGTTCATCTTATATGCACCTTTCAGCACACTGTCCATTCCGTTCAATTGCTCTTCCAGGTCCTTTGCAGTATCTGACAGAATTACTATGTCGTCGAGGTACCGTCATTTTTATTACATATTCATCTAGTACGTAAATAAATATCATTGTTTAATTTGGAATACTTTTGTCCCTTTGTGATAGATGGCGCTGTAATATTCACAAACATATTACTCATAATTTTAGACGAACAGCTGGTAACAGATAGGTTTTTTAAAATTAAAACATAGGACGTAGGTACGTTTGAACTTTCGGTTGTTCCAATGTGATTCATGTACTTCTGTGAAATTATCATACATTATGAGAACGCATGCTGTTACTGCGTGATTACCTGTAATCACCTCATAACTTCAATAAATGCTCAAAATGATGTCCTTCAACTTCAATGCATTTGGCAATACGCGTAACGAAATTCCTCTCAACAGCGAGTAGTTCGCTTTCAGGCTAAAAAGATCAACACGGATTTAGAAAATATCGTTCACGCGAAACACAACTAGCACTTTACTCACACGAAGTAATGAGTGCTGTAGACAAGGATTCTCAAATTGATACCGTATTACTTGATTTCCAGAAGGTTTTGACACCGTACCTCACAAACGGCTTTTAATCAAATTGCATGGTTATGGTATACCGCTCCAAATTTGCGACTGGATAGGGAATATCCGGTCAGAGAGCACACAGGTTGTAGTAATCGATGGTAAGGCATCGACCAAAACAGGTGATTTCGGACGTTCCACAGGGTAGTGTTATTGGTCCTCTGCTGTTCCTTATTTATTGGGAGAAAATCTAAGCAGCTCTCTTAGGTTGTTTGCAGATGACGCCGTTCACTTACCGTCTAGTAATATCATCTAAAGATCAAAACCAACTGCAGAACGATGTAAATATAATATCATTATGATGTAAAAATTGGCAATTGACTCTAAATAATGTGAAGTCGTCCACATGAGTAAGAAAAGAAATCCGTAAAACTTTGTTTACAAGATAAATCGATCAAGAGTGAAGGCCGTCAACTTTCCAAAATCCGTAGTAATTACTATTACTCCATACTCAAATTGGAAAGAAGACAGATAATGTCGTGGAAAAGGGGAACCAGAGACTGCGTTTTGTTGGCAGAACCCTTAAAAGATGCAACAGAACTACTAAAGAGACTGCATACATTAAGCTTGTCCGTCCTTTCTTGGAGTATTCCTGCCCAGTGTGGGATCCTTATCATGTGGGTTTGACGGAGGACATCGAAAGAGTTCAATGAAGGGCAGCTCGTTATGTATTGTCACGATAAGGGGAGTCAGTGTTACGGAAATGATACAGGATCTGGCATGGGAATCATTACAAAAACTTCGCTTCTCGCTGCTGCGTGGGCTACTTACGAAACTCCAATCGCCAACATTCTCCTCCGAATCCGAAAATATATTGTTGACTCCCACTTGCAAGGGTATAAAAGATAATCAGAATAAAATACGAGAAATCAGAACTTGAACGGAGAGATTCAGGTGTTCTTTCTTCCCGCGGGCTATTCGGGAGTGTAATGGGAGATAAATTGTACAAAGGTGGTTGTATGTGATTTTCAGGGTATCCCATATTGATGTAGATGTAGATGTAGATGTAGATGCATTGACAATGGCCGACCGCGGTGGCCGTGGGGACTGAGGCGCGTCCGTCACGGTCTGCACGGCCACTACGGTTGGGGGTTCGAATCCCCCCTTGGACATGGATATTTGTGCCGCCATTAGTGTTAGCTAGTTCATAAGTAGTTGGTAAGTTTAGGGATTGATGACCCCGTAGTTAAGTCCCATAAGCTATACAAACAAAAAAGCATTGACAATGGTCTGACGCACGTTTTCAGACGTTGCCGGTGAATGACGATAACAAATATCCTTACATTTTCCCCACAGAAATAAATCCGGGGATGTAAGATCCGTTGAACCTGCCATGGTATGGTGCTTCTACGTCCAAACTACCTGTCATTAAATAATCCATTTAAGACTGCTTGAACTGCACGCGAGCCATGTGCCGGACATCCATCATGTTGAAAGTACATCGCCATTCTGTCATGCAGTGAAACATTACGTAAGAAATCAGCATACATTGCACCATTTCGATGGACATCGATAAAATAGAGGCCAATTATCCTACCTTCCATAAAGCCGCATTGTACATTATCCCGCCAAGGTCACTGATGTTCCACTTGTCGCAGCCATCGTGAATTTTTAGTTGCCCAATGTGCATTTTCTGCCGGATTACGTTACCTCTGTTTGTAAAGGACTCTTCGTCACTAAACAGAACGCGTAAAAAAAAAAAATCTGTTATCGTCCCGTAATTTATTTTACGCCCAGTGGCAAAATTGAACACGACGTTCGAAGTCTTCGCCATTCAAATCCTGATGCACATAAATATAGTACGGGTGAAATTTACGTTGATGTAGAATTCTCAACACCGACTTTTTTTAGATTCCCGATTCTCGCCCAATTTGTCTGCTACTGACGTGCGGATTAGCTGCAACTGCAGCTAAAACACTTACTTGGGCATCATCAGTTGTTGCAGGTCGTGGTTGACGTTTCACTTTTGGGTGAACCCTTCCTGTCTCTTTAAATAACGTAACTATCCAACAAAAGGTCTGGACACTTGGATTATGTCTTACAAAATAACAATCAACATACATAGCACAGGCCCGTTGGCCATTTTGATAAAATAATAGCAATACATAAACACCATATCTACCTTTTCTGCATCGGTGAACGGTCCATTTTAACACGAGTAATGTATCACGAAGCAAATACCATCCGCACTGGCGAAATGTTACCCGATAGCACGTACTTCTACGTTTGTGACTATTACAGCGCCATCTATTAGAAAGCGAAAAAAAAAGTGTTCCAAACAAAACATTATAAGTTATTTACGAACTAGACGAATATGTAATAAATATTGGGTACCTATTTAAAAAAAATCATTTGGTATTCGTGTGGCTTATGGCAGCGCCATCTTGTGAGCCAACCATAGCGGCATCTGTTTCCCCTTCAAGCTAGAAATGTTTTGTTCTTTGTAGTTTTTTTCGTTTGATGCTTATTTCGTGAGATATTTTACCCAGCCACTATCAATGGACCACCCTGTATATACGTACTAGCTTATATGCCCGTGCTTCGAAACGGTTGTTGGAGGAGAGCCTGTGTGTACCATGGTTTTTTAGGGTTCCGGACCTCAGTCAGTAAAAACAGAATCCTTGTTGGATCTCTCTGTCAATAAACTCAGTTTTCCTAGCCAAGATGTCAACTGTGAATAAAAGTCATTGTCCGGAACGATGTATCTTCATGAAGCTTTTTATACAAAAAGTGAAACGTGCCAAAAGAAGCAAAGAAATATCGCATGTATTTAAAACATAAAGAGAAATCAGTAACACTATGTTCAATGTTTGTTGGTATTCGTTGCCATAAGATTGCTTAATTCAGTCACAGACGTTCGCTTCCTTGATGTACTACCCCATACTTATTATGCAGCAGCGGTCTTTATTAGTTATTTCGTGCACTACAGCGCCTCTATTGCATTTTTTGCTGTACTACACAATCCATACTTCAAGCATAACATACACCTAAAACAATTTCCCTTATGAAGATGCTCCATGCAAATCCGTGAAGTATTTTAGGTGGTTAGGTTTTTCTAATAGATGAACTGATAGTTACTGAAAACACATAAGATTGCGATGTATCTTTTTTCCGTAATCTGATTTTGATGAAATCATGCCTTTATGTTGCTCCAATCTTAGCTCAAATTTCCTGTGAAAACCGCTTGAAAATGTGTCAGTAGTTTCTTTTTTTAATACGTTTGCGAAACGTGTTAGAAATAGGCGTATCTTCATGAATATGATGTAGCTTACATCATACATCAGTTATATTCGCCATTTAAAACATTTATTTCATGATCAAATGTTCAAATGTTTGTTAAGCTTATGGGACTTAACTACGGGGTCATCAGTCCCTAAACTTACAAACTACTTATGAACTACTTACGAACTAGGACGGCACAAATATCCATGCCCGAGGGGGGATTCGAACCCCCGACCGTAGTGGCCGTGCTGACCGTGACTGGAGTGCCTCAGTCACCTCGGCCACCGCGGCCGGCATTTCATGATCATTCATATCTCTGGCCAATGGGCTGAGACATGGAAAGCTGAATATATTAAGTAGTAAGTACTTCCTTAATGAAGTAGAAATATCACTGAAAACAATTATTATTCTTACGGTTGGCTCTATTTCCGTTAAACGCGCTATTATCGCTCCAAGCGTGAGACTTAAACTTCCATAGCAGTTGTACATATACGTTAGACTGTGATATCAGTACGTAAATATATGGATTACACACGGCGAGGATTGTAGCAGTTTTATATGCATTGCGTTGAATCATATTTCGTAGAACATAGCAACCAAGAAAACGATTTCCAGAAATATGCTACATTTGAAAAGTCAAAGAGTAAGTAATATTTTCAAAGGATAATAATCCGATCGCTGTCCCGAACTTCACACGAACACCCGCAGGGCTGTCTATTAGTTCTTTGCTACATTACGCAGTTATTTCCAAGCACGAAATACACCTAAGACTTCAAATTACAAATATCTTTTACATTCCTGATCTGATTTTGATAAAATGAAGCCTATATGTTGGCCCAGGATAGTCTCTGTTTGTATGTGATTCTCCCGTGAATGTTAATTTAGTACTTTTGAAGATTACTCTCTACAAATAGACACATGCAATTACCTTAAGAGAAATGTTTAAATTGTGATATCTAACTTTTTATGATCCGATTTTGTGAAATGAAGCGTTTCAGTAACAGCAAGATAACCTCATGTTCCCTGTGAAAAACGCCTGAATATTCGTCTATTAGTTTTGGAGAGGAAAGAGAAAGATAGACATGACGGTTGTCGATGAAAAATTGTGATGTTGTTGTTTCCGTGATCCGAATTCTATACGATGTCTATATGTTGTCCCAAGCTACGCTGCGGTTACCATACCATGCGAATTAGTGAAGTAGTTTTGGAGAAGTGATTTCTAATAGATGAACAGACAGACACGACGGTCTATGAAAAGAATTCGTCATTCTATTTTGATGAAATCATGCCTAGATCCTGAACCAATCTTCGCTCACGTTTCCTGTGAAAACCGCATGAAAATCGTCCAGTAGTTTTGAAGATTGAAGCGAACAGCAACAGGCCTACATTTACGGATTTATTATTAGTATAGATATGTTGTACAATTGTAAAATTTTGCAAGAATATTTTTATTTGTATAAGTGCTGTATGTTGGTAAAATCTGTTGCGAATATGGTTAGTAGTAAAGAAGCAATAGATTAAAACGTGATGCTTGACGGGCAGTATTCCATGAATGTTACTCTTTACGTCCTCATATCTCATGAACTATGTGTCGTACTATGATACAACTTCGAAAAAACCTTATCTCTTTTCATTCTCCACTCCGAGGAGTGGAGCGGGCTGTTTGAGATCCGGCCCATAAAGAGTCGCGGTTCTATTCATCCAATATCAGACAAGCTGATAGTGGGGCAAAGGGGGATCCTCCCAATTGTGAATAAGTGGGAGGGGCTTACCAGCTCCGGCATACGCCTTACAACCAAGGAAAACCTCCCGAAACCCTTGGTCGGAGCCGGGGGATTGGGACCAATTTAATTTAGCTCCGGGACTTGCCCCGGACAAAAATGGATTATCGAGAGAACACGAATGCACTCACGACAATCAAGGATCGGACGCACGAGTTACTCTCGTAATCTCGTAGAGATCAGCTCCACCAACAGTGGACAAGCATCTCTCTACAGGAACCGCACCCGTGGGCACGGTATCCTGAGCGTTCGAACGTATATTCAGCTTTTAGTGTGTATTGTCTGCAAAATTTACTGCGAATACAATTGGTAGTGTAGAAATTATAAATTGTAACGTTATACCAAATGCCATAGTTTTGCTTCATAAACACCGAAAAATAAGTAAGCGAGAAACTGTTTTCCTTTCATTAATTTGATATGGTTGCCTGCGAGAGAAAGTTCAATAAAGGTTTGAAGGTTTGAAATTATGTTTAAAGTTTGTTGCAAGTCGCCAAGTACTGCCATTCTCATATTGTGTATTTATAAAGTCTCGTCGCATTATGTAGCAGTTTTTTGCAATTCCTATTGTTCATGACGTTATATCTCCTGAACCACGTGTTGTACGGAGCTCGTACTCCTACAGCAGTTGATAGCTCACGTACGAAATATGTGTACCAAATTTGGGTGAAATCGGTCCAATGGTTTAGGAGAAAATGTGCAGCATTGTCGTTTGTCGCAGCAGTTATTCGCTCATATCATTGTTTATGACGTCATATCTCCTTACGTATGTGTCGTAGGTGATTCTTACCCCGACATCGATTGTTCCCTGATATTAAGGAATATGTGTACCAAGAGTGGTTGAAATCGGTCCAGTAGTTTAGGAGGAGATGTGGAACATACATACATACATACACATATACAGCCTATTTTATGAGATGTATGATGAGTACCCACAAAAGTCCTGTCACGTCATATATTGCTGTATTAACATAACACGTCATATGTGTTATTGGGTGTCATAAATCGCTACATGTCAAGTGTAATCAAATGTCTTGTCGCATTAAGTTCTGTTATGGCTTGTGAAACTTCATCTGACGTCCCGTGACATATGACATGTGGCATATAATGTCATGACACTTTACAGTTGGTGTTGTCACTTGACAAGTGACGTAACTTTGTGACATGTGACATCAGATATAAGACACCCCATTACATGTAGTATTACGTATTTAGTGAAGTAACACGTGATGCATGTTGTATAAAGTAACACAGGGCATAATTTCGTCATTAATGTCTTTTCACATGTGGTGAAATATCACCGCATGCCACTGAAGTTCGGAATACTTGCATCTTTACTCAGGAATACTAGCTATTAAAGACGCAGCCGATTTCGACGGCTCACTGGCGTTCACTCGTTGAAAAGAGCGAATTCGTAATTTTTTTAAAAGATTTAGAATGTTCTTGAAACTGGGAGATAGGGCGAGAATCTAGTTTTTCTTTTAATTCTGTAATTCAGGGCATTCGCCTTTTATTGACCTGTGTTAGAAGCGTTTATCTATCTGACGACTTTTATTGAAGACATGAATAAGCCAGTAGCTGTTGTGACTTAATTCTGAAAAATCTAAAAAGTGTCTAATCCGTCGAAAAAGTTAGTTTAAAAATATTTTATAGTATTAAAAGACAGCCTGCTTTCTTATTGTTGGCACCAAACTAAAATAAAAATAAAAAGTATGGATACAGCAGAGAAGACATTAAACCGTCGATATTGCCTAGAAGGTGCTTAAATTTCAAAGCTGAGAGGTGATTTGTGAGGGAAATGAGTGCGATTACAGTAACAGCTGCCACCGCCTCCATAACATTTTAATATCAGACTGTAAGAAGGAAATTAGTGGTCGCTATCATTTCTTCTGAAACTTTAAGCAGGCGCCGTAAAATTAGGTAAAATTAAAGAAGGTGTGCATCTCTAAGTGTACTGAAACTACAGCTTAATTTAATGTGCGACTTTGCACTAAAAATGAATTCAATAATGCTCACGATGGTAACAGCCTTTCTTACAGACTGGTGACATTTACTTACACGTCAAATTTTTTTTTTCAGCAGTTATATTACTAATTGGGATCCGGATGACAAGTCCCAAATGGAAGATGGTTATCTTTCTCAGGATATACAAATACATGTGTGTTCAAAAAATTCCTCAAGTTCGTCCACAAAATATTTCTACGCCTACTTTTTTCCCCGTTGTGCTTGGTCTCCTTTGAAATAATCTCCTTCGCGACAGTTCATACACCGCCACAAGCGTAGTTTCCACCTCCGGAAGCAGTTTTCTATCGCGGGAAGCGCTGTCTGCGAATTTTCTTTCATCTCGCCGGTCTTCGCAAATCCTTGTCCTTTCAACGACGTTTTCAACTTTGAAAAAGAAATGCCCTATAGGGCCAGATCTGGTGATGACGCAGCTCAGTGATTTAGTTTCCTATCCAGTAGTCACGCACTAACGTGGATGAACGTATGTGTGTGTGTGTGTGTGTGTGTGTGTGTGTGTGGGAGGGGGGGGGTTGCACTTTCGTGGTGCAAGGGCCTGCATTTTTTCGTAATTTCCATCGTACACGATCTCGCAGGCATCGCAGCACGATGATTCCAACGATTAACGATTTTTTCCTGCCTTCTAGTTCATGGGTGACCTCTAACGTAGGGCCGCATCCCTTCTTCTTCATCAGCCACCCAGAGAAGTGGGACTTGCCCTTCGATCTTCTTGTCGAATGACACCGTTCTGCTTTTATTCCTTTCTACATTTAATAGGTTGGAACTACAGCTGTAATGTAGCATAAAATATTGACATTTTCTTATTTTAGTAAGGGGTCATTACAGGAAAAACATACGATAACAAAATTATATGCATAAAATACCAAATGAAATTAAAAGGATAATCTAATACAATTAAAAAAATTACCACTGTATTATTAGTAGAATGGCCCATCATCTTATTACTCACGAAGAAACAATGACCAATACTGTTCTGGAATGTATCGGTCAATTTAATTTATAATGCATTTGAAAATGCCTGTGCTAAGGTGCATATCTCTCAAACGTCAATAGCCACACAGGGAAGAGATCATAGCCAAAATTACCAATAATGTAGTTCGATTACCCGAGTGAGTATTAATAAAAGTCTGTATATAAGGCGAGGAAATGCGTGTGTACACAACTATCATGTCATATAAAAGTCAGTGACCATTAATTTAAATTGACCCAACCGCAAATCAAAGAAGCAGGTATGAAAGAACAGACACGACACATGCAGGGTGGTCCATTGATAGTGATCGGGCCAAATATCTCACGAAATAAGCATGAAACCAAAAAACTAGAAAGGACAAAACTTTTCCAGCTTGAAAAGGATGTGCAGATAGCGCTATGGTTGGCCCGCCAGATGGCGCTGCCATAAACCAAATGGATATCAGCAGCATTTTTAAAAAATAGATAGCCCCATTTTTATTACATATTCGTCTATCGCGTAAATAAATATGAATGTTGGAACACTGTTTTCGTTTTGTGGTAGATGGTGCTGTAATAGTCACAAACGTTTAAGTACGTGGTAAAGCGTAACATTGCGCCAGTGTGCGGACGGTATTTGCTTCGTGATACGTTACTCGTGTTAAAATAGACTGTTTACCAATTGCAGAAAAGGTCGACATGGTATTTATTTATGGCTATTGTGATCAAAATGCCGAACGGGCTTGAGCTATGTATGTTGATCGTTATCCTGGAAGATATCATACAAGTTACCGGACCTTTCGTCGGATAGTTAACGTTATTTAAAGAGACAGGAAGTGTTCAGCCACATGTGAAACGTCAAACACGACCTGCAACAAATGACGATGCCCAAGTAAGTTTTTCGGCTGCAGTTGTGGCTAATTCGCCTATCAGTAACAGACAAATTAAGCGAAAGAAAATGTTGAAATGTTTGTATAGCTTACGGGACTTGACTGCGGGCTCATCGGTCCCTAAACTTACAAACTGCTTATGAGCTAGGTAATCCTAAGGACGGCACAAATATCCATGCCAGAGGGAGGATTCGAACCCCCGACCGTAGTGTCCGTGCAGACCGTGACTGGAGCGCCTCAGTCCCCTCGGCCACCGCAGCCGGCAAATTAAGCGAGAATCGGGAATCTCAAAAACGACGGTGTTGGTAATTCTACACTAACATAAATTTCACTCGTACCATATTTCTATGCACCAGGATTTGCATGGCGAAAACTTTGAACGTCGTGAACAGTTTTGCCACTGGGCACAAAATAAATTACAGGACGATAAAATTTTTTTTTAAAGCATTCTGTTTAGTGACTAAGCGTCATTCACAGAGGTAACGTAAACCGGTATAATACACACTACTGGGCAACGGAAATCCACGATGGCTGCGACAAGTGGAACATCAATGACATTGGTTAGTTAATGTATGGTGCGACATTATTGGAGGAACGATAATTGGCCCCTATTTTATCGACGGCGCTCTAAATGGTGCAATGTATGCTGATTTCATACGTAATGTTCTCTCGATGTTTCACTGCGTGACAGAATGGCGATGTACTTTCAAAATGATGTATAACCGGCACATAGCTCGCATGCAGTTGAAGTGGGCTGAAATTGAATATTTAATGACAGGTGAATTGGCCGTTGAAGCTCCATACCATGGCCCACACGTTCACAGGATCTTGCAATTCCGATATCTTTCTGTGGCGAAAATTGAAGGGTATTTGTTATCGTGATTCACCGACAACGTCTGAAAGCATGCGTTCGTCTATTGTCAATGCACGTGAGAACATTATTTAAAGCAAACTACTCGTTGTTGAGAGGAATTTCAAATGCACTGAAGTTGGACATCATTTAGAACATTTATTGAATTCCAGATAATCACGCAGTAACAGCATGCGTTCTCGTAATGTATGATAATTTTACAAAACTACATTTATCACATTGGAACAACAGAAATAAAGTTCAAAAGTACCTACGTTTTGTGTTTTAATTTAAATAACCTACCTGTTACCCACTGTTCATCTAAAATAGTGAACAATACATTACGATTTTTACAGAGCCATCTACCTCAAAGCGGCCTAACCGTTCCTGATAAAATATTCATATTTCAACTGTTCAACTGTTTGTTAAGCTTATGGGACTTAACTACGGGGTCATCAGTCCCTAAACTACTGAACTACTACTACTACTGAACTACTGAACTACTTACGAACTAGGACGGCACAAATATCCATGCCCGAGGGGGGATTCGAACCCCCGACCGTAGTGGCCGTGCTGACCGTGACTGGAGCGCCTCAGTCACCTCGGCCACCGCGGCCGGCTCTTTTCAAGTATTAGCTCTTCTGCATCGGTGATAAAAGATAAGTAATGAGAAGAATACTATCAGCGCAGTAATTGATTTGACGTCCGATTGCAGCGGTATTCTGAAACATCTTCCATGCCGATCGAGATTAACGTAAAACACGCTTTGGCGGATCTAGGTTTAGCGTTATACAATGTAGATTAATTTCAGAGTTAACGTCAGACTTCATCTCAAAATTCAAATGTTTGTAAAGCTTATGGGACTTAACTACGGGGTCATCAGTCCCTAAACTTACAAACTACTTATGAACTATTTACGAACTAGGACGGCACAAATATCCATGCCCGAGGGGGGATTCGAACCCCCGACCGTAGTGGCCGTGCAGACCGTGACTGAAGCGCCTCAGTCCCCTCGGCCACCGCGGCCGGCAGACTTGATCTCCACTCGGCATTGTTTACACAATGGACCTGTAAATATTTGAATATACTGTACGTTAAACTGTGATATTAGTATATAAATATAGGTTAAACAGTTTAGGGATTGTGAAAGCATAGAATGTGAAGTAACGAATAAAATACTTACACACATTTCACCGATGCGAAGCCGGGTACATATATCAAAGTCAGTTAGTTCTGAGATTGACCGCATGACGGCGCTGTGATGCACTATAGAGTAGATCCCTGTATCGGGACAGTAGCGCCAACCTTTTATGTGTGGCTTGCCGACAACCGCCGCGCCGGCTGATATTGGTCAGTTGAGCGCGGGTGGGGCACGTCCGCCATTTTAGGCCTAAGCAATCCATCGGCGTAAATGGCATATTTCACTTAACTAGCTGTTATTTTAGCATTTAGAGGTGTTGTATTAAATTAAGAGCTTAACATAGCGTATTCCATTTCTCCATGGTGAAAAATGCCGCAGTGTTGGCAGTGAATTGTTGTACTAAGACAGTCCGAGGTAGCAAGTTTTACGAATTCCACAGGGCGAAAGAGATGTGAAAAGACGCGAATTATGGGTACACCGCATTGGAAAAAATCTGCATTTCCATACGAGAAAACCAAATTTTGCGAAGTAAGTAAATTTGTTTTGAAATATCGAGTAAACTTCTAGGTTTATCTGTTCACATAAGTTTCTTGCGAGCAATGTTGGACGGACAAACATGTAAGAGAAAAGATATTTTTAAAAGCTATAAAAACATGAAAATCTAAAATAATGTGCCGTATTTGACTAATTCGTATTTATACTTATTCTGCATATTACGAAAGTTTCGAAGGTAAATGAAACCGCCCATTAAATAAATCTCCAAAACTCGAATTTCAAGATGAAGTTTATTTTACTGAAGTACTCAGCAGTGCGATAACAATGTGTAAAAACTTAAACCCGCCCAAAATGTTAGCTCAGTTAATGTTAGGTGATAATATCACATGTAGGTTAGCACCCAACACCTATCAACATTAGGCACTGTATTAATGGAAAGTAACATGTATTAAATTACATCTACTTTGATAAAAACCAATATATTAGAGATAAAAAAACGTCAGTCCTTAGCTAATTTGAAAGCAGAAACGTCACTTATTTCGCAAGCAGTGCATTTGGTACAGGGTTTAAATTTAACTTATCGTCCTGGCGGCTTCGCGTGATAATGTTGGCAATCATGTGTCGTTGGCATTAGCCAATCGCGTTACAATGCAATGTTTTGTCATGACATCTTCGTTGTACGAGGACAAGTACTTTCACTGAGCGAACAAGGGTGCTTACAAGAACCTGTCAACCACAAAGTAGGAAAGGCATTATTTACGTCACGAACTGTACTGTATACAAATCAAGTCATTCTATTCGGATTTCTAAGAATATAAACATCCTGGCAATGATTTTCTATCGTGTTGTTGTTGTTGACAACATAACCACGTGACACCGCCGGAGTGGTAGGTAAAATTTTGCCGGTATAGGAAATAACTGCCGCGCATCTGAATAAAAGTTTAATTTTTTCTCCCACAATTGCTGGCCTCGAATTATATGGTTCTGTAGGAATACTCATACAGTATACATTGACGATGTTACCAGTACAGTAGTGAGGCCCATACTATTACAAAATATACACTTGCTTCACGGTTTTAAAACAGTGTTTCGAAACCTCACACTGTACGGTTTCATTTGTCCTGAAACCGTCAGATGTTTAAGTTTTCCCATCTCTAACTATTACATTATAGTTTAACATAGGTTTTCATTTTTTAGCTTTATTTTACGCCTCATCAGTTTGAAACAAACCGCAAGAATGGCGTTAAGAAAATAAAACCCAATGCGGTACCAAGTATAGTCATCGTCCTCAAATTAAGGAACGGAAGCCACCAAAAGACAGGGGTGTGCAAAGTGAATCTGACTGTACAGGTACCATTTACAGATATTGTATGTATATAAAGATTCGTATCTTACTCATTTTACGTAAATTTATCGCAATGTATTCCGTCGTGTCAGTGCTGTGGAAAAAGTTGTGCGCGTATATTTAACCACTAGACTATTATATTCTTCTGAGAAAACATAACCGTCAGGCTGAGAAGAATTCCTCTGCAAAATGCGGTAGTAATAGTAGTGGCTTGATGAATGCAGGGAAGGTGTAATAAGACGCAAATTTTTAGACAAATAAATTAATTTGTAATTTTGTAATTTTATTCTTTTCCTTAGCGATCTAAATGACTGAAGTTCACATTTGTATTTTAATAAGTACCAGTACTTAACATCAAACGACTTGAAGTCTCTTATCATTAAAGCAAAACTCAGCACGAAACAATTTTACATCTAGTTTGCTCAAAAATAGTCTTGAGCTCAGATTACCAATTTTTCCTTAATTTTCGTTGTAGACGTGATGAAACGATTAAAAACTTAAGTTAATTGTTTACTAAACGTACTGTCATACCAAGTCGATGTACAGACCGGTTCTCTTAATGATAAATGCTAATTTAACAGATCCGCTCATAGCGCTGCTATTGCGAGATAGGCCTACAATGGCGGCGCTCGCCCGGTTGGCGGTACTCTCCCAATACAGGGCTCTACTGCAGAGTAAAGCTCTGTATAGGGAAAGTGTGGCCAGCCTGCCAGCGGCAGCCATGTTGGGCCTATTCTGCTGCTGCTTACGCACCGACCGCTACAACGTCACCAGCGCTTAACAATACTTATCAACCGATTTTGAGAAAACCACTCAATAAAAAATATTAATTTTTTCACGTGTTATAGTGTGATACTTTCTCTCGATAATGATCTCAATTTTTGTTCATTATTACATATAGTTTCCGTGCTACATCAAATTAAGTAAACTACTGCGCAAAATTTTGAAGAGTTTGCAGAGGAAAAGTCGCATTGAGTAGACTTTGCGTATGGTTAATTTTAGCTATACAATGCTGCGGACGAAATGTAGGTAACATATCGAAATTTTATGTAAGGTTCGGAGCAGAACGATAACTCTCTTCATTCTCGAGGTACAGGCTGTTATATCCGATGGACAGATGCGGGAACTTCCCGTACTTCTGTTCATGCGGTCCCGCTGCTCTACGGAATACTTATCGACCGATTTTAAGAAAACTAGTTTTTGGCTCTATATCTAAAGAGTTCACCTATAAATTCAGATTGACTTGTACCGTAGCCAAATATTTCAATAGACCGCGAACATGTTGTCATCGAAGCATAGTGTAAATTAAGAAAATAGTGATAATGGAAAAGTCTTTGAGTATTTTCTTGCGTATTATGTACTTATATCTTACATGATCTACGAAAAATGCAAGGAGATACCCACTACATATCTTTTACCAGAAACAAAAATTAAAGGTGTCTCTACAACGCCAATTACATTTCAATGTCTAATATTTGTCTTATTTCAATTCTTTGTTTCCTGTTATGATACACTCTAGCACATAAAAAAGGAAGGGGAAAAGCTTGTTTCAGGAACTGTATGTTAATTTCATATCTAAATGGGAATCTAGTTCACTCACTAATATGTAAAAAAATATTGTGTATTTTCGACAACTACCTGCAGATAAAATCAACGACGCGTGAATAATTTAACCTCACGACATTGTGCAGGAATTTTCTTCAGAAATTTATTCAAGTTAAAAATACAGTATATAGGTATCTTCTGCGTGATCCATTCGTCAGTGAATCTTTAATTTATTAATTTACATTATGAATTAAAATCATCACAGCACAAGAACCGAAGTTCGTTTCTGGACTACTCCTAGTTTTCTCTGACGACTTTCATCAGCCAGGCTGTTCATGTCCTGCATTTCTGATACCTAATGGAAGTACTATAATATTTACCTCCCTTCTTCGCTTCTTAAAAACACCCAAAAGTACAACACAGTGGCATTATTCAAACCAAAACATACGAATATTCACAAGGCTTCTCATGGCAGCCAAGCAACGTATAGGACCAAGATGGCGGAAACAACCACGTGACCCGATTTCAGCCAATCACGAGCTGCAGACGGCGGCGGGCGGCGCGGAAAAGGATGGCCATACTTTCCCTATACTATAGAGCATATGTGGCACCGTAATATGGTACCACGTCAGTTATAGCCTATAAAACAACTCCAACAAGAGCATCCCCTGCGGGGAACCTATGCCATCAGCTTTAATCAATGCTTCCTCTGTGTTCAAATGTCAGTGCAGTGCCAGCGTTTTGTGTTCAGTGTTCCAATTTTAATACGACAGTTACCGACGAACAGGTGGAATATTCGAGCTGCCATTTGATTTTAAGTGTGTACTCTCGTTATCGTCCTCAACTGGGTGTGTTTTAATCTCCATGAGTTTTTAACACCGCATGTATATGTCTATTTTAAACGCCGTCGCCATTTTAAAATGTAAATGTGTGTTTTTACTGCTCTAACTGTCAGTATTTTCCCCAGTTTTAACTCCTTTTGATTGTCTAAATTCTGTGTTATTTTCTCTCCTGTATATATTTTAACTCTTCTTGTCAACTTCTGCTGTACTAATGGCTGAAGAGCAGCACTGAAGCTGCTGCCAGCCTGTCACCTTCTGGTGGCTTTGAAATACAAATAAAGAAAAGACAGAAAAAAAAAAAAAACACAAAGAGGCCGTGCAGTCCGTGACTGCTAGCTGATTGGCAGGCCGCTACGAGGCAATAGGCGTGCCCCAGTGGCCAGCCAGTCAGCTTGCATTGGTGGCTTCCCAGTGTGACATGGCAGGGCCTGTTATGTGGCATTGTCTTCTAGGCGGTGTTGGTTAATGTCTCACCTCCTCGCAGGAGACAATTGAGTGCATGCATGGGAAGCAGACATACAGTCGTCGCTGTTACAGTGAGTTGACTGCACCAGTCGGACCTTGAGATGTCACAGTTTTAGATGAAGATAAACATCAGGGTCTGCAGGAATTTACGCAAGGCTCTTCATAAGAATGGCAACCCACATCCAGACACTTGTTATCTCCTCAGTTTTGTATAGTAGCTCCTCATTTGTTACGCGATCTACCAATATAATCTTCAGCATATTACTATAACACTTCTCAGTATAAACCACAATAATGTACCTAATATTGTCATATACATTTAGCCCAGTCAAACAGTGGTTTCTGCGTTACAAAATTGCTGAAATTGACGGTTCCTTTGGTTTTTTGATGTTGAAATAGGATTTGTAGTTTGCTGCCTCGTAGAAGGTCGACTTCACAACGAAACATTAACTGTGTTTCAGTTTTTCTATTATACCCCGAAAATCTACACGTTTTTCGTAGAAGATTACTCTGTAGAAAATTAGTGGACTTTCCTACTAATCTGGTTTCTTTTTCTGACGAACGGCACCGACGCTTTAGCACGCAGAATAAAAGACGACTCTTTGACCCTTTTGCGAATACATCAAAATGGCCCACTCACAATCCATGAAACTAGAAAAAGATAAAGTGTCCCGAAAAAAGCGCCTACACCTTGTGGAAATTTCGTATAGAAGCATACAGTTTCCGCAATATCAGGCACGTTTTTGACGAGTTTTTGACTGTCCAAAGACTTAGCTTTTTCGTAGCGGTTTAGTGTCGATAGAGCACGTCCGAAAAACTTACTAGTGCATTTAATAGAATATGTTGCTTACTTTAAATTTGCACCACATTGACTTCTGAAAAAAAAAAAAAAAAAAAAAAACTCACAATCCATGAAACTAGAAAAAGATAAAGTGTCCCGAAAAAAGCGCCTACACCTTGTGGAAATTTCGTATAGAAGCATACAGTTTCCGCAATATCAGGCACGTTTTTGACGAGTTTTTGACTGTCCAAAGACTTAGCTTTTTCGTAGCGGTTTAGTGTCGATAGAGCACGTCCGAAAAACTTACTAGTGCATTTAATAGAATATGTTGCTTACTTTAAATTTGCACCACATTGACTTCTGAAAAAAAAAAAAAAAAAAAAAAAAAAAAAAAAAAAAAAAAAAAAAAAACGACCTTCAACAATGGAAGTTGTGTTTCAACTTACAAATAGAGAAGGTGGCGTTGTAAGGGTCCATATTTCCAGGTATAAACTTAATATTACTAGAAATATTCTACAGTTTACACATTTAAGAGAAAAAAAATACTAAAATTAATTTCTACATAAATATAGTTACCATACATTGGAACAGAATTAAAATATACTTAAAGTATGAAATTCATGACTTTGTAATTACTTGAAATAAGTAAGTATTATTAAAATTCGGTACTAATTCGTAAATAATGAAATTTTATTTACAATTATAATTGTATTATTCAACGTACCATTGACTGTGATTCTCAGCTGACCTCGTATTACGTCTTATACGTCTGAGCGCTGTGACCTGTGCGCTCTCCGCGCTCTAGCTAAAAAACGATGAATTGCACAAAAAATGCTTAAGACACAAATTGTAGAGAATTTCATGCTCTACAACTTTTATCGGAGATGCAAATACCATTTAACGTATAGGAAGCGAGATATTTGCGAAAAACTGATTTTCGTGACCTTAGGCCTTTAATAACTTAAGACGCGGACACGAGATTTTATGAGACTTTTGACACATCATTTAGAATGCCAAAACAAAGGCTCGCGCAAATATTCAGCTTGTTACCTCTCATTCTGAGGTGAAATCCTAATTTGACTGGACTTTACCGGCCCCGTTTCGAATCCGCCTTGCGGATTAACGAAGTGGATCGGAGTGCCGGCTGGCCAGGGTATGATTTTTAGGCAGTTTTCCACATCCCCCTATGTGAATACTGAGCTGGTACTCAACTCCCGCCTCAGTTACACGATTCTCAATCATTTCATAACACTTTAAACTTTTACTCATATGTGTACGCAGATATTTGGGGTACATATTTCCTTCCAGGGCGCATGGGGTGGCGACAGAAAGGCATACGGCTACCCCGTAAATATTGACACCTCAAATCCGAATCTAACAAAGCCGACCCCGCCTGTGCAGCAACATGGTGAAAGAGAGATATACCTTTCTCCAAGAAACAGCTCATTTCATGCATACAGTGCTATGAAGAAAATCGATCTCCACTAGTACTTAAAAACACTTAATTTACTTCAATAAGAGGTCTTCTACTTAGGAACACACCTTTTTATTAATGTACCAGGAAGCATAAAAATTAGCTACAAATAAAGATCAGTTTAAGAGAAGCCTAGTGGTCAACTCCTCATACTTCATTGACTAATTTTTGAATAGAACCAAATGATGAATTGTATGTATTCATACTATTAGTATTATTATTTAAGCTCGTAATAAGGTTATATATTGAAAAGTTTCACATCCACGAGGATATATTTAGTGCGGATCTATGGTACGAACAGACAATGTAATTCTCCGCGGCAAGGTACCTGTTAGTTTCACACCTTGACATCAGGTTGAGCCTTGTGGCTGTCAATATTTTCATTTAAAGTGATTGGCAATCTTGTAGTTATCTGTTGCCTGACGATGTTA
The DNA here is from genome assembly GCA_026315105.1 of Locusta migratoria. Taxonomy (NCBI): domain Eukaryota; kingdom Metazoa; phylum Arthropoda; class Insecta; order Orthoptera; family Acrididae; genus Locusta; species Locusta migratoria. The sequence goes on along the minus strand of CM048745.1, from coordinate 266,540,232 downwards.
AATCTACACTATTGGCCAAGAAGAAATGCAGATGAGAAACGGGTATTCATTGGACAAATATATTATACTAGAACTGAAATGTGATTACATTTCCTCGCAATTTGAGTGCGTAGATCCTCAGAAATCAATACCCAGAACAACCACCTCTGGGCATTGAGCCAAACCGAGTTTGGATGGCGTGTACAGGTACAGATGCCCGTGCAGCTTCAACACGATACCACAGTTCATCAAGAGTAGTGACTGGCGTATTGTGACGAGCCAGTTGCTCGGTCACCATTGACCAGATGTTTTCAATTGGTGAGAGATCTGGAGAATGTGCTGGCCAAGGGCAGCAGTCGAACATTTTCGGTACCCAGAAAGGCCCCTACAGGACCTATAAATGCGGTCGTGCATTATCCTACTGAAATTTAGGGGATGCCAAGGGTCGTAAACATTTGAAATGTAACGACCACTGTTCAAAGTGCCGTCGATGCAAACAAGAGGTGACCGAGACGTGTAACCAATGGCTTCTCATACCATCACGTCGGGTGATACGCCAGTATTGCGATGATGAATACACGCTTCCAATGTGCGTTCACCGCGATGTCGAAAAAATGACGTTTCGCCATTCGTGCACCCAGGTTCGACGTTGCGTACACCATCGCAGGCGCTCTTGTCTGTGATGCAGAGTCAAGGGTAACCGCAGCCATGGTCTCCGAGCTGATAGTCCATGCTGCTGCAAACGTCGTCGAACTGTTCGTGCAGATGGTTGTTGTCTTGCAAACGTCCCCGTCTGTTGACTCAGGGACCGAGACGGGGCTGCACGATCCGTTACAGCCATGCGGATAAGATGCCTGTCATCTCGACTGCTAGTGATACGAGGCCTTTGGTATCCAGCACGGCGTTCCGTATTGCCTTCCTGAATCCACCGATTCCATATTCTGCTAACAGTCATTGGATCGCGACCAACGCGAACAGCAGTGTCGCGGTATGATAAATCACAACCGTTTATCAAAGTCGGAAACGTGATGTTACGCATTTCTCCTCCTTACACGAGGCATCACAACAACGTTTCACCAGGCAACGCCGGTCAACTGATAAAAGCTGTGTGTGTGTTGTGGATGTTGAACCTATCGTTAAATCAGACAACAAATTGTTCATTAACACAGCAATTTGGTTTAATTATGGACCTGATATTGATGTATATACTGTTAAATGAGAAATAGTGCATTAAACTGATTATGTGCGCAACGGATATTTTAAACATAGAACAACTGTGGCAAATCACCATTTGAAACAGACACTAACTATACTCAAAAATTTTTACTGCGAGAAAGATATAAAAAAGATATTAAAAAACCACAAACCACTTTCTTAATGTTTGACTGTGAGAATTTTATCCAGATCAGTTTCTGATTATTGAAATTTAGTATGATAGTCAATTAACTATCATTTACTATGGCACCAATAACGAAATCTGTTCAACAATATTATCAAAATCAATACTGCACTTTAAATCCACTAATAACTAATTATCAAATGAAGGAAGTAGGTTAATCTTCTAACTACGTAAATGAAACAGGAAAGAAAGGTCAACTTTGTTACTTATTATTAATAATCAGCATTACATTACCTACACAACTTCTTCCTAATGACACCTTCATTCCAGCGGTGTTACATTACAATACAATATATATTCCAAATACAATCAAATCAACTTGCTGGCACAGCAGCCTCTGCTCTACAACGGAGCCATACACACAACTCAACCGCTCTCTAAGCGAGCTGAACCACAAGTGCTTCTCTCTCTCAGCGCGAGCTACAATGCTATGCAATACATGATCTTTGCCAAAGATGAAACTTCACAGAGTTAAGTACACATATCGATACACATAGTAGAAGCGATATCATACATTTTCTTGCAAGCAAGTTACTCGACACAAAACAGGAGGCACAATATTAGACATTTTCTAACAAAAATATTTTTATGGACACGTTTCAAACTGCTGTTTGCGGATGAGAAATCGGCTGGAAACTTTCCTCATGTCAGCACGTTGTAGGTGTCGCCACCGGCGCCAACCTTGTATGAATGCTCTGAAAAGCTAATAATTTGCATAGCAAAACATCTTCTTCCTGTCGGTTAAATTTCGTACTTGTAACACGTCTTCTTCGTGGTGTAACAATTTTAGTGGCCAGGAGTGTATTATATATGCATCAATCTTTGAAAGTGGCTTCTGCCTAGAAAGCAAATCCCGGCTGGGTACACATTTTCAGCTTTGCCCATTCTCAGTTGATGTCATATATTCTGTGAATATGAAATAATGAAGTTTATGTATTCATTTTATTAGTATTATTATTTAAGCTCGTAAAAAGATTGTATATTGAAACATTTCACATCCATGAAGATCTCTTCAGTGCGGATCTGTCGAACGAACAGACAATCTAATCCCCTGGCAAGGTACTGTTTGTTTCACACCTTGTTATCAGGTTGAGCCTTGTGGCTGTCAACATTTTCAGCCAAGAGTACACACTTTGGCACTCTGGTAGCTATCTGTTGGCTGACGATGTTAAACCTATTACATGTGCATCTACTCTTCGTAAGTGGCTTCTGCAGTCTTCGTATCGAAATCGATATCTTCTTTTCAGCTGTACTACTGTTTTTGTGGCGGTGTGTTTTTTATTTTATGTACACTGTGGGCTTCTCCTGTAGAGTTGTTTGCGTACGCTGTTGCAGGGCTGTTCAAGTCCTCCGGGCGGCCGCTGCGCGGCACCCGCTGCGACCAGGTGTTCGTCAGCAGCCGCTCCACGCCGTCGCACGGCCGCTTCTACTCGCCCAACTTCCCCTCCAGCTACCCCACCAACACCACCTGCAAGTACTCGTTCCGCGCCAGGTCAGTACTCATCACTGTACCACACTACTGAGGCCAGGGATTTTTGTACCAGGGTTGGAACTTACATAGTGTAACACTGCTTTGTAGACACTATGCAATGTAATGTACAGTGCGTCCAGAAAAAGGGCTCTCCGATTTCAAAATCAAATATCTCGAAAACAAAGATAGATAGATGAATGCAGTAAACGGTATGTTTATTGTGAAAGCTGTAAGAAGTTTACACAGCAGTTTGAAATAATAGTTACAGAAGCTGCTAACAGATGGCGCTGTACGCTGTACAGCTCATATCAGCATACATAAGTGAAACAATCGTATGAAAGCACTCTTTGCAAACAATCACATCAGAATGTTTTCGCCGGCCGCGGTGGCCGAGGGGACTGAGGCGCTCCAGTCACGGTCTGCACGGCCACTACGGTAGGGGTTCGAATCCCCCCTCGGGCATGGATATTTGTGACGTCCTTAGGATTAGATAGTTCATAAGTAGTTTGTAAGTTTAGGGACTGATGACCCCGTAGTTAAGTCCCATAGACTCTACAAACGTTTGAACATTTTTGGAATGTTTTCAATATGTGGCGCAAACAAAGAATGAAATTCGCCATCACATTTCGTAGCGTCACAACCAAAATGAAGCTCGTCCAGCGTGGCGGGATGCTTCGGGTGGACCATGTATTTCACTGTGCCCCACAAAAAAAAAAGTCACAGGGAGTTGAATGAGGCGAATATGAAGGCCAATCCATGCCTGCATCAGTAAATTTGGGATATTCGAAAACACTGACTCGAGTCCCGAAGTATTCCTCAACACTTGTCCGGTCCCATGTGGTCGGGCTCCATCTTGCATAAACCATTCAGTACCTGGTCGATCCTCTAGCGCTTGCTGTGTGGCAACAAATTGTTCCAAAATTGCAACGTAACGTGCACCAGTGGCCGTTTTTCGAATGATAAAAGGCCAATAATTCTTCTGCTGCATACTGCAGCCCACACAGTAACTTTAGGAGAATACAGAGATTCGCCTCACACCAATATGGCTTTCCGGAACCCCAAAATCGCCAGTTCTGCTTATTCACGTATCCATTCAGGTGGAAGTGTGCTTCATCTGTAAACCAGATGCAGCCAACATCAAATCATTCACCATCAATCATTGTGAATATCTGATTAGCAAAGGCAACCCTTTGTTGCACAGCTCGTACGGGTATGGCCTGGTGCGTTTTAATTTTGAATGGAAACATGTGTAGGCTCTTTCTCAGTATTTTCTGCGTGCTGGAACGCTTCAAACCATTATACGAACGGATGACACTGGATTTCGCTGAATAATTCCAGAAACTGTGGCGATATTTTCAGGCCTATCTGCGGTTTGCTTGCGGCCAACATGCCTCACTAGATCATCAGTTACGTTGCCTATTCGTTGAGATTTTGCAAAGAGCGTACGAATGGTTTTTGCATCGGGTCCTTTTTGGAACATTACATCGTGCTTAAAGCCTTGTTGCCGTAGGACTCTCTTCCAACCTGTGGTACTCTAGCACCAGAAAAACGCGTTGTTCAATCGAGTACATGGTTTCAATCTCTTCCTTCGGTACGCTAACCTCCTTTCACGTTTCAATAGTGGAACTGATCGCTCTGGGCTTCGGATCACTATTTATACTAGGCATTACGTATGACGATTACAGCGCCATCTGTTAGCAGCTTTTGTAACTATTATTTCAAACTGCTGTATAAACTTCTTACAGCTTTCACAATAAACATGCCGTTAACTGCATTCCTCTATCGATCTTTGTTTTCGTGATATTTAATTTTGAAGTCAGGGATTCCTTTTCTGGACAACCTGTACTATTGTCGCTGATAGCACACGCTGTTGACATACCTATCTTACCTCCGAGCAAATAGATTCGCTCGTCCCACGTCACGGGAATTGCGGGAAACATAGTCACTAGTGAGCGGTTTCACTCTGTTTTCGAAACAGGAACGAGGGAGTTGTATCAAGATTGAATGTGCCTGAGGTCGTACAGCACGACAGTGTCTTCAAGATCTTCAAAAGGCGTGCGGGGAATCGGCACGTTAGGTAAAACCTTTCAACGAAGGTCGGCAAACTGTGGCAGACATGCATCGGGCAGGTCGTCCTAGCGATTCTGAAGAAGTACTGCATCACCTGCTACCAACTTTGCGAAAGAATCGGCAACACTTTCTGCGCAACCCACCCATCATTTTGTACGACAATGCGCGGGCGCATACAGCGCAAGCTGTGGCTGCTCTGTTCGATCGATGAGACTGAGAAGCACTGTACCATCCAACCGTACTCCATGGTCTTATGTTCTAGTGGCTTTGATTCCGAAGATGTGAAGCAACCACTTCGAGGCATTTGCTTCAGAACTGTTCCAGAGATTCGACAGGGAGTAGATGTCTCCATCCACGGAGTAGGATCTGCTAACGTGTACTACACCTTCCATATCGCTGGCAATGAGTTATATACAACGCTGGTGACTACTTTGAAGGACAGTAACAGGTGCAAACATGTAACATTTTGATCGGTTGTGAATGAATAGTTACCATTATTTAAGTTCCAACCTTCGTATATCAATGAGGGCCACGATTCTTTTTTAAACGTGTCCAAAACTACGTTCACGATGGTTCCCCAGAAAGTAATGCATCATTTTTTTTATCTATAAGCTTGTTGCATATGGGAAACGTAACATACGAATAATTTGAAATTTCTTGATAGAGTGAACCACGGACGTAGCCGGAAGGGAGAGTTTTAGGGGTTCATAATCCTCCCAAAAGTTTATCAAAAGGGATAGAAATATTCTTAAAAGAGATTTCACTGCAATTTTTATGTCAAATTATCATCTTTGCAAACTGCAAAGAATGACTAATATGTGCAATATGATGATCCCTTTTTTTCATCATCTTTTAATGATCTTCACTGGACACTGTAGATATAGTCCGTTATGTTTTTTGTGACTGACTTCTTTAACTAGCTATTATTGACAAAAAATGTTTCCTTACAAGCAGGGTTCACTATGAATGTAGTTTGAGTATGCGATTAATGGGTTTTCTGCCATGATGCTCATTACATAACGAAACGGAAAATTTCTTCATAATTCGAATAATTTTGAGGGAAGCAACAAAGAAACCGTTTCCTTGTTTGTAAGCTCGTTCGCAATAGTTGCAAGAAGCACAAACCATGCGAATTCCATTGACGAGTAACGAACAGATTTAGGAACTACTAGGATAAAGATCCATTTCATAGCAAACCAAACAATTTTGGATTAATGAGAAGATTAGGCAGAGTATTGCGTTTGGATGAACAAGGAGCGGATGGCTTAGGACAGCCAGGATGATGATACCAGTAGGATAAAGGCCATTAGGGCGTCTCAGAAATAGATGGTTCGACGGGATGTGAAATGATCTACAACGCATTCTGGAAGTAATGGGCATCTGAAGCACAGGCGCATAGATCGCTTCTTTAATTTTTCTTTATTGAGATCTGTAACGTCAATACTATGTTGTCATCTTCCAGTGTGTTAATAGGTAATAATTAATTATTAATGGGCTATAAGATGGCAACATAGATTTGTTGAACCGATCTCAATAAATTAATTTTAAACCAGCATTCCTGGTCCATTTGCTTACACTGAATTCCATTACAAGAAATTATATCGCCTTGAAGGATGACATCCACATACAACTTTCTGCGAGAACGGAAAGTTCACGGCAAGGATTCGTGAAGACCAGAGATACTTTGTTATGACATTGCATGGACCATGGTAGTGATCGCGTTACGAAAACCTAAGTCAGCTATGCATGTTGCAATTGCTGCACTGTTTCTACTTTACTGTCCACTTTTTCTATTATTTTCTGAAAAAATAAATGCAACGTTGTACATTTAAAATTTATTGCTATAATTTAAGTCAGTAGTGTAGCAAAGCATTTCTGGGTATGCATTAATCATTTACTACACGTACGCGGTTACAATGAACGTCGTTCCTTTGTGTTACAATGTGCATCTACTAGTCTTGTGACGCCTTTAATACCATTTGCTCGACGACCCCGACCGTTGGGTACCAGGTGGTCGAGAATCGATTGGATTCTCCTGACATTTCATACGATCTCCAGACTCCCAAAAAAGAAAAAAAGAAAAAAAAAGGAAATCTCCCGACAAATAGCTTATAATGTTCCTTACAAAAAATAATTGAAATTTCTGTTTTCCTAAACTTCAAACAAACGATCATCTCATTTAAAGCAAATTGCAACTGCCATGTCAGTAGATTTCGAAGCATCGTTATAAAAACATTCAACAAGTTCAGTTTTGTCCTACGAACTTCGAGAAACGGGAAGACTGTATTTTATTTGCAAGCGTGTATCACAAAACCTATCTTCGTCATATCCCGATAAGATGGCTATCTGTTTTACCCAGCCGGCCGCGGTGGCCGCGGGGACTGAGGCGTTTCAGTCACGGTCTGCACGGCCACTACGGTCGGAGGGTTCGAATGCCCCCTCGGGCATGGATATTTGTGCCGTCGTTAGTCTTAGTTAGTTCATAAGTAGTTTGTAAGTTTAGGGACTGATGACCCCGTAGCTAAGTCCCATAGACTATACAAACATTAGAACAGTTTTTTGTTTTACCCACTTTACATCGTTTCATGCATTGTTGGCTTACTGTAAACGAGTATTTGTTATCAAAAGGAGAAGATGAATGCCATACGGAGATATGTGAATTCTTATCGAAAAGCCTGGGCCAGTTTAATAAGACTGAAGCTGTCGACGAATGTAGGGAGGAAGATATTTCAGAAGCTTATTTGTTCATTGTACATAACGTAATCTTAGTTTCAAACAACAATTTTTTCAGCTGGGAAGTGAAACATGGACTATCATGCAAATAATGTAATGATAAAACTGCAAGTTATGTAAACAACACGTTGAATGATAAATTCTACGGAAGCAAAAATTGAATTGTATTAAGAAATGTTTCCGAGAGAGAGAAAATCCGTTTTTTGCATCGAAGCTGAACAATTTTAATGCGAGCATTTCAATACTTTATTAATCGATATTATTTTCCAGAAAACTTATTATACATTAAGCTAGCCGTGTTGTCTCTGAAATGGAACAATCTTTTTTAACGGGGGAAGAGCTCTCCACATTTACCTTAAGCTTAATAGTTTCAAACGATATTGACAGTGATGCCATGAGTACCTGTTATTGTCATCTTAGAGTCTTATTTGTTTTTCAAACGACGTGGCAAAACAGAAAATTGGGGAATATTTCATTAAAAAATGCGAACAAAACAAAGTGAAAAAAAAAATTAAATATGATGTAGTTTGTATTGTCAGTGCCTGTGAGCAATACTTATTGAGAAAAGATGTTTGGCCTGTTGAACAATTTACGAGGACGTTTCAATAAAAATGATCATAATTTCTTACGGACATAACTTCCTGTGTTAAAATTCAATCTTATGAGATTCTGTTAGCTTAATGTGAAACAATCACGTTGTGGTAATTTCACTGTTTGGACTCCCGTATCCCGCCGGTGAGAAGCAGAAAAATTCAGACATGTTCAGTATCGATTATTTTAGAAAACATTGTTGCGGGATTGTTGGGGGATCTGTTATAACAAGATAAATTAAACATTCCAAGAATGCCATATTTATTTTAAAATTACCGATTTCGGCAAACGTCTATTGCCATCTTAAGATATAATCCACTGTAAAAAAAAAAAAAAAAAAAAAAAAAAAAAAATTACAGAAGATACAGCGTTACAAGCAGATGTCAGAATCGCATATTACTGTTCACAACTGAAGAATAAACAGCGTAGCATTACTCATTCGGCTGTTGCTGGTGGTCATGAGCAGAGTCGTTCCATCACAGTCAATAAACTGCTGCTGATGACTGAGTTGTCATGGGTTAAATAGCTAAATATAGCGCGCACGTAGCTTCATGACGTCAGTGCCAGCCAATGGGAAATGACATAGTAAGTTAAAATTTACGAATAAATTTAAAATAAATATTGATAATCATTTTTACATTAATAATGTAAAAATGAATATTGTAAAATACTACATACAATGCTCAAAACAATAAAAATTATTTAAAACGAGGGCGATGTTGTTGTCGTCTGCTGTTGTCGGCTGATGACGTCAGGGACGCCGTTTGTATGGTAGCATGGCTGCTTAGAGTAAGATATGTATTTAGGTAGATATGCGTTGCCGTGGCAATTCCATTCGATTATTGATGTCCACAAGGAACAGCCGACAGTAATTGTGTTGGTGGTAATCGTCATAGGTTGTTAAAGTGATTGCTTCTGGTTATCCATTTTCACAGAAATCGTAGAAATAAATCGTAAAATATAAATATTGCGATGTTAGACTGTTTAATTAATCTATCTATATCTGATCAGTATCGCCTAATGCTGCAATTCAGGACACACACAAGGTACAATATCCGGCTTTGAAATTCTGCTTTCGTCTCAAGAACAGCTGAGACCTATACAGTATTCCAGGAGGCATATGGAGAGTCTGGTCACCTTACAGCGCCGCTCTAAGGTGGTTTACAATGTTTAGAGAGGGGAGACAATCAGATTCAAAGGAAGGTGGACCCTATTGCTCCAGTTACTGCTCATAAGGAAGAAAACATCAACACCGCTGCTGTCTTGTCAAAGACAATGGACGAATTACCCAGAGGTCACTTTCTGAAACACTGAACATGTCATCGGGTGCCACCCACTCGTTGTTGATAGAAACATTACGCATAAGACGTGTTTGTGCGCGTTGGGTTCCAAGACTGTTGATTCCAATTAAAAATTTTCATGTGCTAGTATGCATGTAGTTAATTTTGATGTTAGAATAAGATCAGGAATTTATTTTAATTGTAATCACTGGTTATGAAATTTGGCTACATGATTTTCATCGCGAGAGCAAGCAGCAAAGCTTAGTGTGTAAATATTCATCACCAGCCTCCAAAAAAGCAAAAGTTGTTGCTTCTGCTGGGAAAGTTATAGTCATCTCATTCTTTGGCGTTCATGGTGTAAGTTCACATATGATGACCTTACATCTGCATTATTACTGCAGACAAGCACTATTTGAATCTGTAAACCCTTGTAAATTTATATTTTTTATGACTTTCAATTTACTGTATTTTTGTAATTGCTTATTTTTGTATGTACTGTCATTTGTTTGATATATAATCTAATGGACATGCGTAAAGAGACTGAGCAAAGATGTATATGTAAGAACAATAGAATGTCAGTAGCGCGTTCTATTGCGGAAGTGTATTGTTAACTGAGAAGCAGTCAGCGAGTCTGCGAGTGGGTCTCGTGTGCGGACGCAGTCCGTGGGTGTTCCGGCGCGTAGGTACAGTCACAGGCACGAAAACCGAGAGGAACATTTAGTAGTAAGTTGAAAGAAGTATTGATTGTGAAAGTTTATTCTGAAAGTGCGGGAGTGTCGTTTATCGTAACAGTGTCTGCAAGTGTCAGACTCGGTCATCGCGTCGTATGTATGCGTTAGCGTCGCGCGCGTGTAATAAATAAATGAATAAATAAATAAACTGTAAAAAGATATAAAATAGCCAATAACGCTTATCATCAATTTTTATTAATGAGACCGGTTTCACTGAACTATGACAGCATCATCAGGTCAAATAAAATATTTTACAAGGACATAATCTTATAATGTCAAATAGTTGTTATATAACAATTTACAGTGCATAGGTGCACGATGTCATTATAATAAAACATAATTATCACAGTGAGTGACAAAAGCAAACGTAAACCAACTCAAATAAATAAATAATATCTGAAACGTGACTCTGTCGAGAGAAATTCGCTTATCACGGAATTTACCCACTCGAAAGGAATGGACATTTGAAGAACATTTGTATAAATTTGTCTTGCCTCGCAAAGTGAACATATTCAACAGAATTACTGTTTGGATGTCTGTGATTAATGGTGAAATCATAATTATACTGGAAGATATCGTGGAGAATTCTCACCAAAAGATGACTACTAAACTGTTTTGTATCGTGAACTGATTTAGCATTTGTTTTTTCAAATGAACATCCCTGATCAACCTAACTAACTTTTTGATAATAAATTGTAACAATAATTTAAAAGTGAACAAATGAGAAGTGAACTTTTACTGGCTAAGATATTTGATGATCTATCATTCAGTGCTGATTTCATCTGAACAGAGAGAATTTAAATTAATTATTTTGTGTGCTACGAAAATTTCATTAATGACAGTTAACTATACGAAGACAAAACATTATAGTCATTCTCATATTAAAATATTTAACCAGAGACATTTCCAAAGTAAAAATCATCCAGTTAGCAAACCATGAAATACTGTGATAGGTAATGAACAAAAGTCATTACTAAAATTAATCAAAGTAGATAGCGCCAATAATACATATAGATACATATTTGTGTGTGTGTGTGTGTGTGTGTGTGCTGCAATTGTCATGGTATAACAAACCCCACAGCAAAGATCAGAAGTCAGTTACTTTGAAAACGATAGTTAAAGTTGTAAATTCTCAGTCAGGATGAAAAAAAAATGTTTGAGGGGGGGGGGGGTGGAGCACACAGAATTTTTCTTTTGTGTTAATACAATTATAGCTAATCCAATTTGAATATCAAATCAAATGTTTCAAATGTTTGTATAGTTTATGGGACTTAACTACGGGGTCATCAGTCCCTAAACTTACAAACTACTTATGAACTAGGACGGCACAAATATCCATGCCCAAGGGGGGATTCAAACCCCCGACCGTAGTTGCCGTGCAGACCGTGACTGGAGCGCCTCAGTCTCCTCGGCCACCGCGGCCGGCCATTATCCATCATCAGAAGCAATGCGAAAGCTGCGGAGGCGAACTTTGAAGGACGTCACAAAAATGGTTTATTGCGTGTATTTGAAGACTGACAGAGACGCTGGGACAAGTGCATCATATTCATGACAGGCTGAGAAGTAACATAAAAATTATGAGGAGTAAAGGTATGTTATCAAAAACAAAATTATGATCATTCTTTCACGAGCAACCCTCGTCAGGGCCGAATTTACCAGGGCTATCAGTGGATGCCGTCTTCATTCTCGATTAAAAGTAATCGATTGTCATCTTGTTGGTGCAATATTAACATCCATACTTCATGTAACTTCAGACCTCCTTCTTTTCTGTTAGAATTATTTTGGTGTTTGTGAAAGTGTGCGCAGCTATCCAGTACCGGTACCCAGGGGGCGCCAGGCGGGCGCCGCGCGGGTATGGCCGCCTGGTCTAAGGTGCCATTTCGTCCAGGAGGACGCGGCCGCTACCGTCGGAGGTTCGAGTCCTCCCTCGGACGAGACAGTGAAGCAAAATCATGACGATTTAAAAAAAAAAAAAGTTCAAATGTTTGTTAAGCTTATGGAACATTAACTACGGGGTCATCAGTCCCTAAACTTACAAACTACTTATCAACTACCTAATACTAATATGCCAGAGGGGGGATTCGAACCCCCGACCGTAGTGGCCGTGCAGACCGTGACTGAAGCGCCTCAGTCCACTCGGACACCGCGGCCGGCATGACGATTTCATTAATAAAATTAACGTCTTACAGGTTGTGGGGAAGGCGAACCAAAGATTACGTTTCATTGGCAGAACGCTTCGAAGATGCACCGGCTCCACCAAAGAGACTGCCTGCATCACACTTGTACGTCCTCTCCTGGAGTACTGTTGCCCATTGTGAGACCGTCACCTGGTGGGACTGACGGAAGATATTGAAAAGGTTCAAAGAAGGGCAACTCGTTTTGCTTTATCACGTTACTGGGGGGAATGTGTCACGGAAATGTTGCACGAATTGGGGTGGAAATCATTACAAGAAAGACATTACTGCGACGTGATCTGTTTGCGAAGTTTCAACCACCGACTTTTACTTCTGAAAGTGAAAATATTTTCCTAGCACCCACCTACTTATGGAAACATGACCATATCAATAAAATTAGAGAAATCAGATAGAAAACGGAACTATTTACGTGTTCTTTCTTCTCGCGCGCTATTAGAGAATTGAACGGTAGAGAAAAGTTATGAAAGTGGTTAATGAACCCTCTCCCAGGCACTTAAATGTTATTTGCAGAGTATCTATGTAGATGTAGATGTTTATGTTCAGTTGTAATAAGGTAGAACATTTTGTTAAAAATTAACTCTCTAAGCAAAATTCTGCAAAGGTCAGTCGTTATTCTTTCATAGGAGGGTTGAAGTGATAGATTCTGGCTAAAATGAAATGGTGTATACCGCACAGACAGTATATTTGAACAAATGCTTGTTGATTCAAAATTACTTGCTAAATATTTAGAATGTGAACCTGAATTCAAACAAACTGTTCGCCACTCCTCGTAAACGACATGTAATTTACAGAACTTCAGATGAGCCCATATTAGACCCAAAAACTAAGTTTAAAGTAAATTCTTAGTTTTTGTTACTTGACTCGACCATCTTACAATTCAAAGAAAGATTCCATTTGTTGACAGAACATAATAAAAGGTTTTCATTTTGCAAAACATTGAAATCTGGGGGGAATTGGACAGAGAGCAAAGAAAAACACTATGTCTCAACCTCGAACAAATGTTAACACATAAAAATAGATAACATATTGCTCGGGAAGAGCTGTTTAATGAGTTGGAATTGCTTCATTTACTTTTTGTAAAGAGCACCACATGATGTATTAAATTTTATTAATTCCAATAATTTAATGTCTTTGTTTCCAAATGTTTTAACATCTTTGCGCACATATTTAACACTTCATATGACAGCATCAGAAGCCAAAAGGTCATTTTCCAAACTGAAAATAATAAAACACTATTTACGACCAACCATGACCCAATATAAAGGGTAGACTTGCTCATAGAAGTTCGCGATCGGGAGCGCTCACTTTCATTCGCGGCTCTGCCACGAATTAGTTCGCTCTTTCAGTTCGTCCGCTCCCAGTGACGGCTGAGCGGCGTGGTCTGCGCATGCAGGTGGCGGGAGAAGTTCCCCGCTAACGATATCACGCAAAGCAAAAGAAACAGTTTGTGGATAATTTCTCGCGTTTAAGTTTTAAGTTCTCTATATCTTGGAATTATGGAATTTATTAGTCAGATATTGCAGAGTTCAGAATTTTTCAAAGTAGAAATTTTGTAGCACTGAACTATCTAATCTAGCAAGCAGACGCTAACCTCGAAATGGCACTCATCAGCAGAAGGCAAATACGTGATTTTTAATTCTGTTCGCGACCTATCGCGCATATTTTAGTTCGCGACCTATCGCGCATATTTAGTTCACGACCTATCGCGCATATTTTAGTTCGCAGCTCGGTCGCGAAGTAGGTCGCTGTTTTTAGTTCGTCCGCTCGTTTTGGCTTTTGCTATCGCTACTAAAACTGCAGCTGAGCTGTATCTCAGCTCGAAATGACGGCAACTGGCAGAAGGGAATCACGCGATCCTGCGCGCTCTCGCGTTCTCTCGGAAAAGGAGCGGACGAGCTGAGAGGCGAGGGATCTGCGAACTAGTTCGCGTTGTTCGCCTGTGGGAGCGCTCTTCCAAACTAGTTCGTTCGCGACCTACACAAGACTAATACAAGGAGAATCACCTAACACTTGCACTGCAACTATCGCGGAAACGGAAAGTGCAATTGATGTGCGCTTTTCACAGAATGAATTGATAGTCAGGGACTCGTATTGTTATCCAATAAATAGATTGTAAAAATAGCTAGAAAGTGTATTATTTATGAAAACATACAATTTTTATATAGAAGAATGGTTGTTTCTTTCATGTACTGGAATTTGTGACAACAGCTGTGTACAAAGAATTTTGAATGACATTTTTATCACGTTTAGTTTGGCAGCTACAACCATTCAAAGTTTTTGAGGCGGAGTCTACGACAGCGTAGCTGACTGGCTGGTGGTCATGAGACAGTGGGCCGTGCCCCAGATCCACTCGGCCATTCAGCTACGCTATCGCAGCCTCCGGCCCAGAAATTTTGTATGGTTGTAGCAGCCAAACTAAATGTAATGAAAGTGTCATTCAAAATTCTTTGTAGACATCTGGTGTCAAAAATTTCAGTGCATGATAGAAAAAACATTGTTCCATTTAAAAAAAAACTGTATGTTTGCATAAAAATACACTTTCTAAGTAATTTTACAGTCTGCTGGCTAAAAATACGGGCCCCTGACTACCAATCCATTCTGTAAAACCGCAAATCCATTGTACTTTCCGTTTCCGCGATATTTGCGTTGCAAGTGTTACGTGATTCACTGACATATGTGGCCATCTTAAGTATCGAATCAAAAGTAGATTTCAAAACAGATGATAGCATAAAATAGTTTGCCGATTTAAAAGCTACAAAAATTGAATTCATGGTCTAAAAATGTTTCTGTATTTTATGCAAGTATTAAGTAAATGAAATGAATAAAAAATTATAATTTGTCGATTTTTTTCCTTTTGTGGCAAGAGGGGGAGGGGCGCTAGCTGATTTTGAGCACCACGGTGCCAAATGCCATTAAGACGACCCTGACCCTCGTGTAAACAAAGAAGGAAATTACATGTGGGAAAGTGAAAAATTTCGTGTTAGTTAAGATGCGTGGTTTTTAAGCAAGAACCGTTTTAAAACTAAAAATAGACGCGCTAAGATACTTCAATAATTTTATGCGCACCGGATACCTACATATGTTGCCTACGCACTGACGCCATTACAGTCTGATTCTTCCTTGTTTACTTTGTGTACTGAGTGTTTAAAATGCCTCCCATAATCGATAATGTTCAACTTAACTACGGGGTCATCAGTCCCTAAGCTTACAAACTACTTATGAACTAGCTAAGACTAAAGACGGCACAAATATCCATGCCCGAGGGGGGATTCGAACCCCCGACCGTAGTGGCCGCGCTGACCGTGACTGGAGCGCCTCAGTCACCTCGGCCACCCCGGCCGGCCATAATCGATAGCCCCACCGACTGTGAAGTACTGGCTGTTACAAGATTTCTTAGTGCTAAAGGCCTGAAAGCGATCGATATTCATCGTGAGATCTGTGCAGTTTGCGGAGAAAACATTATGAATGATGGAAAGATAAGAAGTGTGTGAGAGCATTTAAAGATGGCTGCACAAATGTGCATGTTGAACAATGGAGTGGTCGTCCTTCGGTCGTTAATGAGAGGTTGATGCAGGAAGTTGTCAATAAGGAAAAGAAACCAGACGCTTTATGATTTTCTCCTTGCGGGATAACTTTCCTAATGTTTCTCGTAGTGTTTTGTAATGCACTGTGACCGAGCGAGACGATGAAGAAGTCGACACAGTTGTCATGCAGCGGTTAACAAGTCAGGCGGCAATCTTCTTGATTGAGAGTATTCATAAACTGGTACAACGTTATGACAAGCGCCCCAATATTGACGGACATTATGTAAAAAAGTAGGTTAAGGTACATGCTTTCATGTAAAAATGAAATTATTGAGATATTCTCGCACGTCTTTCGTGAATTTCGAAACTGTACTTACGTATGCAAGTGATTGTTAAAGGAACGGAAGGAAGAAGGATAGGAAAGAAAGGATTGACAGTGGCCGCATTTGGGCATTGATATTAAGCAATGGCGACAAGTGAAAATGAGAGCCGGAGCGGGAATCGAACACGGGTCTCCCGCGGTCGCCATAACCTCTTGGCCAACCGTGCTCGCCTCCCGTCCGCCTCAAATATTCACAAGTCGCAAGCTATGCTTTTAGCACCCCTATCGTCCATGCCCTCTTACACTCGCCATTACGGATTCCCGTGAGAGGTCGGACGTATGACCCCATATGCGGTGAAATAACTGAAGCTAACACCGTCGTCGCGTTAAATACTTATTGTATTGGTGTGGTGTCTGTTCTTTCGGACGTCCGAAAGAACAGACACCTCACCAATACAATAGGTACTTACTTAAAAAACACGACTCGTAAATATGAGCAAAAAAGAAGTATTTTTGTAAGCTGTTGATCTGACTTTAATAAATAATAGTTGCATTTACAATTTACTTCTCCCGACAACTTCAAAATCGCAACATTTTGAAATTTTCTCCCAATATTTTAGTTTCTCGATCTGTTAACCCTACCTCCAGGCGTTGGAAAGATCTCACTGGCGACTGCTATCACCAGCATTGTGGTGTGCTGTAGGTATCTCTGGCGCACTACAATTAAACAGACTTCGCGACGCACAGGAGGCAGACGCAAATACGACAGTAGTAGGGTTAATCAGAACTCTGAGAGCGCAAGCTGTTCACTGGAGTTCAGCGTTCCCCAGCGTAGCTGCTAGTCACACCGCTAATCAAACGGGTACTGGCTCTTTCCAAAACACTGACCTAGCAGAACCGGTTGTCGTGCGGTTAAGCTTTGAGCGAAAAGCGTGAGAGAGCGAAGGGGGGGGGGGGAGTGGGAGGGGGGAGGTGGAGGGGGAGGGAGGAAAGGAGAGGGGAGTGGGGAGTGGGAGCGGGACCTCGAAGCTGCCAATTACGCTGCCACCCTTTCATCGTCGCGTGACCCAGTCGCCGCACCGCTGGGCAAATTCCTGCCGACAGTCCGTAGCCCTGGCTTTCACCCCTAATCTGCGGGCCTACGGCGTGAAACGTGTTACGGGGCGCCGTTGTTCATTACCTTTGTTCCTGCGCGCTTTCATATTTCCCCACCGAAATAACTTTTGTGGAACCGCTTTCACTTGTGCACCCTTTTTACCGTTTCCGTTTGTTACGGATCCCCTTAAAGGGCAATGTGTACAACCGCAAGCTGCAGATGTTCCCCCTCACGCAGCTTCAGTATACTCGTAGCAGTAACACACAAACCGTGAATCATATTCACGATATGTACAAGTGGTCTGTCGTTTGTATTACACACGTCATCTTAGAACAAAGTCGTTAAAAGAAGTATTGTGTCTCTACGGTTGCTAGGTTCTGGAGGTTGGCGGTGATAGATAGATTAGACTGATACTTTTTCCATACATCATACGAGGCGCGTCCAGATAGTAAGTTCCGTTTGGTAATCTACATCTACATAGATACTCTGCAAATCACATTTAAGTGCCTGGCAGAGGGTTCATTAACCACTTGCATAACTTTTCTCTACCGTTCCATTCTCTAATAGCGCGCGGAAAGAAAGAACACCTAAATCGTTCCGTTTTCGATCTGATTTCTCTTATTTTATTGGGATGGTCATGTCTCCCTGAGTAGGTGGGTGCTAACAAAATATTTTCACATTCAGAACTAAAAGTCGGTGATTGAAACTTCGCAAACAGATCACGCCGCAATGAATAACGTCTTTCTTTTAATGATTTCCACCCCAATTCGTGCAACATTTCCGTGACGCTTCCCCCCCCCCCCCCCGTAACGTGATAAAACAAAACGAGCTGCCCTTCTCTGAACCTTCTCAATATCTACCGTCAGTCCCACCTGGTGAGGGTCCCACAAGGGGCAACAGTACTCCAAGAGAGGACGCACAAGTGTGATGTAGGCAGTCTCTTCGGTGGAGCTGGTGCATCTTCTAAGCGTTCTGCCAATGAAACGTAACCTTTGGTTCGCCTTCCCCACAATATTTTCTATGTGTTCTCTCCAGTCAAAGTTGTTCGTAATTGTAACTCCTAGGTATTTGGTAGAATTTACGACCTTAAGGTTTGACTGATTTATCGCATAATTGAAGTTCAGCGGATTTCTATTAGTGGTCATGTGTATTACTTCACACTTTTCTTTATTTAGTGTCAATTGCCAATTTTCGCACCAAGTAGAAATTTTGTCTAAATCGCTTTGCAGTAGCTTTTGATCCTCTGTTGACTTCACTGACCGATAAACGACAGCGTCATCCGCGAACAGTCTAAGGGAGCTATTCAGATTATCTCCTAAATCGTTTATAAACACGAGGAAGAGTAGGGGACCTATAACGCTGCCCTGTGGAACGCCAGATATCACTTCTGTTTTACTCGATGACTTACCGTCAATTACAACGAACTGTGTCCTTTCTGTTAGGAAATTGTGAATCCAGTCGCACAATTGGGGAGATATTCCATAAGCACGCAATTTCATTGGAAGCCGCTTGTGGGGTACAGTATCAAAAGCCTTCCGGAAATCCAGAAATATGGAATCGATTTGAGATCCCTTGTCGATGGCAGTTAACACTTCATGTGAATCAAGGGCAAGCTGTGTTTCGCAAGAGCGATACTTTCTAAATCCGTGCAGACTATTGGTTAATAGGTCGTTCTCTTCGAGGTAGTACATAATATTCGAACATAGTATATGTTCCAAAATCCTACTGCAAATCGACGTCAATGAGATAGGCCTGTAATTTTGGGGATCACTCCTATATCCTTTCTTGGATATTGGAGTAACTTGGGCAACTTTCCAGTCTTTGGGTAATAAAATGAAATTGTACACAGATACAGAAGAAATTTTTATTGCACAAAATTCTACAACTCTTAAACTACTTTTCCACATAACTGCCGAAATTTTGCACGCATTTGTCATAGCGTGGCATACCTTCTTCATAGAAATCTGCCGCCTGTGTCTTCAACCAGATGGAAACAGTTTCTTTCAGCTCGTCGCCCATAGCGAGAGCACCAATTGAAAACCTACGGTTTCACTGGATCTTGTCATAAATCGCGTGAACCAGTTCTTCTGTAACTAAAGGTGGACGCCTACTTCGTTCTTCATCGAGCACATCAGTACGCCCGCCAATGAACTGTCGGGCCCATATTCTCACCATCAAATCACTCATCGCATTTGGTCCGTAAACATCGCAAATTTGCCGATAAATTACACTTGGTTTCACTTTCCTCGCTTTCAGAAACCGAATCACCGACCTGATTTCACAGGCGGCGGGATTTTCAATCGACGCCGACATTTCAAACAAGCACAACAAAGCATACGTAACTGACAGCGATCTCCAAATGGCGCACGTTCTTCTCCTTGATACACATCGTCTAGAGCGCAGGTGCGGACCTGCAATCGCAGTGCTGCAGCGGAGATAAATTGAAACGGAACTTACTTTCTGGACGCGCCTCGTATGTACGACATTTCGTAATGATGTGGAACGTGTCAGCTTAGTAAATATTGTCTATACTTGACAATCAATATTTTAAGGAATTTTTTTTATCTAAATTTTCATCTACATTGTAGAAGGTGTTGCCATTCAGAAATTCCTTTAATTTTTTTTTTTTTTTTTTTGAATACTAGTTGGCTGCCAGACTTTTGATGCTACTTGGTAAGTGACCAAAGACTTTCGTGGCAGCATAATTCACCCCTTTCTGAGGCAAAGTTAGATTTAACCTTGAATAGTGAATATCATCCTTTCTCCTAGTGTTGTAGCTATGCACACTGCTATTACTTTTGAATTGGATCGGATTGTTAATAACAAACTATCTATTAACAATCCTATCAGAATAATTGCTGGAGCTCACCCAAGAGCATCCTGCAGACATTTATTTAGGGTTCTAGGGATCCTCACTGTAGCTTCACAATAATATATATAAAGATAAAAGATATATATATATATATATATATATATATATATATATATATATATATATATATATATATATGAAGCTACAGTGAATATCCCTAGATTCCTAAATAAATGTCTGCAGGATGTTCTTGGGTGAGTACCAGCAATTATTCTGATTACACGCTTTTGTGCAATGAATACTTTTTTACTCAATGTTGAATTGCCCCAGAATATGATCCCATATGAAAGCATTGAATGAAAATAGGCGTAGTAAGCTAATTTACTGAGATGTATATCACCAAAATTTGCAATGACTCTGATACCATAAGTAGCTAAACTCAGACGTTTCAGGAGATCAATATGTTTCTTCCAATTCAGTCCCTCATCAATGCAAACACTTACAAATTTTGAATATTCTACCATAGCTACAGATTTATGTTCAAAGTCTAAATTTATTAATGGTGTCATGCCGTTTACTGTATGAAACTGTATATACTGAGTTTTATCAAAGTTTAATGAGAGTCCGTTTGTAGAGAACCACTTAATAACTTTCTGGAAGATATAATTTACAATTTCATCAGTTAATTCCAGTTTGTCAGGTGTGATGGCTGTACTTATATCATCAGCAAAAAGTACTAGCTTAGCATCTTCGTGAATGTAGAATGGCAAATCATTAATATATATTAAGAACAGCGAAGGACCCAAGATCGAACCTTGTGGGAATATTAACAAGGATGTGGACAAGATCTTCAACTAAATGAAGTGAATAGTTCATAGATTTATTGATTGAAGAAATCAATACAGAACTCTGATGCATAGTTCTGCAAGGTGTAAAAATTGTTCCGTCTATGTCCTAAGTAGATGGACTTTCTGGAACTTTGGTACTCCTGGAGCTTCCTCCTACTGATTGGAACTTCCGTGCTCCAGTACTGTCTATCGTTGCTGTGGTGCGCCGGAATATCTAGCGGAGCCCCCTTCTTCCCATTGGCCGGCGAGCGAAGCAGACAGAGGTACCGAGACTACGGGCGCCCCCGACGGCCGAAGTACTGTGGAGCGACTTATCGCTTCTTGGTATACTCGCGCGGCGACTTGCATAGGCTGCTGGCGTTGTAGGCACGCCACAACAAGAAGAAAATAATTTATACTATGAAACGTCTTACCACGAGCTGTTTCATGGCATTATTGGCTCGTTTCTCGGCTATTCCTATTAACATTGGCACTGCTGATTTTTCGGTGTAGTTTTGAAACTTTACCTGGGAGGAGACAGCAGTAACATCGATAATTTATAATTTGCGACGCCATGATGCAGATATCGTGCATGTTGCATCAATTCAATCAGATTTACAGATTTCTCTTTTACATATGATTCAGTATTTTCTTCTCCACCGTCATTCTATAATATGTCAAACTTATATAACTATGTTTATTCGTAGCAACCCCATTTTGTATGAAATAGTGAGAGACTGTGTCTGTCTGATGTGGGTAGAACAATGCTTCGGTCTGCTGTAGCTACTACAGTTTGACCAACATTCGGTAACTTAACGAAGGCAAAGAGGTTTCTATCAGAGCCTTTTGTCAGTCGCAGGTCGTTAAGTTGGTGTTAGAAGGAATCCCTCTGATCCTTCCGTCAGCGACAGGTAGTTCGCTGGCTGGAGTCCTGGAGACGGCACTCTGCCGTTGACCACTGGTAACGTAACGTGGTTTTGCAATAGCGATCTATTTTCACTTAAGTGAGGTTCTTATTATTCTTTCTTAATAAGGCTTTTGGTCCCAGTCACCATATAGCCAGCAGTTATTACAATGGCAACATTAGAATACAACTGAAATTCTTACGAAATATATATATATATATATATATATATATATATATATATATATATATATATATATATATATCACAATATCAATATTTATCCAACATCATACTGCCTTACAATAAAATTACAAACAGCACATTCGTAATAATAATATTAATTCGTGTGGCTCATTGGCCTGGTGCAAGTCTTTCTATTGGACGCTACTTCCGTGACTTGCGTGTCCGTAACCTACCCCAGTTACCCAACTGGAGAAGTTGGACCTACAGCTTAACGTGGAATCCGAACCACGTGTCGTTTCTGGCGACTCCTCACATCATTGAGAGGTGGTTGGGTTAAAACGCAGGCTAAAAAGATCCAAGATCTGACCGGATTTCGAACCCGCGACCCTTCGGTTTCCAGTCGAGCGCTTTACCCCAAGACCACTTTCTTTTTTTTTTTTTTTTTTTTTTTTTTTTTTTTTAATATTCCTTCCGATTGTGCGCGAAAATGTGCTCCAGTTTTTCAATCCAGTAATTTCCAACAGATAAACTCATTGTATGTGTTACTAGTTGCAGTTTGATAATGGCCTGGTATATTCAAACCTTTTGTGATTATGTGGCGGTGTACGAACTCTGTGTAAATTCTTTCTAGCTTTGTGGGGCCCGGTTTCTAACAGTATGATATGTTCATTTTTGTACAGTGCATGTAAAACTTTCTTATCGTTTCCTTCCATGAGTGATATGTGTTCCACGTGGTTGGTTCTTAGAACAAAGCCTTCAGCTTCCACTATTGTTCGTTCCATGCCCATCAGGCAATTAACTATGCATGTATCCTACTGATTTCCACTAACATTTCGCGATCTTCTCTCCCCGCCTGTTTT
Source organism: Locusta migratoria (assembly GCA_026315105.1). NCBI lineage: Eukaryota > Metazoa > Arthropoda > Insecta > Orthoptera > Acrididae > Locusta > Locusta migratoria. Next base: position 266,517,252 of record CM048745.1, on the reverse strand, counting down.
ACTTTTGCTGTTTATTCTCCGAACTATTAGTATGGACTCAGTCTTTGTCAGTAATTCTCTACGAGCCTTGTACAACCTCCTTCAATAGCTTGCTGATGAAATTCTATGTATTTCTAAAGGTTGCATGTCGTAGCTTTTATTTTTCCGAATTTGTAATTATTTCACTTTTCCCGGACTTCTTTCGTCTCTGTAAACGCTCTCTATCGCATGTTTCTGCCTCTCAGTAGCTTCCTTATGAAATTCCACACAGTTCTAGGGGTTACATGCCGTAGTTAACTTTCTTTATTTTTAGGAAATTGAATTTATACATTTTTATCGGTTTTCGAAATCGCGTGGGTCCGAGCTCCGACTTCCGGGGTTCGCAGCTAGTCACCTGAATTGATGCCACTAATCATACAACCAGTGCCTATGTAGTTTACTCTCTGATTGCAACTTAAGATTCCGCCGTGATTTGGTGCAATGAATCCGATTTTTAATAACTTTGCCTTCAGTGGAGTGCGATCATGTAACGCAGCCGTGTGTCGCCGTAAGCGTGTTTGCTCGGGGTCTAATACAAATGCAACTTAACATTGCTATACTCACTCACCATCTCAAATCAGGCACAACAGACCAGAGCCATCTTCGCAGTTTCATTGTATATTGTGTTGTGTAGTACCTCCGGGTTTGCTGAATTTCGCCTACGACAGCGGCGCCTCCTTCTGCCTCGTTCCAGCACGCTGATCTTGGTGAGTTTCGCTGTTGCATTGCGTGTATGTGAGCGAGTGAGTGTTGTTTGTAAATCCTCCCGCAGTAGCGTTAAGTTCTGTGTAAAATTTATTAAATTCAGTGCTGGTCATCGTCTGTGTAAGATAGGTTAACATTATTTCAGTGCGATGCATTTTTATTGCATTAACAAAATTGGGCCGGCCGCGGTGGCCGAGGGGACTGAGGCGCTCCAGCCACGGTCTGCACGGCGACTACGGTCGGGGGTTCGAATCCCCCCTCGGGCATGGATATTTGTGCCGTCCTAGTTCGTAAGTAGTTCATAAGTAGTTTGTAAGTTTAGGGACTGATAACCCCGCAGTTAAGTCCCTTAAGCTTAACAAACATTTGAACATTTTATTTGAACAAAATTGGTTCCCCATTTTGCTTGCGTTCGACATGAATAAACAAGTTACGTTCAGTATAATTTTGACTTGCCTATAAATTGCAGTTTTCGAGCACATACGCTTTTTTTATTTAATATTGTTTTTCACCAGTGCTGAGAACAAGCTCAGATGCATTTTTTTATGTTTAAGTTCCGTTGCGCCATAAATGTTTTTCTTTAATCATCTTTATAAAATAACTTTATTTGTAGTGGCATGTTTATTAATGCCTGTGTGTAATTTCGTGTGAGCTGCAACGTATATTTGCCACTGTATCGTTAACTTGCTGTTATTAGAGTAATTTGAACCAAGTCAGTTATCAATTTGGGCCAGGGAACATAGTTTTGCAGCAGGGAGTAACCGGTAGTTCACACGGACCATCTGTTAATTTTACTGCAAAAATTAAGCTTTTTTATAAAAGTAAACTCTTGTCTGGGTACCTCCTTCCAGAATTAAGCTTTTATTACGAACAGTGGTCTACTTTTAACATTCGTACGATAAAATATAAAACAATACGTATGTAACAGTACTTTTGAGAGTATTACAAACAAAATGAGAGTTTCAAGGACGTAATGAAAGTCAACATGTAAAGTAAAATACGCCGCGGTAGAGTAGCCGAGCGGTCTAAAGCGTCTCGCTGCGGAGCGCGCGGTTTCTCGCCGTGGAGGTTCGAGTCCTCCCTGGGGCATGGGTGTGTGTGTTTGTCCGTAGGTTAGTTTACTTAGGTTTAAGTAGTTTGTAAGCTACGGACTGATGACCACGCAGTTTGGTCCGATTGAATTACAAACATTTGAACATTTGAACATAAAATAAAATACAAAATTACTCCCCTGGTTTCAAGCTGTGCTTGTTCAAGGTAAACATGGGAGCTACACTAGCTCTCAGATTACAGCCAGCAACTTTTAGGTAGTCCTTTAGTAAACTCTACTTAAACGTGTCGAAGAGATGAAGAATGACAGTGACACTTGTAGGGAGGGTAACCCCTCGCAACCAGCTTTCCGTAGAATACACTTTGTGCGGCCATGTACTTGGTGAATGCTGGTATAATGTGGTTCAGATCCGCCACTTGAGAGACGTGCCATTCGTGGTCCCTAGTGCGATAGGCAACTTTCTGAAAATCTGTATATGTAATCGACGTGGGGCGGAATTGTTCTTCCGTATACTTCTCTTCGCGAGGCGGTCAACTCGTTATGGAGTATGAATTGATGTCCTTTAATCCAAAGTAAATGGATATCCTTGCCCACTGTCTGTGCATTTGTTATGGCCTCCAAGATTTCCAATATGTATATGTTAGTTTGTTTGTCAAATGTCGGACGTTGTAACTTTTATAGCACTCTTTGAGATTCCGTGAGGATCAATATAGACTGAAAAGTTCGTGTACTGTAATATAGGGACTTCTTGATGGCCAGTAACTCTGCTGTTGAAATATATGATTCAGGCGGAAGCACAAACATTGGATAGGTGTCGCTGGAGGGGCAAAATAAGGGGTATCCCACACCTGCTTCAGTTTTAGAGCCGTCAGTGTAGCCGCGGCAGAATACCCGTGCGCATTAAGGCGCCCAGCTGCGGTGCGCACGGTCGTTCGCCATCGGGCAGGGGTGTTTGTGTTAGTAGTTTGTAAGTAAGTACTGACTTCGGCACACTGTGGCCAATTGCGTAGAAGAAACTGTTCCATGTCGAGATTGATGTTGGTACCCGTTGTGTAGTTGGATGGCAAGTATGTCACCGGGGCTGGGTTGAAAAACAGATGATACGAGGAACGTCAGCAAGGAAGTTTGGTTTCCTGTATGATTAGTGGGAAGAACTGCCTTAATTCTTGATAGATGCGAAGCAGTATGGGAGCTCGGGTCATGCCTCTTCTGTGAGGCATCTCTAGGTCTCCATAATTGGTCCACCGTTTTGAGAGAGAGGCACAATCAAATATTGACGCTCAGCTGAGGAGGTAAAGAATTGGACAACTCTGTAATTTCGTAGATTTTCCCGGCGTAATAATGGTTGTTGTTCTTCACGGGTTTGCGGCCAGATTAATCGATCTGCTGAAACGATATTTCGGCGGCCCACCTGACCGCCATCTTCAGGTATGACTGGTGCACAATCACGCCGGAACTGAGGACACGTCAGTTATGGAGGCTCCTTTATACCGCGGGAACAGGCCAGTGTGCTTGTGCAAGATGTGGAAGAACGCCCTCTTGGAAGTGAAGAGTATTGCAGCGCCACCAGCGGTAGAAGTTAGCCAAATCGAGTAATCGAAAATTAAGGAGCTGGTCGAAAACTAGACCGTTGTTGTTTAATTTCAGATAAAATGGGATTCCACATTTTACTCGATAGGAATCTTTTTTCGATCGATTCCTTAAGGATACTGTGGTGTCGCACAAGTACAAAGTGCGCGCCACCTACTTTCGCCGCGCGCCGCCATGCACGCACGGCGCGGCGTTCTTACGACGTCAGCCACGAGCGCCCTCTGCTGCAACCCCGCTCATGGCCACCACGGAAAGACATCGTTCACTTGGGACTGAGTTAGGAACCAGTAAAGACTTCGGAATCCGATAGGCACCAGTGAAGACTTGGCTATCAGTTAGGCACTAGGCAGGACTCTAGCTCAACTATGTATCAACATTCTGCAGTACTGAATTGTGTAAAAGTTAAGTATTGTATAAATTCTGTGCAATATATATCTCGTTCTAATTTACTCTAGTGTTTCTAGTTTCTGGCTGCTCCTCTCCGTACCTGCACCAGCGTGCTATCTTTATTCCTGTGTCGGTCTCATTCCACTCGGCCACCGACACCTACAACGGAACGAGACACAAAAGCGGCGACGAGGCTGGGACACAAAAGATACAATCCCAATTACGTGAGGCTGGGGGAATAATTTAAAGACACGCAAATGACATCTTACGCCCTTCATTAAGACAATGTTCAGCCACTGCAGACTTTTCTGGTTGGAACAAACGTGTGTGCGTTTGATGTTCTACACAACGGTCGTGAATTGTACGAATTGTCTGTCCAATATATACCTTCCACAGTGGCAGGGCTATTTTATGTACTCCAGGCTTCCTCAATCCCAAATCGTCTTTTACAGATCCTAGAAGAGCTCTGGTTCTAGACACAGGCAATAACATACTTCCGATATCGTATTTTTGAAGGATTCTTGATGTTTTTAAAGAAATAGTTCCCGCATAAGGTAAAAATGCAATTGCTTTTGAAGTGTCCGTGGGTGGTTCACGTGGTGGTCCGAATTGGAAGGACAACTGTCATCGTCTCCATAATAATGGTGCACCGTTTAGAGAGGCACAATCAAATATGGACGCTTGGCTGAGGAAGAAACTATTGGACAACATCTGTCGTCGTATAGTTAACGGATTTCAGACGCTTCCACTAGGCAGACGTTGACTTCATGGGTCCGAGAAAAAGACGAAACAGTCTGTAATGGAAGACATCAAATTTGCCAGGGTTGATTTCGCTGCAATGGCACAGACGATACTGTCATAATCTAAAACAGAGCTGACCAAGTTAATACAGAGTCAAGTGGAGCGTCGGATCTGCTCCCAACCAAACTCTCGCAAGCATGTGCACAATATTTGCAGAAGTGTCCAAGTGGTACTCAACATGGCGTGTCCACGTCAGAATTAAGTGAGGTTGTGTAAGACTTCAGGCTATCTGAACTTTTAGTACAGGAATTATTTTCCGATTTTGCTGTGTTTAGCTGGGAACTTTCTTTGTTCCGATGAGACTTCTGAGGAGGCAATAAACCACTACAAGATGGTTTGAGTATACCGTTTATAGTGTGATTGTGGGTATGATTGTGACTTCGTGTGCGTGTGTTATTATTCTTGCCGGTTCATGGATTTTTGTAAGGGTTTATTCTGATATCAGTGCCCTTTCTAAGTTGCACCAACCTGTTCAAGATTCGATAACTGAGCCATCAGCTCTATGCTACCGGATCCATTTCAGAACATTCAACTTCATTTTATTTTTCAATAGCTTTGCTGATCAGATTAAGTTAAGAATTCGCATTGTGTAAATCCTTACTTGTTTTCAGCGAACCATAGCTTACTTTGATTTGATTACACGTATGATATGTATAACTTCATCAGTAACGAATAGCCGGTGGATGGTGATTTCTTTGCTTTGGGTGTACAGTGTAGTGTGTTGGGTTTAATTCCTTCTGTTCGTCAAGCTTGAATGTGTGAATGAGTTGCGTGTGATATCCTTTCTCTTCCCACTTTTCATATTGAAATGATATCCTAAAAAGGCATCAGCAATTCAAGATAGTACCCTTTCATGTTTGATTGTGAATTCGATAATAAGTAACTGTTCCGTTTAAATTTTGACCTACGTGTATCTCACTGTCATTACTTAGCGTTTCCACCGTGCATTTTAGTCAGTGTTCAGGTATAATTCAATAATTTGTTATGATGAAACACAATGCACTAATTCTCGTCAAAAGTACACCAATGTTCTACCAAGTGCTATCCTGTCATTTATTCAAGAAACTGTGTGGGTGTATCAGTACTGTAGATCAGGCTTGGGAACTTCGGCTGTACGTTCCACGTGCTCCAGCCAGCAACGAAGTACACATCTGATACTATGTTTCAACTATAATAAAACTGTAAAACCGTCTTATTTATAGTCAATTTCTTTTGAAGAAGCTCATGAAGTAATCTACTCAACGAATGTCTAAAAAGTTTTCATGGGGATCTAGATTGATATATGGAGCAGAAAACAGACTTATTTTTAGGGAAATCCATTCGTAATGAAAATTTATACCGGAGTGAATCTCAAACACAATTTGCCCGCTTTTCGTGAGCGCCGGCCGCGGTGGCCGAGGTGACTGAGGCGCTCCAGTCACGGTCAGCACGGCCACTACGGTCGGGGGTTCGAATCCCCCCTCGGGCATGGATATTTGTGCCGTCCTAGTTCGTAAGTAGTTCATAAGTAGTTTGTAAGTTTAGGGACTGATGACCCCGTAGTTAAGTCCCATAAGCTTAACAAACATTTGAACATTTTTTTTTTTTTTTTTCGTGAGCATTGGCGTTAACCTATTGTTATTATTTTTCGGTAGGAGGCAACGTGTTTACTTATTCTTGATCTGTGAAATCATATTAATAAACTATTTCAGAGGGCTTTTAGCCCTCTAACTGAACGTGCTGAGCTGTCTATTTCGCACGATTGCACTTTCCATGCACGCTTCCCCGACCGGCACACTGTTTAGTATCCACGAGTAGTCGTAGATTAGATCCTGTGATTTTCCTACAGCGAACGACTTTATTACTTTTCTGGCCGTTGCTTTTGGCTTGCAATAACCAATGCAAGGTCCGTCAGTTCATATCGTTAATATGGGGGCTGCTATTCTCATTACAAGCCGAAAGCAAAGATCAGCGAACCTAATAAACGTCCCTCCCTGTGCGACAAACGCAGGATATAATGTGCCAGCACTCATGGATGGAACACACTAGAGGAAAATGGAAGAGGCGGTCGGTACACGGGTAACGTAATGGTTCATACGACAGCTCCCGAAAATCTGGGTTCCAGTCACAGATCGGCACAAATTTAATATTAATTATGAAACGTTTGTTCGAGAGAAAGAAACGTTGATATTGCTCCGCAACTAGAAATATTGAGGAAACCTGGACGTGAACGGGCTGTATTTTCGTATCTTGCTTTAGGTGCACATCATTCTTGATCTTCAACACGGAAGATGTTGCGATATTGTACGAACAGCGAATGACGTTAACTCAAGTTGTAATAGGAAATTTATTGAAATATCTTTTACAGTTTAAGAAATGCACATTGTTTAGTACATATTTTTATAATACCAGTTCGCATTCTGCAACCATTTTCTGGTGCATCGTCAGTCTAAAAGCATTTAGACTGCCTGTTGTCAACATTCGTAGAAACACATTATGCGTCTTTTTTTGTAGTTTGGAGTATATGTGAGGAAACAGAAAAACCCTTCCTACAGTCCATTACATTTTTGTCTAAAAATTACCGTTAAAATTATATACAGAATGACAAACATATATCATTTCTGCAATGTATTACGCGTAATATAAAGGTACTGTCCCATTCTTCAGTTGGGAGATATTTGGTGAAGATAGCTAAAACCATTATGAACATATATGCACGTAAGGTTCTGAAAATGTAGTTTCGAGAAAATGAGAAAAGAATGTTCATAGTGTTGTTGATTCACCGTATGACACTTTCAGAACATTTCAGTGCCATAATCGTTCTGGCCAGCTGCTTATTCATCTTCTGCAGACTTTTTGAGGAACCCTTTCAGCTTCAACTAGTCAATATTCAAATGTATGTTAAGCTTAAAGGACTTAACTGCGGGGTCTTCAGTCCCTAAACTTACAAACTACTTATGAACTAGCTAATACTAAGGACCACACAAATATTCATGTCCGAGGGGGAGGGGATTCGAACCCCTGACCGTAGAGGTCGTGCAGACTGTGACTGGCGCGCCGCAGAACACTCGACCACTGCGACCGGCCTTCCACTAGTCACTGACGATCTATGGCAGTCTGAGCATCTATCATATTATTACCTGGTTGGATGCCTAATTTGTCCATTACTTATTTCCTGCTAATTACACCATCACTGAAACACGTAACAGCATCCACCACACCTATTTTGAGTAATTTTCATCCAACAAACACTGTTTTCTCTACTCTTTGTCACACGCAGCTGATGAAACTCTCATTAGAATTCTGTGTACGGCCATGGAGACATTACCAAAATAAATTTTCATCTGCAAGGTTCCTGTGTATTGGCTTTATTGTTTCCATGACTGTGACAGGCATGGAATGTTTATGGTGATAATCCTTACTTGAAGCATCACCGTGGCCATTGTGCAAACATTTGTTGAAAGTGCGTTTAAAGACCATAATAATTATTTAAAAGTAAATGAAACTTACATTTTTGGAAACAAAAAAAATTGTCATTCAGATGGAGGCAAAATTTTTGTTCAATTTTTCAGACATTTTCACCTCCACGTCTCCTTAATGTGACACTAATTCAATTTTGCGATAACTTCCGACCTTTCCCTGCTCTTCTGAAGGTATTCGAAAATTTTATGGCCGCGGTGTAGTAGCCGAGCGGTCTAAAGCATCTCGCTGCGGAGCGGGCTGTTGCTCGCCGTGGAGGTTCGAGTCCTCCCTGGGGCATGGGTGTGTGTGTGTGTGCGCGTAGGTTAGTTTACCTGTTTGTAAGCTACGGACTGATGACCACGCAATTTGGTCCGATAGATTTACAGACATTTGAATTTGAACATTTTATGACAAATAATAGAGCAGCTTAAGAAAAGCAGCTAAAGGTCGGAAGTTGTCACAAAATCAGAAATAATGTCTGTTTACAAATTTAAGACATCTAAATAAATTATACAGATTAAGTATCATGAGATTCGTAATTACGACCACATTTATTGTATTTATTGCGTCACCCAAGGTTCTTAGCAGTTTCTTTCCGTATACCCAGGCTATATAGAGGGGCTCTACAAAGGAAATGAACTTCGAGACAATATTGTAGGAAGAAAAGAGGATGTAAATGAAGATGAAATAGGAGATACTGTACTGAGAGAAGAATTTGACAGAGCCCTGAAAGACCTAAGTCGAAACAAGGCCCCTGGAGTAGATGATATTCCCTCAGAGCTACTGAAGTCTCTGGGAGAACCAGCCATGACAAACCTGTTTCACCTGGTGTGTAAGATGTATGAGACAGGCGAAGTACCCTCAGACTTTAAGAAAAATGTTATAATCCACATTCCAAAGAAAGCAGGTGCAGACAGGTGTGAAAACTACAGAACCATCAGTTTAATAAGTCATGGTTGCAAAATATTAACACGAATTATATACAGAAGGATGGAAAAACTGGTAGAAGCCGACCTCGGGGAAGATCAGTTTGGGTTCAGGAGAAATGTAGGAACTCGGGAGGCAATACTCACTTTACGGCTTATCCTAGAAGATAGATTAAGAAAAGGCAAACCTACATATCTATCTTTTGTAGATTTGGAGAAGGCTTTTGACAATGTTGATTGGAATAAACTCTTTCAAGTTCTGAAGCAAGCAGGAGTAAAATATAGGGAGCGCAAGGTTATTTACAACTTGTACAAAAACCAGACAGCGGTTGTCAGAGTTGAAGGGCATGAAAGGGATGCAGTGGTTGGGAAGGGAGTGAGACAGGGTTGTAGCCTTTCTCCAATGTTATTCAATTTGTACATTGAACAAGCTATAAAGGAAAGCAAGGAGAAATTTGGTGAAGGAATAAAAGTTCAGGGGGAACAATTAAAAACATTGCGTTTTGCTGACGACATAGTAGTCCTGTCAGATACAGCAAAGGACCTGGAAGAGCAATTGAACGGAATGGACAGTGTGCTGAAAGGTGCATATAAGATGAAGATTAACAAGAGCAAAACTAGGGTAATGGAGTGCAGTGAAAGAAAATCAGGTGATGCTGAAGGTATTAGATTAGGTAACGAAGCAATAAAGGAGGTAGATGAGTTTTGTTACTTGGGCAGTAAAATAACAAATGATGGTCGCAGTACAGAGGATATAAAATGCAGAATGGCAATGGGTAGAAAAGTGTTCTTGAAAAAGAGAAATTTGTTAACATCGAATATTGATTTAAGCCTAAGGAAGTCCTTTCTGAGGGCATTTGTATGGAGTGTTACGTTGTATGGGAGTGAGACATGGATGATAAACAGTGCGGACAGGAAGAGGATTGAGGCTTTTGAAATATGGTGCTACAGAAGAATGCTGAAGATTAGGTGGATGGATCGCGTAACTAATGAGGAGGTACTGAACAGAATTGGGGAGAAAAGAAATTTCTGGCATACCTTGACTAAAAGAAGGGATAGATTGGTGGGACACATTCTTAGACATCAAGGAATTGTGAATTTAGCATTAGAGGGAAGTGTGTGGGGTAAAAATCGCAGAGGAAGACCAAGAGGTGGATACAGTAAGCAGATTCAGACAGATGTAGGTTGCCGTTCTTATGTGGAGATGAAGAGGCTTGCTCAGGATAGGGTATTGTGGAGAGCTGCATCAAACCAGTCTCCGGACTGAAGACCACAACAACAACAACAACCCAGGCTATGTTTGTCTGCAAACCATCCTTGATTATCCACATCAGTGACGTCTGTACGTTTCCACTTGAAGTATCTTAGTATCCAGATCATTAAACTTGAAACTCGTTTCATCATTCCACAATTCTTTAGTACCTCACTTCTTTCAGTATTGGTTCTACCGTACCATTTTTCCAACTTTATTTTACTCTTCGCCATTACTAAATTTTTCTTTGAATCTACAAATGCACTTTAGTACACTTTACAGTTATTTCTGTTGTGTTGTCGTCTCTATGAATAAGAAGCTGAAAGCTCACATTCTCCTCCTCCTAGATTCTTCAAAATGTTCAAATGTTTATAAATCTTTGGGACTTAACTACTAAGGTTTTCAGTCTCTAGGCTTACAAACTGTTGTTGTTGTTGTTGTTGTTGTGGTCTTCAGTCCGTAGACTGGTTTGATACTGCTCTCCACGTTATCCTGTCCTGGACAAGTCTCTTCATCTGAGAATATGTTCGGCAACCTACACCCTTTTGAATCTGCTTGTTGTATTTGTCCCTCACTCTCCATCTACGATTTTTACCCCACACACATCCTTCTAATGCTAAGTTGACGATTCCTTGATGTCTCAGGATGTGTCCAACCAATCTATCCCATCTCATAGTCAGGATATGCCACAAACGCCTCTTCTCCTCAAATCGGTTAAGCACCTCTTCATTTGTTACGTGATGTACCCATCTAATATTCATCACTCGTCTGTATCGTCACGTTTCAAAACCTATCATCTTTTTGTCTGAACTCCTTATCGTTCATGTTTCACTCCCATACAGTGCTACACTCCAGAGAAATGCTTTCAGAAAGGACTCCCTAACATTTAAATTAAAATTGGATGTTAACAAGTTTCGCTTCTTTAGAATCGCTTTTCTTCCCATAGCCATTCTGCATTTTATGTCTTCTTTAGTTCGACCATCAGCAGTAAATAACAAAATTCATCTACTACTATTATTGTCTCATTATCTAATCTAATACCTTCAGCATCGCCTGATTTTCTGAGATTACACTACATTACCCTCGATTTACTTTTGTTAATGTTCACCTTATATCTTCCTTTCAAGACACTGTCCATTCCATTCAATTGCTCTTTGCAGTCTATGACAAAATTACTATGTCATCGGCAAACCGCAAAGATTTGATTTCTTATGACTGCAATTTAATTCCCTCTCCAAATTTCTCCTTGCATTCCTTTACTATTTGCTCAATGTACAGATTGAACAACGTAGGGGAAATGCTACAACCCTGCCATACTCCCTTCCCAACCACTGCGTTCCTTTCTTTCCCTTCTTGCTGTCTGATTGTTGTATTTTTTTCCCCGCTAACTTCAGAATTTGAAACCTTGTATTCCAGTCGACATTGTCAAAAGCTTTCTCCAAATCTACAAACGGTAAAAACGTAGGTTTGCCTTTCCTTAGCCTATATTCTAAGGTAAGTCGTAATGTATTGTCTCCCGTGTTCCTACATTTCTCCCAAATCCAAACTGATCTTCCCCGAGGTTGGATTCCACAAGTTTTTTTCCATTAGTATGTAAATAATTCGTTTCAGTATTTTGCAAGCATGACTTATTAAACTGATAGTTCTGTAATTTTCACATTTGTCTGCACTTTCTTTCTTGTGAATTGGATTTACGATATTCTTCTTGACGTCGGAGGGTATTTCCTCTGTCTCATACATCTTTCATACCAGGTGGAACTACTTTTTGATGACTGGTTCTCCTAACAATATCACCAGTTCAGACGAAATATCATCTACTCCAGAGGCCTTGTTTCGACTCAAATTCGTCAGCGCTCTGTCAAATTCTACTCGCAGTGTAGTATCTCCTATCTCAGCTTCCTCCACTTCGTCTTCCATTCCTAGAATACTGCTTCAAGTTTATTTCCTTTGTGTAGGACCTCTATATATTCCTTCCACAGTTCAGCTTTCCTCTCTTTGCTTAGTACTGGATTTTCGTCTGAGTTCCTGATATTCTTACCGCTGTTTTCTTGTCTCCAAATATCTCTTATTTTCCTGTAGGCGGTATCTATCTTACCCTAGTTATACAGGGTGTTCCAGCTATCTTCTCCACCAAAAATATCTCTGGAACAATAACAGCTATTGGAAAACGACTTTCACCGGTATCAATGTACGGCTGGGGTCCATGAATGTACATATTTGGAAACATTCTAAAACGAAGGCAAATGTATTTTTTTAACACAAACTTATGATTTTTTTAAAATGGGCACACTATATTTTCTCATCAGCAATCACATAAACAATGGAGTTGATTGCATCGTAATATTCCAATTACATCCCGAAATATTGCGACGCGAAGTTGTCGCTTGAAATACGCGAAACGCGCGGCTAGCGCACGTCCTGAGACTCAGGCGAGAACCCCATGCTGCTCAGGACGTGCGCTAGCCGCGAGTTTCGCGTTTCAAGCGTCAACTTCTCGTCGCAATATCTCGGGATGTAATTGGAATATTGCGATGCAATCAACGCCATTGTTTATGTGCTTTGTCATGCTATGGATTGCTGAAGAAAAAATATAGGGTGTCCATTAAATAAACATAAGTTTGTGTTAAAAAAACACATTTGCTTTCGTTTTAGAATGTTTTCAAATATGTAAATTCATGAGCTCCAGCCGTACATTGATACCGGTGAATGTCTTTTCCAATACCTGTTATTGTTCCAGAGATATTTTGGGTGGACAAGAAAGCTGGGACACCCTAAATATTCTTCTACGGTTCTGCATTTGTCCTCTAGCCACTCCTGCTTAGCTAGTTTGCACTTCCTGTCAATCTCATTTTTCAGACGTCTGTAATCCCTTTCTCCTGCTCACTTACTGAATTTCTATATTTACCCCTCTCATCAATTAAGTTCAGTATATCCTGTGTTATCCAGGAATTTATATTAGGCCTTGTCGTTCTACCTATATGATCCTCTGCGGCCTTAATTTCCCTATCTTGCAGAGCTACCCATTCTTCTTATACTGTATTACTTTGCCCCGTTTCAGCCAAACCTTTCCTAATGCTCCCTCTGAAACTCGCAACTACCTCTGGTTCCTTCAATTTGTCCAAGTTCCACCTCCTAACTTTTCTAACTCTCTGCAGTCTCTTAAGTTTTAATCTGCAGTTCATAACCAGTTCTGTTCAGAATCTATATCTGCCCCTGGATATATCTTATAATGTAAAACCTGGTTTCTACATTATTCCTTACCATTATATAGCCAATCCGGTACCTTCCAGTGTCTCCTGGTCTCTTTCACGTACACAGCCTTCTTGGTTAAACCAAGTGTTGGTGATCTGTAAATTGTAGTCTGCGCAAAATTCTACCAAGCGATCTTCTCTTTCATTCGTTTTTCCCAGACCACATTCACCTACTATATTTCCTTCTCTGCACTTTCCTACCACAGAGTTTCAGTCCCCCATCACAATCAAGTTTTCGTCTCCCTTTATGAATGATTTCTTTTATCTCCTCATATATTTCTTTGATATCCTCATAATCGACACTGCTAGTTGGCATATAAACTTGCACTACTGGCTTCGTGTATCTTTGCTACCATAATGCGTTCACAGTAACTTACCCGTATTCCTACTTTTTAATTCATTATCAGACCTACTACTGCATTACCACAACCCTACTATGTATTTATCACTCTGTACTCACATGACAAATAATCCTTTCCATCGTGTCACCGAATTTCTCTAATCCCTACCATATCTAACTTTAATCTATCCATTTTTCTTTTCAAATTTTCTAACTTACCTACGCCATTAAGGGTTAGAACATTTCACGCTCCGACCCGTAGAATGCCTGTTTTGTTTTTCTTGACAACGACATTTTCCTGAGTAGTCCCCGTCCGGAGATCTGAATGGGGGACTATTTTACATCCGGAATATTTTAGCCAAGATGAGGCCATCGTTATATATTCATACAGTAGAGATGCATGTCCTCGGGAAAAGTAACGGTTGTTGTTTCCCCTTGCTTTCAGCCGTTCGCAGTAACTGTGTGGCAAAGCCAGATTAGCTGATGTTACAAGGCCAGCTCAGTCAATCATCCAGACTGTTGCCCCTGTAACTACTGAAAAGGCTGCTGCCCCTCTTCAGGAAGCACACGTTTGTCTGGCCTCTCCACGGATACCCCTCCGCTATGTTTGCACCTGCGGTTCGCCTGTCTGCATCGTCGAGGCACGCAAGTCACCCCACCTCTACAATGTCAGTAGTTCATTGGGGGCTTACAAACTAATTTAACTGAATTAACCTAAGCACACTACACACATCCAAGCCCGAGGGGGCTGGCCGCCCCGTTCACGAAATGACGTCCCAAATCCCAATATCAGTTGCGACCTTTGTTCGTGTTAGATATTGAAAGCTTACTGCTAAACGGTAATATTGTCACGTTGCAATGGAAGTAGGCTTGACTTCGAAGGCAACTAAACACAGCACTTATACTGAAAGCACGTTTATTACGAACTCAACATACACGCAGCCCTGACTGCCTCTCAGGCAGAGTGCTCTGCTATTTATACACAGACAGAATTTACCAGAAATTAGAAGAACAGTTAACATAAGAAACAAGTAGTATTTACAAGTGAACATAAGAAAGATGTAGAACCTTCTGGAATTGTAAATTACAAATAAATAAATTTTCGCCGTTGGGTGGGATTGAACCGGCGACCTTCTGCTCCGCAGTCCGTGACGCTATCCCCTGCGCCACGCCGGCGGTTGGTGTTCGTGGTCTCTCGCGGCATTGCTCCCTCTCCTGGAGAAACAGCGACTCGCTGTTATGATCCCTGTGGAGCCAGCTGCAATGTCCTGGATCTTGACCGTGTCATGGGTCCTCTATATGACAGTTCAAGAGAATCCTTCCCTTCTCCGCGATTATCGACGACAGACGTTCCTGTCGTGGCCTCATCAGGAACATTGCCGTCCTTAAAGTCCTTGAACAAGAAGCCATTGTCGTCTACCTGCTCTTCAGGATCGTAGTAAGGCTTCATGCGCAGGACGTGAACAATGTCTCTTCGTTTTTGACGTTTCGACGACGGCTCATAATCCTCAACTTCGTATTTGACGTCTGACAGGCGGCGTATGACACGATACGAACCAAAGTATCGCTTCAATAACTTTTCTGACAGTCCAACCTTCCGTACAGGGGTAAAAATCCATACCAGATCTCCTGGGCTGTACACAACAGGTCGGTGCTTGTCGTTATACCGCTGAGCTGTTTAACATAGTCATCCTGAGTGTCGTCCGGTTGGAACGGGAACAGTGTATCCATTGTCGTCTCAGCTTCACGGCCATGGAGCAGGAAAAACGGAGTGAAGCCTGTGGTGTCTTGTCTTACGGTATTGTAAGCAAATGTCACGACTGGCAGAATTGTATCCCAATCCTTCTGCTCAACATCGACGTACATCGACACCATGTCGGCTAACGTTTTGTTAAAACGTTCCGTAAGACCATTTGTCTGAGGATGGTATGCAGTTGTCATTCTGTGGACAATGTTGCACCGTGACATTACCTCTGATACTAGTTTTGACTGGAATACTTTTCCACGATCAGATATCATGACACGTGGTGATCCATGCTTCAAAATAATGTCTTCTACAAGGAATTTTGCGATCTCTGGAGCTTCTGCAGTCGGCACAGGTTTGGTGACAGCGTAGCGTGTGAGATAGTCAGTGCAGACTATTATCCAACGGTTACCGGTTGTCGACTTCGGGAACCTCCCTAAAAGATCGATCCCAACTCGGTGGAATGGAGCTGCTGCCGGCGGAATCGGTACGAGATGTCCTGGAGGTAATTGCGACACATGCTTCCGTCACTGGCACTCTTTACAGTGACTCACATAGTGCTTGACAGATCGGTAGAGACCTTTTCAGTACTACCTGCGTCTGATTCTGTCTAGGGTCTTCACGAATCCCAGATGACCGGATATTGGAGCATCATGGAAATATTTGAGAATAGCTGGCTGGAGATGAGCTGGAACAACAAGTAGCCATTTGGGGCCCAGTGGATCGTAGTTGCTCTTGTACAATGTTCCGTTTGTAAGTTTGAACTCTCCATTGGTCGGTTCTCCTTTCTCCAAGGCCTCTAACATTTTTAATAGTGTTGGATCTTCCATATGTTCAGCTGTAATGTTATCTAATTCAGTGAGAGCTGAAATTTCATTAATGCTGTTGTGTTCCACTAATGGATCCTCGAAAGGCAGTCGGCATCCTTGTGTTTGCGCCAGTTCTTGAATACCACTGTGACATAGTACTCTTGGAGTCTTAGTGCCCATCTTGCTAGTCGACCTGATGGATCCTTCAAGCTAGTCAGCCAACACAAAGAATGGTGGTCTGTCACGACGGTGAATGGTTTGCCGAATAAATACGGCCGGAACTTGTTGATAGCCCAGATAACCGTGAGACATTCTTTTTCAGTTGTAGAGTTCGGCACCTTCCTGAACTTGTACAAGCACTGCACCAATCCCATAGCCACTGGCGTCTGTGTGAAGTTCCGTTTCTGCATTCTCGTCGTACAAGGCTAGCACTGGTGCGGAAGTTAGAGCTTCCTTAAGTGCTCGGAAAGCTCTTTCTTTTGTCTCATCCCAATAAATTTGGCGTCTCCCTGCAGAAGTTCTTGTAATGGACGTGCTTTGTTACTAAATCCTTTTATGAAACGTCGGTGGTATGAGCACAGCCCGAGAAAACTTCTCACATCACGAATGTGCTGAGGAGTTGGAAATTCTGTGACTGCCCTTACTTTATCTGGATCAGGACGGACACCATCTCCGTTGACTAGTTGCCCCAGGATTTTATCTCTTTGGCGACGAAGAGGCACTTCTGTGGATTGTGGCGGAGACCTGCAGCCTGAACACACTTCAACACAGTTGACAGGCGACTCAGATGTTCTTCAAATGTTTTCGAGAAAACGACAATGTCATCTAAATAGCAGAGACACGTCGTCCACTTAAGGTGTCGAAGCAAGTTGTCCATCATGCGTTCGAATGTGGCTGGAGCATTACATAATCCAAATGGCATTACTTTAAATTCATAGAGACCGTCAGGTGTAATGAAAGCCGTCTTCTCCCTGTCAGCTTCGTCAACCTCGATTTGCCAGTAACCTGTCTGCATGTCCATAGTTGAGAAGTATGTAGCTCCTTTCAAGCAGTCTAAGGTGTCATCAGTACGCGGCAATGGGTAGACATCTTTCTTTGTGATACTGTTCAGTCGCCGATAGTCGGCACAGTCTCGCCACGTGCCATCCTTCTTTACGAGGACCACCGGAGACGACCAAGGACTCTCCGACGGTTGAATAATGTCATCTCGCAACATCTTCTCCTCTTCCTCCCGAATTATCCGTCTTTCTGCTGGCTAATTGGCGGATGGTCCCCAGTATTGATACGGTGCTTTATCGTGGGCCGTTTCGTCTGATTTTTCCCCTGCTGAGGTTTGAATGCACCCGAAAATTTGCGTAGTATACCTAACACCCGCTGGCGTTGCTCCTTGGTCAGTCCAGGCCCTATTGGCAGTTCCACGTTCGTTTCCTCCAGCGTGTTGTCTGTACCAATAGCAGGGCATGGGTCTTCATTGATGACGTTGAGCTCACCGTACTGGATTGGTTCAGCTGTCCCGATACACATTCCCTTGGGGATAAGTTGTGACTGCTCGTGACAATTTGTGATCCAAATCTCTCCTTGACCACCGGTAATGCTTATGATTGCCGCTGGTGTGTAAATTTCTTTTGTGAGCCTGATAAACTTTTTACTATCAACAAGAACTTCACAGTTTAACCAGTCATCTGTGTTTGTTACTGCAACTCTTCTCATTGTCAACGGCGGTATCGTCACATTGTCAACGACGAATAACTTCCCAGAAAATTCTGTATTACGTGTATCTGGCGGAACAACTTCCCCAATTTGCAGCTCAGATCTTCCACAGTCAATGATAGCTTGGGATGCCTGAAGGAAGTCCCATCCAAGGATGACATTGTGACTACATTCTGTTAACACGACAAATTCAAACGTCTGCGTCCTGTTGTTGATGGTTATTCTTGCGACACAAGTTCCTGCTGGATGGACGTACTTTCCATTCGCGACCTTCAGCACAGTTGCTCCCGTATCACAGAACATTGTCTTCTTTAGTGTACGGCGGTAATTATCCGATAATACAGAAAAACAGGCTCCTGTATCAACAAGTGCACGGACAGGTTGGCCGTCGATTATGACGTCGATGAGATTACCCGACTTCTTGGCGACTGTCGTCCATGGAGGATTTTCATCTGCGGCGACCTCACCTCCGTAGATGGTCGCCTCGCTTAAGTTTTCCTGGGCGCGGCGGCTAGGGGAGCGGCTGGTACCTCTGTACGGCGACGGTGAACGGCTGCGGCGCGTCGGGGAGCGACCTCGTCTAGGGTACAGCGATGGGCTTCTTCCCATAGGTCGACTGAACTCATCAGCAGGTGACTGCCTTGGATAGAACTGCTCCGACGACTGACGTCTTGCGGCAAAATAATCATCGAATACTCGTCTCCTCTCTTTGCAGTAGCGTACGACATGTCCAGGGCGGCCACAGTGGAAACACAGTGGTGTGTTGTCTTCTGTCGTCCAGACGTCTGTTCTTCTGCGGGGCGTCATAGTTACCGGGGGAGATGGCTGTGGTCGCGTCGGTCGGTTCATGGGCTGCCGTTTGGCGGCTGCAGCGTAAGTCATAGCAGGGCGACGCCATTCTTCACGTCGGGTGCGATTGACGGGGCAGACAGGAGCTATTGTTTGAAATACCTCGTCCTCAGCGGCGTCGGCTACCTCGTGACTTACAGGGCCCGCTCGGTCTAATAGTCCAGGTTGCCATGCACTGTTGTAATTCTTCTCTCACGATTTGTCGTATGAGAGAAGCCAAGTCCTGCTGGTCTTCCACAACCTCCATAGGGACTACATTTGGGAGTCTGTCATACTTCTTGCGTCCAACCCTCCTTTGCTGCATGTCTTCAATACGCTGGCACCAATTGATAAACTCTTCTGTCGTAGCGACGTCTTTTATCACAAGAGCTTGGTACATATCTTCTGCAATTCCCTTCATCAGGTGCGTCATTTTGTCCGCTTCAGTCATGTTCGGATTGACTACGTTACAGAGGGCCAAAACACACTGTACGTACGATTGTGTCGGCTCACCATGTCGTTGGGCCCGGTTCTTCAGTTGTTCTTCCGCCGAGCGGATTTGTCGCTGGCGGTCTCCAAACGTCTTCTTAAGTTCCTCCTGGAACGTCTCCCAGTCATTCAACTTGTGTTCGTTGTTTTCGAACCATTGCTGGGCTGTTCCGTCCAGGTAGAAATAAACGTTGGCCAAGCACATCGTATGATCCCACCTGTTGTACTTGGCGACTCGGTCGAACCCTTTTAGCCATTTGTTGGGGTCCTGTCCAGCATCTCCAGAGAACACCGACGGGTGTCTGATGTGCAGCTGGCTTATTGCTGGTTTCGTCTCCATCGTTCTTCTAATAATACGGACTTTTGGAAGGATGTACTCGGTGTATCCCTTGTATTCCGGTTCCAGTCCGTGTAAGCAACGACTTTTACGTTGCCTTATCGGAGCCACGGTGATGCAGCTGTTGCACAGTGTACCCGGCGCCTCCACCAAACAATGTCACGTTGCAATGGAAGTAGGCTTGACTTCGAAGGCAACTAAACACAGCACTTATACTGAAATCACGTTTATTACGAACTCAACATACACGCAGCACTGACTGCCTCTTTTTTTTTTTTTTTTTTTTTTTTTGGCACTGAGCTTCCGAACCAATACCTACAGAACGTTAAACAAAAACACCACTTCTGGAGAGGGGAGAGGAGCGCGGCCTGCCGCGGCTCTGGTGGCCAGCAGCACTGCAGCAGCCGCCCCCACGACGCACAGTTACTACATACATATCAACTTTCCTCTTTTTTTTTTTTCTTTTAACATGAAATTAAAACAACTGTATGTATACAAACGTGGAATAAGCAGCGAAAACCATTAAAATCAGCTAACAACCCTAACCAATACCTTGTCTTTCAAAAAGTATTTTCAACATGTTCCCATATTTCTTTTTCTGATCTGGGTATTTTTTAACTCTTTCGTACTGCATTTTCATGTATAACTGTAAATCGATTTCATTATCCGCGCCCAAATTGTTAATTACGTAGCTTACATAGTTACCCATTATCCAGTGGATGGCATTGTTTTTCGTCTGAGGGAAATATTTTATTTGCGGCCGATAGAGAAGCTCCGATGTAACATTATCAGGAGTAGCCCTTGTCAGAAGCGCGATTTTTGATCGCAACCAAAGCCAATTATTAATGCGTGCATTACAAGTGAATCTGTGGAGTACTGTGTCCACCAGATTACATTTCAAGCAGAGATTTGTATCATTGCGTCCGACAGCGTAGAGTCTTTCATTTGTGGTAACAGTATTGTGCACTGTTTTATACCAGGTAGATTTGACATCGGAACTGAGGCCTTTCATATGGATGTTTGCCCATATAATCTTCCAGTTGTAATTGGAATATTTCTCCTCAAATTTACTTCTCACTTCGTTCCTCCGTCTTTCTCACATGATGTCGCTTGTCTGATATTAGGCGAGTTCATTATTCTTCTGCTAATGTAACTCGCTTCAATGTAAAAGGCTCGTACATGCTGTAATTTGGTATTAATTCTTTGTACATCTAGAGGGGGCTTAAGACTCTGTGGCGCTACACTTTTGAACAGTTTAGTTGTTATACTGTCTGGGCTATCTTTAAATATATTCTGTAACCTTTTCAGATACAGAGCGGATGCCTTGATATGTGTATCAACCAGACCTAGACCGCCATTACTAGGGTCTAGCGTGACAGTCTGCAGATTCACTCGGAAGATCTCTCCCTTCCATAAGTAACTGGCAACCACCGACATGACGTTTTTTACCTATCGTCTTAGGTAGAGGGAAGACTTGGGCTATGTAGAAGGCCTTGGAAAGAATGCAACTGTTTATAAATTTCACCCTCTGAACTTGATCCATATATCGTTGAGAATTGGCTATTACAGCCCCATGAATGTTCCTTAAGGTAGCTTTCCAATTGACGGCTGTCATTTTCATTGGGCATGGTGTCAGTATTGTCCCCAGTGCTTTGTGCGTACTGACCACTTTTGCCCAGTCTGTATATATTCTTTCAAGACCCCTTAGATTTAACAGTTTACTTTTATCTTTATTCACGAGCGCCCCGGACACACTGCAGTACTTTTGAAGTATCTGTTTCAGCCGGACCAGTTCGACTCGGTCCCTCACGACAACCCCCACGTCGTCAGCGTAAGCCCTTATGACAGTTTTTTGGCTAGAGAAAGGTATACCAGAGAGGTGAGCATGAACAGTTAGTAATAGTGGCTCTAGTGCAATTACATACAAATACATAGCCAACGGACTGCCTTGTGGAACTCCACGGAGCAGATGGATCTGTGATGATAGCTGGCCATTGACTGCAATTTTCGCCCGTATACCAGTCACCATATTTTTTATTACATTAACTGTACTTTGGAGAAACCCAGTTTTTCCATTACTGCGAATAAAAAGTTATAGTTTACACGATCGAAAGCTTTGAAGAAATCAATGAACATGAGAGCACATTTTATCTTGGTTACACATGTTACGGCGATTATGTCTCTGTATTCAGAGATGGTGTGAAAGATACTTCTATTTGCTACACATGATTGGTGTCGGCTAACTATTTTGGTTGAGTGAAGGGAAAGTCGCTGTTTCAAAATTCTGCACACGATCTTATAATCTGAATTTAAAAGGGAAATTGGGCGGAAGTTATTCAAACTCTTTTTGGTATTGCTCTTCGGGATAAGAACTATTTTACTTTCTTTAAAGTCCTCAGGTATCGTATTCCCATTTAGAATCTCATTTACAAGACACGTAAATTTGTCACCAATTATGGACCAGTATTTGACGTAAAATTCAATAGGCAGACAGTCAGGACCAGAAGATTTATTTAGCGGGGAATTCAACACCGTCTCAAGTACGTCATCATTGCTAATTTCAGAAAGAATTCCGTCGTTATCCTCTGCCGTTAACTTCGGTGTCACGATGTGAATGAAGTCTTGGATAGATCTTTCATCCAACTGTCCGGGGGAATAAAGTGTTTTAAAGTAGTTATGAACCTCGCCCATAATATCTTTCTGATTTGTCAGTGTCGTACCGTTCGTTAGCGTCAGTTCGTCTATTAGAGTTCGGCGTCTGTTCTTTGCATGCCTAATCAAATGATACAAAGATGTTCTTTCGTCCTCTACTATTGACTTCGCTTTGGACTTGATTTTAAGACCCTCCATCTGTCGCCTTTTAAGTGTAAGTAGTTTCGCTTTGACTCTCTTGATGTCTTGTAATCGGATGTTTGATACATTTGCCTGGTGGTATAGGTCTCTGAGCAAAGTATAATAATATTCCATTGCATCTTTCAGCTCCCTAGTTCTCTGGTAACCGTAACTTCTAATAACCCGACGTAACTTAGGTTTGGCACACGTGGTCCACCAGTCTAACACTGTAGGGTACCTACCTATAAATCTCAGACACGTGCTCCACGCAGCTGTTATTTCGTCTGCCAAGTCTTGTTCTTCCAACAAAGATACATTTAAGTTCCACTGATTTCTGTAAATACGAGTCTGTTGTGCAGGTAAATTTAAGCAAGCGAGCATGCTACTATGGTCACTGAAATATGCTGGAATTATTTCTGATTTCAGGAGGGAGCTTTGTAGGGTTTCAGAAACGTAGATTCTGTCGATTCTACTACAGGAAGAGGATGACACATACGTGTATTGGACTAACGTTGGATACTTGATTTCCCACGTATCTTTAAGATGAAGTTCATTAACTAGGTGTTTCAGTTCCACCGATCCATTAAAGTTTGGTGTTTGATCCTTACGATTTAGGACGCAATTGAAATCGCCACCGATTACAAGACGTACTGGATTTTTACGTAACAAATAAATTAGTTCTTCTTTATAAAATGCTGCTCTTGCTGATCTATTAGAATTCCCAGATGGCGCGTACAAATTAATAAATGTTATTCCGTAAATATTAATTGCTATAGCCCTGCCAGACTCCAATTTTTCTACATCTGTTACTGGAATACCCTCCCTGATTAAAAAGGCGGTTCCTGTAGTCGATTCAAGGGAGACGTTCAGGATTTCTACATAGCCAGGTACGGTGAGGTGTGTCGTCGTTACCTCTTGAAGAAAAGCAATATCAGTATCAGAGTCATACAAGAATTCTTTAAGGGCCGCTACCTTTAAATCAGATCGTATCTTGTTAATGTTTATCGTGGTAAGAGAATATGCTTGCATTGCTTAGGGTTGTAACTAGAGTTCGGTTTAAAATCTGAGTGCTGTATTTTAAGTCCTTGTTTCTCTACAATGTATCCAGACGTTTATCATGTTACGCAGGTGGAGGGACTCTTAACCGTTAGTTTCCACTGGACTGCTTAGTTTGTCGGGGTTGTGCGTCGGTGACGTCGTCAGAAAGTTCGTCTTCCGTCTGCTCTCTGACTACGTCGTATCGTATGTTCTTCTGTTTTTTATTAGTTCTCTGTGACTTCGTTGATGCCTGATTTCGAGCGACAGAGAGATTCGGCTGTGGTTTTAATTTACCCCGTCTCTGGAAAACCTGAGAGGCAGCGGCTGCAACTTCCGCGTCCGGTGTTGGCGCTGCTGCCGCCGCCGCCTCGCCGGCTGTTATGGAAGTCTGTTTACTTATCACCGCCATATGTTGTGTTTCGACCGTATCATGTTGCGGTTCTTCGCGCACTGACTGTATAGACACAAGTTGTTGACCTAACACTTCCGCCGGTTTTCCTCCTACTGCTGTCTGCGGCGCGGATGGTGGTTGTTGTGGATGTGCGTCAACCAAGTCCACCGTCACGCGCTGACGCAGCTGGTTAGCCTCGCTAGAATGTGCAGATTGTTCGACATTTTGTGTCATTTCCCTCATCCCACTACCTTCGCTGGCCGTTACTGCTTGTTCCAAAACATGAGATACGCTTGGATCCGGTAACAATTCCACTTGCATGTTCTCTATTTTTTCCGAGAAGTCGTCGCTACACGATTTCTGTTTGCGAATTGTCGGCGAACTACAGGTATCGTCATCTAAGTGATCATCAGTGAGCGCAATAGGCCGTTTTTTATTTTGCACATCACTATCGCGGGAGGACGAATCTTGACTTGACCGTGTCGGGAGCGGAGGAAATGCACTACCGTCAAGAGAACTGTCATCAAGACTTGTTGCAGCATTAGGGATATCCGCCTGGTGGTCAGAATTAGCAGTAGCCAACACTTCGTTTAGAGTTAATTTACGGCGTTGCATTAAATTATTTTTCAGTACAACAGCACGACGGGGACAATCCTGCCGCAGATGACCTGCTTTATTACAAACATGACACGTGGGGGTTTGTCCAGAGTAAACAATATGAGCTCTTTGGCCTTCCACCGATATATATGAAGGGATGTTAGTTTTCACCTCCATCTCAACGGAACGGACACCATTAAAGCATTGCAGTTTATATTGCTTGGACCAACGTTCATTAAAAATTTCCTTTACTTCCCCATATTTAGCCAGAGCGTCCCTAATTTTCTCATTGTCAACTTCAATAGGGACATTTAACATTCTAACTGTTTTATATGCCGAGTCTGCTCGCTTTACAGACACCTTACTTTTTGTGCCGTCTCTATGCACGTATTCAACATGTTTGCCAGTTCTACTGAGCAGTATATCTACAGTAACAGCATCCAGAAATTTTACAAAAACACAGTAATTATCAGAGTCTAGTTGCGCGGTATGAACTGAGTCAGGATTGATGCCAAGTACCTGTGTAATCCAGTCGTCGATCTCCAGCGTCGTTGGTTGAACCCGCCGAGTCTCCTTGTCGAAAGCAAAAACCACAGTATTCTTGCGGACTGAGTTTTCCATGCTGTAATATTGCCGTATTGCCGGGGGAATTCGGTCAAAACCGAGATTCCAAATAAAGAGCACTATCCGTCGAATTAACGACAACTATCCCGTTAAGGATATGACACAGGTAGCAACACGTTGACACAGTCAGACACGGAACACGATAGTAAACACCGACGTAAACACTGACAACCCGCAGCAGAGACCGAAAGCGTCCGTCCGCGGCGACAGCTGAAGCCGGAATGCCTCTCAGGCAGAGTGCTCTGCTATTTACACACAGACAGAATTTACCAGAAATTAGAAGAACAGTTAACATAAAAAACAACTAGAATCTACAAGTGAACATAAGAAAGATGTAGAACCTTCTGGAATTGTAAATTACAAAGAAATAAATTTTTTGCCGTTGGGTGAGATTGAACCGGCGACCTTCTGCTCCGCAGTCCGTGACGCTATCCCCTGCGCCACGCCGGCGGTTGGTGTTCGTGGTCTCTCGCGGCAATATAGTTATTGTGAAAGCTTGTTATGTATCTGTTTCGAGGAAGTGTAGTGGGTGCTCTGTTTAAAGTGATGTGTTGTCGTCCATTTTACATTGGACATGAAAGAACGTTTTGTCCTTTTGTGCCGCGAGGGAGAGGCCGAGCGCTTTAAGACGCCTCGCTGCGGAGTGCGTGGTTGCTCCCAATTGGAGGTTCGAGTCCTCCCTCAGGTGCGCGTGCGCAAATGTGTGTGTGTGTGTGTGTGTGTGTCTGGGTGTGTTGTCCTTAGCATATGTTAGTTTAAGTAGTTTGTAGGTATAGGTACTGATCACTACAGTTTGCTCCCATAGCTAGACAAACATTGATTTTGTTGTGAGGGTAAGTACAACACTTCCTGTTACTAAAGCCGAGTATTTTGACTGTGCAGGTGTCATGAAACATGTAGGACGTGAGTATCTCAAGCTGTGTTAATTCTCTCGTTTCATTGATTTGCTCTAGACGTCGAGTAAAATGCTCAGTGTTGCAATGTTTCGGCCGTTCCACCAGCTAGAATTCGATGAACAACAAAATCCAAACAATTTGGTGACTATCCATTCAGATTCTCTATAACAGAGAGCGGATCTCACCTTGTATTGAAACGAACCCAATTAAAATAAAATTCTTTCTTATAGTTTGTAGAAAATATTAAAAAAATTCTGCTCATTTATCGACTTAGAATGAAAGACACGAAGGGAATTTTATTCCTATTCATTGCGGAGGTTACTTTCTGTGAAATTATAATACGTAAAGAAAACGCAGCGAAGTGATATCCTTGGTCCTAAATGGAATGCAAGGAATCATTTCAAATGCAGGCTTCACGAAAACGTTCCCTACACATTGCTTATATTTTTCGCGGATCTGTAGCTCCTGTTAGCTTTCAAAACGTTGTTACGTAGAATTCCATCTGCCCCGCCGTGCTTTTCGTCGTAGATACCTGGAGAAGAAATTCTCTTATTCCCTGGAAAGCCACTACTAGAAATGCATCGCTTACAAACAAGCTTAGGCAAAAAAGCCTTGATTTTAAAATTTCACGACTTTCATTTACATTGTTAATTTTTTACGTTGGGTATTTTCTTCAGCGAATGTGTGAAATATCCCCTATTAAACGGTTTTGCTTCGTAAATAGTAACATCAGGAGAAGGATTAAAACGGGTGACACCTGAATAGCAGAAGAATGTGAGTTATTTGTGACCCGAATGTTGATTGCAACACTGCAGCGTATTTATAATGTATGGTTCCATTGAATTTGGCAAGTAATATTCAGTCGATTAAAACACTAGAGCTATATTTACTTCTGTATGTAGAGAAAATGTGTAAATCACATATTAAAATTATGCAATCCATGTCAGTGGCATTGAAGTATTTCGTTCTTATAGCCACGTAAAATTCAATATTCTAAGTACAGTCTCAAACTTCGAAGAGAGGAAACGAATATTTGTTATAAGTTTTCTTTTACAAAACGATACAACTCCGAGAAACAATAAATTTAATGGTAATGTTCGCCATTCAGCAATGAAGGATTATTTGGCCGGCCGCAGTGGCCGAGCGGTCTGCACGGCCGCTGCGGTCGGGGGTTCGAATCCCCACTCGGGCATGGATATTTGTGCAGTCTTTAGTATAAGCTAGTTCATAAGTAGTTTGTAGGTTTAGGGACTGATGACCCCGTAGTTAAGTCCCATAAGCTCTACAAACATTTGAAAATATGAACGATTATTTGCAGTTGTTATTATAGTAGCTTCGGAAGATGCGTAACATTACAGTCCAAAAATCAACAAGCAACATAAACCAATGGTCCTTGAGAAATTAAGAGCCTCAGTTGGTAACAGTGCTTGTCATCTACCAAATTCTCGTTGATTCCCAACAGGACACCCAGGGTTGTTGTATTATGTCCCCTTAATTTTCAATATATTTCTATGGCTAAAAAAACGACCGTTTTAGTATTGTTAAATCAGTGTTAAAATTCTTCATGGTGTGGGGCCGTATTGCCAGTCTTTAGAAGTGGGCAGTTTTGAAGATTGGCAGTGTGGTCTTTTTATTGATAGCTTTTACCACCTTAAGACCTATAATTAAAACTGTTAGACCTTTTTCAGAGCGTCATCACACATTATACTTAGAGTAGGCATCCACAACTGAATGAATGTTCTTTAAATATCTATAACTGCCGCATCTGTTGATATATGGTTTCACAACATAACGGTGCACCGTTAGTTACATCCGGCAAGAACTTCCGAAGTGCATAACATAAATGTGACTAATTCGAATTCAGCACACTTTCGCGAACATCAACACAATTTCGTCATGAAGTTTGATCGTTGGTTTTGACATTGCAAAGTTTTTAAATTGTATGAAAAACTGGTAAAGGTTATCGGATGTGGGAACCCCAATCTGCCGTATCCTATTCATCAATCATCCAAGGGGAGTTTAAACAGCCACGGCGAATTAGCAGTGTGCACTTGGGCGCCATGCTGCGGTACGCGCGGCTGTTCACCGTCGGGGATCCGAGTCCCCCCTCGGGCATGGGTGTTTGTGTTGTCCTTAGGTTAAGTTTACCTTAGTTTAAGTACAAGCTTGTACATGGCTACTATCAACCAATGTACTGAGTTTTTTTATATTTTTTTTTTTATTTCGCCTAGTCCTAGAGGTTAGGGGACTTGGCCCAACAACAGGTGGGTTTCCGTTAGGGCCGCTCAACTATTGATAACCTTGTATCACTGGAGTCTGCAATCCGTACAGCGTTTTTTAGGAGGGAACACTTTTTTTCGGTTTTTATTGACCTTCGGAAGGTGCACGACATCACCTGGCGGCACCATATTCTTGCTACGTTATACGACTGTGGCATATAGGGTCCACTTCCTATATTTGTCCAAAAGTTTCTTTCGCTCCGCTCTTTTCGGGTTAGGTTAAGCCCATTTTTTTTTTAGATCAGATCATATTCAAGATAACAGTGTTGCACAGGACTCCGTCCTCAGTTTTCCGCTATTTTTGGTGACAATAAACGGTGTCGTAGCTGCAGTAGGTTCATCGGTGTCTCGCTCCGTATTTGCCGATGACTTTTGTCTTTTAATTGATAAACAGTGCTTTTAGGACGCTGTGTAAAATTATTGGGCCACAGATAGTGATGTGGTCAACGTTTATTGACGCATTCCGATTAAATCATCTTCAGAATCTGTAAAGTTAGAAATATCAGTAAGCCTGGAGTCACCAAAAGATAGAGAACTATATGGACAAAAGAGATACCATAGTACATTACAAACACAAATATCTTAAGTACATACCGCGGAGGGGTCGTTAACATAATAAAATTGTATGGCGTCAAGGCCCTGCTGAACATTACTAAAGCCAAATCACCCAGCATCGTCAAAGTAAACGGTAGACGTCAGCGGGTGGCTCTAGTGTAAATGACAAAGATAAGAAAAATAGAGACTATATAAAACCAAATAGAAAGAATTAAAAACTAGTAATCCTACAAATATTTAAGTTTGAGATGGAAAGGACGGGGCAATACAATACAACTGTATGGAGCTCTTATTGTTAAACTCACACCTATGGTGGTGCCCCATGGCATGGCGAGGACAGAAAGGCGGAAGACCAGGACGTATTCAAATGGGAGTAAAATTGACAGATACTGTTAGCTATTATAAAATACCACTATTTAACGGTTGACATGATAAAATACCTACGTTATATTAGTGGGGTTGCGCGTATATCATCAAGACTTTGTCACGTCTGGAAAACTTTTGTATTTATTACAGCTAAACGAGCATCAGTGATGCTGAAAGGCGTCTGCATAGATCAATTACAACGGCACATTCAAGGGGGCCGGCCGTGGTGGCCGAGGGGACTGCGGCGGGGTCACGGTCTGCACGGCCACTATGGTCGGGGGTTCGAATCCCCCCTCGGGCATGGATATTTGTGCCGTCCTTAGTGTTAGCTAGTTCATAAGTAATTTGTAAGTTTCGGGACTGATGACCCCGTAGTTAGGTCCCATAAGCTACACAAACATTTTGAAAAACATTCGTGGGCGTCAGCACATGGATTCCAGTTCTTTGCATCTAAAACCAGAGTCATGCACTTTTGTCGTAGTCGGACTTTTCACTTGGACCCAGAGCTTTTCTTGGCTGACGAACTGCTTAGTGTCGAGAAGACACATCGCTTTCTCGGCATGCTCTTCGGCGTCCGGCTCCCTTGGGTGCCACACGTCCGAAAGCTTAAGCAAAAGTGGTGGCGCTACCAGAACATCTTACGCTGCCTTAGCCACACTGTTGGGGAGCCGCACGTCCAACACTCCTGCAGCTCTACAAGGCTCTCATACAATCGCGCCTGGACTATGGGAGCCTGGTGCATGACTCGGTAGCGCCTTCCACATCGCAGGGCTTAGACCCCATCATCCATGCTGCTATCCGCCTAGCAACGGGAGCTTTTCGCACGCGTCCCGTGACAAGTCTCCTTGCTGAGGCCGGGGTACCCCCTTGCGGTACTGGCCTCGTACGCTGTCAAAGTTCACGCCTTAGACCGCTATCCCAATTACACGCTTATATTTCCGACCTGCATTTCCATCTCCACGACCCAGATCGGGTCTCCCGATCGCGGTCCTTCGTTCGTCCCTTGACTCCTTTCCCTTTCCTCATACTTTCCACATCTCTTCCCATGCCCCTCCTTGGTGTATTCGTCGCCTGTAGATTCGGTTGGACTATTCCCGGGCCTCAATACCACCATTGAATCTCCGTCGCCTGTTCAGAGCACTGCTCGCATCATTTCATGATGCAGAAGTGCTCCGCACGGACGGTTCTCTGGTCGATGGCTGTGCTGGGTATGCCTTTATCTGTGACGACCATAGTGAACAGAGATCCTTGCCTCGTGGATTATGTAAGTGATTAACTAGTTTAATAACTACAACAGATTTCACAAGTAGTTCGTCTATTCCAACACTGGAGATCTTACATTAGATGTGTTGTGGCATGAAGTCAGCGCCACACGTCAGACGCAAGAGAACGATCGTGGAGAAGGTAGTGCCTGACGACCGACGGCCTATCGAACGCCGGCGACGCGCCTCTTGGAGAGAGTAACCATAGACGCGCGCCCTCTACAAGTTGCTATATTAGGCTGACATGCGTCTGGACGGTCCGTCAGAACTCGGCTACGAAATAGGTAGTGACTAGGTCTCAACGCAGCTAGCATCGTACAGAAGACGATGACGCGAGAAGAGAGAATAACAGATAATAAAACTTGTGTTATTAATCTGAAGAGTGTTTATAGATGTCTACGATTCCTGCACCATACCTTTCCTGACAACTAGACCGGGACGAGTACTCAACAAATGACAGCGAGGATTATACAACAAGAAGTGTCACACGTTCCCAGGTATATCTTTCTTTGTGAGTGGTTAAGCCTATTTTCCTGCAATTACACTAGCTTACTAATACTCTATATGTTCATATCTTCACCGATTTTATGAATTGTAATTCCTGTAATTTAACTTTTAATTGTACCTGTTGCGACTAGTGTTATACTATTTTAGACACTAGTTAGACTAGTATTTTACTATTTTATTGCTGCACAAGGATGCAGTACCTCGGCTACTTCCTTGTCGCTTTCCATTGTTATTTCATGTCTTTTTCACTGTTTAATTGATTTCACAATTACGTCATTGGTGCTCTTCACTAGGCCGGTAAACAACGCCATCTACCCACCATGACGGTTTGGCCCGCATCGAGGTCGGCAGTCATCGGTAGCCACATTCAATCAGGCCGCTGAGACCTGTGCGCAACATGTGTTTGGTGTCACCTAACGTAAACCACTCTATTTTCGTTAAATGTCGCGCATTCTCATTTAGCAGCTTGGTATAGCTCTTTACATTTGCCCACATCCATTTCAGGCCAAAATTTTAAAATAATTTTATACAACCATGACGATAGGTTTTCTTCCTAGATGGTTTTTATGATGACGAATAGCTCACCTAATATTTATATAATGCTAGCTGAAAACCCGGCGTTGCCCGGGTATTTATTTATTTCAAAATTCAAATGTTTGTGAAGTTATGGGACTTAACTGCGGGGTCATCAGTCCCTAAACGTACAAACTACTTATAAACTACCTTATACTAAAGACAGCACAAACGTCCAAGCCCGAGGGGAATCGAACCCCCGACGGGGAACGGCCCCGCGCATCGCAGCATAGCGCCTCAATTCGCTCAGCCGTTCCGCCGCGGCTTTATTTATTTATTCTTGCCATTTTTCAGGTATATATTCATTTGTATAAGGCCGGTACGTAAAAATCTATTGGGAATAGAATTAGTAGTAATAGCCGCGGTGGAGTAGCCGAGCCGTCTAAAGCGTCTCGTTGCGGAGCGCGCGGTTGCTCGCCGTGGAGGTTCGAGTCCTCCCTGGGGCATGTGTGTGCGTGTTTGTCCTTAGGTTAGTTTACCTACGTTTAAGTAGTTTGTAAGCTACGGACTGATGACCACGCAGTGTGGTACGATAGATTTACAAACATTTGATTTGAAAGAAGTAATAGATTAAAACTTAGTGCGTGGTGGGAACGGTTTTCCACGAACGTTACTGTTTAAGTCCTCATATCTCATGAACTACGTTTCTGAATGACAAACAATTTAGAAAGTACACTCCACTATATGCATCTCTACTGTCTGTAAAATTTCTTGCGGCTACAATTTGTAGTGTAGAAATTAAAAATTGTAACGTCACACCGAATGCCGTAGTTTTCGCCCATGAACAGCGGAACGTTACTGTTTATGTGCTCTTATCTCATGAACTACGTGTCGGAATGTGATACAATTTAGAAGCTACATTCAACTGTATATGTGTATACTGTCTGTAAAATTTCCTGTCGCTACAATTTGTAGTGTTCAAATTATAAATTGTAACGTCATACCAAGATCCGTAGTTTTACTCCATAAACAGCGCAAAAGTAGTAAGCGTAAAACTTTTTTCTTTTCATCATTTTAGTATGGTTGCAGCGAGAAAAAGTTTAATAAAGGTTTGAAATTATGTTTAAAGTTTGTTGCAAGTCCCTAAGTACTGTCATTATCATACAGTGTATTTCGAAAGTCTCGCCGCATTATATGGCATTTTGTGCGATTTCTATTGGTTATGACGTAATATCTTTTGAACCATGTGCCGTATGTGAGTCTTAACCATGTAGCAATTACCTCACGGTAATGAATGTATGTACCAAATTTGGTTGAAATCGGTTCAGTGGTTTAGGAGAAAATGAGAAGCATTGTCCCAAATGCAGCAGTTTTCCGTGCATCTCATTGTTTATGACGTCATATATCGTGAACTATGTATTGTACGTGATTCTTACACTTACGGCGACCGTCCTCATGGATTGCAGCTTACGTGTACAAAATTTCGTAAAGATTGGAACAAAACTGTAGATTTGTATGCAACACGTACAAACATACGGATACTCTGCTTTATATATTAGATGATGATGCCTCCAAAGGGCGAAGCGCGTCAGTAATAAAAAAAAAAATATATTGTGCAAACTGAGACTGTCCTTTGTGATACACTTAATTTTGATCAGTAGCAGCATATTTAGAATTTTGCGTTGAAAAGCCATTCTGTAAACCAAATTGATACTCTGGTTACTTTATTGTTTACAGATAACTTAGTGACTGTAGTGCAGCCGTCGGTTTGGATGATCGTGTTGTCAGCACTCGGTTCCCCCTAATTGACTATCTTCCGCTGCCGCAAACCGTGGCATTCACTGGGCGACGAGTAATGCGTCTCGATTGCCGCGACTGCGATAATTAGTTGAGCTGTAGTTGAGTTCCTAGAAGGACCCAGTGGCACGGCGTACCTCGAGGCCGCCAGCAGAACAGCGTATCGGGAAATACTTGACAAGTTACCTGCCCGTCTCGCTTTCCTCAGAATCCTGATATTGACCGAGTTGCGAGCATCTTTGACGCACCGCCGCTCCCCGAGCCTCGCAGACGTTGCTGACAGTCACAACATTCACCTTAGTCCCTTCACTAGCCACGTAACGGTGCCACGGACACAAAAGTCGTAAAAGGGCTCAAAAATGCTTGAAAAGTGCGGACCGCAGAGGTCAGGCTACGCAAATAAAACTTAAGACTTAGCCACGGAGATGT
This sequence comes from Locusta migratoria, assembly GCA_026315105.1. Taxonomy (NCBI): domain Eukaryota; kingdom Metazoa; phylum Arthropoda; class Insecta; order Orthoptera; family Acrididae; genus Locusta; species Locusta migratoria. The sequence goes on along the minus strand of CM048745.1, from coordinate 266,483,487 downwards.
CGTCACCTACAACTAAGGGTAGCGCGTCTGGTTGATTAAAAGATTGCCTCAGGTTGGCTAAAAGTGGACAATCCATCAGTAGATGGAGTACTGTCAGCGCTGCTACACACCGACACACCGGCGGGACCTCACGGCGAAGGAGATACCCATGTGTTAGCCAAGTATGGCCAATTCGCAATCGGCAAAGAACGACAGAGTCCCGACGAGAGGACGCCAAAGAGGACTTCCATGCGCCAGTGGAGAGTTTAACGGTGCGGAGCTGATTCGGAATGCTCGAGTTGGCCCATTACGAATTCCAAACTCCCAGTATCTTGCTGTGCAATTCCCTCCGGAGATCCCCTTGCTGGCGTGAAGTGGTGGCTTGCTTGCCCAGCTGATCGACGTGTTCAGTACTTGATATACCAGTGTGGCCCGGAGTCCAAAGAAAACTGACAGAACGCCCTGACTGGCGGAGGGCGAAGATTCCATCCTGTATTGACCGCACAACACGATTAGGACAACTGTGGTCTAGTGCCTGTAAGCCACTCAGGGATTCACTACAGATGACAAACGACCATCTGGGGCAGGCTTGGAGATGTGCGAGGGCTCGCTGAATTGCGGCCAGCTCCCCCAGGGGGCCCACAGCTCTTTTGTGGTTACGTGTGTGGCACGCACGGGGCCCCGAGCTGAGGCAGCCTTTCTTCCGCCCCAGGCTGCTTCACTTTCCCTCCCGGTTCATGCCTTAGCCCGGAGACGGGCGTCCATTGCGAGTCAAGGTGGTTTCCTGTCTTAGTTTTTCTTTTTCCTTGGTTTTTTCTTTTCCTAACCTTTGCTTCTGTCTTTCTCTCCTTGCTGTACTTTCCTAGCTTTCCTCTCCTCCTCATTAGTCTCCGCTTCGGCGTTTGAGACACTTCTTTCTCTTCACTTCCTCTATTCTTCTTCTTTCCTCCCTGTGCGTGTCTGAAGACCGAACCACGCATTATCATGCGTAGCAGGTGACGGGATAACGCGTAATTCCCCGCCACGGGTAGACAAGTAGGGCACGTACGTAACCCCTGGTAAAGGCCAGGTCCAGGGAGGGGTGATTACCCGAGCTGGTTCCTTCCGAACATGCCGATTGGTCCCTCCGTCCGTTCTCGGGAAGTGTGACCTGAGGCGTGAACAATCACCTAAGGCGGGAGAGCCCTCGGAGAGGGCCCCCACTAGGAAGGAGCGCGTCATCAGAGACGCCGGTAATCATGGGGGAGACTTCCGCAATGACTTACTTGTCTTCTACTGTGACTTTGACCCAAAAAAGAAAGATCAATTCACCTCAGCATCTTCCTGGCGGTAAAGATTTCACTTCTGTAAATCCTTTCGCCATTCAGAAAGGTGTTGATGCGATTGCTGGCCCTGCACTGTGTTTTTGACGTTTGACAGATTTGAACTCCCGTCCAAGGTCAAAGCAGGGAACGAAGTTATCTCCGTTCGCCCTTATGTACCAAACCCAACACGCTGTTTCCAATGCTATAGATACAACCACACCCGTCAATCTTGTCCTAATACAGCAAAATGTGTCACTTGTGGTAGGGACGCCCATGAGGACGATTGCCCACCTCTGTCCCCTCACTGCCTTAATTGCAATGGTGACCATGCGGCTTCCTCTAGGGACTGCCCTGTTTATAAAGACGAAAACGTCATTCAGTAAATTTGGGTTACGGAAAAGGTCTCAACATCTGCCGCTCGAAAGTTGTTGGCGAGTCGGAAGCCCACTGTCCTTCCAGCGGGTACATACAGTAAGGTCCTCACCTCCACTCGACCTACTAAAGATGCAGGTACGCAGACCTATGATTTCACTTTCGCTGACACAGTAGTGCGATCGGCCAGCCCGAAGATTGCCCGTTCCACGTCCCCCTTCCTCCTGCTGCTTCTAAAGTTCAGTCTTCATCAACCTCTAATAAACCGCGGGCACCTAAATAAGATGCCCGAACTTCGAAAAAGTAACCTTTCTGTGAAGATTTTCTCCGTACTCAGGCATCTCAACCGTCAACTGCCTCTTCCCACGGCCACTCTTCCACAAGAGCCAACAAAAAAACGAGCTCTTCTCCTTCCCCGCCGAGGCGACACTCATCTGTCATGCCGTCCAACAGTAGTCGGCCCCGATCGTCTTCTGTCTCGCCGGCACGCACTACTGTTAGCCGGGCAACCGGCATTTTACCGGCGGCGGAAACTGCCCCTCCCGATCAACTCGGGAAGGTGGCAGATGAGTCAGTTGAACCCATGGAACATGATTCTCTGCCTCTAGATAGCGATAGTAGTGCTCCCTCGAAGTCTGGTCCTCAGCGGCCGTCGAGGTGACTCCGCTTGCTTGTTCCTTCTTTTTTTTTCTCATTTTTTATCATAGCGCTCCTGCAATGGAATATTCGCGGCATTCATTCCAATCGGGAGGAATTAAAACTAGTCCTTCGGTTGCACTGCCCGCTTCTAGTTTGTCTCCAAGAAACTAAGTTACGTCCATGTGATCATGCAGACTTCCCCCATTACACCCCTGTGCGTTTCGACCTGCCACCTGTGGAAGGTACCCCAGCCCATGGAGGGGTTCTAATGCTCATTCGGGACGACGTCTATTACCATCCCATTTCATTGCATACTCACCTACAGGCAGTTGCCGTCCACATCATTTCATTGCATACTCACATACAGGCAGTTGCCGTCCACATCACTCTATCCACCTTTTCCCTTTCCCTCTGTAATATCTATTCGCCATCGTCATCTGCCCTTACTAGACCAGCTCCCTTCACCTTTCGTGTTGGTAGGCGACTTTAATGCCGGCCGCGGTGGCCGAGGGGACTGAGGCGCTCCAGTCACGGTCTGCACGGCCACTACGGTCGGGGATCGAATCCCCCCTCGGGCATGGATATTTGTGCCGTCCTTAGTATTCGTTAGTTCATAAGTATTTTGTAAGTTTATGGACTGATGACCCCGTAGTTAAGTCCCATAGACTATACAAACATTTGAACTTTTTTTTTGAGCGACTTTAATTTCCACCACCCTCTATGGGGCTCTCCAGCACCTTGTCCGAGAGGCTCCCTTTTGGTGGACCTTTTCCAACACCTCAATCTTGTTTGCCTCAACACCGATGTACCGACCTTCCTTTCCGACACAACACATACTTATTCCCATATAGACCTCTCGATATGCACTCCTCAGCTTGCCAGTCGGTTTGAGTGGTATGCACTTTCTGACACACACTCAAGCGACCATTTCCCTTGTGTCATCCACTTCCTGCACCATTGCCCATCTCCTCGTCCCACCAGTTGGAACATCTTTAAAGCTGACTGGGGGCTTTATTCTTTCATGGCTGTTTTTCACGATCAGAATTTTTCCAGCTGTGACAGTCAAGTCACATACCTCACAGAGGTTATCCTCACCACTGCCGAACATTCCATACATCTTACATCCTTCACGTCGCGTCCCGGTCCCTTGGTGGACTGCAGCCTGCCACGACGCTCTTAGAGCCTGGCGCCGTGCTTTACGCACCTTCAGGCGCCACCCAACGTTGGAGTATAGTATCAATTATAAACGACTTCGATCGCATTGTCGTCGTGTTATAAAGAACAGCAAAAAATCTTGCTGGATTGCTTTTACCATTTCTTTTCACCGATTTACTCCCTTCTCCGCTGTCTGGGGTGGCCTACGCCGTTTATCCGGCATCAAGGTCCACTCCCCGGTTTCTTGCCTGACCGTCAAGAACGCAGTCCTTGTGGACCCCGCTGATGTTTCCAACGCTTTGGGCCACTCCTTTGCGGAGGTTTCGATGTCTGCCCATTACGACCCTGCCTTCCTCCCTCGCAAACAGATAGAGGAGGCACGGCCACCTTCTTTCCACTCTTTTAGTTGTGAAAGTTATAATGTCTCCTTTACCATGCAGGAGCTAGACCGTGCTCTCGCTCTGTCCCGATATTCTGCTCCCAGGCTCGATTCCATCCATATTGAGATGCTGAAGAACCTTTCTCCAGCGGGCAAGTGTTTCCTACTTAGCACCTATAATCGCATATGGAATGAAGGTCAGGTTCCCCCAAGTTGGCGTGAAGTCATTGTTGTCCCCATCCCCAAAACAGGGAAGGACAAACATCTTCCATCCAGTTATCGCCCCATTTCTCTGACGAGCTGCGTCGGTAAGGTGATGGAACGCATGGTTAACGCTCGGTTGGTCTTGCTCCGCGAATCTCGACGCCTCCTGACTAATATTCAATGTGGTTTTCGTAGACACCACTCTGCTGCTGATCACCTCGTTACCTTGTCGACCTCCATTATGAATAACTTTCTCAGGAAGCGTCAAACGGTAGCAGTGTTCTTTGACCTGGTGAAGGCTTACGATACCTGTTGGAGAGCGGGCATTCTCCGCACATTGCGCTCTTTATTCAAGCGTTTTTGGCGGATCACAAGTTCCGGGTATGGGTGGGCCCTGTTTTGTCAGATACCTTTTGCTAGGAGAACGGGAAGCCACAGGGCTCTGTCTTGAGCGTGGCTCTTTCTGCCACAATCCGATCGTAGATTGTCTTTCAGCCGACGTTTCCGGATCCCTTTTTGTAGATAATTTTGCAATTTATTGCAGCACCCAGTGGACGTGTCTCTTGGAGCGTTGTCTTCAACACTGTCTTGACCGCCTATATTCCTGGAGCATTGCAAACGGCTTCCGCGTCTCCACTGAGAAAACGGTGTGTATAAACTTCTGGAGATACAAGGAATTTCTTCCACCATCTCTACGTCTCGGCTCCGTTGCTCTCCCATTCGTGGATACAACAAAATTCTTGGCGCTCATGTTAGATCGGAAACTTTGCTGGTCCCCGCACGTGTCCTACATGGCTGATCCCTTAATGTTCTCCGTGTCCTTAGTGGCACATCATGGGGAGCGGATCGTACCGTCCTGCTTCACCTTTACCAGGCCATTGTTCAGTCGAAGCTCGACTACGGAAGCCTTGTATACTCTTCTGCACGGCTGTCGATTCTCCGCCGTCTCAACTCTATTCACCATCGGGGATTACGCCTGGCGACCGGTGCATTTTATACCGGCCCTGTTGAAATTCTGTATGCCGAAGCTGCTGTATTACCCTTGACCTCTCGGCGTGACATACTCTTGCATCGGTATGCGTGCCGACTGCTATCGATGCCCAACCATCCATCTTACCCATTATTCTTTGATGACTCACTCGATCGCCAATATCAGTTGTCTGCGATAGCCTTGCTTCCATCTGGAGTTCGGTTTCGCCGCCTGCTTCAGCGGCTCGATTTTACCCTTCCTTCAACTTTTAGGTTGAGCGAGAGCCCATTGCCACCATGGCATCAGGCCCATGTTCACACCCACCTTGAACTTAGTTAGCTCCCCTACGAGAGCACTCCGGATTTGGTATATCGCACGAGGCTTATTGAACTCCGTTCACGGCTCGATAATGCCATATTTATCTACACTGATGGTTCCAAGAGCACTGACGGTGTCGGATCTGCCTTCGTCGTCGGGATGATCTGTTCCAATACAAGCTCCCTGACCGGTGCTCGAATTTCACGGCTGAGCTTTTTGCCATCCACCAGGCTACTTCATACATCCGCCGTCGCCGCCATCCCTTTTATGCCATCTGTTCTGTCTCCCTTAGTGCCGTGCAGAGTCTTCAGGACCCTTTCTCGACCCATCCTGTCGTGTATCAAATCCAACGCTCCTTTCAGTTGCTAGCAGATAATGGCTGTCACGTTTGTTTTCTGTGGGTCCCTGGCCACGTGGGTGTGCCCGAGAATGAGACCGCCGACATTGCAGCCAAGGCAGCAGCTCTTTTGCCTCGCATGGCTACTTTTTGCGTCCCATAAGACGATGTTCAGCGGGCTCTTCGCCTGTGTATCGTGTCGTCCTGGCAAGATTCGTGGTTCTCACTCCATGACAGTAAATTGAGAACCGTAAAACCGATCCCGACCGCTTGGAGGACCTCCTCACGCCCCTCTCGGCGAGAGGAGGTCATCCTGGCCCGGTTGTGGATCGGTCATTGCCGATTCAGCCACCGTAATTTGCTAACCGCTGACCCTGCACCGCTGTGCTCCTGCGGTGAATTGCTGACGATACGACATGTTTTACTGTCAATTTTAATCATCTCCGTGTAGCCCTTAACTTGCCGTCTACTCTGGAGGAACTTTCAGCTGATGACACACGAGCCGCTGCTCGAGTTTTGCGTTTTATCAACATGGCCAATTTATCAAAGGATATTTAACCCTTCTAATTGTTTTTATCTCTCATTTTTAGCTTTCCCTTGATACTCTATCTGTCAGTTATAAATTTTTTCGAGATCTAGAGAATCTCCGTTCCGATTTGGGCGCTAATGGCCTGAGAAGTTTTGCGCCCTAAAACCACAAGAAAAAAGAACTTACATAATAGGGTATACGTGGATGATATCATTCTCAAAAGAAAAATATAGATTATTTGCGGAAATATATATTGGGTACCAAATTAAATGGTATGAACATCCATACGATTTTCAGTCATTTAATTTATTCCAGTATAATTTTTGGCACTTTTAAGGTATACAATAGTTCGAAACAAAATTTAAGATTTTTTTCTGCTACCACTTGCAGTTTCGTAATACCTCGTAGATTATCTGCCATTATTACTATAATAATAGCAAAAACCATCTCTATATTTCTAGTTTCAATATATTTCATCCTTCTCCTTCTGTTCTTCTTCTCTATTCTCGTAATACTTTCTATAAAATGTAGCTGAATAATAATGGAGATGATCCATAATACTCCCTACACCTGTTTTAATTTCGAAACCTATTGCTATTTCACCTAAATCTGTAATATTGCAAATAAAGTAAGGAATTTTTAGTAAAATAAAAGTCATGGCGCAACTCACATTTTTTATACAGAAGACATCCGAAAATAGACGGTATTGCTTATTGACACTAGAAGAACAAAACGAAAATGTCTGAAAAAATGCCAAAGCTGTTTTCCTCTCTAGTCGGAGACAGATAATGAATGGGTAGAAAATGATTATCACTGACCAGAGAGTAACAGAGAATGTAGGGGTCTCGTTAAACCAACAACTAACACGCCAATGATTTTGGGGTTAAGTTACTTATACATATAATAGACTTGAGTATAATCTTCTTATCATCAAATCTGATATTTTCCAAATTCCTTTGCATTTGATTTTATGAACTAATGCATAAAAATCCTGGCAGAACTTTATCCTGCAACATGTTGTTGTCTTCAGTCAGCAAACTGGTTTGATGCATCTCTCCACGCTACCCTGTCCTGAGCAAGTCTCTTCATCTGAGAAAACGGTCGGCAACCTACATCCTTTTGAATCAGCTTACTGTATTCGTCCCTCGGCCTCCCTCTACGATTTTTACCCCACACGCCTCCTTCTAATGCTAAGTTGACAATTCCTTGATGTCTCAGAATGTGTCCAACCAATCTATCCCTTCTCTTAGTCAGGATATACCAGAAACTCCTTTTCTCCTCATTATTTACGTGATCTACCCATCTAATTTTCATCATTCGCTTGTTGCACAACATTTCAAAAGCTTTTATCTTTTTATCTGAATTCCTTATCGCCCACGTTTCACTCCCATAGAATGCTACACTCCAGACAAATGCTTTCGGAAAGTACTTTCTAACATTCAAATTAATATTGGATGTTAACAAGTTTCGCTTCTTTAGAAACGCTTTTCTTCCCATAGCCATTCTGAATTTTATATCTTCTCTACTTCGACCATCAGAAGTTATCTTGCTACACAAATAACAAAATTGATCTACTACTCTTATTGTATCATTACCTAATCTAATTCAGTTCAGCATCGCCTGATTTTTTGACATTGCATTCCATTACCTTTGTTTTACTCTTGTTAATGTTCATCTTATATCTTCCCCTCAAGACACTCTCCATTCCATTTAATTGCTCTTCCAGATCTTTTGCGGTCTCCGACAGAATTACTATGTCATCGGCGAACCGCAATGTTTTAATTTCTTCCCACTGCAATTTAATGCCCTCTCCAAATTTCTCCGTCCATTCCTTCACTGCCTAATCAACGTACAGATTGAACAACATTTGGGAAAGGCTACAACCCTGTCTTACTCTCTTCCCAACCTCTGCGTCTCTTTCTTGCCCTTCGACTCTAATAACCACTGTCCGGTTTTTGTATAGGTTGAATATAACTCTTGGCTCCCTTCAGAGTTTGGAATAGTGTATTCCAGTCGACATTGTCAAAAGCTTTCTCCAAATCGACAAACTCTAAAAACGTAGGTTTTCCTTTTCTTAGCCTATCTTCTAAGATAAGTCGTAATGTGAGTATTGCCTCCCGTGTTCCTTCATTTCTCCTAAATCCAAACTGATCTTTCCCGAGGTTCGATTCCAGAAGTTTTTCCATTCGTCTGTAAATAATTCGTGCTAGTATTTTGCACCCATGACTTATTAAACTGATAGTTTTGTAATTTTCACACTTCTCTGCACTCGCTTTCATATGAATTGGAATTCTGATATTCTTCTTGAAGTCGGAGGGTATTTCCCCTGTCTCATACATACATACATACATACAACTGTTTCACGACTGGTTCTCGTAACGATATCAGCAGTTCAGTCGGATGTCATATACTCCAGGGGTCTTGTTTCGACTTAAGTCCTTCGGCGCTCTGTCAAATTCTTCTCGCAGTATCATATCTCCTATCTCATCTTCCTACACTTCGTCTTCCATTTATAGAATACTGCCTTCAAGTTTATTTCCTTTATATAAGCCCTCTATATATTCCTTTCTCAGTTCAGATTTCCCCTCTTTGCTTAGTACTGATTTTCCGTCTGAGTTCTTGTTATTCATACCGCTGCTTTTCTTGTCTCCAAATATCTCTTTTATATTCTTGTAGGCGGTATCTATCTTTCCCCTAGTTATGCATTCTTCTACGGTTCTGCATTTGTCCTCTAGCCACTCCTGCTTAGCCAGTTTGGACTTTCTGTCAGTCCCATTTTTCAGACGTCTGTACTCCCTTTTTCCTGCTTCCCTTACTGAATTTTTATATTTTCCCCTCTCATCAATTAAGTTCAGTATATCCTGTGTTATCCAGGGATTTCTATTAGGCCTAGTCCTTCTGCCTATATGGTCCTCTGCTGCCTTCACTACCCTATCTCTCAGAGCTACCCATTCTTCTTCTACTGTATTACTTGCCCCAGTTTCAGCCAATCTTTGCCTAATGCTCCCTCTGATACTGCAACATAGTCTGATGAAAGTGCTACTCGTTCCACTATGGGCTCCACTATACGCAAGAGTTGCTGAATGATGCCTAATAAACACTTGCACTGGCACTAAGCTCTTACGCTATCGCCTGATCCCAAGAATTGCTAAACGCGGCCTACAATGTTCAAATGTTTGTTAAGCTTATGGGACTTAACTACGGGGTCATCAGTCCCTAAACTTACAAACTACTTATCAACTACTTTATACTAAAGACGGCACAAATATCCATGCCCGAGGGGGGATTCGAACCCCCGACCGTAGTGGGCGTGCAGACCGTGACTGGAGCGCCTCAGTCTCCTCGGCCACCGCGGCCGGCCACGGCCTACAGATGATCTCATTTGGTAAGGGGGTCGGGCGGATTTGGTAATACGAGACGCGTTGTCAGGCCGTGTGTAGCGGTCTCGGCTGGCAGGTTTCGTCGGGTCCTTGTCAGGTGGCCGCGACACCCGACCGCCTCACCAAATCAGACCGTCTGTAGCGCTGTCGTACGAAAATGTTCGTCAGTTGTGCTGTGGACGTCACCGCGTAAAGGTCGCACTTGCGCTACAATGTCCACTGCTGCTACTGAGCGAGAGATGATTATTGAGTTTTTAGAACTCTCTAAGGACTTCAAATTCCTATGGCATACGTCTGATAAGCAGTATTTCAATAAGGATGCGAGGAATCAGGCACAAGAAATTATTGTAGAGTGCAGCACAAGGAGAAGAAATGGAAAACAATGCTTTAAGTGTGAACGAGTTACTTCTATTTAACAATAATAGTACACAGAAAAACAACGTTTGGCATAAAATAAATTCAAAATTAATAATTTTTATCGTCAAATTCAGTTCCTCGGAATTTGGCATATGGCTTTGCCCGTTTCAGGGATTATTTCTGAAAGTAGTTGTGGAGAGATTGCCGTGCTATATTCAAGATCTGCGTAGTCTCTTCCTGTAGCCAAAAACCTGATAGAGCAACCAGTCTTTCTTCAACAGTAACAGCTTCTGTGATAGCACTGTTTATCTTAGAAATCAATGGAGTCACCAGATGTAGCAATGTAATGAAAGTGTCGTACTCCATTCTCAGATAATTGCGAAAATCGTCGCTATCTTCCTCTCTTAATAACGTCATATGAGTAAACTGTTTACGTTTTAGTAACCAAAATGTTCAAATGTTTGTAGAACTTATGGGACTTAACTACGGGGTCATCAGTCCCTAAGCTGACAAACTACTTATGAACTAGCTAAGACTAAGGACGGCACAAATATCCATGCCCGAGGGGGGATTCGAACCCCCGACCGTAGTGGCCGTGCAGACCGTGACCGGAGCGCCTCAGTCCCCTCGGCCACCGCGGCCGGCTTTCAGTAACCTTTTTTTTTTTTTTTTTTTTTTTTTTTTGGCCTACATCTTTCGTTTTCTTACGCGAGGAGTACCTGACAATGCTACCAGAGCAGTGCCAAGTCTCTGTCGTTTCGACAGTATGGGAGGCACGGCACGCGCTTGTGTTCGTGTTCTCGGCAGAAGCCAAATGCCGACTGACAGAATTGGGCGCTACGTCAGGCAGTGTGGATGCCGCACCTGACTTTTTAGGGTCCGCTGTCGGGCCGACACATCAGGTCGTCTGTAGACACCTTAATAGAGCGGCGATCAGTAGCCCTCCAGTGATCGTTTTGATCAGGCTGTTCCAACAGGCTGCTCCGACAGCCAGCACGCGAGCACTCACTGCCCCAGACCGAAGCTGTGGTGGTGCAGCAAGATGTCACGTTGTAGTAATACATTTTTGTTGTTATGGTCTTCAGTCCGGAGACTGGTTTGATGCAGCTCTCCACCCTACTCTATCCTGAGCAAGCCTTTTCATCTCCTCATAAGAACGGCAACCCACATCCACTTGAATCTGCTTACTATACGCGTCTCTTGGTCTCCCTCTGCGATTTTTACCCCACACACTTCCCTCCAATGCTAAATTTACGATTCCCCGATGTCTAAGAATGTGTCCTACCAAGCGATCCCTTCTTTTTGTCAGGTTATGCCAAAAATTCCTTTTCTCACCAATTCTGTTCAGTACTTCTTCATTGGTTATGCGATCTACCCACCTAATCTTCAGCATTCTTCTGTAACACCACATTTCAAAAGCCTCTATTCTCATCCTGTCCGCACTGCTTATCGTCCATGTTTCACTCCCATACAAGGCAACACTCCAAACAAATGCCTTCAGAAAAGACTTCCTTACCCTTATATTAATATTCGATGTTAGCAAATTTCTCTTTTTCAAAAATGCTTTTCTTCCCATTGCCATTCTGAGTTTTATATCCTCTGCACTGCGACCATCACATGTTATTTTACTACCCAAGTAACAAAACTCATCTACCACCTTCATTATTTCGTTGCCCAATCTAATTCCTTCAGCATCGCCTGATTTTCTAAGACCGCATTCCATTATTTTTGTTTTGCTATTGTTAATGTCCATTTTATACGCTTTCTTCAACACACTGTCCATTCCATTCAACTGCTCTTCCAGGTCCTTTGCTGTCTCTGACAGAATTACAATGTTATCAGCAAAACGCAATGTTTTTATTTCTTCCCCCTGTACTTTAATCCCTAATCCAAATTTTTCCTTGCTTTCCTTCACCGCCGGCTCTATGTACAAATTGAATAACATCGTAGAAAGGCTACAACCCTGTCTTACTCCCTTCCCAACTGATGCTTTCCTTTCATGCCCTTCGAGTCTAATAACTGCGGTCTGGCTTTTGTACAAGTTATAAATAACTCTCCTTTCCCTATATTTTACCCCTGCTGACTTCAGAATTTGAAAGAGTGTATTCCAGTCAACATTGTCAAAAGCTTTCTCCAAATCTACAAAAGCTAAAAATGTAGGTTTGCCTTTCCTTAATCTATCTTCTAAGATAAGACGTAAAGTGAGTATTGCCTCCCGGGTTCCTATGTTCCTCCTGAATCCAAACTGATCTTTCCCGAAGTCAGCTTCTACCAGCTTTTCCATTCTCCTGTAGATAATTCGTGTTAAAATTTTGCAACCATGACTTATCAAATTATTATTATTTTAAATTATATCTGCGACGCTTGTCGCAAGCATCCGTTCTCTCTGCCAATAAATCTCTGATTATGCTTGTTTCAAGTTATACCTTCAACTATTTCAAACGATCTGGAGAGAAAACGGAATCGCTTGTCGTCTTTCGTTTTTCTACCTTTCTACTGAGCGGACGTATTTTACTCGACATCCCGTACTATGTAAGTGTGAGCCCTGGTTAGCGTAATAAATTTTAAATTTCTTTTGAAATTTCTATTTTATTTAAATAATGACTATTTCTCCCCATCTTTAATTTATGACTCGATTTTCAGCAATATTAGTAAACTGATGCTTGGTCATTGTTGCCTATTGTCTCATGATGACAAAAGAACATTCTCGATGCAAAATTTATTTACTCTCATTTTATATTAAAAATTGAATTCATTGCCTGCAGGAAATCTTCATTCTGTCCGATAATTTCTTTAACTTTCCTAAAACTTTAATAAGTAATAGTCATGAAACCAAGCATCAGTTTACGAGAACGAAGATATTAATCAATTCATACAGGGTCAACTGCAGTGTCACGGCTTCCACCAATGAATGCATACCAGGTAACTGATTCCGCTGTTTTCTTATGTAATGGTGCTTTCTGGTGTAGTAATTTTTAACTTACATTGCTACTGAGAACTGACGGCGGAATCTTTTGTGGTCCTTTCAGTGTATTAACCATTTCAAAAATTAATACTCATTGCTGATCTTACGGTTATTTAAATTTCAATTCTGGTTTTCAACTTTGATCTTGTGACAACATCAGCGATAAAATCCAGAAGAAAAGTATCATTACAACGCACGCCAGTACTCGTCGGGTACCAGTAAAGAGACGAGCTTGCTTACTTCTCGTCGCAGCCTGACATACCAGTCACGACACTCGAGCGAATGTTTTCACCCATCGCGATAACAGCGCCCCAAGCGGCCATCACGGGACATTACTGAGTTGACGGTATCTCGTGCAATGTTATGTTATTGTAGATTACAATGCTTTTCTCGATGTTTTGATGGAACGGGGAACGCTTGTAGTACCATGAAATCTAGCAACAACCAGAAAAATATCTCATTTGTTATTTAGAAATCCTGAGGGCTATGTAACATCTTGTTCAAATATTTTCCTTTCCATTCAGCTGAAAAACATTTAAATTTTAATATAATACTGGTTAAATGTTTTTTCCATGGCAGCGACTATGGCTGATAGATTAGAAAGCAAGCAGCTATCAATTGCATGGTTACAGATTTATTCACTACCACTTGTCCTTCAGGTATCTGTACAGGAAACAGCTACAGAATAATATGAGGTGCGTCCAGAAAGTAAGTTCCGTTTGGTAATAAAATGAAATTGTACACAGACACAGAAGAAATTGTTATTGTACAAAATTCTACAACTCTTAAACTACTTTTCCAGATGACTGCCGAAATTTTGCAGGCATTTGTCATATGGTGGCACCAGATTTTGTATATCTTCTTCATAGAAATCTGCTGCCTGTGTCTTCAACCAGTTGGAAACAGTTTCTTTCAGCTCGTCGTCCATAGCGAGAGCACTAATTGTAAACCTACGGTTTTCCTGGATCTTGTCGTCAAACGCGTGAACCAGTACTTCTGTAACCAAAGGTGGACTCCCACTTCGTTGTTCATCGTGCACATCACTACGCCCGCCATTGAACTGTCGGACCCATCTTCTATTACCACCGAATCACTCATCGCGCTTGGTCCGTAAAAATCGCAAATTTGCCGATAAATTTCACTTGGTTTCACTTTCCTGGCATTCAGAAACCGCATCACCGACCTGATTTCACAGGCGGAGGGAGTTTCAATCAAAGTCGACATTTCAAACAAGCACAACAAAGCGTACGTAACTGACAGCGATCTCCAAATGGCGCACGTTCTTCTCCTTGATACACATCGTCTACAGCGCATGTGCGGAACTGCAATCGCAGCGCTGCAGCGGAGATAAGTTGAAACGGAACTTACTTTCTGGACGCGCCTGGTATATGAGTACAAATACAACAAACATTCGAAGTAGAAACACAGAATTAAAATGTCTGAAAAGCTTCCTTGAAATGTGATAAAATGTGAAATATTAATACGTTGTTATGCTGCATTTTGATAAAATAAAGAACTATACAGAGCATTAAGTTCATAGTTACTTATATTAGTTGTGCCCTATAAACATATAAGTAACTAAAGATTTTCCATAAGGAGAGGCATTGAATTAAAACTTGTGCAGTGATCGGGATTCGAAGCCGGGACCTCCCATTTAATAAGTAGGCGCTTTAGACAGCTCAGTTCACACAGTGTTGCAGTCAAAGCGACTACACGGATTGTCTTAAAGCACGTTTCCCTCCATACCACATACTTTGTTTGTTTTTTAAGCTTATGGAATTTACCTGCGGGGTCATCAGTCCCTAAACTTACAAACAACTTATGAACTAACTTATACTAAATACACCACAAAGATCCATGCTCGAGGGAGGATTCTAACTTCCGACGGAGAGCGGCCTCGCGCATATACTTTAATTCTGCATCAGGCTCCCTGTGAAATGCGTATCAAATTGCCAGGGCTCCCCTATATTGGAATATCAACCTAGCAAAGGACGTGAATGGGATCAATTCCGACATTTTCCTCAGGCCGAGGTGATATTTATATCAACAAATAATACAATTCTTTGAGACAACATTGTCTCGTTATAACAAAGGTATTTAACATAAGGAGAGACATTGAATTAAAATGTGCGCTGTAGCTGGGAGTTTTAATTGATTTTAATTCAATGCCTCTCCTTATGTTTAATAGCTTTGGTATAACGAGACAATGTTCTCTCAAGGAAATGTATTATTGTTGATAAAGGATTAACTTTCAAATGAACTTAATGCTTGGTATAGTTCCTCATTTTATCAAAATGCAGCAGAACAGCGTATTAATATTTCACATTTTGTCCCTTTTCAAGAGAGCTTTATATACATTGTACTTTTTGCCCCCTTAATTCCGTTATTCTATTTCAAAGTTTTTTTAATTGTATTCATTTATTTTTGTAACTGTTTCCTGTACAGATACCTGAAGAGGGGCAATAATTAGCTGAAACCGCTTGTAAATAAAAGTACAACCTTGCAATTGGTGGCTGTTTGCTTTCTAAGTAAGAGTAGAGGTGACACATACAGAACATAAAGAAAACTATATACTGCAGTCTGTATGTCCAAAGGGAAAAAAATTCGCGCTGTAAGCTGTACTGTAAGTTCTGAATGTGCTACAAAACGTAGGTGAATTCCAAAAACGTGTAAAAAATATTAATCCGGTCCTCAGCTGTCATACTTGTACATTTTTTTTCTCAGAAATAAGTGTTACTAGGACAGCTGGTAACCTTTTCAACTATAATACATTTTTCAATGCATTTTTGCTGTTAGTTGGAAGTGCCTCATCCAGCACAAAACAATAAAAAAAGTCCGAAATCGTTGTTTTGCTAACTGGTTCCGTAAAACAGAACGAAACGGAAAGGACGTGGAGTCATAGCCGTTTATTTATGGAGCTGTAGCGACACGCTTCTGCACTTGAAACTATGTGTGTTGGTTGACCTACATTGTTTCGTTGGGGAAAGCTGCAAAAATATTCGGATCGGCACGTATTGCTGCGTGAGTAGTTTCGAGCTTTTGTCATTTCATCCATATGTTTATTGCTATTTATTCTAGCGTCACCGTTTTTGTCATGTATAAAATAAAACAATTGTATCGAAAATTGCGTAGAAAATGGTTATAAAATAGTGCTATTGTTACGATGTATATATTAACAGGCGGTTCCCTTGCTCGACACTTGGAACGCTAGTTTCAGACGGTAACAGTTAGCACACCTGTGAGTGTCGCTTCTGATGTGTTAGACTGTGGTTCTCGTCAACGTGTAGTTGTGACTTCATCAAAAACGCTTCGTCGCGAAAACGCAGTGCCTGCTCCTTCGTAAGACCTGTATCTCTTCACTGACATCTCAGCCGTGCACATGTCTAACTTATCACAAAACTCAAGTTTGCGCAAAATATTCAGTCTACAACGTTACGACAATCGTCTCCACGCAACAGATAATGATCGAGCAGAAGGGGATGCTCACAAATAACTAATTTCCAATTTTGAGGCCAACATACAGTAAGATGTAAGGTATAATAAATTTGTGAATGAAAAATGTTTATAACTGTAGGAAACACCTAGTATTACAGTTAGTTCTTTTATATGAATGATGAATGCTGCTCAGGAAAATCAAAATGAAGCTGTCATTTGTGCAAGCTACAGAGTAACAAACTTCATAGAACTATCTGGCAAAACTTTCTCCTTGGGATCTTTATTTAAATCCGGCTTAGTAGCGGTAGCAGAATCCTCATTTGTAAATCAATTATCGGCTTTTTAAGTGGTTTGTCTTTCAAAGTAAACGATGTTCCGTCCAATTTCCGCGATGGGTGCTGATTCAGAGGCACAAATCAGGAATTCGGCACAGAGTTGCATAGAGTTTTCCCTTGCACTTGACGAGGGCACTGATATATCCGGTTTGTGCGTGGTGTTGACATACAACTGCAAGATACGGAGGAGTTGCCAGATATAGTACCACTAGATTGCACAACAGGTCTCGATATGAAAGCAGATCGTTGATATTCAGGATCACAGAGCTTTTACATTAATTATAATAACGTAAAATTATCGCTGACGATTGACCTTATGTCACGTGTCCCGCATTTTCAATTATGACTATTTCAAGTACAATAATAATTTTGCCAATGGCAGGAACTTTTCTGAGGCTGGAGTTTCTCGTGACGTCACAGTCCAGCCTAAAGCACTAGACAAGATGGTTCATTGATAGTGACCGGACCAAATATCTCACGAAATAAGCACCAAATGAAAGAACTACAAACAACAAGACTTTTCTAGTTTTAAGGGGGAAAAGAGATGGCACTATGGTTGGCCCACTAGTTGGCGCTGCCTTAGCTCAAACGGAGATCAATTGATTTTTTTATGTTGGCACCGCCATTTTTATTACCTATTCGTCTAGTACGTAAATAAATATGAATGTTTTATTTGGAACACTTTCTTCACTTTGTGGTAGATGGCGCAGTAATAGTTACAAAGTACGTGGTATCGCGTAACACTTCGCCAGTGCGGACGGTATTTGCTTCATGATACATTACTCGTGTTAAAATGGACCGTTTACCAATTGCAGAAAACATATTTATGTATGGCTATTGTGATCAAATGCCCAACGAGCCCGTGCTATGTATGTTGATCGTTATCCTGGAGGACTCATGCAAGTGTCCGGAACTTTGGTCGGATAGCTATGTTATTTAAAGAGACAGCAAGTGTTCAGACACACGTAGAACGTCAAACACGACCTGCAACAAATGAACATACCCAAGTAAGTGTTTCAGCTGCAGTTGCGGCTAATCCGCACATCAGTAGCAGACAAATTGAGTGAGAATCGGGAATCTGAAAAACGTCGGTTTTGAGAATGTTACATCAACATAAATTTCACCCGTACCATATTTCTATGCATCAAAATTTGCATGGCAGAGACTTCAAACGTCGTGTACAGTTTTGCCACTGGACACAAAATAAAATACGGGACGATAACAGTTTTCTCGTGAGTTGTGTTTAGTGACGAAGCGTCATTCACAAACAGAGGTCAAGTAAACCGGCGTAATATGCACATTGGGCAACGGAAAATCCAGATGGCTGCGACAAGTGGAACATCAGCGACCGTGGATGGTTAATGTATGGTGCGGCATTATGGGAGGAAGGATAATTTGTCGCCGCGGTGGAGTAGCCGAGCGGTCTAAAGCGTCTTGCTGCGGAGCGCGCGGTTGCTCGCCGTGGAGGTTCGAGTCCTCCCTGGGGCATGGGTGTGTGTGTGTTTGTCCTTAGGTTCGTTTACCTAGGTTTAAGTAGTTTGTAAGCTACGGACTGATGACCACGCAGTTTGGTCCGATAGGTTTACAAACATTTGAACATTTGATAATTTGTCCCTATTTTATCGATGGCATTCTAAATGTTGCAATTACGCTGATTTCTTAAGTCACGTTCTACCGATTTTACTACAAGGTGTTTCACTGCAAAACAGAATGGCGATGTACTTTCAACATGATGGATGTCCGGCACATGGCTCGCGTGCAGTTGTAGCGGTCTTAAATGGAATATTTAATGAGAGGTGAATTGGTTGTTGAAGCACCATACCATGACCCGCACGTTCACCGGATCTTACGTCCCCGGATTTCTTTCTATGGGGAAAATTGAAGGGTATTTGTTATCGTGACTCACCGGAAACGCCTGAAAACATGCGTCAGCGCATTGTCAATGCATGTGAGAACATTACTGAAGGCGAACTATTCGCTCTTGAGAGGAATTTCGTTACGCGTATTACCAAACGTATTGAAGATGAAGGACATCATTACGAACATTTATTGAAGTCATGAGGTAATTACAGGTAATCACGCAATAACAGCATGTATTCTCATAATGTATGACAGTTTCACAAAACTAAATGTATCACATTGGAACAACCGAAATATAGTTCAAACGTACCTACGTTCTGTGTTTTAATTTAAAAATCCAGTGTTCGTCTAAAATTGTGAGCAACATGTTCGTGAATATTATGGCTCAATCTGTCACAAAGCGACAAAAGTGTTCCAAATCAAACATTCATATCTATTTATGTACTAGAAGTATATTTATTAAAATGGGGGTACCTATTTTAAAAAATGCAGTTGATATCCGTTTGACCTATAGCAGCGCCATCTTGTGAGTAGAAAAGTTCTTTGAGTTTGATACTTATTTTGTGAGGTATTTGGGCCGGTCACTATCAATGGACGCCCCATTATTATATAATATCTCAAGCCAACGGCGCACTGAAGATCCGTCTAACGAATTATTCATCATCTGATTTGATGTAATTACGTACCTCTAATACCTACGTCGAAAACAGATATTGCCAGCTGGTGTAGCTTGGGGGTAAAGTCGTGGACTGTGGAAACAGAAGATATCCCGCGATGATTCTCCGTAGGTAATTTTTTTCTCATATTCGGGTTTTATGATAGTCTCAAATACTTCATTAATTTCATAGTTTAGTATTCAATTTGTACATTGAGCAAGCTATGAAGGAAAGCAAGGAGAAATTTGGAGAGCGAATTAAAGTTCAAAAATGTTCAAATGTTTGTTAAGCTTGTGGGACTTAACTACGGGGTCATCAGTCCCTAAACTTACAAACTACTTATGAACTACTTACGAACTAGGACGGCACAAATATCCATGCCCGAGGGGGGATTCGAACCCCCGACCGTAGTGGCCGTACTGACCGTGACTAGAGCGCCTCAGCCACCTCGGCCACCGCGGCGGCAATTAAAGTTCATGGTGAAGAAATAAAAACATTGCTGTTTGTCGATGATATTGTAATTTTTTTTCAGGGATGGCAAAATATCTGGAAGAGCAGTTGAACGGAATGTACAGTGTGTTGAAAGGACGTAAAAGATGAACATCAACAAGAGTAAAACAAGGGTAATGGAATGCAGTCTTAGAAAAGCAGGCGATGCTGAAGGAATTAAATTAGGTAACAATCAATTAAGATGGTAAATGAGTTTTGTTACTTGGGCAGTAAAATAACATGCCATGACCACAGTACAGAGGATATAAAATGCAGAATGCCAATGTGAAGAAAAGCGTTTTTGAAAAAGAAAAATTTGTTAACATCGAATATTGATATATGTGTAAGGAAGTACTTTCTGAAGGCATTTGTGTGGAGAGTTGCCTTGTATGGAAGCGAAACATTGACGATAAACAGTGTGGACAGGATGAGGATAGAGGCTTTTGAAATGTGGTGCTACAGAAGAATGTTGAAGATTAGATTGGTGGAAAGCGTAAGTAATGAAGAGGTTCTGAACAGAATTGGGGAGAAAAGAATTTTCTGGCATATCGTGACGAAAAGAATGGATCGATTGGTAGAACACATTCTTAGACATCAAGGAATCGTAAATTTATGAATGGATGGAAGTGTGTGGGGTAAAAATCGCAGAGGGAGTCCAAGAGAAGAATACAGTAAGCAGATTCATATGGATGTAGGTTGCAGGTTATATGAGGAGATGAAGAGGTTTCCTCAGGATGGAGGAGGGTGGGGAGCTGCATCAAATCAGTCTCCGGACTGAAGACCACAACAACATACTGTATAATATCCGATGCTATCTACATATAAGTGCGCATCCACTGAGGAGTCTTTGTTGGATTCGTTTTATGAACAGCACAGTTCGCACCTTACTTAGAGTAAAATACGGACTTCACTGTTTCACGTCTTGCATTTTACACGTTGTAAAGACTCTACTACTGAATAGTAACATCGATCTAGAAATAATTCCTAAAAAGCTAGATTGTTCCAATAATGTTTGTCTTATGTGAAGGCCTATTGCTGGCCACAGTGGCCGAGAGGTCTACGGTGCGCTAGTCACAGTCTGCAAGGCCGCTATGGTCCGGGGTTCGAATACCCCCTCCGGTATTTGTGTCGTCTTTAGTATAATGTTCTAATGTTTGTTAAGCTTATGAGACTTAACTACGGGGTTATCAGTCCCTAAACTTACGAACTACTTAAGATCTAGCTAACACTAAGGACGGCACAAATATCCATGCCCGAGGGGGATTCGAACCTCCGACCATAGTGGCCGTGCAGACCGTGACTGGAGCGCCTCAGTCCCCGCGGCCACCGCGGCCGGCGTCTTTAGTATAAGGTAGTTCATAAGTAATTTTTAAGTTTAGGGACTGATGATCCCGCAGTTAAGTCCCTTAAGCTTAACAAACATTTGAGCATATTAAAGGCTTATTCTAATTTTGTATCGCACAGACCTTATTGACATAACATGCAACTTTTCTAAGAATCTTATTTCCATAGATATTACGTTGTTATTATGTAGGCCTACCTGACTCAACATCACGAACAGATGAAAAAGCGCGGTAATAGGCGTTTTAATAGAGGCATATAAGATGAACATTAACAAGAGGTGATGCTGAAGGAATTAGATTTGGTAACGAAGCAATAAAGGATGTAGATGAGCTTAGTTACTTGGGCAGTAAAATAACCAATGATGGTCACAGTACAGAGGATATAAAATGCAGATTGGCAATCGGTCGAAAAGCGTTCTTGAAAAAGAGAAATTTGTTAACCTCGATTTAAGCCTAAGGAAGTCCTTTCTGAAGGCATTTGTATGGAGTGTTGCCTTGTATGGGAGTGAAACATGGACGGTAAACAGTGCAGACAGGAAGAGGATTGAGTCTTTTGAAATGTGGTGCTACAGAAGAATGCTGAAGATTAGGCGGGTGAATCGCGTAACTAATGAGGTGGTACTGAACAGAATTGAGGAGAAATGTAATTTCTGGCATATCTTGACTAAAAGAAGGGATAGATTGGTAGGTCACATTCTTAGACATTAAGGAATTGTGAATTCAGCGTTGCAGGGAAGTGTGTGGGGTAAAAACCGCAGAGTAAGACCAAGAGATGGATACAGTAAGCAGATTCAGAGAGATGTAGGTTCCCGTTCTTATGTGGAAATGAAGAGGCTTGCTCAGGATAGGGTATTGTGGAGAGCTGCATCAAAGCAGTCTCCGGACTGAAGACCACCACAACAGCAATGGAGGTATAAGAGGGATACCATTAGATTCATTTCAAACACAGTGTGATTCGAGAACCATATGCCGCCGACAACCGTCCCTTGAGTGCGTTGAGATCGCGTATAGTGAGTTGCGGCACACGTCTCGTATATACAAGTCGCGCAGTTTCCGAGCGTTCAGGCGGACATTGGACTCCTCACGTGAACCACAAACGTTCAGACACACGCTCCGTGCGCCGACGGGTTTAGGCTGCTTTTATTGCCTGGGGTCCGTCCACTATGGAAAAAAACTCAGTGATTTCGCGATGGTTCCGCAGGTCACTACACAGCGCCCTGTTCAGTGAGAGCTTGCTTTTTGCGCTGGACTCTTCCTTGCTGTTCGCAGTTGTTTATTATTGAAACGACAGCTATTTCTAGGTGTGTGTGCTTTTCTACGGGGAAGACAGTGGGAATTATATATTGGGCCTAGGGTTCGGGAACTTACGCCCAAGAAGACATTTAATTCATTCTGAGGGACTAGACTATTTTTTTTTTTTTTTTTTTTTTTTTTTTTTTGCGATATTCTGGATAAGCTACTGGGGACATTATATATAAATTCCGTTGCGAACCAGAATTACGAATGATAGTTTACGTCGACATTTTTAAAAATTTTAAGTTTGCACTGAATAATGGTATGTCTTGATCCAAATAGAAATACACTTGTTTATTCACTCATCGTTTTTACAGGAATACAGAAATTTGAACGATCTCTTAATCCCATCTAAAAAACACTAGCACGAATTGAAGATACATCTTAAATTCCTTGCCCCCTCTCTCTTTACATCGTCTCACCCCTTCTCCGCCATTTATCTCTCTATAACTTCCTCTACTTCGTGATGAAAGTATATTGCTTCCCATTATACTAACATGGGAAGTAAGCATAAAATTGTCTCTAATAACTTTTTTTGCACCAACTTAGCAGTTTGTGTATTTCTGGATATCAGAAATAAGATGTATAGAATCTGGACATTTCCCGAAAGCAATGAATGCAGTGGCTTTGATAACGGCAAGTTGACTTGCCCACTTCCACAACAAAATTAGGAGATTAATTTTTTACGTACAAATAAGTACATAAAATTTTCAGTAAATTTTTGTACAAATCTTTTATAATTTTACATATATCCAAATATACGTTTATTCCAAAAAATATGTACATAGATGAATATGGGAATTTTCGAAAACATTATCCACGGAAACACTCATACATGAGCCATACAGATATGAATTTCATGGCAGTTACATGAAGATCGCGATAGAAATGTAGGTTTTGTCCAATTCCGGTAAGTAAGGTACCGTCCGCCATGGATCAAACGAAATTTTATTGACACAGTGAGCTTCCTCTTTGGTTAAAGATCAAGTATGCAAAAATTCATAAAGATTGAAGCAGAAGTATGGATTTTGTCAAATTCTGTAATTAAAATATCCTCCACAATGTAATGCACGAAATTTTATGTTTTGAAGGTCATTTGTGTAAAATTTCGTCAAGATCAGAGCAAATCTGTGAATTTTGCCGAAATCCCCAACTACCCTCCTCCATGTACGGACGAAATTTTATGTAGATACCTTCCTCTTGTTTTGAAAGTGAATTTATGTATTAGTGTACGATAGTAACACATATGCACAATAAAATTTTTCAAGCATTGTAAACATAACATCTAAAATCATTCAAATTAAAATGTTTGTAAATCTACTATGCTCAACAGTCCCTAGGCTTACAAATTACTTAAATTGGAAAGCTCGGCCACTCTACCACGGCCAACAATAACTTTGTTGTATATAGTTTGCAGCCGGATGACGTTATGTAAATCCTACAATATTTCTTCGGAGCAACTCTCCGACATGTTGAGGTGGTCGCACCTTGCTGATGGCCAAGTGCGACTGATGGTATCTGCATATGGGCGCTGCTGTATGTAGAACACGCCTGCGAAGACTGCACAGACGCGCAAATTACGCATGCGCAATAATTTGCCGCTAAGGGCGGCGATCTAAAGAGCCATCTGCAGGGAAAAACAGAGCGGTTATTTTGCGCGTGCGCTGTACCCTGTCTGCTGTACAAACAGTACCTCCAGACGTTACTCACTAGAAATAAACCATTTTATGGAGCGTCCGTAATCGAAAGGTTTCGACTTTCTTGTCGTGATTTGATAGTGGCCAAGGCGGAGTTCCAGGTTGTGGTCAATTGAAATCCCGTGCCCCGGTTGATGAGATTATCAGATGTACGGATATGTATCGCTGCTTTAATGACGCAATCCCAAAAGGATGAAGCCGCAGAATTGCCAACTCCTTTGGTTGATACAGGCGTGTATAACGCTGATGATCACCACAGCGTCCTTGTACTGTGAGACATGTTTGGCCTCTTTGCCGCTCCACACTGACAGGGGATTTTATATACTCCACGTTTCCTCAGACCAAGATCATCATTGATCGATCCTAACAAGTTCTTCAATTTTGGAGATGGTCGAAACACACACATAATTCTTCCAAGGACTCTTCCAATTCTCGACGACATGGCACTAGAGTACGGCAGGAACGCCAAGGTTTCATTGTAATTGATAAGAATCCTTCAAAAGTAAATTCGCTGATGATCACCACAGCGTTCTTGTAGTGTGAGACATGTTTGGCCTCTTTGCCGCTCCACACTGACAGGGGATTTTATATACTCCACGTTTCCTCAGACCAAGATCATCATTGATCGATCCTAACAAGTTCCTCAATTTTGGAGATGGTCGAAACACACACATAATTCTTCCAAGGACTCTTCCAATTCTCGACGACATGGCACTAGAGTACGGCAGGAACGCCAAGGTTTCATTGTAATTGATAAGAATCCTTCAAAAGTAAATTTGCAAATACGTGTGATCCACAAGCTATTAAAGTTCTTTATGTGCAGCCCGCGAGCTGCTCAAGCAAGTGTTAAAAGGGCGGCAGCAGGGTGGCGTAGTTGTCTGACTGACAAAGGTGCATGCGGATACGTCGTACGCACCGAACATCCCCCAAAAGCCGCAGTGTAAACAGACGCCGCTGCTGCAGCGCACAATTTGGAAGTGCAGCCGCAGGTATTTTGACGCCGCAGCCGCACCTACAAACGGGTCCCAAGCGGCCTTCTGAAAAACCGCCCACCGCTAAACCGCAGCGAATCTCCCGTACCGGACGGATCGCAGGCAATAAACGTAGTCTAAGCAGACCTATGCTTTACCCCGGTCTGGGGGCTCGAGAACTTCCTTAGGGCCGCGGCGAATCGACCGATCGCATTGAGAAGCTACGTTCCGATGCGCGAGGCAGTTGCCCGTCGGGGGTTCGAATTTCACCTCGGGCATGGATGTTTGTGCTGTCTTTAGTATAAGGTAGTTCATAAGTAGTTAGTAACTTAAGGGACTGATGACGCCGCAGTTAAGTCCCATAAGCTTAACAAATATTTGAACTTCCTTAGGGAAGGTACAGTTAAGCACCATAATAGATTTACTTTATACCATTGTAGCGTGTCACCAATGAGAGTCCTATATACAGGGTGAATCTAAATTCGCGCACTCGGGCTTCGCAGCGCGATTCCTCACGTGCTAGCAATAAAAAAATGTCTGTCACAAGATCTCGTCCTGCACACACTTCCGGCATTAAATGGACGTCGAAAGTAGATGGGTGTATGTGTCATACGTCAGTGTGTTTCAGAATTACAGTACTACACCAACAAACTTCTAGGGGATGTGGGAGGTGTCTTGAGGAACAAAGTGAGCATGGAAACCAATGCCCGGAAACGTCATCCAATGACGCTCAGAGCGTCGACGTTGCTGGAGGGGATGTCTAGCGGCAGGAGCTGGTGCCTGTGACTTGGACTCTGCGTAGAGTCGTTGAATGGCGTTTCCGGGCATGGGTTTCCATGCTCATGTCGTTCCTCAAGACGCCTAATAATACCTTACAAGTTTGTTGGTGTAATTATGAAACACACTGACGTATGGAACACAACAGCCAACTCAGTCTTTGACGTCCATTTACTGGAGGAAATATGCGGAGAATGAAATTTTGTGGGAGACATTTTTCATTGTTGGCAGGTGAGGAATCGTGCTGCGAAGCCCGAGTGCGCGAATTTAGATTCACCCAGTATATGCAGCCATTGTCGCAGTCATTAGAGTTAACACATGAGACATGCACAATGGGTGACAAAAGGATTACACATCCCAAATAATTTAAAGTCCAAGAACAGAGTGCTGTGTATGTCCTAGTTCCTAAGTGCGAGTGTTGCCAACTCTAGCTCTCTTCGGAGAGTGTTTACATCGTCAAAAATAAGCAGTATAATATTTAGGATACCGTGTATGTCGACATTCGTAGCAGCTTAATTCACATATAATTTATTTTGGAAATCGGTACTCGAACACATAGAAACGGTTGAGGTATAAGAATTCCAAGAAGGTAGATTTACCAGAACGAACCGCTTCTTACTTGTGTTTTGGTGGCTGAGTTGATAGGCTGACGGATTACAAATACAAGACACGCCAGTTCGAGTACCGCTGGAGTCGACTTCTTTTCTTCCTAGTTTTTTAAAAACCTGTACATCTAATATTTTCTAACATTAATTCCCTACGAATTCTGCAATTATAGGCTTTTCTGTATTTCGTATTCTTAAACATATTACATTTTGTAACAGCCTAATCTTTAAACAACGAGACAAATAGTAGGCATGGTAAAAATATTGAAAATTTTCAAATGCTTGTACAGCTTATGGAACTTAACTACGGAGTCATCAGTCCCTAAACTTACAAACTGCTTATGAACTACCTAACACTAAGGACTGCACAAATATCCATGCCCGAGGGGGGATCCGAACACTCGACCGTAGTAGCCGTGCAGACCGCTACTAGCGCGCCACAGTCCTCTCGGCCACCGCGGCCGGTAAAAATGTTGAGAACGTATGCATGAATTGGTAATTAATTCGACTGCCACATGGTGAATCTTTAGTGTTAATCTAACATAAATGTATCAGCAGAAGGGCATAACTTTCTAAGTTTTTATGCGCCGTTTACACTAGTGAGTGGCTGTGCCCTCCATTATGTTGTTTCCAGTATAATATTCGGTTTTCAACTCCAGTAGCAATATTCGACCGTTTCGCTAACGAAAAAGTATTGTTAGCTCACTGATAGTGTCAATATTACTGGTTAAGTGGTGTGCATCGGATCGCATCCACCAAAGCCTTTACTTTATTTTATTTTATTTCGCTCTCTTTTTTAATCACGGTGCAAATGTTTCTTGCTTTAGCTACTTTTTAGTTATTAAATTTTATTGTTTTTACTTTAACAGTATTCTTTTTAGTAAAGTAGGCGTGCCCCAGGGGAGTGTGATAGGACCGCTATTATTTTCTATCTATATAAATGATCTGATGGACAGAGTAAGTTGTAATTTGCGGCTGTTTGCTGATGATGCTGTGGTGTATGGGAGGGTGTCGTCTGTAACTGACTGTAATAGCATACAGGTTGACTTAGACAAAATTTCTAGTTGGTGCGAAGAATGGCAGCTAGCTCTCAATGTTGAAAAATGTAAGGTGATGCGCATGAGTAGAAAAAACAATCCTATAATGTTCGAATACAGCATCAGTAGTGAGCTTCTTGATGCTGTCGCGTCGTTCAAATATCTAGGCGTAACATTGCAGAGCGATATGAAATGGAACGAGCATGTAAGGACAGTTGTGAGTAAGGCAGACAGCCGACTTCGGTTTATTGGGAGAATTTTGGGAAGATGTACTTCACCTGTAAAGGAGACCGCGTATAAAACGCTTGTACGACCACGTTTTGAGTATTGCTCAAGTATTTGGGACCCGCAGCAGATCGGTTTGAAGGAAGACATAGAGGCGGTTCAGAGGCGAGCAGCTAGATTTGTTACCGGTAGGTTCGACCAATGCGCGAGTGTCACGGAAATGCTCCGGCAACTCAATTGGGGATCGCTGGAAGAAAGACGACGTTCTTTTCGTGAATTTCTATTAAGTAAATTTAGAGGGCCGGAATTTGAAGCTGAGTGTAGTACGATCTTGCTGCCGCCTACTTACATTTCGCGTAAAGATCACAAAGACAAGATAAGAGAAATAAGGGCTCGTACGGAGGCATATGGGCATTCTTTTTTTCCTCGTTCAATTTGGGAGTGGAATAGGAAAGGAAATGCAGAGTAGTGGTACAGTGTACCCTCCGCCACGCACCTTACGGTGAATTGCGGAGTATGTATGTAGATGTAGATGTAGATATGTAGACATAAGTAATTACAGTTTGTCAATTTGATAGTTAAAAATAATCTTTCTTGGAATAGCTAAAGCCTATAAAAGCAACAACTCCGCATTTTTTTGCGTATTAATTACCTGCAATAGGTTAAAAAATAATTTGACTCCATTGGGATTAGAACGGGCGCCCGCTGCGTTCATAAACCGTCAGCCTACCCTCTTTTTCCGTTTCTTTTTTTTTTAAATTAATTTTTCCTTCCTTATTTGCTCTATGGGTAGTTCTGTTCCTTGCTGTCGCTGATCGTGATTGTTCGTTGTTCTACGAGATGTTCCTGGCTCACCTTATTGATTACAGAAGGTGTTCAGCTCTCTGACCGGGCGGGCTGAGCCACGGCGCCCGGCAAAATTATGTGCCAGACCACCCACTTACCCAGTGAAACATATGTGCAAAGCTGTAGTAAATGTATCTACGTGGAATTCTTATACCTGAACCATTTCTACGTCTTCAAATAATGTTTTCCAAAATAAATAAGCTGTAGTTATCAGTACTCGCGCTTATCAGCTTGGGCATGCGCAGTTATTAGACTTGAAATTATTCAAGTAGGGTAATCCCCCCCCCCCAATTGTACATTGTGATTATTAAATATTAGATTACCCGCGGCTTTGCTCGCGTAAATGTTACATAGGATATGTAGATTTTGCATACTTTTCAAAATCATCGAATGTACAATAATTTCGCAAATTTGTTCTTAAGTTATGAGTGACATCATCAGGATAAGAGAAGATTTTCGGTTTAAATATAAATCGTGTCTACAATTACGGTAAGTACTGTCCTTCTCTATTGAGACTAAAATGAACATATGATTAAAAATTAAAACGGAACTCTGATTGTTACATCAGAACTAATCCCTGACTTAAGAAGCTACACGTCATACAATATGTAAATTATGCCGGATTCAAATGTTTTCGAAATCGGTTCGGTGGTCTGATAACGAAAAATAGAAAGAAAGAAAAAGAAACATAAATAAATAAATAGATTCAAATGTTTGTAAATCTAAGGGACTTGATTGCGTTGGTCATCGGTCCCTATGCTTACAAACTACTTAAGGTAAGTTGTGCTAAGGACAACACAAACAGCAATACCCTCCGACGACGAATAACCGCGCGCTCCGCAGCAAGGCGGCTTGGAACGCTAGCCTCTCCATCGACGCGCGGTTTGAAGACGTTGAAGCGTTGTGTGAACATTGTATTCGTTATTTTGAGACCTATTAAATGTATATTAATAAATTTGATTAATTTTAAAAGTAAAATAATAAATAGGTTTTCCAAGGAGTCTTCCAGCGGCTCAGAACCTATACGAGAAACATTGATGCTCAGTTATTCCATATTTAGAGTTATAGCATGAAAATATCTTGAATAACAAACTTTGTAAAGTATCCTAAGTCCTTTTTCATAGTTCAAGCTGTCTGCATAACCGATTCATCAAAACCGGTAAAAATGAACTACCGTCTGCTTCCTATCTTTAAAATCTTGTTCCCCGGCCCAAACTGGGAACTGATTTGCAATAAAATGGATTTATAAGTGGAAAGCTAAGGAAATGTGGGCAACACACGTTAGTAGTTAGCTCCTAACTGATATTCTGGACCCTTGAGACAGTAGATACACCCAAATTTAGTAAGCCACTGCGAGTAAAATTATTTCATGAGAGGTAGCTGAAAGAATATTCACGTCGCAACGGTCTTACTTTAATGACTGCATCTGAAATATACCATTAGCATTAGCATCGCATTTTAAGGAAGAGGATAGGTTTTCATTTAGTACCATATACCGGTATACGCGAGGCAACATTACATGAATGTAGATTATTTATTAAACAACCAACAGGTAAATTGGTGGAACCAATTTCATTACACAATTGAAAGTGCATCCCACTGAGACCATTTACACAATATTAGGCTATCATTTATTGACGATGCCCAGCATTGAGTATTACTTGCCGGCCGCGGTGGCCGAGGGGACTAAGGCGCTCCAGTCACGGTCTGCACGACCACTACAGTCGGGGGTTAGAATCCCCCCTCGGACATGGATATTTGTGCCGTCCTCGTTCGTAAGTAGTTCATAAGTAGTTTGTAAGTTTAGGGACTGATGACCCCGTAGTTAAGTCCCATAGACTATACAAAAATTTGAACATTTGAGTATTACTTCGGAAACTAGACAAAATTTGAATATTATTCGGTGGGGGTGGGGGCGGATTTACAATCACCAAGCACTCGCTCATTCACACACAATGCTGTTGCAACATTCACCAAATCTGCGTGCTCCGACGAGAAGAAGAAGCACGTTGCCGACGTGTGAGGGACATTCAGCGGCCTGGAAGAAATCGCACACACGATTAAAATACACCACCCGATCGGCTCTGGTCTGCACTTTCCGACTTGAGGTTGAGCAATAGAATAGTAATAGCTAATATGCGTTATTATTAGGACATGAGCAAACAAAATAACCGATCTGCACGGCACATGGCTGGAGCATCACAATAACGCACACCGCTGAAGGTGGAGCGGTTAAATACCGGTAACATCACAGTGAAATCGAAATAGTAACAGTAAATTTAAAACAATCTAGGCGCTGGTTCGTGAGCAGGAAAGAAAGAAGCGCAAGAGATTAACTATTTACCTTCTACGTCGGAGTCCGGAGCCACGTGGTTTCAAAAACCAGTGAAAAAAAATCGTGAATCCTGGAAAATAAAGAAAAATAACTGTGGCATGTAACCCTTAGAAACGCAAGGAATTTCACGACAAAGCTAATGAAAGCTACAAGCTGCTGGAAGAGCCTTTAGAGACAGAGATGAAGCACACATTCCAATACCTACAAAAGTGAAAAATTAGATGAGCGGACGAGATGAAAAAGGACCTACAACATGTAACTACTAGAAATATGTAGAATTTATAGAAGAAACAAATAAAGGAGGTTGTGTAAGGCTAGTAGAGCTTACAGACAAGGAGCGAGAACTACTACAAAATGTTCAAATGTTTGTATAGCTTATGGGACTTAACTACTGGGTTAGCAGTCCCTAAACTTACAAACTACTTATCAACTAGCTTATCCTAAGGACGGCTCAAATATCCATGCCCGAAGGGGGATTCGAACCCTCGACCGTAGTGGCCGTGCAGAACGTGACTGGAGCGCCTCAGTCTCCTCGGCCACCGCGGCCGGCGAGAACTACTGCAACTGTCGAAAGTGTAACACTAATATAGTCGGAGAGAGAGTAGGTCGCGAATCAGTAATAGGAATCAGTAACCTGAACGCATTATTATTTCAAATTAATGAAATGCAGCAACCAGTTGCTTGTGGTTATCTATTTTTAACTTTAACGAGCGGTTTCGGCCGCTTGAGTGCCCTTCTTCTGGTCTCTATACAAACAAGTGCACTTGTTTGTCTGTATAGAGATCAGAAGAAGGGCACTCAAGCGCCAGAAACCGGTCGTTAAAGTTAAAAATAAATAACCACAAGCAACTGCTTTCCGCATTTCATTAATTTTCAATCTGAACAGTTGCTGAAATGGATAAAATACTGCATTATTATTTGCCTGAAGGCTATAGAAAGACACAGGGGAAGCTCAAGGCTTTGTTCGACGAACACACCACGTGGAACAAATATTACTCACGGAAAGAAGGGACGAAAGAAATTTTTCACGCGCATTACGCAAATTTAACATACCCTTGAATACTAGTACCGTCCCAGAAAGATAGAAGAAACCTGCACTAGTTCACAAACCGACACATGATAAAAGGTTTGAGCATTCAAAAATTAAAAACCCACACCAAGGCCGTTACCAAATTCAAGCTGGCTACATACTGACCGCGTTTATCTATATGAAATCACCGAAACGAAATCAAAATACCCTTTTGCGCATGATTGGAGAAAATAGGCACGAAAAATGAAGTTAATATTCTAGAATCTATGTCGAACTAAGCCAGACCAAGAATTGCCACCATCTCAATGGATATGAGAGCAGAGCCAAACTTACCACTTTGACGACCACCAGCAGAGTGATTCCTCCAGCCGGACGCTGGGAACTCCAGCGAGTACGGTGGAGCGGAGAGTACAAGGACGATATTCGCCCTTGAACCCGACCAGGTAGCGCAGAAATCTCTTTTGTATCATAAAAAAAAGAAACAAAAAAACAAAACAGTTGGCAATGGTTCCCTACCGACGCCAAGGGCAAAGAAAAAGAAAGGCAGACTAAGCCTAACGAAATTTGTCATACATGCAGGGACCTCACAACATTCTCAAATTCGCACACATAGGAATAACACACACTCACAGGGAACTTGGCGCATTGGAAAACAGTTTACATTGCCACATTGATAAACATAATAAATATGGAAGTAAATATAACTCATTATTAATAGAGAGAAAAAATTAATTGTGAAATTAATCATATTCCTCAGGCCTCGGAAAGAATGGGGTTCTCGTTCATCAAAAGGCTCTTCTAGAGACCTTAAATAAATCACTAATTTAAAACAACCTAATTTAAAACAGCCGTCTTTCACCGGTAAAGCGGTTTAGTCGCGAAAGCATAACACACGCAGCGTTTATCGCATTTATTATATTACTAGCTGTAGACCCTGCGTTGCCCGGGTATCTATTTATCCTACACTTTCTTTATTCTTATATTTCCTTATTCGTAAGCTTATCCTTACAGAGAAAGAGCTGAAGACATTGTAGCTCGCATAGGCCAAAGATATCGTATGTGGCATCACGATTCGCTGTGTGAAACCTCTTTGCTATAGAGTTGCAAACGTCATCGCTGGTCTTCAGTCCGAATTTTTTTTATAATTTCAATACTTTCAACCACCATATCTTCCACCCCCTTATAGCTATCGGCATGAAACTGCTATGGTGTACAACGGGAGACTTCGGACAACAATTACACAGAGACCATTCGTTTGCGTTCTGTACTTTTCGCTACAGAGTGAAATATCAACGCGCACACACACACACACACACACACACACACACACACACACACAAGCGTAGAATTTTATATACACCAATAACTTTCTATCCCAATAAACTCTACCCTTTTATCATTATCAACTGCCGGCCGCGGTGGCCGAGAAGACTGAGGCGCTCCAGTCACGGTCTGCGCGGCCACTACGGTCGGAGGTTCAAATCCCCCCTCGGGCATGGATATTTGTGCCGTCCTAGTTCGTAAGTAGTTCATAAGTAGTTTGTAAGTTTAGGGCCTGATGACCCCGTAGTTGAGTCCCACAAACTATACAAACATTTGAAACATTATCAACTCTCAGGCAACAATGGAACCAATAAAACCATTTTCAAAGAGTAAATATAATTTTCAAAGATTAATTATTGTTCCGCATTTCGCGTTATATTCTTCAAATTACTAAATATCTATCAGATCGGTATAAAACCGTGTCTAAAACCTTCCTCAGGTATAAATAGTAACTGTACAAATATTTAAGTCTCTGCGTCTTGTCGTTTGGACGTGATAAGCGTACACCGAACAGACATTCACATTAACATATATGATCGCCATAAAACCTTGCCTAAAGCCTTCCCCGGATAGACATTAGTAAATGTACAAATTTTTATCTCTTTATGTCTTGTGGTTCAGACGTGATAAACGTACACCGAACAGACATTCACATTTATAGATGCAGATTAATAGGCATTACTATCGATTAAGGAAGGAAAACACTTGCAGCTGTTCTGAAAATATTATTTATATAATCGGTCATTAACTGATTTTAGCCTTTTTAGACCATGTTCTTGAATGTCGAAGACACAGATATAATGAAATGCTACGTATGAAAGAAGATACAAAAATTTTGCCACAAGGGTGAATTACGTTAAATTCGTGCAGAAGGAATTTTAGTAATCCAAAAGTGAAAAGAAATATCTGTACTTTGATTTACTGATAAGAATCGGTGAAAAATTTCGGTAACTAATATTAAGCTGCGTCCGTGTCATATGTTTGTTGATTTCCAGTATTTTCACCAGTGTCATTCTTCTATCTTTCTTAACAGAATATTCTACATCATATGGATGGTTTTCTGATACGAGATGGACAACGTAGGTTGCGTTTTCGTTTGTTAATAAACAATATTTTGTCTAATGATTGTCATGTCACATCTGTGCTCATGAGGTATCATTATTTCCAGTAAGTTACTATCTCCGAATATCACCTCATCAAGTATAACCATAGTGATATATTATCTGTGAAATATACTCCATTACTTGTTTTGTGTCTCGTTTCCGCCGGTTTTCGTAGGTGTCGGTGGCCGAGTAGAAAGAGACCGACACAGAAATAAAGGATGCACGCTTGTGCAGGTACGGAGGTGACCAGCCAGTGGGACAGCAGAAACTAGAACACAAAGCTAAATTAGAACAAGATATATATTTCGTGGAGTCTTGGTAATACTTAACTTTTACATAGTTCTTGACTGCAGAATGCTGATACATAGTTTAGATAGAGGCCTGCCTACTGATGATTCCTAGTGCCTATCCTATAGCCAAGTCTTAATTGGTGCCTATCTGATTCCAAAGTGTTAACTGGTTCCTATCTCAGTCCCAAGTGGACGATGCAGTTCAGTGGTGGCCACGAGCGGAGTTGCAGCAGAGGGCGCTCGTGGCTGACGTAAGAACGCCGCGACGTGCGTGCATGGCGGTGCGCGGCGAAAGTACGTGGCGCGCACTTCATACTTGTGCGACACCACAACTTGTATCCAGACAGTAACTTGAAAGGTTTAATTTGAGATTTAGAGATTCCACACATGCTTCTACTGTTCTTATAAATATGTGCCAATTAACTCTTCAAATTTAACATTATATACGCTTCTACACTTATCACTGATTGATCTTTGCGACAGCAAAAATAGTAAAATTCTGACATAGGGCTGGCCGCGGTGGCCGAGGGGACTGCAGCGCGCCAGTCACGGTCTGAACGGCCACTACGGTCGGGGTATCGAATCCCCCCATGGCTATTTGTGCCGTCCTCAGTGTTAGCTAGTTCATAAGTAATTTGTAAGTTTAAGGACTGATGACCCCGTAGTTAAGTCCCATAAGCTGTACAAACATTTGAAACATCTGACATAGGAATTATACTTTTTTTTGTACTTATCATACTTCTGTATTTATTTTAAAGACTTAGTGGAAAACTGCGTCAGTAATAATAGTAAAGTTTTGACATAGGAATTCTACTTTACCGTTTTGTTTAATTATCATATATCTGTTTTTCTGTTAATTAGTGGAAAAATGTATTTGTTTCGATCGCAAGGAAATCTCCGCACCGTAATTACCATCTTCAAAGCCTTTATGGACTTAGCATAATTAACCATTTCGTTAAAACGAATGCTCATTTTGTGATCGTCACAATTATATAAAAGTAATATGAATCATTGTGACGACGACGATGCTGACTTATTGACCATTCATTCAATAGAATGGTTCAAAGTTCCTGAATTCTCTGAAAATGGCAATTTAAAGTGTCGAACGGATAATATCAGTGCAGATATTTCTTTGCAAGTACGCGAAGCTTTCCTGTGTGCATACTACATCATTGGTGTGAAAATTCTGAGGTCGCTCTGGTACCCCTCTAACGATGACATGTAATCACTCATAAATTTCTATTAAAGCAAGTGTAATTCGTCAACACCTTTGTGCCATTCGGTTGAAGACTAACACTGACACCTACCGAAAAACCTGTCGCTTTAAATGTACCTTTAATATTTCTCAAGTTCGCTGAAGCTGATGACGTGTCGTAACGATGCCCTCTGTGCTTTCTTATAACATCGACGAAGCCCGTTCACATCCCGTATCCTACGCCAACGCCGGTACAATGTTACTTTGGAAGTTTAACTCGGAGTGACGGCAAGTCTGAAGTTGGCCCTCCACGGGCAGAATCCTGCGACCGAACGAGAAATTTATACGTGAACCACACAATGGAGGGTGAGGGTTCCTGACACAGGGAACGAGCGAAAAGAGGGAATGTGATTCATGGCGGTCGTAAATTCTTCAGGCTCGCTTTAATATGGGGGGCAGACGACGCTGCATATAAAAAGTCTCGAAACACGCGGCGCAGAACGCATCTTACGTTGCCAGCCAAAGCCTGTTGCCAGATGGGCACGAGGAATACAACACTCATTTCAAAACCAAATTTCTTATTTTATAGAATAGGTGATACCATGCCTCACATTATAAGAATATAGTTAATAATAGACATTCCACATTCCGTGAAGCATCGCGTATCTACGTATACTATAGAAAGGGATGTACGAGGCGCGTCCAGAAAGTAAGTTCCGTTTGGTAATAAAATGAAATTGTACACAGATACACAAGACATTTTTATAGCAAAAATTTCTACAACTCTTAAACTACTTTTCCACATAACTGCCGAAATTTTGCAGGCATTTGTCATAGCGTGGCACCAGGTTTTGTACACCTTCTTCATAGAAATCTGCTGCCTGTGTCTTCAGCCAGTTGGAAACAATTTCTTTCAGCTCGTCGTCCATAGCAAGAGCACTAACTGTAAACCTACGGTTTTCATGGACCTTGTCATCAATCGAGTGAACCAGTTCTTCTGTAACCAAAGGTGGACGCCCACTTTGTTCTTCATCGTGCACATCACTACGCCCGCCACTGAACTGTCGGACCCATCTTCTCACCATCGAATCACTCATCGCATTTGGTCCCTAAACATCGCAAATTTGCCGATAAAATTCACTTGGTTTCACTTTCCTCGCATTCAGAAACCGAATCACCGACCTGATTTCACAGGCGGCGGGATTTTCAATCAACGCCGACATTTCAAACAAGCACAACAAAGCGTACGTAACTGACAGCGATCTCCAAATGGCGCACGTTCTACTCCTTGATACACATCGTCTACAGCGCATGTGCGGAACTGCAATCGGAGCGCTGCAGCGGAGATAAATTGAAACGGAATTTACTTTCTGGACGCGCCTCGTATATAGGGTGTGCCAAAAAAGGATGACGCAAACTGTCACAGTTGAAAGTACGTGATAATAGAAGCAAAAATGTCCCAGTAAACGTGGGTATGCAAACGAACCGTTTGCGAGATAATTACGAATGTAGTTCCAATCCGCCACTGACGTCATTGTAAACATCGTCCTAGTTAGTACACATTATTACGTTTCACATCACATTTAGTCCTCATGGATTACCTGTTAAAGGAGGTGTTCGAAGTGTCTTCCTTGCATCTGGATGTAATACTGTGTTCGACTCTGCAATGAATTAAATATTCTTTCGAAAACGCTTAGATCGTTTCGCAATTCTTGAGGAGCGTATAAAACTCCCCGCTCTAGTTCTTGAAACGTGCATCTCATACACTCATATCTCACCAACAGAAGCTTCAACACTGCCGTGCGGGGCAAACAGTCTACACGACACGGTATGCAAGCCGGAGTACCGCAAGGCAACATCCTAGGGCCCCTCCTGTTTAACCTCTACATTAATGATCTTCCATCCACACATAACACTATGACAGCAATCTACCCAGATGACACCGTCATCATGGCGCAAGATTGGAAGCCATCAAACATTAATTTACGCCTACAGACTGCACTCAGAACTACCGAACCTTGGTTGGAGAAATAAAGTAAACGTCGATACGTTCGAGACAGTTCTGTTCACACGCAGACCGAAATTACAGCGCAAAACCAATATAGTAGACCAATTACTCTACATGCACGCCCAATACGTTTCCGTGAGAAAGTCAAATACATCGGTATCTGGCTGTACTGGAAACACACATGGGGGGACCACATACAACATATGACCAACCGAGCAAACGCGAGGCTCAAACCACTCTAGCCAATGTTCAACAGGCAAAGCAAACTGAATAGAGCCGAGGAACATGTACGTGACACACATTAGACCTCTGATGACGTACGGTGCTCTGTGCTGGGCATACGCGGCGCCAACACGGCTACGCCGCCTGCAGCTCATACAGAACAAGGGACTACGCATCATAAGCAACGTTCCACGATACACACGCATCGTGGATCCTTACAATGAATACCGCCTAGAGCGATTCTCGCTGATATACAAGAAACTCGCTACACGACTGTACAAAAAATTGAGACACTCGAACAATCCCTTCATACTACGCTTGGGGAACTACGATCACAACAACAGGTGCGAACAAGCGACCAAAACCACAGACTAACCACCTACGGTCATAGGGCCCACCAACTCACAAGCACGATGAATATGGCGAACCCCAGCAGAACAGCAAACTGACTGGCAAAACCAGCTGAGCTCACAGCCGACAAACAGGCGAGGCAGGGAAACCATATTTAACGCACTGAACAGAAACACACCTATACAGTGCTACATAATTAGCCAGTTCTATGGCCGAACTGTCTATCATGACAAACTTGTCTATGTTTACAGGTATACTGCCGCAGCCGACTCAGGAGACTTCACAGCAGTTTAGCTGCAGCAGAACCTCGCACCAACCGGACTCACTTTTTATGACAAACCAAGCAAAGTTAATGGTACCGATATATACTCTTTACTAACATTACCAAATCTTGCATGATCTGTCGCAGATAGCTTAACGCTACTGCCCTTGCAACCTACCCCACTGTCGCAGAGGTTTCTTTCCCCTTGGCTCTTGCCTTGGCACTTTCTTTCCTCTGCCCTTACATACCTTTACCCTTCGTTTACTTTTCGACCACTATTATCTCCAGATGCACCGTATTAATGGGTGATAGTGCCCACACGCACGAATAACATCGCGGCTCCCACATCCCGTGATCCACCTTAGCAAACTAACCAAAGACGGAGGTGACAGTACAACTTTTGAGTTGCTCACCACGTTGGTGCGGGCGTGGAGTGGCCCCATCTTTTTTTTTTTTTTTTTTTTTTTTTCTTGAAACGTGTTAACGGTCGTGATGTGCACTTCGCTTTTGAGGTGACCACTCACACAAAAAATCTAAAGGATTTGGATCAGATGATCTTGGAGGTCAAGGTACAGGTCCGCCTCGACCTATCCATCTGTGATCTGCACTTTAGATGCCGTCTCACAGCAATAGCAAAATGTTCCGGAGCTGCATCATGCATGTACCACATACTCTGATGTTGTTGAGGGGGAACATCTTCACGAAATACTGGAAGATGACGCCGCGTGGCCAATGTACATTCAGTGAGTGCTGATGTGGTGACTCGTGAACAGCATCTAGGTTTATTTCACGAATGTGTATTATGATAAAAACACCATCGTATATGGATCCTGCTCGTCTGTAAATGAAATCTTACATGCGAAGCGACGGTTGGAACAACACATTCGTAATTATCTTGCGAACCCATGTTTTTTCTGGAACTTTGGTTACAAACTACGTCGTACACGCACCTTATTCATGGAAACATCACTACAGGTATTCGTACTTAGGTTAAGACACTTCCGATACGCCCTAGTTCGGTGGTAACGATATGGTGCAGACGAATAGCGAAATGCTGCGTGGCC
This sequence comes from Locusta migratoria, assembly GCA_026315105.1. NCBI lineage: Eukaryota > Metazoa > Arthropoda > Insecta > Orthoptera > Acrididae > Locusta > Locusta migratoria. The sequence continues at coordinate 266,443,847 of CM048745.1, read as the reverse complement.
CGCTGAAGTGTGTTAAACATCGATGCTGTCGATGACCTCCTGAAAGACCGTTTCCAGATCAGAAAAGGTTCTTCTCTTTGATATAGCCCCTCAAAAACGAGTCGCATTTGTTCAGTTACGGAGAATATGACAAGCAAACAAGGCTTAGTGCAGTGGTTTCGGGGTGCACCAAAGTCAAACTGAGATCCCCAAGATCCTCTTCCACGACACCCAACTATCTCCTTCTGTGATCGGATCGAGCTCCGTATCGTATGAACCACTTCGAAATCAAGGCACTTTGGATAATGGGGATGAATTAGGGAATATGGAACAGATTATTTCATGGCTGGACGCTGCACACCACACACTCAGCCGTATTTCTGCCGGAGGTTCAAGTTCTCCCTTGGGCATCAGTGTATGTGATGCCCTTAGTGTTAGTTTGATTAGTTTGTATAGTGACTGATGGCAACAAGTTAACAAACGCAGCCACCCGCTGATGATAAAGCTCCCGCTCGCGGAATTTGGATTCTCCGTCCAACAAAGATGCCAATTTTGCCTATTTTAGAAACCATCCAAATCAAAGTGAGCTTCGTCGATAAACAGCGTATTAATTCTGAATATGCCTCTCGGCCATCCGTGCTGTCAAACGTCCTAACGGAAAAAGATTTAAACTATATATTGCTCAAAAGAGCAACTGGGTGATCATCAGTCCGTAGCATAGAAACTATTTAAACCTAGGTAAACTAACCTAAGGACAACACTCACACCCATGCCCCAGGAAGGATTGGAACCACCACGGCGAGCAACCGCACGCTCCGCAGCGAGACGCTTTACAGCGCCTTTTTTCCACTGATCGTGACGATGGTTGTTGTCTTGCAAACGTCCCCATCTGTTGACTCAGGGATCGAGACGTGGCTGCAGGATCCGTTACAGCCATGCGGATAAGACGCCTTTCATCTCGCCTGCTAGTGATAAGAAGCCGTTGGGATCCACCTCGGTGTTCCATATTGCCCTCCTGAACGCACCGGTTCCATATTCTGCTAACAGTCATTGCATCGCGACCAATGCGAGAGCAGTGTCGCGATACGATTAACCACAATCGCGCTAGACTACAATCCGACCTTGATCAAAGTGATGATACGCATTTCTCCTCCTTACACGATGCATCACAACAACGTTTCACCCGGCAATACCGGTCAATTGCTGTTTTTGTATGAGAAATCGGTTGGAAACTCTCCTCATGACAGCACGTTGTAGGTGTCGCCACCGGCACCAAACTTGTGTGAATGCTCTGAAAAGCTAGTCATTTGGATATCACAGCATCTTCTTCCTGTCGGTTAAATCACGCGTCTGTAGCACGTCATCTTCGTTTGTAGCAATTTTAATGGCCAGGAGTGTAATTTCTGTTGCATTAAGGACTACTTACGACGGATGTACATATACATAGAGCTATGACATGAAGTACATCATGCGTTATGTTGCGCCTCTCCAACTACACTAATGAATATTTCGACCATATTTAGTACAAATATCAGAAAAAATTTGCTGTAGGGATAAAAACGTGTGACGTATAGCCCAGAAGACATGGCGTAATAAGCAATTAAACTGTCAATACAGAAGGAAAACCACAGATGTCGTTGCATTAGAAGCTTATAAATGGATCTTTTTTTAATATACTGATTGGCGTACGGTTTTAGCTAAATATCTTCACATTGATCTTGCGTTCCAACATGGATAAAATATTTGCTATGTACATTACACTTAAGGTTGAAATTACTAATAGTTACTGTATCTTTGTTTTCCAGACCGTACGAACGTGTCAGAGTGGTGTTCGAAGAAGTGTCCTTACAAAGAGGTGATCTAAGGTAAGAAAACTAACTTTCGTACCCTCATATATTCATGTAAGTTTCCTGTTCCACTAGATGTGTGGATAGAGTATGAAAAGACCCATGAAATCGATTTGACCTTCGCACGTGACCAGTCACGTTTCTATTTAATGCTATTTAAATACAATTCCTTAGTCACATTTTTGTTTATTTGAACAATTTTTTTAAAATGTTAGCTACACACAGAGCGTCTAATAATGAACTAAGTATTGCTCTTTCTTCGAAATGTAACGGTCGTAATATAGCTGGATGGTATTAGAACAGAATAGGGGGAATTTCGCACACTTAAAGGAATTTCATTCTTAATCAAAGATGAGTTTTTCATCATTCATTTTTATATAGCACAGTATTTGTCCTACTTCTCATTCAGCTGTTTTATCAGTATACGGCGGTTAAGATGAGCATCAAGTGGGTTTAAACAGGGCAATGCCATATATTTCATTAACTAATTTATTAGTTGTTGTTCTCTTACCGGAGCTTTATTAGAACAGATCGCAAAATTACATAGGTGATGATTAGTTTAGTCAGCTTTAGAAATAATCAACAACTGTCGTAATATCAGGTCATACTTGCCACAGGAATAATGCAAATACGAGAGATATCGCCTTTCTGTAAGCGTAATTCTCAGTATTTTTGCACTCAACAACATAACGTCATGCTTCCAATCAATCTGCGTCTAATCACTTCAGAAGGTATAGAGATTTGATCAGATTGAGCATTCTATACTTCAGCTGAAGAAGTTGCATTGGATTACCTATGCCGTTTACTCAGATATTCATTGAAGGGCCGTAGTTCGACAATAGACAGCTGTGTTCGAAAATGGTAACTATCTAAAGCTGCCGTACATTATTTGGCAATTATGGCGGAAATTCATGAATAATAAAGAACGGTTTTAATAATGTATTGGTAAGATGTACATAATTTGGAGCAGTTATCGCACAAAAACTAAAATTTATTGTACTTTATATGTTATAGTTTCAAAATGAAATGCCAAGATCGCACATTAATAATTTATTAAATGACGACCGATTTCGGTGAACTGTGTCACCATCATCAGGTCACATATATATTTTACAAGCTGTTCGTCTTGTTAAAAGACGGGTATAAAATAATGAGTGCAACATTGCACTTAGTCACTTTACAAAAAATACACAATTAAAAACATGACAGCTTACAAAAAGTATTTTGTAAGTAGTCATGTTTTTAACTTGTGGTGACACAGTTCACCGAAACCGGTTGTCATTGAATAAATTATTAATGTGCGATCTTGGCATTTCATTTTGAAACTATAAAACGATCAGATCGCCTCCAAACCCGACTATGTAAGGCAATCTTTATATGTACAGGCATATCTTCTAATACGTATTCGAATTAGTACGTGGAGGAACGTATTTGGGAAATTACCTTTAGTGGTTGTCGTTAGCTGAACTGACATCCAGTGACATCATTTTTTTTTCACAGCCAGCTTAAAACCATATATAGACTGCATCATCCCACCATGGAGATCGGTATTTAGAGGTCACATTAAATTACTACTGGCACTCCTTTCACACTCTCAAAATCAAAGCCACACATCGACAGCATATCTACTTAAAAACACAATGTAAAATGTATTTTCCGTCCGCCTACGAAACTCAGTGCAGTGCTGGGTGTCGTGAAGGACGACCATGGACTAATGAAACCGGGTATCAGTAAGATTGCCTGCAGCTGTTGGAAGTCCTACATCGGACAAACATGCCGAGCTGTAGAAGACATATGTGTGGAACATCGACGACGCTCACGGTTACGCCAACAGGAAAAATGAGCGGTAGCCGAATATTGCATAAGTGTGACCAAATGAACTAAGATGAAACAACAATACTCTCGTCCTCGTATTGTATTTTTATAGTTCGTGTGATCGGGTAGTGCGCTTTAGTTATACGCGTCTCAAATGGCTGACCATTAGCATTTTGGCAGTAAATTCCTGTGACATGAATTCAAATATCCCGCTGTCCAGCGACTCCTTTTACACTATTTGTCCGAAGATGTTTTTCTCTGGTTTCATGAAGTTACTCTTTGACTTTGGGAGTTGGGGTTGTTTGTAGACTGTGTCCTAATATGAAAGGAAAAGAAAAACTAGATGATGAGAAAACCTTGAAAGGCAAAGTAATATTGAGAGATTCCATGATAGATCTCATTCAGGATTGCTATTGGTAAATCAGGTAAAATACAGACAATGACGAAATGAGGAAAGCTATAGGGGCTTTTTATTTCCTTACCACATCCACAGATTGGCATGCAGTACATTGTTTGACCGCAAAAGTGAAAAGAGCTGGTATAAATACAACAGGCGACTAACGATTAGAGAGACATACGAGGGTGAGTCAGTAAATAAATTGCAAGCGGAGGTAGACACGCCAGTACTGCGTTTACAAGGCTGAAAATCGCTCCACTTTTCAGCTGACTCCACCTGTAAATTTAAAGACTCGCCCATCGTTCGAGAAGGCTTTAAAAGCCTGGAGCTTGGAATTTTTGTGGCAGCGTTTGCATCCTGTAAGTGACACTCTTGAGCTGTAACTTAAACTGCTGCAACCCACAAGATGGATGTGTCTTACTGGTAGAGAAATGCCCCTACACAGCGCGCAGTGCTGACTCATCGTTCTACATTCACCACCACAGGCTACCATTAGCTGTCGTGTAAGATATAAAGTCCATTTTCAGTGCTCTGGCTGACAGAAGTCTTCTGATGAAATGTCTTCACGGAAAAACACAGACCCCCAACTAGTGCTTTTATACTGTGATATGGCATCGTCTCCGAAAACAGTGTTTGTCAGATTTAATACACTTCAAATTTTCAGATGTTTGTTAACCTTAAGAGGACTTAACTGCGGTGTCATCAGTCCTTAAACTTACAAAATATTTATGAACTGCCTTATACTAAAGATGACACAAATATCCATGCCCGAGGGGGGATTCGAACCCCCGACCGTATCGGCCGTGTAGATTGTGACTGGAGCGCCGCAGACCGCTCGGCCACTGCGGCCGGTTATACACTTCATTTTGATGAGTATGATGTTGCGGAAACCTTCAATCTGGGGAATGTAACTAAATGCCAGGTCCTCAAAAAGTACGTGCTATATTGACTTTAGATCAGTACAGTCTAAGGAATGCTGACAATATAATCAAGAAATTAGTGAAAAAAGCAAGACAGGCGCAGAGAGGTGGCAAAAAAACTTGAAGATTATCTTGAAAACTGGAAGGGGATATTGACTATGTAACAGGAATGTTTTAATCTTCTTTTTCCATTTCCCGTATGTTTACTTTTTCTTCTTGTACGAACATTATCTCAGGTACTGGTGAACCTACAAGTCTGAAATGTTTATGACTGAGTCACGTGGATTTGTCTTACATACTGAAACAAAATTTTAATTACTTGATTTACAAAAGACTCAGTGGTGATTATGGAGTAAAAAGAGATAAAAATTACTTTAAAATAAATGTTAAATATCAATATAAGAGAATACTTTGACAATAAACTATTGTTTCAGTATTGTTATAACACATCGATACACAAACTGTAAAAATATTATCTCTCTATCTCCAGTAGTTCGTTAAAAAATGTTCCCTGTAGTAGGCATATTTTAAAATTGCGGAGAGAGGCGATTCCGTGTCCCCTTAAGGAAGCTATCGAAATCCGATGCTCGGCAAACCTGGTTGACAGAGACAATAGTTTTAGCTTAGCAGAGCCTGGGATCCAGCGCTGACAATATTAAGGTCAAAACAACGCCTCGGTAGCGGATTAAACTTACGAATATTAACGTTTGCTGGCCACCAATTAATTGGGAACGCGTTTAACGGCGCATGTTTCCGATAGGCCGGCAGGTGGAAGTAGGAAGGGCCCGTGGAACCGCGCGCGCGCCGTAAACTTTGGTTCATCTTTGATCGATAGCGCGAGAAGTATTTCCCTCCATCGACAAGGAAGCTTCCCGAATGTTCGCCGATTTTAGGGTATTGCGCATGCGCGGTTGCTACTTTGACCAGTAATATAGCAGCGGTGTATTAGCCGAGCGGTCTAAACCGTCTCGCTGGGGAGCGCGCGGTTGCTCGCCGTGGAGGTTCGAGTCCTCCCTGGGGCATGGGTGTGTGTGTTTGTCCTTAGGTTAGTTTACCTAGGTTTAAGTAGTTTGTAAGCTATGGACTGATGACCACGTAGTTTGGTCCGATAGATTTACAGACAGACAGACAGACAGACCAGTAATATAGCAAGCACAGCTCAGCAGTGTATTTATCACCTGATGATGTGCTCAATATCTGTACGATTTCAAAACAAGAGGCTGAAAGGCAGCGCGTTTTGTGTGTGTTCATCCTTGGGAAAAACTGACCGATCAACAAATATAAGACATGTATATTTAAATCTTCATTCTCGTACTAAACAAAGTATTATTATCGCATGAAAGTCTTTTAATTTTTTGAGAGATATATATGCAAAGATCGCTTTTCAGAACCGGTAATCTGAAATTGAATACTATACAGCAATCATGACATATACAGGGTGTTTCAACAAGTGTGTTTGCCCCTGTAACTTATAATAGGTGACGGGAAATTTTAATGCGGTAGGTCAACACAAGAAATGTTACACTTTCTGCGGAGCTATGAACATAGTTTATTGTATCATTTTCCAAAGAGTTACTGCACAAAGATGTAATTTTTAAATGGAACCATAGTTTCTTCTATCGTGCATTGGATTTGTTGAAACCAGCTTCGTCCAAATCAATTTAAACTACATTCCTATCACTGTTAGTTTGGGAGCCACAACCCTTCAAAGTTTCAGTATCAGATACCACAAGCGCCGCGCATAATGCAATGCGCCTTTTAAATGTGGTGCGGCCGAGTTGTAACGTAGCCGGTGACACGGAGCGAGAAGCTTCCTCGATGCGCTGTTGTTCGTGTATGTCATCGTCATCCGATGCCCCGTTTGTTTGTGTGGCTCCAACTGTCGGTTATACGGCCGTGTGCGGCGACAGTCGGCAGTCTAATAGTCCAGAGGCAAACACACTTAGTGAAACACCCTGTATATTTCTCGACAAATAATTTAGATCGCCCTCTTGCTTCGAATAATGTCGAGCATACACAAAATATTTTAAGTCTTACACATTGCACGTATACATGCCATAGCGTTTCCCAAGAACTTCCTGGTCACCCTGTGCGCAGTCTTTCGGCAGGGAGTGGAGAATGGAAACGTCGCTAGTAACACATTCGTTTGCTATACTCCTGGGACTCTTACTGAAACGCACGAAGTAGCCCAAATGTAGCTGATTTTCGCAAGTCACCATGCGAATGCCTAAGCGTTTCTGAAGGCAACATCCGCTCCTCACAGTCGTATTTGGCATGTTCAAGATTTATTAAAAACACGACTAACCGTTACTTTGTAAATTTCCTTATAATTAAAGGTTACCTAATGATGATTCAAATATAAAAGCCTTCGGAAGGTCGTAAGATAATAATGTAGTTAGTCACAAACTGTGAAATGGCTGTGTCGTTAAGAATGTTGTTGTTGTTGTAGTGTTCAGTCCGCGAACTGGTTTGATGCAACTCTCCACCCTATTCTATCCTCAGCAAGGCTCTTCATCTCCTCATAAGAACGGCACCCAACATCATTTGAATCTGCTTACTGTATTCATATCTTGGTATCCCTTGTGATTTTTTCCCCCCATACACTTCCCGCGAACGCCAAATTCACGTTTCCTTGATGTTTAAGAATGTGCCACACTAATCGACCCCTTCTCTTACTCAAGGTATGCCAGAATTTCCTTTTCTCCCCAATTACGATCAGTACCTCCTCATTAGCTACGCGATCTTCAGCATTTTTCTGTAGCACCACATTTCAAAAACCTCTATCCTCTTCTTTTCTGAACTATTTCCGTCCATATTTAACCATTGTACAAGGCAACAAGACACAAATGCCTTCAGAAACGACTTCCTTGCACTTAAATTATTTTTCTAATTTAAAAATTACACCTTTTGAAAAACACTTTTCTTCCCATTGCCATTATGCACTATATATCCTCTTGAATTACGACCATTGTATGTTATTTTACTTCCCAAGTAACAGAACACATCTGTCACCTTTATTGTTTTAGTTACGTAATCTAATTCCTTCACATCACCTGATTTTATAAGAAACCATGCGAAGATCCATGGCATACTAAAGTAATAGAAATATCATGTAACCGCAAAGGGAACTGTATCGAACAGCAAGAAAGAGTGATGAAATGTTCAAATGTCTGTAGAACTCATGGGACTTAACTACGGGATCATCAGCCCCTAAGCTTACAAACTACTTATGAACTAGGTAAGACTAAGGACGGCACAAATATCCATGCCCGAAGGGGGATTCGAACCCCCGACCATAGTGGCCTTGCAGACCGTGACTGGAGCGCCTCAGTCCCCTCGGCTACCGCGGCCTGCAAAGAGTGATGACCCATAAACAAATATTATAAAAACTACAGTGCTACATTAAGAATGATTAGTACCTCTGATAACAAAAATAAAATAATTTGGAACATTAGTACAAGGGAGACAGGGTAACCAAGAGCACAGGAAGGTGGCATTACCATCAACGTGAATGACAAGTTAACAAATAACGAGAAAGAAGTTGAAAACATGATTAATAGTTATTTTTTAAATGTTCACGAGAAAAGAGGATATAAATGTTCATTAGAAGAGGCTAGGCAGTTAAAGGAACAGGCCATACCTACACAATTTGATAGAATTTAAATTCCACTCACTCCTTCTGAAATTAAGATGATGATATACTCTCATAAGAGTAAAAACTCACATGGATTTCATGAAATTTCCAGAAGGGTTATAATAGCTTGTTCTCAAGAAATAAGGAGGATTCTTAGTCACATCTGTAATAGTTCTTTGAAGGAAGCTAAATTTTCCCTGATGGCCCGAAGTATGCTATTGTTAAACAACTGCACAAAACAAGGGTTACGTCTGAGGTCAACAACTACCGCCCAATTTCATTTGTGACAGCCTTATCCAAATTTCTTGAAAAAGTAAAGTATTCTAGAGTAGCTTCACACATAAATAAAAATTAAGTTCTAACAAAATGTCAGTTTGGTTTCCAGAAATGCTTTTTAACAGAAAATGCTATATATACTGTCACTAATGAAATATTAAATGCTCTGAATAACCGAACATCACTCGTTTGGATTTTTTGTGATCTCTCACAGACTTATGATTGTGCAAAATGCAAATCATGGAATTCTTCTAAATAAGCGTAAGTATTGTGGTACGATTGGGACGTGCAGAAATGGCTTAAATTATACCTATCAGGAAGAATGCAGAAAGTTGAAATAAGTAGTTTACATAATATGCAAAATAAATAAATCTGATTCTTCAAACTAAGAAACAATCAAAAATGAGGTGCCAAAAGGTTCAGTCTTGGGTCCTTTGCTGTTTTTAATATTCATTAATTATTTGCAATTCTATATTCACGAAGATGCAAAGTTGGTTCTTTTTGTGGATGATACAAGTATAGTTATCTCACCTGGCACATAAAAAGTAACTGATGAAATTGTAAACGACGTCTTTCAGAAAATTATTAAGTGGTTCTTTGCAAATGGACTATCATTAAATTTTGATAAAACACAGTATATACAGTTTCATACAGTAAATGGAATGACACCATTAATAAATATAGACTTTGATCAGGAATCTGTGGCTAAGCTACAATATTCAAAAATTTCAGGTGTATGCATTGATGAGAAGTTGACCTGAAAGAAAAAAATTGACGGAATTCGAATTTTCATGTTTGTAAATACGAAATCCCGTCCATTGACGGTCTCAGCCTCTCTTCATTGTGCCGCAAGGGGTAAATAGAATGTTAGAAAAGGAGAAGACAGGTCTTGTTCGAACTGTAATGAAAAACAGGAAGGGAATGCCTTAGGCTTTGAAATCACTCAACATACAAAGGAGGGAACAGATATTCCGGAGGAGTGGAAATCTTTTGGCTGTGTGCGGGAAAGACAAAATGTATGTATATATGCTAAGTACAAGACACAGGGCAGAAATGATATAATTATGAAGACAGAAGATGTAAACAAAAAAACAAAAACCTGCTTGTGTTGTGGAGTACAACAAAAAGGAGGTCGGGGTTGATCTGTCCTATCAAAGGATGTCATACAGGGCTTTCGAACATAGAACAGTGAAATGGTGGAAGAAACTTGCATTTCACTGTCTCCTTATGGTGCCTGGTATATGCATGTATTCTCCATAACAAAATAAAAGCTGAGGATATGCCTCTATCCAAGTTCATAAAGGTGTTGTGTGCAGAATTGCCAATGTGTGAAGACGGTACTCCCAAACCAGCTTCCGATAGAGGCCACCTGAGCAGGTTATCTGCAGGAAAGCATTTTCTAGAAAAAATTCCACCTCCTACAGGTAAGAGTAGAATTCAAAGGATGTGCAAAGTATGCTGAACCAGAGGAAAAAAGCAAACTGGAAAGGTAGTAAGAAAAGACACATCATACCAGTGCAGTGAGTGCAAAATCGCAATGTGCAAAGAACCATGTTTTACATTGTATCATACGAAATAAATAAAATTACACTGTGTGAAAATAATGCGTGTATATATGAAATAAGTGTTTTTATCAGTGTTTTATGATTGAAAGTGGAATAAAAGCTTTTCTACTACGACAAGCATGATGTAAAAACTTTAATTTTCCGTAAACTTTTTTTCCCACAAAAATGACATTGTTTGAAAATATGTGGAAAAGGAAGTACACATTCAAAGAAACTGAAAGTAGGTAATCAGAAAGAAGAAGTCCAAGGCTTTCAGAAAAGGTTATTACCACATTTAAATGTTGTCTAGTTTTTCTAATACAAAATACTAAATATTGCTAAAAACACCTGGCATTCTAATAAATGGCACAGTTTACAGGGCCGGTAGTCAAAGTGTTAACAAGATGACCAGATTGTAACATATATATGACCAGATGATGGTGACACAGTGCACCGAAACCGGTCGTCACTCAATAACTTCTTATGAAACTTCCAGGCAGATTAAAATTGTGTGCCGGAACCGGGACTCGAACCTGGGACCTTTGCCTTTCGCGGGCAAACGCAATACCGACTGTGCTATCCCGACACGACTCACGATGCCGCCTCACAACTTTACTTCCGCCAGTACCTCGCCTCCTACTTTACAAACTTCACAGAAGTTCTCCTGCGAACCATGCAAGACTAGCACTCCTAGATTCGAGTCCCGGTTCCGGCACACAATTTTAATCTGTCAGGAAGTTTCATATCAGCGCATAGTCCGCTGCAAAGTGAAAGTTTCATTCTGAATAACTTGTTAGTTTGCGATCTTGGCTTGTCATTTGGAACTATAAAACGAATTGATCGCCTCCAGACCAGACGATGTCAGGTAATCTTAAAAACTGGATACATATTACATGGCATTTTGATTGCAATTCCTCTACACTGTCACCTGCTGCAGTAATTACTGCTCCTCCTGAAACCCACTGTATATGGAGATGTGCGCACGGCTTGTTTAATCTCTCAGGACACCTGGCAGCCATGAGATTTTCGCGAGAGGCAGGCGCCGTGGGTGTCTCCTTTTAGCCATATTTCTGCCGCCCCTGGAGGCGCCCTCGGAAGACGGCGTCCATCTCGCTCGGCCTTTGAAGTAGCAGGCGGGCAGGGGGCAGGCGACTGCTAATACCCGTGATGGCTGTCGCGCCGGATGTGCATTCCGCCACCACCGCCCCTGCTTCTGCCCCTGCCTGCTACCTCTGCCCTTACTCCCAGCAGTCTCGCAGGCTTTGAGTCTCGCCAGGACGTCCCAGCTCTTTGCTTTGAAAGAAGACGACATCTCTGCATTCATTTCCCATCAGCCAGTAATCAGGCGCTCACTCGAGACCGAACACGACAGTCCAGATTTCCAGAATTTCCAAAGCCACATTTACTCGAATATCTGTAAGCACTTCGATGACCAGTAGTACATACACTACTGGCCATTAAAATACCTACACCAATAAAATGCAGATCACAAACGGGTATTCATTGGAAGAATATATTATACTAGAACTGACATGTGATTACATTTTCACGCAATTTAGGTGCACAGATCCAGAGAAATCAGTACTCAGAACAACCACCTCTAGCCGTAATAACGGCCATGATATGCCTGGACCTTGAGTGAAACACAGCTTGGATGGCGTGTACCACAATATCACAGTTCATCAAGAGTAGTGACTGGCGTATTGTGACGAGCCAGTTGCTCGGCCACCATTGACCAGACATTTTCACTTGGTGAGAGATCTGGAGAAGTGCTAGCCAGGGCAGCTGTCGAACATTTTCCGTAACCAGAATGACCCGTACAGGCCCTGAAACATGCCGTAGTGCATTATCCTGCTGAAATGTAGGGTTTCGCAATGATCGAATGAGGGGTAGAGCCACGAGTCGTAACACATCTGAAATGTAACGATCACTGTCCAAAGCGCCGTCGATGCGAACAACAGGTGACCGAGACGTGTAACCAATGGCACGCCAGGTAATACGCCAGTATGCCGATGACGAATACACGATTCCAATATGCGTTCACTGCAATGTCGCCAAACACGGATGCGACCATCATGATGCTGCAAACAGAAACTGGATTCATCCGAAAACATGGCGTTTTGCCATTCGTGCACCCAGGTTTGTCGTTGCGTACACCATCGCAGCCGCTCCTGTCTGTGATGCAGCGTCAAGCGTAACCACAGCCATGGTCTCAGAGTTCTTGTCTCGCAAACGTCCCCATCTGTCGACTCTGGGATCGAGACGTGGCTGCACAATTACTTACAGCCATGCGGATTAGATGCCTGTCATCTCGACTTCTAGTGATACGAGGCCGTTGGATCCAGCATGGCGTTCCGTATTGCACTCCTGAATCCACCGATTCTATATTCTGCTAACAGTCATTGGATCGCGACCAACGCGAGCAGCAATATCGCGATACTATAAACCGCAGTCGCGATAGGCTACAATCCGACCTTTATCAAAGTCGGAAACGTACTGGTACGCATTTCTCCTCATTACACTAGGCATCACAACAACGTTTCACCAGGCAACGCCGGTGAACTGCTGTTTGTGTATGAGAAATCGGTTGGAAACTTTCCTCAAGTCAGCACGTTGTAAGCGTCGCCACCGGCGCTAACCTTGTGTGAATGATCTGAAAAGCTAATCATTTGCATATCACATCTTCTTCCCGTCGGTTAAATTTCGCTTCTGTAGCACATCGTCTTCGTGGTGTAGCAATTTTAATGGCCAGGAGTGTATTACATAAAAGCTCTATGATGGGGTGTGACGCATATTCATTCACTCTGAAAAAGGAGTGTATCAAAACTGTTCAAATGTTTGTAGAACTTATGGGACTTAACTACGGGGTCATCAGTCCCTAAACTTACAAACTACTTATGAACTAGCTAAGACTAAGGACGGCACAAATATCCATGCCCGAGGGGGGATTCGAACCCCCGACCATAGTGGCCGTGCAGACCGTGACTGGAGCGCCTCAGTCCCCTCGGCCTGATTTGTATCTATCTGTGTTGGTACAACTGTATGTACATCATTTAGTATGTATCTTAACCTATGTTTTGCATTTAGTTACATGCACCTTGTTGCCGTGTTGGACTAGATATTCCAAATGGCATCTCATCACGAACGCTGGCGAAGTCACAATATTTTCTTAGAGATGCGACACTCATTTTTTAACGTCACATTTATTCACAGATAAAACCTAGACATAATGAAAGAAAGATAGAGTACAGTTGGATGAGTAAGGCCTTCAATTAGCAATGGAACATGAGAAAGCTGGTTGTATGAGCTGCTTTCGAACTGCTAAGGTCTATACTAAGAAGATTAGAGAAAAATAACATCGGAAAGAGGAATGTGTCATCAGAGTGAGTAACTTACAAAAACCATCAGTACGAAACGCCAAAAAAGCAGCAAATGAAATAACTGACTCGTGGATTAGCTTAAATGGGTACATTGTTTAACGATATTGGTTTTTGAAACGCGCGAAAACGGAAGTCAGTAATGGTGTTAACAAGCAGGAAAAACGTAACTTGTAAGCAACAGCATAGAAAAAACTCGATTAGTCATGAAACAATGCAGGACAATAAATTGACAATTGAAGACAATGACTGTGTTTAGAGGCAAATAAGCAACTACGATCCAAATGGACCTCAAGTAGTGTGGAAACAGTATCTCCGTTGTAAAAATGCTTAATGAAACAGATATGTCTAATGACATCGGCGTCCTCGGTAGAGACGGAAATTAGAAGAACACTGACCACACTATATTACTTTACAACAAATCATGTATTCTTATTGGAAAATGAACAAATTTCCATCATTTATATTTTTCGTCTTACATCATTCGTCGGGGTGAGTTGCCTAGTAGCCTTACACAAAACATGCTGTGAGTGAAAAATATTGTTCTTTTTTCTATGAACGTGAGTTTTCACTATGTAAAAAAAATCGTCTTCCTCGTGTGTTTAACTTCGTTTTGAATATTTCCAAATTTACCTTTTCATTTTCAAATGTTCAAATGTTTGTAGAGAATATGGGACTTAACTGGGGGTCATCAGTCCCTAAACTTACAAACTACTGATGAACTAGCTAATACTAAGGACGGCACAAATATCCATGCCCGAGGGGGGATTCGAACCCCCGACCGTAGTGGCCGTGCACACCGTGTCTGGCGCGCCGCGGCCGGCTTTTATTTTCATATAAGCCAAAAAGTGTGGCGTTTTCCTCCGATGTACCATACTGCAATACACATATTTATTTCTTTGGGCTCACATGGAGGAGAAAGTCATATTTCTGAGCCGCTTCGATATAACTTTGAATGCATGAACTGTTTGAAGTCAACAGCCTCCATTAATACCTGGAAGTACGCATTACGAGCGATCTGAATGTAAACGATCACTTGAAATTAATCGTGGGTAAGTCAAATGCCAGACCGAAGTTCATTGGAAGGATCTTCAAGAAGTGTCGTACATCGACAGTGCAAGTAGGTTACAAACGCTCGTTCTGTCGATGCTGAAGTATTTTTTATGACTATAGGATCCGCGCCACTAATATAATGAAAAAACGCCACGATCGCATTTTCCCCCTAATTTACACAAGACGACCGGTTTCGGCACTCAAGGATGTCATTTTCTTGTCTCTGCTACAGTTAGCATTTATCTGTTTACCAGAGTGCTCCACATACTATTTTAGTAGATAAAAGCCTGTTGTAGCAGAGACCAGGAAATGACACCCTTGAATGATGAAACCGGTAGTCCTGTATAAAACAAAAATTGCGATCATGGCGTTTTTTCTTTATATTACTGTAAGAAGATCGCTCACTATGATGAGAAAATTAAGGGATGTATACCAGGTAGGTAAGGCCACCAGAACACTTTGTTGTAGGTCAATTTAGTAAATGTGAAAACGTCAGGGGGACGATCGGCAAACCACAGTGCAGACGCTGAAATAGAGACGGTCTCTACCGTGACACTGCGACAGGATGCGTTTCTCCAACAGCGAACAAATATATTGCTTCGTCTTACTTATATCTCCCGAAAGACATAGACGAAAATAAGAGAGATGAGTGACAACGCAATGTCATAGTGTCAGTAATTTTTTCCGCAAACCATACGCAACTTGAATAGGAGGAAGAAGAGACGATGGTACAAATGTTCAAATGTCTGAAATGTAAGGTACCAAACTGTCGAGGTCATCGTCCCGAGATTTACAAACTACTGTAACTTATTCTAATGATGATGCACGCACACGTTTACATCTACATCTACATACTTACTCCATAATCTACCCAAAGTTGCGTGGCGGTGGGTACTCAGTACCACTACTGGTTAACTTGTTTTCCTGTTCCACTCCCATTAAGAGCGACGGAGACATGAATGCTTGTATGCATTCGTACGAGACATCTTGTGGTCTTTACTCGAAATGTAGGTCGGCAGCAGTAGAATCGTTCTGCAGTCCGCTTCAAATTCCGACCGTCTAATTTTCAACAACAGTGCTTCTCGAAAAGAATGTCGTGTAAGTGGTAGTCAACAACATATTTTCGCATTCGGAGGAGAATGTTGGCGATTGGAGTTTCGGAAGTAGCCCACGCCGCAGCGATAAGCGCCGTTGTTGTAATGATTCCCATCAAAGATCCTGTATCATTTCCGTAACGCTGTCTCCCCTGTATCGTGACAATACGAAACGAGCTGCCCTTCTTTGGACTCTTTCGATGTCCTCCGTCAAACCCACCTGATAAGGATTCCACACTGGGCTGCAATACTCCAAAAATGGACGGACAAGCGTAGTGTATGCAGTTTCTTTCGTAGTTCTGTTACATGTTTTAAGGGTTCTGCCAATAAAACGCTGTCTCTGGTTCGCCTTTCCCACGATATTATCTACGTGTTCTTTCCAATTTAAGTCTGAAGTAATAGTAATTCCTAGGTATTTAGTGGAGTTTACGGCCTTCACTTGTGATTGATTTATCTTGTAAACAAAGTTTAACGGATTTCTTTTCGTACTCATGTATACGATTCCACACTTCTCATTATTTAGAGTCAATTGCAAATTTGTACAGCATACTGATATTCAGATCGTTCTGCAGTTGGTTTTCATCTTCAGATGATTTTACTAGACGGTAAATGACGGCGTCATCAGCAAACAACCTAAGAGAGCTACTTAGATTTTCCCCTAAATCGTTTATGTAAATAAGGAACAGCAGAGGGCAAATAACACTACCTAGCCGCCCGCCTCTGCACTGCCACTACGTCCTTCTGTAAACCGATCTGGTGGGGATCCCAGACTCCTGAGCTACACTCAAGACATTTTTATGCTAGATGTATACAGAGATGCTAGCTTTATAGTTTTGCCTTATGGCCAGTGTGGTTATAGAAAGTTTTTTGTACTCTTTTGTTAATTCTTGGGTCTATATTCAGTGCTGAAGACCGAACAGACAAGAACAGAGAAGGATGTGTTACAGGGAGAAGGTCACTCGGGTTGTGGCATCGTCGTCCTTTTTTCTTTGGGACGTTCCATTAGTAAAGAGTGTCACTACGTCCAGCGGTAATAATGGAGGGAAATATTTAGGTTATCCATTATGGATATTTCAGAACCCGTGACTGTTAATTTCAATATTATTTAAGAAAAATACAACCAGTCACTTTCACTTGAAATAATACTGTTTATTACATTAACCGGTTTTCGAATCTTTTCATGTTCAACTTATGATGGTGCATGTTACAGACTTATTTTAGGCCTTTTTTTCATTATTGGGCTCTATAATACACTGTAAACACCACTTCACTAGCGTCTAATATGTGCTTTTACGTCTGATGTTATTTAAAAACGCCTTCATTCGAAAATGTAACACTCTTTGTGTAGGTAAGGTTTCTTTTGCAATATTAAACTGCAAAAGTGAATAATAAATTTTGCCTATATTGTTTGCATAGGTTTTTTAGCCTTAATATGTATGTATATAATCAGTTAAAAGGACAAGAATAAAATTCGTGCTATTTCTTATATTTATTCATACACTATTGTATCCTAATATTCTAGTATAGAGCCCAATAGTGCAGACGTGATGTGATTTTGTTACATAAACAGAAGGAGACCCGAGAAATGGAAAGTAACTATAAAAAGCCGGCCATACAGTCGCAATAAGTAATCATCATCATCATCATCATCAGAGACTGATTATGCCTTTCAGCGTTCAGTCTGGAGCATAGTACCTCTAATAAAATTCCTCCATGATCCCCTATTCAATGCTAACATTGATGCCTAGTCTGATGTTATGCCTTTTACTTCAAAATCATTCTGCACCGAATCTAAGTACTTTCTTCTTTATCTACCTCGACTCCTCTTACACTCTCCTGCCGAGCTCATGAGTCTTAGGTGTCCTTGCTTCTCCCATGCGTGTTACATGACCCCACCATCTCAGTCTGTTCGCTCTAACTGCTTCATCTATGGTGTTCATTTCCAGTTTTTCTTTGATTTCCTCCTTATGGACACCCTCCTGACATTGTTTCCATCTATTAGTACCTGCAATCATTCTTGCAACTTTCATATCTGTAACCTGTACCTTATGAATAAGATAACCTGTATCCACCCAACTTTCACTCCCATACAAAAAAGTTGGTCGAAAGATAGAGCGATGCACTGCTAACTTAGCCTTTGTACTTACTTCCTTCTTGCATCAGAGAGTAGATCTTAGCTGAGCACTCACTGCATTAGCTTTGCTGCACCTCGATTCCATTTCTTTCACTAGGTTGCCATCCTGTGAGAACATACATCCAAGGTACTTGAAACTGTCTACCTGTTCTAACTTTGTTCCTCTTATTTGGCACTTAATCTGTTTGAATCTCTTTCCCACTGACATTACTTTCGTTTTGGAGATGCTGATCTTCATATCATAATCCTTGCACCTGTGATAGAGCTCTGAAACATTAGTTTGCAACCTTTCAATTGACTCGGCCATTACAACTAAGTCATCCGCATATGCGAGACTGCTTATTTTGTTTTCGCCTATTTTTTTCTCGTCCTGCCAGTCTACTGTTTTCAACATATGATCCATGAATACTATAAACAACAGTTTTGACAGGTTACAGCCTTGTCTTACCCCTGAAACTACCCTGAACCATGAGCTTAATTTGCCATCTACTCTAACTGCTGCCTGTTTCCATCGTCGTTCCTATCCCATTCCACCTGAATATCTGACACATCATTGAACGTTTCACCTACATTGAGCAATTCTTCAAAATATTCCCTCCGTCTGCTCAAGGCATCCACAGGATTGACTAGCAGCTTTCCTGACCTGTCCAAAACACTTGTTAATTCCTTCTTCACTCCCTTTCGAAGATTGCTAATTACGCTCCAAAATGGTTTTCCCGCGGCTTGACCCAGAGTTTCTAGCTTATTTCCAAAGTCTTCCCATGATTTCTGCTTGGAGTCTGCAATTATCCGTTTGGCTTTGTTTCTTTCTTCAACATAACATTCTTTGTCTGTCTGACTTCTAGTATGGAGCCATTTTTGAAATGCCTTCTTTTTCTTTTAAGTAATTAAACAAATTTCACGTAAATTTCCAAATACAAAACACGACCTAAGCAACATGCAATTCGAGTTTTAAAGTATGTTTCCATCTTCCCACCCCAGAGCCAACAACCAACATCACGCTAAAATGACCCTGTAACATGTACCACCCGAAGATGAAAAGCTTCGAAAACCGATTAATGGAATAAACAGTATCATTTCAAGTGAAAGTGACTGGTTGCATTTTCCTTAAATCATATGCAGGGAAATGTAACCAAATTTATTTTTCCTTTCCGCATGTTACACAATTTACAACTGGGAGAAATGTGGAGGGCAAGCATTTATCAGAAAAAAGAAATCCAAGAGTTCCCGATGTGCCCTTGAATGTGGTTGGAAAACTATTCCCAGCATGGAGGCAACGCGAGAAAATTTTTACACAGACTCTAGCCTGTGGATTCTGATTGAAGTAGCGGCAGCTGTTCCTTAACAGATTCAAGTGCATCCAGGACTTCATAATCCGTATCACAGAAAATATTGTTGCAATAACAGGTACTGAAGTATTTTTGTTTGCACTTCTCTTGTTCTGGGCGTCACCAGACATTCTGGAGAAATTACAGACTTCTTTAAAAACCAGCACTTGACTTAGAAGTATATAAAAATGCCCATATGTAAGACAAACTTGTCATAGAGAAGGTTTAAGCTGGATTAAACTACAGATGACATGACCACATTCATGTTCGAGGGGGACGACTGTTAACCAAGCGGTGTCAACAAAAAGGTTCGGTTTTATCTGTGGCTTCGCTGCCCTTTTCCACTCTGAAGCAATAGCTGCCACATTTATTTTAAAAATTTATTTGGATTTTTAAACACGTCTGATGCCTTTATACCTGTGTAACAGTACTTTATTACTTAAATTAAAGATTTTAGTTGTATTTCATAAGTTCATTTTCACACCGCACATCTTTCCCTAAAAGTGAATGTGGTCATAAGACCTATAAGAAATTTGTCTTACTTATGGACATTTTTATATATCAATAGGTGAGGTGCTGTTTTTTAAACAAGTCTGTAACTTCTCCAGAACGTTTGGTGATGCCTAGAATGAGTGACAAAGGAAAATATTGTTTTTGTGCAATAAAGAAATCCCGAATTTACTTTCAGAGTATTGTTGAGTGTCTCGACATGCTTGTAGTACTCGCTGACCTCGAGTGAGAAGGCAGGGCTTTGCGTTTCGGTATTTTTTATCCGTCTAAGTGTATCAACACTACTCCAATTTGTTTCAAAACCTTTATAAGAGTATAAATGACTGACAAAATGAGTAGTAATTTGTAGTTGGTATATGGATGTGTTTCACAGTGTTTTCAACGTTTGTAGTAGTGAGTGAACAATGTGATTAACTGTACCTGGTCGACACATTTGGTGGTCAAGATTAGTTCGCCGCGCCGGAGCAGCCAAGCGCATTGAGGCGCTATGCTACGCAGTTAAGTCCCTTAAACTTATCAAACATTTGAACATTTTGAACAAGATTAGTCCCACGAAGTTGGTGCGAAGCGCCGTGAGACTGTTTGGGGTGACTGTTTTCCCATCACGATCTTGTTCAAATGTTAGTAATGCTATGGTGCCAACTACTTTCGTCATCAAATTCATTCGATGAAATAAAATTTCCAGTGGAAAGGCTGATCTTTAATGAGCATATATCTTTTGTTTCCACCATATACTTTTTTCATATTTTTCATTCGTGTGTATTTTTATTCATTTCAATCCATGCTTCAATTGGTAACAGACGGTTGCTAAAATAAAAACCAAATACATAATAATGTACAATATCTATTTGCGAATGAGTAATATAAAAATCAGTACAAATGAACAAATAAAAAGGGAATGCCAATATTAAAAAATCAAAATTTAAATAAAATTTTATCAAATTTAAAGTCCATGCAGGTCGTTTCAGTGACTGTAGCAGCACCCAGGTCCAATATCCGATCGTTTAGATCCACGGCGGTACCTCCATCGCCGGCCGCGGTGGCCGATGGGACTGAGGCGCTCCAGTCACGGTCTGCACGGCCACTACGGTCGGGGGTTCGAATCCCCCCTCGGGCATGGATATTTGTGCCGTCCTTAGGATTAGCTAGTTCATAAGTAGTTTGTAATTTTAGGGACTGATGACCCCGTAGTTAAGTCCCATAAGCTATACAAACATTTGAACATTTTGGTACCTCTACCGACTTTCTCGTTGTGGACCATATCTTCGATTTCGTCGTCATCCTCGTCGATCTCAAATGCTGGGGCGTTCTCGAAAGGCAAGCCGCAACAGTGTTTGCACGTCGAGGAGCAGTTCAGTCAAGATTCGCGACCTGTATATGCGACACTTAGCCTGTTTTACACGGTCAGGAAACCATGTTCAGTAGCGTGTGTGGTGCCGCATCTTTAGTCGTTGTCCCGGGAAACAACCCTGATTAGTTTTTCTTCTAGCCCCACTGAGATGGATCAATTTTCTTCTTGAGCCATGGTACATTGGTAGTAGGATCGCAACGAGTGCCACCTTCCTGCACGCACGTTGGCGGTATCCTTACAACACACACACACACACACACACACACACACACACACACACACACATGCCCCGGCGAGGACTCGAACCCCCGAGCAGGAAGCCGCCCGATCCGTAACGTGGCGCTCCAAACCACGCGCCTACTCCCACGCTGCGCACTTCAAGGTGTGGCTGTTCCTCCGTAAAGATTAGTAATTTCCCTTTTCCTTGAGCAAAACAGGAGGATGTAGTATGACGTGGTTGAGAAGTGCAAATGCATCGTCGAAAAGAAAATGTTCAAATGTTTGTAAATCTATCGGACCAAACAGCATGGTCATCAGTCCGTAGCTTACAAACTACTTAAACCTAGGTAAACTAACCTAAGGACAAACACACACACCCATGCCCCAGGGAGGACTCGAACCTCCACGGCGAGCAACCGCGCGCTCCGCAGCGAGACGCTTTAGACCGCTCGGCTACTCCACTGCGGCGCATTGTCGAATTTGAAGGAATTACTGGAGTACAACACTACTACCGATTTCCATCAACCCGGCTAATGGAGGTATAACTGGTTGCAATTGTTGCCATGACGCGTGACCACAACAAGCAGGTCAGTGTCCTCGCCACATTCTGACTCAGCAACTTGAGAAACAGCAGTTCCCCGATTACCTGCAGCACTTGAATACCTCCATCCTGAAATTTCCGCACGAGTGAAAATAAAGCAGTTATTGTTGCTCTGAATTACTAGAAACTACTTCTCTACGACAGCAGCATTTTTATCTTTATCGAAAATCATATCTTATGAAGGATATGTTGTCTTTAAGCTACGAGATGATGCAGAAGACATTATTCCCATTTGCGATGCATCACTTGGGTAGCCATCGAATATAATCGTGGTTTCGGATCCCTAGTGCTTTCGAAAATAGCTTTCATATTTCACACAGGTGGCTCCGAGCTTTTCTTTGATGTACCAAACAACCTTATGGAGAAGGTGATCTCCATATACCAAAAGAGTTTCTGATTTGGTGTAATAAAACACATCTCCGTATGATATGTAAACTCACACGAGTAAACGGAAAGTGTACACGACACAAGCAGTTATGACAGAGTCACACAACACAGGAAGACTCGTAGGAGAAGACAGTCGCGGCTGTTTACTGCATGCCAATAGTGGGAGATCTATCGATATCTCTACGCTTGAACGTGGGAGAGATGTTTGTCTTTCCATAGGAAATTTTCTGTCATTGACTAGCTTTGACTTACTGGAAACAACAAAATGGAATTAGTATGATTTAATTATTTGGACGCATAATGGTGCCTAATATTGAAAAACTACATGCTTTTGTAAAATAGAATTTCTTGCGCTACACATTTGATAATTTAACATTTTTCATTTTGAGTAACAGTTTTTGCTTTATGGGCTTACAACCGACTTTGATGCAAGTTGGTAAAAACGACCTAACATTGACAACTGATTGGGGACCGAGAGCTGGACTTATTTTGATATGTAAGTAGGTCATACGACGCAAAATTTAATGCTCTTCCATTTTTAAAACAGAAACATTTTCTGTAGGATGCATAGTTTCGGGCCAAATGGCGAAAAACTGAAAAAGTGCTAAATTTCTTTTATGCTTGGCCACAAAATGTTGTCCCAAGGGTTTTGAAACACACACACACACACACACACACACACACACACACACACACACACACACACACACACACACACATATTGGCCGAGGGAGGACTCGATCCTCCGACGCGAGAGGCTGCGCGATCCGTAGATTGACATTCCAGACCACATGGCTATTCCCGGGAGGTCCTCGATTTTGTACAAGTATGTAATGTAGTGGGCTTGAGCCAGCGTTCTGAAGACGGACTCTTTAAGACCGATGTGTTCGTCACTTGTTCGGTAACAGTGTGTTAATAATCTAGTTTCCCTCCTGTTCCCTGTTTCATTACTCGTTTAGCAGGTTAATTAAGATTTTAATAAAATGAATGTGTTTATTTTTCTACTTAAACGAGTTCTTAGAAGTAACGCTGTAAAAGTTTATTTTCAGATCATGCGGGCTAAGTTCATTAGTTTACAGAAAGGAATCACGCTTTTTAATGTCTCACGAGGCAAATTAACTATAATTTTCGGTAATTAGACCAGGGAAGTATCTGCTGTGAATGTAGGATTGAAAATTTAATATTTTGTTACACTGTGGGGGAATTAGGAAGTTTTGCTTTGTGCCAAGGTAACGAGGGGATAATAACAAGTGAATGTAAATATTCCATTAAGGATGTATTTAATTAATCTGCGTCATGTTCATATTCCAATGCAGTTTTTGTGCTGAGATATTTGATATTATTCTGTTGTTTGTTATTGACCAAGCATGTGTTCTTCAGACTGTATTCCTTGTGTTATCATTAATTAAATAGAGTACATCGTGTTCCATTAACGTTTTACACTCCTGTGTGTGTATCACTTGCTGAGCAGTATCATATTTACGAAGACTATACAGTGTCTTCATGTGTGTTAAATGTCGTCAAACATACAGTATTCTCTGTTATTTTAGTGGAGAACTGATTTTCTTGGAGCGTGTCTCTTACGCACTATTAGAGAAATCTAGCGTTCGCATGGACTCACTAATTATTATCTATGCCTATGTGACTCCCCGCAAAGACTTGCATTAAGAAAAGGACAGTCATAGTGTATATATTAAATTGCTGTTAATTCCATCTTTTCTTCAGCTAATAATACCATGTGCAAATTCTTAGGACCGTTAGACTCCAATTTTACGCATATACACCAAACCGGAATCTCCGTTAGCCTAGCTGAATTTTTAAAAGCCATTTTATTTAAATCATCGCACATTACAGTCACATTTGTTTTTTATTACCACTGTAAGTGGACTATCTCATCATCATCAAGAGTATTCAAGTCGTGTCGTAGGTTAAACACAAGACCCATCTTCTGATACCCAGCTAAGTTTTTCAAATACAAATATTTTTTTTTCTTTGATTCTGTCCAGCATCTGATACGTCTCCCCCCTCCCTATTCCTCAATTAACCTTCGCCCCATTCCTTCTATTACTTAGTTCAGTCCACATTTTCTTCTCATACATTTTCCAGTCTAGTTTTTTTTCTCTTTCTAATTACATTCAGCATAATTCGTTCTTCTCCTTCTTAATACCTCCTTGTTCCTCATTCCGTCACTTATTCATGACAAAAGGGTTCTGGAGAAAACTGAAAGACTTTATGTATCACTAAACAAAGAGTTTAGGAGAACAGTGTTAAGTGTTATGTCTGGACCATTTCACTATTCTGTATGTCACTGGAGACATGGATGTTGATGACATTATAGTACATCGTCCCGACATCAGTTCGCAAGTCTTTCTGTCAATATCTTCCGGCAATGTTCCATCTACACCTACACAATTTCTCTGCAAATCTCATTGAAGTACATGGGAGAGGATTCATTGAACCGCTTTCGTGGCATTTCTCTACCGCTCCATTATCTAACAGCGCAAGGGAAAAAAGAACACTTAAATCCTCCAGTTTTCGATCTGATTTCTCTTATATTATTATGGTGATCATCTCTCCCTATACAGATGGGTGCTAACAAATTCGGACGAGAAAGTCGGTGAAAGAAACTTCGCAAAGATATCTCGCCGCAACAGAAAATGCCTTTCTTGTAATGATGCATCATTTCCGTGGCACTCCTCTCCCCTATATCTCGATAACACAAATCAACCTGCCCTTCTCAGAACTAACTCTATATCCTCCATCAGTCCCACTAGTCACAAAGCGCACTGTAGTGTAGGCAGTTTCTGTAGAAGAATTGTCTCTTCTAAGTGTCCCGCCAATGAAACGAAGCATTCTGCTCGCCTGATGTACGATATTTTCTGTGTAGTCTTTCCAATTAAGGTTATTAACTATATTTCCTGAGTATTTAGTCGAATTTACGGCCTGTAGATTTATATTATTTATGATGTAAATGAATTTCAACGGATTTCTTTTAGATCTCATATCGATAACTTCATACTTTTCATTACTAAGGGTCAGTTACCAATTTTCATACCAAGAAGATATCTAAACCTATTTTATGTTGCTTTTGACCTTCTGGTAAAATTAATAACAGATAAATGACTCGATGACCTTCCGTCAATTACTACGTACTGTGTCCATTCTAATAGGTAGTCGTGAATCCCATCACAGAACTGTGGCAATATTCCGTAATCACGCTGTTTTATTGAAAACCGCTTGTGAGGTACAGTGAAAAGCCTTCAGCCTTCTTGAAATATATGACGATTTGAAGTTTCTTGTCGATAGCACTCATCTCTTCATATGAGTTATGTAGCGTAGAGGCAGTTTCTTGTTTCACTAGAGCGATACTTTCTGAATCCATGTTGACTATGGGTCAACAGGAAGTTCTCTTCGAGGTAGTTCGTAACATTTGGAAAAAAAAAAGTATATGTTCTAAAATCCTGCTGCAAAATTACGCCAATGATATTTTGCTGAGATAGCGGTGGTGTATGATAATTGTGGAGCTATTGCATCAAAACACTTGGTATACAATCTGAACCGAGAGATTTCCTTTCGATAAGTGACTGAAGTTGCTTAAATACTCATTGGATCTCCACTTCTAAATTAAGCAATCTGACAGCTATTCTTTATTATAATTATGAAGTTCTTGTTTCGTCTTCTTCGGTGGAGGAATTTCGGAAATCTGTGTTAATAAATTCTGCTTTAGCATCACTATCATCAGTAGCATCGCCATTATTATCGCGTAGTGAATGTATTGATTGTGTTTTGCCGCTATTACACTTTACATATGACCGGAATTTCTTTGGATTTTATACGAAATTACGAGACAAAGGTCTATAATAAACTTCTCGCATTGACGTTCGCTTAAATTTCGAGTCTGCCGGCCGCGGTGGCCGAGGGAACTGAGGCGCTCCAGTCACGGTTTGCACGGCCACTACGGTCGGGGGTTCGAATCCCCCCTCGGGCATGGATATTTGTGCCGTCCTTAGTATAAGGTAGTTGATAAGTAGTTTGTAAGTTTAGGGACTGATGACCTCATAGTTAAGTCCCATAAGCTTAACAAACATTTGAACATTTCGAGTCTCTGTGAAAGATTTTCAGTCTTGGGTCTTCGTGAAAGCTTCTTATACCACAAAAATGCTTCTGAAAATTTACGTTGTGGAGTACATATCATCCGTGATCAAGCCACCAAAATACTTACATACTTAATCTATTTCCTCTCACATAATAACAACAATGTATTAAGTCCTTATACGTTTCTATACAGTAAATTGAAATTATCCATTCTCTTTGACTCATACCCGTTTAATATTTGTGACATTCTATAAAACTAATAGTGTTACATAATTAAACTGTTCAAATGACATTTCGGATGGTGTTTTTCCAATTGTTATATTGAAAGGCTTGTTGAAGCAGTATGGGGTTATAGTATAGTCGGCTGGCATTTCCCCAAACTTTCCTATATTTACCTCACTCACTATTTTAGTGTGTGACTCTGGATATCCCAAAGAGTTCAGTTTTTGCCAGTTTTGAGTCTGTATGCACCAGCCGCTGCCTCCATCTTGACCCAAATGTGTAATGGGGGCATATCCAACATGATTTCCATCCCAGCAGTTGGTGTGTTGCTAATTCCGCCTGTTATGGCTAAGCAGGCTAATCTCTGGACCTTACCAAGCTCCTTAGCAGCAACCTGCTGTTCTACCTTCTTCCACCACACGACCGCCCCAAAGGTGATCCTGGGTCTAATCACCGTGGTGTATATCCAGTGCATACTCTTGGGGCTCAGGCCCCAATTTTTGCCACAAGCTCTCTTGGTACTTACCAGAGTACCTTTTGCCTTGGAGCAAATACTCCTAATGTGAACGGTTCATGTCAGTTTCTCATCTAAGGTAACCCCTAGATATTTCACTGTCCCCTTCACAGGTAGCGCTTCATTGAAAAGCTTTAGATTCCACCTTGAATGCTGGATATGCTTCTTTGTGAATGGTACGTTTTGAGAACAATTTTCAAGTTCTGCCTTGCCAATATTTTGTAAAACAGTAGTTGTTGAAACGTTTTCCGAGGAGTCAGCGATATATTATAGTATAAATAATTTCTGTACAATCGGTCGTGATCGCGTGAGATTTATTTCATTTATAATATGACTGGATTCGAACTCAATGAGTGCATCTTCATATCTGTTCCTTCATAATGGTGGAGCAGGCCCATCTATAGTCTCATCAACATCGAAACTGATCACCTTATAAATAAAATTTACTGTTTGTATCGAAATAGTTTTGAAAACAAATCCTTTTTCTTTAATTATATTGTCACTTACTTTTGTGTACAGTATTATCATCTACAGATTTTGGTGTACGTCATGACCAAACACAGATTACTATATGAAGATGCTCACGAGGTATATCGAATCCCTGTAACTAATAAAACGGATTTATTTTCTACTCAACGATTGTTTCGAAACTTTTGAAGTTTATTGTAGAGATTGTTTACTTATATTTAAAAAAATGTTCAAATGTTTGTAAAGTCTATGGGACTTAACTACGGGGTCATCAGTCCCTAAACTTACAAACTACTTATGAACTAGCTAATCCTAAGGACGGCACAAATATCCAAGCCCGAGGGGGGATTCGAACCCCCGACCGTAGTGGCCGTGCAGACCGTGACTGGAGCGTCTTAGTCCCCTCGGACACCGCGGCCGGCTACTTATATTTCATTTTCTTCTAAAGTAGAATAAGCTGCAGAAATTTCTGCGTAGTTGTACAGATACCTGAATTAAAATAAAGCGTCAGCTATCACCCCATAAACGGATTCTCCTGAACGTCCATCTCTGAAAGTGACGGTCAAAATACTGTTACACTCCCGATAGACTTTACAATTTAATTTGAGCCCTATTTGCTGGTTAACACCGCCGTGCTTTGTCCTCTTCCTCCGGCCACATTGCTCTTCAGGGAAGAATTACCTCTGTGCAGCAAGACCGCACTTCCTTCCACACCAAACGCTGTCCCATCTCATCTGTTGCTTCCCCCGTAATGCTCCCACTGCTGTGAGTGCACTGCAGCGGAAGAGATGGAATTCAATTTCCGGCCGTCTGTAATTTAACGAACAGCTCTGAAACGTTGTTATGCTCTGTTTCTGAAGTTCCTTTCCCTTCTGAGGGCAGTGTCTATAGTCAGCCACGAAAATTTTGCAACCGCCGTTTCGTGGGCATCGCATTGCTGTGGAGGCATGGAGATTTTCGTAATTACGATTACTAAAGATGAGATTCGTGTAAAATTGATCCCAAAAGGTTTGCGAAAGGACCAGTAAATAACGTTAGAGACAGTGTACTCGTACTCAAAGTTGCAGTGAATAACATACCTTATTCTCAAGTCTGGTAATGCAAAAATATGCATTAGACAGTTTGTCTCATTGGATTTTAGGACTATAATTATGTATCTGTAATGGTGATGAGTAATCTTTGTCCGACTATGCTATTATTAAATTTTACTAAAGAAATAACAGTAATACTGAAATTCTGGATGGTGCGTCTTTCTGTGTGAGAGAAACGGTGGTGGGAATTATTGGCCAATATGTAAAATGTGAGTGGTGGGAGGTAGAGTGTGATAGAAGTGTGAAGAGGTGGAACCTATGGTTTGGGTAGAGAGTTTAGTAGGTAGGTAGGTGAAGTGAATGGGTACTGATGACATTTCTGTGTAGTTAATGTAGGTGGAGGGAGCAAAGGTGACTGGACAGGTGTACAGTTTTCAAATAGTGGGATATAGTGTGGTATGTGAGGCACAAGTGAGGAGCAGATAGGGGTGAAAGTAATGTGTGTGTGTGGGGGGGGGGGGGGAGGGGAGGGGCGAAGGGGAGGAATTGAGAGTTTTGTTTCTAGTCGAATCTACATTACTAGCAAATTAAAATTGCTACACCAAGAACAAATGCAGATGATAAACGGGTATTCATTGGACAAATATATTATACTAGAACTGGCATGTGATTACATTTTCATGCAATTTGGGTGCATAGATCCTGAGAAATCAGTACCCAGAACAACCATCTCTGGCCGTAATAACGGCCTTGATACCCCTGGGCATTGAATCAAACAGAGTTTGGATGGCGTGTACAGTTACAGACACCCACGCAGCTTCAACACGATACCACAGTTCATCATGAGTAGTGAATGACGTGATGAGTCAGTTGCTCGGCCACCATTGCCCAGACGTTTCCAATTGGTGAAACATTTGGAAAAGTGCTGGTCACAGCAGCAGTCGAACATTTTCCGTACCCAGAAAGGCCTGTACAGGACGTACAACATGCGGTAGTACATTATCCTGCTGAAATGAATGAAGGGTAGAGCCATGGGTCGTAACAAATCTGAAATGTAACGGACACTGTTCAAAGTGCCGTCGGTGCGAACAAAAGGTGACCGAGACATGTAACCAATAGCACTTCATACCATCACGCCGGGTGATACGCCAGTATGGAGATGACGAATACACGCTTAGAATGTGCGTTCACTGCGATGTCGCCAAACACGGATGCGACCATCATGATGCTGTAAACAGAACCTAGATTCATCTGAATAATTGACGTTTTGCCATTCGTGAACCCAGGTTGGTCGTTGCGTACACCATCACGGCCCTCCTGCCTGTAATGCAGCGTCAAGGGTAACGGCAGCCACGGTCTCCAAGCTGATAGTCTATGCTGCTGCAAACGTCGTTGAACTGTTCGTGCAGATGGTTGTCGTCTTGTAAACTTCCCCATCTGTTGACTCAGGGATCGAGACGTGGCTGCACGATCCGTTACAGCCATGCAGATAAGATGTCTGTCATCTCGACTGCTAGTGATTCGAGGCCGTTGGGATGCAGCACGGCGTTCCGTGTTACCTTCCTGAACCCACAGATTCCATATTCTGCTAACAGTCATTCGAGATCGACCAACGCGAGCAGAAATGTCGCGATACAATAAATCGCAATCGCTATGGGCTACAATCCGATCTTTATTAAAGTCGGAAACGTAATGGTACGTATTTCTCCTCCTTACACGAGGCATCACAATAACGTTTCACTAGGCAACGCCGGTGAACTGCTTTTTGTGTAGAGAAATCGGTTGTAAACTTTCCTCATATCAGCACGTTGTAGCTGTCGCCACTGGCGCCAACCTTGTGTAAATGTTCAGAAAAGCTAATCATTTGCATATCACAGCATCTTCTTCTTGTCGGTTAAATTTCGCGTCTGTAGCACGTCATCTTCGTGGTGTAGTTAGTTTAATACTTCTTTCTGCAAACGTCGCGGAATGAACACTCGCGATTGTGAACTGTCATTTGTAACTACAATGGCACCTCTATCGACTGAAAGTTCATTTCTTCTAGCAAAATAGCGACGCACCAATGAATTTTTAATATCGCGTTGTGAAGGAGGCCATTCTGTGCGAATGTAGCGCAGCAAAATTCGTAAATCGGGGTGTGTTACGATAGCCGCGCAATTTTTCTATAGTCCATCGGGAAGGATAGCAACAAACTATCTTCCTGTGCATATGTATGACAAGACGTTTCAGAAGCGTCAAGGTCTTTATCAGGGCCAGTCGGGAGACGGAAGAGTGCGTCGGCATTTTCATGGCGAATTGTGGGTCTGTACACAATCTAGTACTGATACTGTGATAAGAGCAATGCCCAGCGTTGCTGTTTGTGTGCCGTGGGAGTAGGAATCGGCTTGGCTGCGTGAAACAATGACTTCAAACGTTAGTGGTCAGTTAAAAAATAAAATTTTCTCTCATACAAATAGTGATGGAATTTAGTGATACTATACACTATCGCTAAAGTTTCCTTCTCAAACTGAGAATAACGGCACTGTGTGTCTGTCAAAAGTTTGGACGCAAACGCTATCGGAAGGTCCGTATCCCCATGTCTATGTGACAGCACCGCACCTAGACCATACGATGACGAGTCAACTTGCAAAAGAACTGATTTTTCTGGATCGAAGTGCACCAAACTTCGATCACTGAGCAATTCATCTTAACTACTGCGCGTTGGAATTCTTCTGAAATTCGTGCTGCGTTGGTAATAAACCTAATATAGTAAGTTAACTTTCCCAAGACGGACTGTAATTCTTTCACATCTTTAGGTGCTGGCAGGTCGCGAATGGCAAGGAAATGTGATTGCATGTAGTGCATCTGACAAAACGTGAAATAAATTTCTCAAATTTGCAATGTGTTCTTCTGGGGTACGGCCTGACAACTATATCGTTCAAGTAGTTTCAAAAGCAAGGCACCCGAGCTGTAAGCTGTTCTTAAGGTCTTTGAAAAATTGTGGGCGCAGGTGCACTGCCAAATCGTAGACGCAAACATTTAAAGAAACTAAGATGAGTATTGACAACACACATTTTCTGTGATTCGTCGTCGAGTGGCAGCTGAAGGTACGCATTGCTCAAATCTTTTTTGAGAAATATTTTTCTGCATCCTGTCTGTCCTTTAAATCTTCTGATCTCCGCAAAGGATAACTGTCTATAACTGTTTGTCGATTCACTGTGGGCTTGAAATCAACACAAATACGAATGCTACATGACGGCTTCGGCAAGCGGACTTGCCCACTGGCTAGCTTGTATTGGTTCAATTGCACCATTTTCTTACAATGTGCGAAGTTCTTGTCTTACTTTGTTGCGTAAAGCGAACGGTACATCCCGAGATTTACAAAATTTTGCTGTGGAATTTTCCTTTAGAGTAACGTGCGCAGCAAAATCCTTAGCCTTTTTTTAGTCCTGCAGAAAATAAATCCTGAAAGTCTTTCAGCAACCTGTCTACACTGTCTTAAGCATCATTTAGTGTTCAGAACTAAAACATTTTCCAGCACAGTAAAACCAAAAAGATCAAAAGACTCTGGACCAAAAATATTCTCTCCTTCGTAAGACTGATGCACTTAAAATGTCACTGTGCGCATTTGCGAACGGTATTCTGTCCTAGTACAGGAATTTCGCTGCCATTGTACGTTTTTAACCGTATGCTAGCGCGAGAGTTTTGCGATTGAGCACCTGTGACTGGCTGAAATTTAAAGAAATGTCATTCACTCGCAAAATGATATACATTTTTCGGACTTGCCGAACAACTTGTGCTACTTACGTGTCCTTGATGTTACGGCAGCCACGGATTTTGAAATTACTACATTTGTTGAGTAAGTATTGTCTTGTCACTGTTTGGGCCGGGAAGACAAATTCAGTTTCTTTTGCGGTACATCACGAGCTTTGCAAAATTTTGGTGTGGCATTTTCCTTTAGAGTAACGTGCGCAGTAAAATCCTTAATTTTGTTTTTAGTCCCGCAAAAAATAAATCCGGTAAGTCTTTCAGCAACCTGTCTACACTGCCTTTAGCATCATTTAGTGTTTAGAACTATACCTAATACTGACCTTTCTTGACGCATGCATAACATTTCGCCGACTGGGATGGACAGTTCACCCTTCTGAGCCGCGAGAAACATTTTGGGCAAGACTTCATTCACTTACCTAGTGGGTACGGCTCTGTGTCTTATCAACTTGTTTACGCTTAGCGCGGGCAGGCGGAAGAGTACGTCGTTCGACCGTGCGCTTGCCGGCGCGTGACGTCGCTATAGTACACAGTGGAATTGAATCAAGGTTTTCTGAAGCCATGGCACCTCAATCGAACTGTTCCAGAATCTGTTCTAGTTGATGGAAAGACGGATCTGACATTTTTAGAATCTGCAATCAGTAATATTATAGAAAATAGCGTCATGTAACATCACATTCGAATACAAAGCTCCACGTGAACATTAAAATTTGCATTTTCTAGCAAGACCTTGAAGATCTGTTATCAACTGCCGGTATGTTTGGTTCCGGCTTTTCCTACACTGGAAGAACTGATACCTAGCGGCTACTACATCGATTTGTGGTTCATAAAATGACGCGACGGCTCCTATAACTGAATCATAAGAAAGTTCAGAAGGCTCCGCAGTGTGAGACAGATTTTTGACAAGTTGGAATGATGGGGGACCTACACAAGATAAGAAAAAATGTATTTTATATATTTTTGACGAGCTACAACCTTCAATAAATGAAATAAATCGCAATTTGCGATCAGTTATGGCTTCACTGTACTAGGTTTAGACGGAATATCAAACTGTGGCGAATGAAAATTTCTGCCCGGCCGGGATTCGCACCCGGGATCTCCTACTTACTAGACAGACGCGTTGACCACTCAGCCTCCGAGGACACAATGACCAGCCCGACCGCAGAGGACTCTTCCCTGCACGTCTCCCGTCACACCCAAAGTTCTATTCGCCACGCTGTCTCTTTCCTATTACCACAGCCTATTTGTTCTGTAATACTAGCAGTCACAATACTGTATTCCCGCATCAGGGAAAACAGACCATGACGTATCGAGTCACAATTACTTGTCAGGAGCCCATCCTCGGCTTCCACATACAATTATATATGTTTGACGAGCTACAGCGTTCAATGAATGAAAGATTTGTGTGTGGTTGGAGACGTGCAGGGAAAAGTCGTCCTCTGCGGTCGGGCTGGTCACTGTGTCGTCGGTGGTGGAGTGGTCAACGCGTCTGCCTAGTAAGCAGGAGATCCCGGGTTCGAATCCCGGCCAGGCAGAAATTTTCATTCGTCATAGTTTGGTGTCCCATCTAAATCTAGTACAGTGAAGCCATAACTGATCGCAAATTGCGATTTATTTCATTCAATATCTAGTTTGACTGTACTATGTATCCTGTGAACTGTTGTGTAGGCTTCAAACTATTTGCAAACCATCTGTCCATTCCTCTTGTGCTTCGTCATACTGGCGAAAAGGCATAATTATTAGAGGTGGTAGCTGCTGCAGTGGTATGTGCGTATTTTGTGACAGGTGCGGCCAGAAGTCGTTGCACAGTAGACAACAAGGACACGATTTGTTGACCCTGAAACTTAAACATCTGCATCAATTGCTGTGCATCGAGCGCAGGAAGCTGCGACGCAGTGGCAGGGATGCTTGTGTTAGTGGGGGTTGACATTTTGCAAAAAACAAGAAGAAACAGCGCGAAAACATGTAGAAATTGACTCGTATTCCTGCAAGAGAAATTGAAGAGATTATATACTGCAGAGCCCTGTAAGAAATTGACAAGCAAAATAATGTCGCAGAGTAGTGTCACAGATTTGGGGACCCACTGAAATTTAACTTCTCGTCGCCATGTGGGTAGTCCTCCCCAGCTCATCTTTCAGGAAAGGATCTGCTCAGGACGCGTGGCAAGCGTGGACAGCCAAAACGGCTATAATGATAATACAAGTTTTATTTACTAATATTTACACCAAATACTGAACTTATGAGAAAGTTCGTCTGTTCTCGGGGCGGTGTCTACTTCTTTCACGATGCTACCTGCGCTCTCTCATCGTAACTGCCTAGTTCGGAGCCGAGTTCAGATGGGCTCTTCCACACACTACACACACTCGTGCAAATGACGGAAACAAATGGGTTTCCGATGTGCGGTTGAGTTCAAGCTGGTGAGCTACACCTCCAATATCTGGTTGTGGTGTCTGTTTCCTGGCGTTTTGGTCGTCCTTGCGGTTTGCATTGTCTTGTTGATCCTATGTGTGCATTCCGCTCCTAGTCGAAGCGGAGCAGGTGGGGCCATCTGGTAGCATTCAGTGGCTGCACTCTGTGGCCAAGTGCACGGATGAGGGCGTTCGGCGACCGGGCAGCTTTCTGGTAGAAAAGATTCGCAGCCTGCCGGAATCTGGCTCGGATAGGTGGTATGTTTGTGACGCGAAGGAGATCTTCGGTCGGAAAATCTCGTGGAAGGTGGAGTGCGAGACGTAGAATCCTGTTTTGAAGGCCCTAAAGCCTTCTGATGTGCGTATTCGCAGCGTTCCTCCAGACGACCGCCGCATACTCGAAGATGGGGCGGATGAGTGTGGTGTAGATGGCCACACCAAGCTGAGGTGGCAGAGTGGAGGTCGGGTTGAGAAACGGGTAGAGGTCCCTCATCCGGCCTCTGGCTTTGCCGATGATGTCGTCGACGTGTTGTTTCCAGGTAAGCTGCTTATCCAGTGTCACTCCCAGGTACTTAGCCGTCTTGCCCCATGGAACGGCTGTGCCTCGTACCGAGAGTCGTGGCAGATCAACTGGAACACGTTTCCTGGCGATAATGAGCGTTTGCGTCTTCGCTCCATTAAAGCTGAGCCTCCATTTGGTGGCCCATTGACTCAGATCGTCTGTCGCTCGTTGGAGCCGACTTCCTAATGTGCGTGCGCTCATGCTTCGGGAGAAGATCGCCGTATCATCAGCATATAGTGCGAGGTGCACCCTATCGATCCGAGGCATGTCGGCTGTGTACAATATGTACAGTATTGGCCCCAAGACAGAGCCTTGGGGGACTCCAGCTCGAATGGGTCTTCTTGTCGAGAGTTCCTCAGTGCGCACTTGGAACGTCCTGTCTTGAAGGTACGACCGAATTAAACGGACGAGCGGCAGGGGCAGTCCAAGCACCAGTAGCTTGTAGAGCAAACCGTCGTGCCAGACGGAGTCGAATGCTCTCGAAACGTCGAGGAACACCGCCCCAAAGTATTCCCGTCGTTCAATCGCATCGAGGGCCTCTTCTACTAATCGGAGCAGCTGGTGAGTAGTGGCATGTCCTGGTCGGTAGCCACATTGTTCATCTGGAAGGATGTTTTCTTGCCGGATGTCGTCCATGAGTCTCTTCAGGTATACTCTCTCGAACACTTTGCTGATTGCTGGTAGGAGGCTGATGGGCCGATAATTACTGGGTAGGCGATGGTCCTTCCCTGGTTTAGGGACCGGGATTACTTCGGCATGTTTCCAGGCTTGGGGGTAATCTCCCGTTCTCATGATGGTAGTGAATGTTGCCGCAAGGTGCGTGGAGGCTTCGGGGGGCATCTGTCGGAGCATTTCATTAGAGAGCTGGTCGGGGCCTCCAGATTTTCGTTTGTTGAGGTGACTTAATGTCGTGGACACCTCTTCTGGGCTAACATCTGCTATAGGTTCTCCCTCCTCTTCGGCGTTAAGGTAGATCGGCAGCCGTTGCTGGACCAATCGTACATGTTCTAGATCGATTGGATCCTGTACTGGTGTGAAGTTTGCCTCGAAGACGTCGGCGATGGCGTTGGCCTTGTCTTCTGGAGCGCTGACGACCGTAGGGCCAACCTGTAGCGGTGGTATCTTCTGTCGTCGTCGTAGAAACTTCTGGGTGGCCCTCCAACCAGAACCATCATCGACGCGTAGTGTGGCGAGCTTGTTCGACCATTCCTGGTGGCGGTGTGCGGTAACTGCAGCTTTGATTTCCCGCTGCAATCTGTTTACAGCTCGCTTCGTGGCAGGGTTGCGGGTAAGTTGCCATTCCCTGAACATGCGGTTTTTGGCTGTTATCATTGCCAGAATATCCGGTGGTAGCTGCCTAGATCGATCTGATGGATCTCTCCTCTGGCGAGGTGTGGCCCGTTTCACTGCCTGGATAGCGTTGTCCGTGAAGATACGGACGTTATTTTGGACTCCGGTATCTTCTACCATAGGTGTATCTTGGAGGCTGTTCCCTGAGAGTTATCTGTAACGGTCCCAGTTCGTGTTGTTGGTGTGTAGTCCTCTCCTCTTCAGAGGCTCTGCATCGACGTCAACTTCGAAAACGACTGGCACATGATCAGAGGAAAGTACGTTGCGTGTGCTGGCTGAGATGACGTACGGTACCCCCTTGATCAACGCAACGTCGATGACGTCCGGTTGTCCACCATTTTCGGGGAAATGGGTCGGATCATGTGGTCCTATTATCATGGCGTCGTGGCGTTGAGCTTCCCGCAGTAGGTGTCGTCCTTGGTTGTTGATGACGCGGGAATTCCATAGATGATGTTTGGCGTTAAAGTCACCCGCTGCAAAGACCTTGCCAGAGGGTGACAGTATTGCTTCGACGTCTGCAGGTTGTACAGCAGTCTTTGGTTTTCTGTATACTGCTACGAAAGTGATCCTGCCGATAGTTGTGTCAACCGCTACCGCTGTGGCTTCCATAGCTTGTAGTGGAGGTAGCTGGACTCGATGGTGGGCCAGAGAAGTGCGGACATAGACGGCCGTTCCGCCCCCATGTGTTGGTCGGTCTGTCCGGTAGCATGCATAATTTGCGGCGCGGACGTGGACCCCTGGCTTGAGGAAGGTTTCGTTGACTAGGCATACGTCAACCGCTTCCTCCCTGAGAAATTGTCAGAATTCACCTTCCTTAGTACGGACGCCTTTACCATTCCACGCGGCAATTGTGAGTCCTCTTTGATTACGGGCCATTACGTGTGATTGTAGGTCCAGCGGAGATTGCCTGGATGGCTGCAGTAACGGCGGCTGTGATTTGCCGCGGTATTTCTTTGATGAGGTCCCTCAGCTCATGGAGAAGAGTGGCCATATCCTCCAGGTGTGGGGTATTCTCCCGTGAAGTTGCAGGAACAGTTGGCGAACTGAGGGGCAGTGTTGACGCTTTGCTCTCGTGCCTGGTGTGTGCGGTCGCGCTGCTCCCGAGTACGTTCACTTCTGGTAGAAGGCTGAATTGTGCCATTTTCTCCCCCGTTCTGCTGTCGAGGTGCTGTCTGGTTCCTTGTGTTGTTGGATTTCTTCTCCTTTGTAGGTTCTGGTCTCTTGTCAGTTGTTGCGTTTGCCGCTGCAGCTGCATAACTTACGCCTGGGCGTACTGTTGCTGGTTTCTTAGTAGCCCCTGGACGTTGTCCGCGGCTATTTGCCGCAGCCCGGAGAAATACGGAACATCCACGGTAGGAGGCGACGTGGTCCCCACCACAACCAACGCACTTGGGTGGGCCGTCTTCTTTCTTCCGTGTGCATTCTCGGCTGGCGTGTTCTCCCGCGCATTTCACGCAGCGCGGCGGCAGTGAGCAGAATCGGGCGACGTGTCCCACAGCTTGACAGTTGTAGCACTGTGGTTCACCCCGCTTCGATCTGAGTTTTTCCGTTGTGACAGGTGTCGCAGCGATCCTGGTAACTTGCCAGAGACCCCTGTTGTGAGGTATGTCGCAGGTGACAACCAGAACCAGTGGTGTCTCTTTCCTCGTTCTTCTTGAGCTCAGACGGGTTACGGAGCGGAGTTCAAATCCATACCCCATGTCCGACAGTTGTTGTTTTATATGCTCCAGACTGTAATTTCTGGGCAGGCCTCGGAAAACAATCTTCAATGTTTTGTCTGCGGCAGAAGGAAAGGTATAGAAGGGTTTATCAAGCGCCCCAAACTTCGCTGTGACCGCCCTATAGTCATCCGCCGTTTTGAGTGTGACCTTGTATAGGTCATTACCCGCTGGCTTGATCGCACGTTGTCCTGTCCCACCAGTCGGATGAGTAGTTTGTAAAGGATATCATAGTCGTCCGCATGCTGTAAGACGATCGGAGGTGGTTTAGCTTCTGTCTTCCTGGCTGGTACTTCCACCCCTTCCGCCAATTCCGCGAACGCGTTGGTCGTCGGTATTTGTGTCGACGTCCTCATTTGTGCGGGTTTTGCGGGTCGTCGGACGAGTTCAAAGCCGTCGTCGTCGATAACCGCTTCCTGACGCGCCTTTTTTCCTGTCGTGGGGACGCGCGTGTTTCCTGATGACGAGACATCGTGGAACTTCCCTAGCGTCCCGTGTGTTCGTCGTCAGATTCAGGCAATGGCGCGTGTATTGCTTCCAATCCGCAATCCATAGCGTCGTCCGTGGTCGGTGCCTGGGCCGTCTTAGGTGGGGGGCCGGATGGGGCCGCCGACCGAGCAAGCTCGGCCGGACAGCGATCCGCCACACCCTTCGCAGTACGTACGTCCACTTCCTGTGACATCGCGCACTCGACTCGTAGCCGATGTAGCGTGTATAGCCTAGCGTAGCATAGCGTAGCGTAGCGGGCTCTTCCAGACGCATGTCGGCCTAGATATAGCCGCTTGTAGAGGGCGCGCTTCTCGGTTTCTCCCTCCAGGAGGCGCGGCGCCGGCGTGTGATTGGCTGCCGATCATCCGCTGCCTTCTTCACGATTGTTATCGTGCGTCTGGCGTGTGGCCCTGCCTTGACGCCACGACAGACTTATCATTTACAGCGTACTGTGCCCTTTTTGACAGGAAATCGCCAATCCAATCGCACAACTGTGGCGATATTCCAAAAGTACGCAATTTCATTAGGTACAGTGTCAAGCCTACAGGAAATCTAGAGATACGGAATCTATTTAACATCCCTTATCGATAGCACTCATCAGATCATGTGAGTAAAGAGCTAGCTGTGTTTCACAAGAACGATAATTTCTCAATCCGTATTGACTATGGGTCAATCGTTCGTTCTCTTCGAGGTAGTTCATAATTTTTGAGGAAGGTATATATAAAATTCTGCTGCAATGCGACGTCATTGATACAGGTCTGGAATTTTGCGGATTACTCCCCATTAACATTCTTGAATATTAGAGTGACCTATGCAGCATTCCAATCTCTAGGTGCATTTGCGAAACAACGGACACGAAATATCTTAATTTGCAGTGTTTTGGTTTAAGATCTTAACAGATTTCGTACAGTCCTGGCCATTAAAATTGCTACGTACTATAGACTTGAAATTTAACTGACAGGAAGAAGATGCTGTGATATGCTAATGATTAGCTTTTCAGAGCATACACACAAGGTTGGCGCTGGTGGTGACACCTACAACGTGCTGACATGAGGAAAGTTTCCAACAGATTTCTCGTACACACACAAGAGTTTACTGCCGTTGCCTGGTCAAATGATGTTGTGATGCCTCGTGTAAGGAGGAGAAATACGTACCACCACGTTCTGAACTTTGATAAACGTCTGATTATAGCCTATCGCGATTGCGGTTTATCGTATCGTGACATTGCTGCTCGCGTTGGTCGCAATCCAATGACTGTTAGCAGAATATGGAATCTGTGGGTTCAGGAGTGCAATAGGGAACGCTGTGCTGGATCCCAACGGCCTCGTATCACTAGCAGTCGAGATGAAAGGCATGATATCCGCATGGTTGTAACGGATCGTGCAACCACGTTTCGATCCCTCAGTCAACAACCATCTGCACGAACAGTTCGACGACGTTTGCAGCAGCATGGACTATCAGCACGGAGACCATGGCTGCGGTTACCATTGACGCTGCGTCACAGACAGGAGCGCCTGCGATGGTGTTCGCAACGACGAACCTGGGTGCACAAATGGCAAAACGTCACTTTTTGCGATGAATCAAGGTTCTGTTTACAGCATCATGCTCATCGTATCCGTATTTGACGACATCGCTGTGAACGCACATTGGAAGCATGTATTGCCGCGGTGTAGTAGCCGAGCGGACTAAAGCGTCTTGCTGCGGAGCGCGCGGTTGCTCGCCGTGGAGGTTCGAGTCCTCCCTGGGGCATGGGTGTCTGTGTTGTCCTTAGGTTAGTTTACCTAGGTTTAAGTAGTTTGTAAGCTACGGACTGATGACCATGCAGTTTGGTCCGACAGATCTACAAACATTTGAACATTTGAAGCATGTATTCGTCATCGTCATACTGGCGTATCACTCGGCATGATGGTATGGGGTCTCATTGGTTACACGCCTCGGTCTCCTTTTGGCTGCATCGACGGTACTTTGAACAATGGCCGTTAAATTTCAGATGTGTTACGACCCGTGGCTCTACGCCTCATTCGATCCCTGCGACACCGTACATTTCAGCAGGCTAATGCACGACCGTAGGTCCTATACGGTCCTTTCTGGATACTGAAAATGCTGCCCTGGCCAGCACATTCTCTAGACCTCTCACCAACTGAAAACGTCTGGTCAATGATGGCCTTGCAACTTGTTCGACGCAATACGCCAGTCACTACCCTTGATGAACTGTGGTATCGTGTTGAAGCTGCATGAGCACCTGTACATGTACACACCATGAAAGCTCTGTCTGACTCAATGCCCAGGAGTATCAAGGCCATTATTACGGCCAGAGTTGGTTGTTCTGGGTACTGATTTCTCAGGATCTATGCACCCGAATTGCGTGAAAATGTAATTATGTCAGTTCTAGTATAATATATTTGTCCAATGAATACCCATTTATCATCTGCATTTATTCTTGGTGTAGGAACTTTAATGGCCAGTTGTGTATTAGGTTCTTTGTTTAAATGAATTAAAACATGGTAAATATCGACCCATGCTTCTGTATGACTTGTAAGATGAGTTGTGAAGCGACAGAGTGACTACCTGTTGCAGCTGCCTGGAGAGCCAGGACCGGCTGTCGGTGTTCGACGGGCCGGGCGCCTCGTCGGCGGCGATCGCCGTCATCTGCGACGAGGCCTCCCAGCTGGAGGTGCTCTCCACCGGCCGCAGCCTCTTCGTCGAGCTGGCGGCGCGCTCACGGTGGCCGGGGCAGGGCTTCCGCGCCTCCTACCTCTTCCAGAACGACTCCGACTACAACGCCGTAGACGCAGGTCAGTTCACTGACGGATCACCGCAGCGCTTACTCTATCTGTACAGCCTCCCACTAAATCAGGGACGGACACGCGAGCTGCCCAT
Source organism: Locusta migratoria (assembly GCA_026315105.1). Classification (NCBI taxonomy): domain Eukaryota; kingdom Metazoa; phylum Arthropoda; class Insecta; order Orthoptera; family Acrididae; genus Locusta; species Locusta migratoria. The sequence goes on along the minus strand of CM048745.1, from coordinate 266,401,897 downwards.
GAGGCTGCCCATGGCCAATGCTAAAACCGTCTCGAGTAGTCTTGTGTAGTTCCCGAACGAACTAGTTCGGAAGAGTTCTCCCACTGGCGAACTACGCGAACTAGTTCGCAGATCCCTCGCCTCTTAGTTCGTCCGCTCCTTTTCCGAAGACTGACGGGTAACAGCGAGGGGACGCGAGAGCGCGCAGAATCGCGTGATTACCTCTTGCCAGTTGCCGTCATTTCGTGCTGAGATGCAGCTCAGCTGTAGTTTTAGTAGCGGTAGCAAAAGCCAAAACTAGCGGACGAACTAAAAAGAGCGACCTACTTAGCGGCCGAGCTGTGAACTAAAATGAGAGCATATATACATGTGTCGTCTGTTCCGAGAGAACAGACGTCAGGTCTGATCCTGCAGTTGTTATTATTCAACATTCATAGAATATATGACATCAACTGCGATTGGGCAAAGCTGAAAATGTGTACCCAGCCGGGATCGAACCCGGGTCTCCTGCTTTCTATGCAGTTGCGCTGACCCCTACACCACTGGGGACACAGTGATCACCGCACCTGCGAAGACTACCTAAGCACGCCTCCCGTCAGATACAAATTCCCAGCTTCACCCTGCCCATAGTACTCAAACTCGTAGTTATGAACTAATTCCCGTAAGAGTAAGGGCTTCAAACTTTGCCCATCCCTCCCCACTAACGATAGGATCATTGCCCGTCACCGGCATATTATATATGGGTGTAGGGGTCAGCGCAACTGTATAGAAAGCCGGGTTCGAATCCCGGCTGGGTACACATTTTCAGCTTTGCCCAATCGCAGTTGATGTCATATGTTCTATGAATGTTGAATAATAACAACTGCAGGATCAGAAGTGACGTCTGTTCTCTCCGAACAGACGCCACATGTGTATATAATAATTATTTAGTGATGAGAGTAATGTCAAAGGAGTTTTTCATTACCGACATAAAAATTTAACACAATTGGATTCAGAAGGGTGTTTTACCCGTTTGTTTGCAGTACATAAATACATGGCAAAATAGTAATATGACATGTTTCAAAAGGGTCTATTAATAAGACTTTATGAATTTAATTCCAATTAAAATGCATCCCAGGATTTTACAGTCTTTATCACAAAATATATTTTGCTACCATACTGAAGTATGAATTAATAGCTGATTAATTACATACTAGCAGTCTGTTTCTTGTAACAAAATCGCAGCGTCTATCGCTTATGAGCAGACCATACGGTGGCATATTTAACAAAACGTATCTCTTTTAGTTTGTTCTTACAGCGTTCTGCTTTTAAACAGATGAAAATGCGATGCATTTTAAAACTTCATTGGCAAATTGTACTAATCCAACGTCAATAACAAAAAAACTTTCTCGCGTGACGCAAATTTTGTAACATCGTCATAAGAATACAGTTTTGTAAAAATTATATTTAATGTAATTTTGTTTCGTTACGGTAGATTAGGTAACGTTACTGTAACAAATTCAGCGAACTGTTCGCTCAATACCTCCATTTGAATATATCTTCAGAGAAGCAAATTTCTTTTAAACATCGGCAGTTGATGCGTATCTAGCACAGTTGTACTAAGGACAACCATGTCCTTCGTAAGGTCAGTTATAAATACAAGATATACTGCCCACAGGGGTCCTAATTTTCTTTTGGAGGATCTAAACACCTCCTCAGCCATTTTATTCCATCTAATGTTGCTCTACCATGAACACCAATGATACTTCGACACCCAAATAACTGAGGCAATGAACTAGAAACGCCCTTCTTCCTTCGCGTCTCGCTAGCGATGTCAGCGGTGGAGGTGGAATGGATCTGCCTGCGCTGGTCTTAACACATTCGCCTGCCCTTGCTCTACAATAAATCTGAAAACTGTAACGACAGGTAGTCTAGAGGCGACCGAAATAAGGAGATGTAGAATAGGAAAGTGTGTGAGATACTTCCGCCTTGAGCGGTTAGAGAGCGGTGTATAAAAGCACTCCACGAGCTGGCTGTGCCATTTCCTGCGTGGATCGACAGCATGCATCGTCCCACCAGAGTGGAGCTGGACACCATGCCTCTCATGTATGTAAATGGGTTAGCTGCTCAAAGGATTACAGCGAGCGATTCCCCGAAAGGTGTCAGCCGGATTGCAGACCATTCGACCGTCTTCATCGGGAGTTACGCACGAGTGGATCGTTTTACGTTTCCTGGCTTGGAGGTGGCACTGGAAGGTATCGGAGAACTCCCGCAGTGGAAGAGAGAGTATTAAACACAGCAGAGAACAGAGTTTCGCGAAGCTCGAGAGTTGTACGATGTATGTTCGGTCTGTCTCATCAAAGTGTTTTGAAGACTTTAAAGTCAGTATAAATTTGAAAACTTAACAAATCACGGAATAATGTAAATAGAGAGGTAAAATTGACACACATGCTTGGAATGACATGGGGTTTTATTAGAACAGAAAAAAAAAAAAAAAAAAAAAAAAACCGACAGATGGCACTGGACAGTAAATCTCCGTTCAAATGTTTGTATAGCTTATGTCACCTACGGGGTCATCAGTCCCTAAACTTACAAACTACTTACGAACTAGCTAACACTAAGGACGGCACAAATATCTACGCCCGGAGGGGGGGATTCGAACCCCAGACCGTAGTAGCCACGCAGACCGTGACTGGCGCGCCACAGTCCCCTCGGCCACCGCGGCCGGTCAAAACGTCGTTGATTGCTACCGTGACGTGTGAGTGGTACGCCGGTATGTTACAAAATCGCATCATCCCCAGCCTGGCTGATAAACACCTGGAACGTACGATTTTTAAGCGGGATGGCGTTCCACCCCATATTGCTAGACGCGTGAAAGATCTCTTGCACGCGTCGTTTGATGATGATCGTGTGCTCAGCAGCCACTTTCGTCATGCTTGGCCTCCCAGGTCCCCAGACCTCAGTCCGTGCGATTATTGGCATTGGGGTTACCTGAAGTCGCAAGTGTATCGTGATCAACCGACATCTCTAACGATGCTGAAAGACAACATAAGACGCCAATGCCTCACCCTAACTTCGGACATGCTTTACAGTGCTGTTCAGAACATTATTCCTCGACAACAGCTATTGTTGAGGAATGATGGTGAACATATTGAGCATTTCCTGTAAAAAACACCATCTTTGCTTTGTCTTAATTTGTTGTACTAATTATTGCTTTTGTGATCTGTGAAGTGCCATCTGTCGGACATTTTATGAACTTTTTATATTTATTTTTATTTTGGTTCTAATAAAGCATGTGTGTCAATTTTTTCCTCTCTATCTACATTAATCCGTAATTTATTAAGTTTCCAAATTGATTCTGACTTGTTCTTGTATCATGTAACAGAGGGTGCAACCAATGACCGCTAACGATTATCTTCCTCATGTCGAGTGTGTCCTTGTGACTTTACGGAAGTAATGTATATAGAATCGTGCAATTAGAATACTTAATATTGTTTGGAAAGATAAAGGACCGACAGTGGACCGCGGCAAGTGGTTGCGGCAGCCGCCAGACAGCCCAGATAGTGTCAGGTTAAACCGAGCAGCCGGTCGGGCGTCAGTCCAAATTGTCGTAAATCTGGGAATGGTTCATGCTTTGTACTCAAAACTAATGAGCGCCGTTGGCCGAGAGTCTCGTAAGGGTGTCTGGAGGACATCTGTGGGTTCCACACTCCAGTAATTCAGAATAAAATATAATATACCGTCAACATTTAAGACGTCTACGATGTCATAATAATTACGCATACCTCATGATTCTAAAATAATTTCAGTACCTCAAAAATTACAAAGGTTTGTGACTAATATAACAAAATATATTAAAATAGGTTAAAATATCCAACTTTTGAAAGTATCATGCAATTTCAACAAACTCTGATTTAGATGATAGTATATTGCCTCTAGTACCATCTTGAAACTGTCACACTTTTATGTTTTTTATTTAATGACTGATTTTTACTGATATAAATTGATACTGGAATTATAAACAAATCATCATATTCTCCACAGTAAAACAGAAAATACAAGCACCGTGACTTACCTCTTCTTCTTCTTCTTCTTCTTCTTCCGGCAACGTTTCCGCTTTTATGCAGGTTGTTGACAGAGCCTCTTCCACGCTTCTCTGTTCTCCCACAATCTGTCATTTAACACCTCCTCCCACTGCAATCCTCTTCAGTTCACATCATCTTTCACTTGGTCTCTCCAACTTGTTCACTGTCTTCCAACTGGTCTTCTTCCGGATTCTGTCCAATCTAGGACTATTCTTGGAAGCCTTTCAGCTCCCATTCTGTTAATGTGGCCAGACCACTTAAGTCTATTACACTCTATAATTCCTTTCAGGGGCTTTACGCGTAGAGGTCTTCGTACTGTTCCATTTCTTATCATGTCCCTTCTTGTCTTGCCAAGGATTGCTCTTAGAAATCACATTTCTGTTGCTTGTATCCTGCACAAATATTTAATTTAATTTGTCGATTTATTATAAAATTTACCAGTAACATGGTAAATATTGTGTGGCATGAGCGGTCAAGCATATGAAAGCTGTTTTTTTCTATTTATTTGTTTCAGGCTTTATGTAATACCAATTATCAGTCCTTTTTTGAATTTAAACAATGCTGTAATAGTAAGGAAATGGTTTCAAATGGTCAGTTTTTAGTTAACATCTCATTTTAAGGTGTTTATGGTTTTAGAAGGGACGGCGATCAGCCAATGAGGAAGCAACAAGGGACAGAACTAGTGGGGTGTGAGTGTTTGAGAGGGAGGAGGGGAGCGAAGGGTATGTGCGGAGAACGAACTCCATGTCTAGTCTCGGCAGAAGATGACCCTCCTGGATGTTAGTAGTGATTCGATCGGGCAGAGCGTTAAGATTTGCGCATCGAACGATCGCTTCACGGGACTCTAAATTTGGCGATAATAAGCGAACGTCTATGCCGCTGCTATGTGTATGTTTTTGCCGCTGCCGTGTTTACGTAAGTTGCTAAGCTCGTTTGACAGGTTTTCAGCATCTGATACGGTTTTAAAAGATAATGGCTAGAGCAAGAGACAAATATCTCAATCATTTTCACATCAGGCACGTAATCAGAAGACATCTGAAGAAGACGTCAAGAAGACCGCATTTTTGCCGTTTTATGCCTCCACAACAGGGAAAATTAGCCGGCTCCTGAAGAGACATAAAATTAACACAATCTTCGGGCCTGCAGCAAAGATCCGACGATTAATGAAGCCTGTGAAAGATGATATAGGTCTCAGAACACCAGGCATTATATAATTCCGTGTGAGTGTGGGCAGTTTTATGTCGGCCAGACTGTTCGCACTATTGAACAGCGGCGCATAGAACACGAGCGGTGTTTTCGATTACGCTATTCCGAAACGTCAGCTATGGTGGAACATGCTTTGGAAAACGGACACCGAATTGCTTTCGACGAGACATCTATTATTAAACGGACCAACAGCTTCTGGGACAGCATAATAAACGAGGCAGTAGAGATCAAAATTTCTGTAAACACCCTCATTAAAGACGGCGGCTTGCAGCTTAGTACGGCTTGGGATCGCCGGCCGCGGTGGCCGAGGTGACTGAGGCGCTACAGTCACGGTCTGCACGGCCACTACGGTCGGGAGTTCGAATCCCCCCTCGGGCATGGATATTTGTGCTGTCCTTAGTATAAGGTAGTTGATAAGTAGTTTGTAAGTTTAGGGACTGATGACCCCGTAGTTAAGTCCCATAAGCTTAACGAACATTTGAACATTTGATTTGGCTTGGGATCCCGTAATCGCGGATTTGAAGCGGGCGTACGCGCGACCAAAACATTGCCATATATGGTCATGGAACTGGGCACCAGTGACGTCACTGGCGGCGGCGCGGCTATATAAGCTCGGCAGCGACCGCGAAATTACAGTCATCCACTTGACAATGGCAGAGGAGTTCTCTGTCGAAAGCTCGTGGGCAGTAAAACACATGGCGCGGCTTGTAACCCGAGAGTATTTCATTAACGGATATCGCCGCGAAAACATGCACTCATATATATTAACATATTGTTCATAAATGGAGTTTAAATACGTCTCCACACGAAATGCGGTGAAATTTGTAAACAACAAAAATCATTACATGTAAATTCATTGACGCTTTTGGAAACTTTCAAGGAACATTGGTATGTTGCATGTCTCGCAAAACGTGTTAAAATTTTTCTTTTTTGCGGGCCTAAGCAGCATTATGTCACTGTGACATACGTTTGTAGCATGGGCTGGGCCGTTTCCTTTTAACTCTCTTTTGTCCCTTATACTTCTTGAATAAATTTTGGATTTGCGACTGGAAAGTCTTGTCGGCTTCGGATCCATCGTAGGATAGTAGAGTGCATTCACAAGACATTTTTTGAAATCACAGTTGCCCATTTCTTACCGTTTATTTTATTGTACGAAAGCGGAGCATTTACTAAACATGTACAAGTTATAAAATGTATGGGGCCTACGAGGCCTTCTGTTCTGAGAGGTCGATAAACGTCTTTCCTTTGTTATACTTAACAACCACGGCAGCTTTACTCGTTTCCCGTCCTCTTTGTATAGCCTGGACCATTGAGGCATCATGTTTCGTACTAAGAATTAGCACGTCCGTTTTATCCTACTATTTTAAAACGAGGGTATTGTTTTCATTGTGCTGGGGTATAACATCCTCTTATCAGTTTCGTCTTCCTCACATCAGGAAGATTATTCTTTTGATTCATGCATTACAGCTCTATAACTTTTATCCCATATTTATGGCTCTTGTTAGGGATGTAGTGGCGAAAGCGAATACGTTCAAGGAAAAGTACATTGCTGTCGTCTATACAAACGGCTTGTTCTGGTGTGTAGGATTCCATGAATTTCTTACTGACAACATCCAAAAATTTAAATATTTATACGATTTTTCTCAATCTGTTCCTACCTTATTATTTGAGAGGAGTAACATTGAAAGTAATAGTTCAAATATGTTACGACTCATTATTTTTCGAACCCCAGTTTAATAAATTTTTTTGTGGACCAATAGTGTCTTAATTGCAGAACGACATGTTGACCATAGCTGTTTATTAATTCTCAATGCTACCGGTTTCGGTTATGTACCATTGTCAAGCGTTAGCAGAGATTAGCTAATAGTTTAACATGTTGGAATATAAAAATACAAAATTATAACATAATTATTCGTTGTCATTGCTCAAGTTATTGTCACAGTAGCTGACTGCTATAGACTGAAGGATACATTGATGAGTCATCAATGTATCCTTCAGTCTATAGCAGTCAGCTACTGTGACAATAACTTGCGCAATGACAACGAATACTTGTGTTATAATTTTGTATTTTTATATTCCGACATGTTAAGCTATTAGCTAATCTCTGCTAACGCTTGACAATGGTACAAAACCCAAACCGGTAGCATTGAGAATTAATAAACAGCTATGGTCAACATGTCGTTCTGCAATTATCTGAAAGCTGTTATGCCCCATCTATTCACCCTTATAAATAGTGTCTTAGTTTGGGAAACGGTATAAGTCCCATCCAGACATATCCCCAAAACAAGCGCATTTTATCAACTTTGGTATCAACACATTTTGCTAGTTCATAAAACTCTTCTGGGTATTAGACCGCATCGTCAATATATCAAATATTTCACCATTACTCCCAGACAGTTGGCTGCGATATGTAGACGACACGTTTGTCATATGGCCTCATGGAGAAGAGGAGCTGTAGAATTTCCATCAACACCTCAATCAACAGCACAACAAGATCCAGTTCACCATGGAGATTGAGAAGAATGGGGTGCTCCCTTTCCTCGATGTAGAGGTTTACCGGAAGCCAGAGGGTAAACCGGGCCATCGGGTATATAGAGAAGCTACCAGCACAGGCAGGTACCTTCACGCAACTTCCAACCATCATCCTACGCGAAAGAATTCCGTGCTCCACACTCTAACCAAGAGGGCCCATCGGATTAGCAATGAACAACACCTGAAAGCTAAATTACAGAACATCAGGCCCACCTTCGGACAAACGGTTATGGGAAGAGGATGATTGAGCAAACTATGACATCTAATGATGTAAATAAAAGGGAAGAGCCAAAGGAAGGATAAACCATCGCCCTATTGCCAGTAATACACCATTTAACAAATCTAGAGTAAAGCAATGCTAGTCTTCAGCTTACCAAGGGTAATCCAGAGCGTGAGTTAAAGTCCAACGCCGTTTCAGTAGTGTTCCGCAATAGTCGTTGGTGGGCAGCGTCCAAGGAGCGATGCGAGATGAACTGCCGTCTGCAGGACCGTGTCCGGCTTATATTGCTGTCAAATGGTCCCAGAGTTGGCATAGACAGCGCTGTACTTTCGACACGCAATATGTCGCATAGGTGGAGCGAGATTAGGTGTCGACTCCTGAGTTGAATCCCGTGGAGGTTGTACGTATCTATCATGATATGTGTGGGGCCACCTCGCCATTTATGCTGCCCAGCGAATTGACGTTCACGTTTCGCTTCCTATGTGGCAGGCTGAATGTGGTGCACAATTGCTTCCTGGGACCAAATGCCCACCGGTCGGCAATTTTAATAAATACATAAAAACTTATAAAAATATCAAAGAGAAAAGGTATATCACCCATGACCAACATGTACCGGTTTAAATGAGAAACGTCTGCGGTTCCACAGACCCAACAACAGATTAGCACAGCGCACCAAGTGATTTGTGTGTCGACGGAGACACTTGCGCTCATATGCATTGTTCAGTAACGTCATGGCGGTATGCAATATCGATACTACGAGAATCTACTCCTTCACTGGCACGAAATATATACTTTATCTTTACTTGTCGCCTCTCTTCTGAAGAGATTCAGTGCAATTAGAAACTAATGTCTGGTTGTATGCAACCCATTTGACTCGTCGGGTACGCATTTGCATAACTTTAAGGGGGAGCGCAGTTATATTGGAACATGTGAGGCATCTTCCCTCATAATACTACCCGTTTCGAAATGTTCAAATTTTTGTAATTATGTGGGACCAAACTACGTTGGTCTTCAGTCCCTAGTCTTACAAACTACTCAAACTAAGTTAAACCTAAGAACAACTTACACATCCATACCAGAGGGATGATTCGAACCTCCGACGCGGGAAGCTGTGCGATCCGTAACTGCTCGGCTACTTCCGCGCGGCTACCCGTTTCACTTCATTTAATATCTGTTGTGTGACTAACCTACAAGTTGACAACTCACTAGTTTTCACAAATGGGAGATAAAAACAGGACTTTTAATAACAATGAAATCACATGGCGGGTCAATTTATAGCTTTTGGTATCCTGGAAGTGGCTAATGTTGTGTGCAACACGAGAGACTGAGTTGTCATTTATAGTTCATATCGTATGGGCTTGCCTCTTAATTGGGACAAAGTCATAAGCTCCGGTACATCTAAAATGTCAAAATTTTGCAATGTGATAAATGTTTCAATGTGTCCAGATTGTATAAACTTTAGAAAGAAGTCTTTTAGTACCACACTGATAATGGGGAGTATTAAAGCTTTTACTGTGGTAGATGAGTGGCTCCTGTCATTTTCCTCATGTTCAATCAAGGAAGAGTTTTACTCGCCATAGCTTTCTCGTACGCAATTCGTGGTTTCGTCATTTTTACATTATTCTGATACATAATCTGTGATTTATAGTTCATATCGTATGAAACAGCTTTTTTCTTTTCTTTTTCTCTACAACCTTGTCTTCATGCACCGTAACATATGAACAAAACAGAACATTCTCGAAAACTGAAAATAGAGTCCCTACGAAACCGAAATGAAGAATGCTTCCTTTTTCGAAATGAAAAAAAAAAAGCTGTGTCTCCCTGGAGGAAGCATTATTTCCCTCCTTTTTAATGTATTTAAAAGCGGAATGAGAGTCTTCTGCTAGTGGGTACATAATATGCGTATTGTGAAACTCGTCTATCAACACGAGACCACGAAATAAGAACGAAAGAACGAAATAAGGTAAAATAAGTATAAGTAAGTGATTAGGATAAACACCTAAACATCACAATGTCGTGTGACGGCATTAGAAATAAAACTTGGAAAAATTGGAAAATTAGAACCACCCAGGTACCGTTTCCTTGGATGAGACATTAAAAAAGAATTTCTTTTTAATTAAAAAAAAAAAAAAAACACACACACACACACAACTTCCTTGCTAAGTTAGTAGCGAATTCTCAGCGAAAAGTTTGCGTTGAACACCACGTCGTGGTCAAATTGCAAACATATCAACATTGCCGGTCGACCAACTTTGGAAAAACATTGATGAAAGAACACACGTCACAGTTTGCAGCCGAGAGCCGACTGGTAGCCGCGAACAAGTGCCACTTCTTAATTGATCTTCATTCAGCTCATGTTGAATGTTTACGATCGTTAATATGTTCTACATCTACATACATTCTCCGCAATTCACCGTAAGGTGCGTGGCGGAGGGTACACTGTACCACTAGTAGGCATTTCCTTTCCTATTCCCCTCTCAAATTGAACGAGGAAGAAAAGAATGCCTATATGCCTCCGTACGAGCCCTAATTTCTCTTATCTTGTCTTTGTGATCTTTACGCGAAATGTAAGTAGGCGGCAGCAAGATCGTACTACACTCAGCTTCAAATTCCGGCCTTCTAAATTTACTTAACAGAAATACACGAAAAGAACGTCGTCTTTCTTCCAGCGATCCCCAATTGAGTTGCCGGAGCATTGCCGTGACACTCGCGCATTGGTCGAACCTACCAGTAACAAACCAAACTGCTTCCTTCTGAACTGCCTCTATGTCTTCCTTTAAACTGATCTGCTGCGGGTCACAAACACTTGAGCAATACTCAAGACGTGGTCGTACAAGCGTTTTATACGCGGTCTCCTTTACAGGTGAAGTACATCTTCCCAAAATTCTCCCAATAAACCGAAGTCGGCTGTCCGCCTTACTCACAACTATCCTTACATGCTCGTTCCATTTACGCCTAGATATTTGAACGACGCGACAGCATCAAGAAGCTCACTACTAATGCTGTATTCGAACATTATGGGATTGTTTTTCTTACTCATGCGCATCACCTTACATTTTTCTACATTGAGAGCTAGCTGCCATACTTCGCACCAAATAGAAATTTCGTCTAAGTCATCCTGTATGCAATCACAGTCAGTCACAGACGACACCCTCCCATACACCACAGCATCGTCAGCAAACAGCTGCAAATTACAAGTTACTCTGTCCATCAGATCATTTATATAGATAGAAAATAATAGCGGTCCTATCACACTTTTGGATGAAAATAAAAAGGCAGACGTGTTCCGTTAGTTCCTTTATTTGTAAGCCAGTTGTCTTTCGGTAGTAGTACAGATTAGTAAAATCTGCGAGTCTTCGTAGCTGCTCCCACGAGCGGCCTCTTATACCGAGCCGGCCGCGGTGGCCGAGGTGACTGAGGCGCTCCAGTCACGGTCAGCACGGCCACTACCTTCGGGGGTTCGAATCCCCTCTCGGGCATGGATATTTGTGCCGTCCTAGTTCGTAAGTAGTTCATAAGTAGTTTGTCAGTTTAGGGACTGATGACCCCGTAGTTAAGTCCCATAAGCTTAACAAACATTTGATCATTTCTTATACCGAGGTCGCTGGCAAAGGCTGCGACGCCCCATCGGTTGCTGCAGCAGGGCCTGATACCGCGAGGAATTTTAGCGGAGGCTGCCGCGTCTTGCAGCATCAGCGGTGACGGCAGTCACCCTGTGCCGCGGCGTCGGACGGAACCGCAGCCTGTGGTAGGCGTCGGAGGGCGACCTCGGCCAGAGCAGAGGAGCGGGGGTCCGTGTGTTAGCTGCGGCACGGGCCTACGCAGCAAACTGCGCGGCTACCAAGTACCGCAGATCACAGACCTCCCTCCCTCTCCAGCCTCGGAAATCCCCCAACGCCCAGACTGCGGATTCTGCCACTATGGCCTCAGCTGTGCAGCTATGGCCTCTGCTGCCGGGGCCCGCCTCTCACCAAGCGCAGCCTCCGCTGCTGCCGCCGACCCCTGCAGCGGTGCGGAGGAACAGCCAGGCATTCCGTCGAGAACACGCAAGACGCTTGGGCCGTCAACTCCCGGACTCGCCGCTACTTCCGGCCCGGCGCTGCTGGTCGCATGGCGCAGATGGAGTGCCGCGCGCCGCGTGGTCCGCAGACATCAGTTGGCAGGACTCTGCAATCGACAAACATGCGACACTTCCTTTACACTTCTCTTAAGGCACGTGGTTTACTTTCACTGACCGACTGTTTAAGCTAGTGACTTAATAAACGGCAAAGGAGAAAAATTGTTGGAAGCCATTCAAAAATTACTGTGAAAAAATCGAAAAAAATGGAAAAAATCTTTAAGTGAAATATGACTGATTAGCAGGTGGTAATGCAGGCAACGTATTAAAAAGAATTCGATTATTAGTTACCTATAAAGCTCTACATCTAAGTTTCTCCTGGTAGACTGAAAGCTAAAATTATGATGAAAGTAACTACTCGCTGTTAGTGGTTGTTTTGCTTCCAGTATAGCTGACTGTGTAAAATTTTGCATTTAAAAAGAAAGGTAGACATTGAAATTTCGTTATACTCGTAAATCGGACCACGAAAAATTACAGAGAGATTACGGTTTAAATAACAGGAACACCAAACCATCCTTTGTTGGAGGAGTCCAAAATGGCCGAAAAAAGCATCACAGGGAGATGGGAGGAATCATCTAACTACAAATAAAACTCTTAAAACTGCATTTTAAAGAGAGAATGGGAGGATTCGGTAATGAAAGAATGCAATGAAACACACACAGACACCTTTATAATAGGAATATCGCTGTAGTTCGCTATTACAAAAAAATTACAAAATCAGCGTAATTGCTGAGAGATGTTATATCGTACAGAAACGAACAGATAGTTCTACAAAGTTAAAAAGAAAAATGAGTGTCAATACATCAACTGTATCTGTAACACATCGCAGACAATTACAATTTTGTCAGTGACAGGGTACCGTATTATTACCGTGGGTAGATGTGTTCGACTCCGGCCTTCTATATAAGCGCAGTGCTGTGTCCCACTGAAACTATAGAGTTCTCGCGATTGGGAAGGCTTGTAGGGAAAAATAGAGCTATTAGAAACTAATATTCAAAATGTGAAAATGTAAGGCAATAAGATGGTTTCATATTTTTACGACCAACCTTCAGTCGAATCCCCTGTCCGTTGCTGGCTGTCGCGGTGTGCAAACGGCAGTGGGCGGTCTTCACCTGACAGACGGCCGCCACCTGTAGCAGGAGGCCGGACCACCTGTGTGACGTCACACGATGCACCTGCTTGCACGTCTGGGCGCGGCGGCTGGCTGAGTCTACAGGGCGACGTGCTTCCAATTTGCAGATGACCTTTCTCAACGTTTCAACTCAATAAATTAAACTACAGTATCAGGCCACAGTCTACTGTGGGCAGTGGCGAGTTGGGCGGAGCCGCACCATAGCGATGGGCCCACAGCCCCACATCGCCACCAGGGTGTCTTCTGAAGAAGTTGCCGGGCACCGAGACGCTCATGCTTTTATAGCCGTCCGTCAATGCCAGCAGCGGTTTCCTCGGAAATCTCTCCTCGCAACGTCCTCCCACCCATTGTTTGCAACAATTTCATCCACAAATGTCCCTGTAGCTCAACTTTTCCTCAATCCTCTGTGCGTACAATATTACGGTCAAACCCTGTACTCGTCAATTCGCATCTTTTTATACCAAACTTTTAGATTCAAACATCCTAACATGTTTTATGCAGCTATTGTACAGCTGCTTAATATTGCTACTCAATTCGATATTTACTTATTTTGAGCCGGCCGCGGTGGCCGAGGGGACTGAGGCGCTTCAATCACGGTCTGCACGGCCACTACGGTCGGGGGTTCGAATCCCCCCTCGGGCATGGATATTTGTGCCGTCCTTAGTCTTAGGTAGTTCATAAGTAGTTTGTAAGCTTAGGGACTGATGACCCCATAGTTAAGTCCCATAAGTTCTACAAACATTTGAACATTTGATTTACTTATTTTGAGCCGTCTCGACAGGGAAATATCCGTTCATAAGAATTAGTACGCATTCCTCAAACACCTGTAGATAAGTGCCATCACCCACTCAATGGTCACACACCCCAAACATGTCGGCTGAAGTTTAGAGGAGCAGAGCAGACTACAGCCCACCTTTACGATGCCAACAGTGCCCTGCTTCTCGCACCCTAGAAGACGTGCTACAGGGCAAGGAGGATGCAGTTGAGGTTGCCAATTGAGAATTTTGGGAAGATGTACTTCATCTGCAAAGGAGACCGCGTATAAAACGCTTGTACGACTACGTCTTGAGTGTTTGGGACCCGCAGCAGATCAGTTTAAAGGAAGACATAGAAGCAGTTCAGAGGCGAGCAGCTAGGTTTGTTACTGGTAGGTTCGATCAATGCGCGAGTGTCACGGAAATGCTCCGGCAACTCAATTGGGGATCGTTGGAGGAAAGACGACGTTCTTTTCGTAAATTTTTGTTGAGGAAATGTAGATGCCCGGAATTTGAATCTGAGTTTAGTACGATCTTGCTGCCGCCTACTCATATTTCGCGTAGTGATCACAAAGACAAGATAAGAGAAATTAGGGCTCATACGGAGGCATATAGGCATTCTTTCTTTTCCTCGTTCTATTTAGGAGTCGAATAGGAAAGGAAATGCCTAGTAATGGTACGGTGTACCCTCTGCCACGCACCTTACGGTGGATTACGGAGTATGTTTGTAGATGTAGATGGACTGGTCTGAGTTCCGATGTCCAGAAGCAGAGCGATAAACAGAAACATCGTCTGTAAATAATTTGATACTATATATGGCTCACCTTGACTGTCCGATACCATCCGCCGGCTTTGACCAATTGTGTCATGTATTACGTCATTTTGTCATAAATGTGTTTCTATTTGTTTATTACTAGTCACTGATTATGTTGTAAATGTGTCAGACGTAATATTTATTACAATGCATTTATTTATTTACGCGGTTCGTGTTGACCAATTTTATAAGAATGCATTTATTTCTTTACGTATTTCGTTTTTGTGTAATAAAGTATTGTGTCACCTGTAATATTTATTAGAATGCATTTATTTATTTACCTACTCGTTTTGTGTTGAACAATTACTACAGCGATAGGAAATACTTCAATATATATTTATGAAGGCTGAAGTGCAGTTTGAGTCAGAGAGTCGTGTTTCGTGTTTAGAGGTTAAAGTTCGTGTCTGTGAGCTTATTGAACATCATTCTGTCCGCATCATGCCAGGTTTTTCTTTAATTTTACACAGCACATTAATCTGGGCATTCCGATGACTGCAGTAAAAGTTATACCTGTGTGCATCCCATGAGATTTTTTTTAAACCAACTACAACATGAAGACTTATATCGCTCTTAAAAGCACGTGCGGAACTTTTTTCGAAGCTGTTGAACTACTGTCAAATTTATGGTTTTATGGGAAAATGAAGACATTAAAAACAGATAGGTGGTATCCTGCGCTTTACTTGCCAATATGTGACATCTTATGCTTTACTTCCCACTAATTTAGTAGCAGTGAAATGACCGACAATCACATTAGTATAAATCATCATTCTTAATAAATTCACAGATCGTGTCTGTGAGCTTATTAAACGTCGATCTGTTCGCATCACGTGAGTTTGTTCTCCTTTTTACGCAGCACATTAATCTGAGCATTCCTGTGACTGCAATAAAAGATAGATCTGTCTGCATCCGGTAAGATTTTTTTTTTTTTTAGTAAATTGAATCGTGAAGATTTACGTCGTACTTAAGATAGCGCGTGCGTAACATTTCGGGAAGCATTTTATTTTCGCTAAACAGATTCCATTCCCTCGACTTCATTAAAAAAAAAGTGCAAAACGTTGCTTCACTTTTACACTTCGCTAGTCTCTCGCGCCATATTTAACCAGTTTCGTAATTGTACTTCATTATTACGAGAAAAAAGCTACATCGTATTCAAGAACTTCAAAAAACGAGCCGTTTTCAGGGTGATTTTCTGTCCTACATTGTCCGGAAGTGCTATTTACATATAGTGAAACGTTGACATTGCATGTTGTTTGCGATCTTTCATTTTTATCGCAGTGTTATTATTTCTATTGTTTTTCTATTTAGAATCTCCCCTCCCAAAACCCCTTAATTCCCGCGGTAATCCCTTTAAAGTATTTTACTTACTTTTTCGTTTTTTTTTCGCTTACATTTATATTTCTCGTTGTTTATTTCATGTTGTTATAGACGCCACATGACATTCGCATTGAAATATGAATGTCGGTTATCGTTCTGACGTTGTGCATGACGTCATGGGTCAAAGCAGACGGGTGGTAACGGAATATCCAATATTGCCCTATATATTGTATAATGTATTTTGTTTTTATGTATCTATAAGCTGAACAGACGTGTAATTCATGTTACATTACAACCATGTATTGTACTGCAGTGTCTCTTGTATTACTTTTTTATATAACTTTAAGCTTTAAATACATAATATTGTATTCAAACGCTTTTGATACCAATTAAATAAATCAAGAGAAACATAGACACAATGGCCCGCTTGACGCCACGTTTCTACTTGTTCGGTTAACCAGCCTCGGAAACTTCGCACTTTAGTAGTACACGTGAAGGCTGTCTCCTCACACAAGTTTTAAATCGCACTATCAAGAACAATATGACTATAAGGGCTCTAAAGTTTAACTCATAAACATCTCTTATAGTAGTCAGTGCAGTTTATAGCGTTATCTGTCAAAATAGCTTACGCAGTGGCGTATCGTGTGAATGATGAGGGATCGATTCTACCTGTTAGCAGCGCTTTTATTAATCGCTTAAAAACTGTGTTGTTGTTGTGGTCTTCAGTCCGGAGACAGGTTTGATGCTGCTCTCCACCCTACTCTGCACTGAGCAAGCCTCTTCATCTTCTCATAAGAATGGCACCCTACACCCGTTTGAATCTGCTTACTGTATTCATCTCTTGCTCTCCCTCTGCGGTTTTTACCCCCACACACTTCCCTCCAACGCTAAATTCACAGTTCCTTGATGTCTAAGAATGTGTCCCACCAATCGATCCCTACTTTTAGTCAGATTATGCCAGAAATTCCTTTTCTCCCCAATTCCGTTCAGTACCTCCTCATTAGTTACGCGATCAACCCACCTAATCTTCAGCAATATTCTGTAGTACCACATTTCAAAAGCCTGTCCACACTGTTTATCGTTCAACTAAACAACTATAATAATTTTTAATAAAATTAATGATATAAAATGTCATCAGTTATATCACAACGAACTTAAGTTCATGTATGAAATGAATTAAAATTGAATTACAATATTCTGTTTTTAAAACTGGAATAATTCAAAATGCAATTTGATAAATAAAGTAGGTAGATTAAAAAGTTAAATATCACCGGCATTGCAGTTTTATTAAAAACTAGCTGTAAACCCGGCAACAATCCGACCTTTATTAAAGTTGGAAACGTGATGGTACTCATTTCTCCTCCTTACACGAGACATCACAACAATGTTTCTCCAGGCAACTCCGGTCAACTGCTGCTTAGGAGAAATCGGTCGGAAACTTCTCTCGTGTCAGAACGTATGTGTCGCCACCGGCGCCAAACTTGTGTGAATGCTCTGAAAAGTTAATCAATTGCATATCACATCTTCTTCCTGTCGGTTAAATTTCTCGTCTGTAGCACGTCGTGGTGTAGCAATTTTAATGGCCAGGAGTGTAATTGCTTAGAAAAAAAGAAACAGGGTAATTTGTTGCAATGTAAACATTTCCCTTCCGTTTCATTAAGGAACGATAGCTGCCACAGAAATCTAAGACTTGAATTTATGGGAAGGTAGGAAGATTAGTGGTTAACACCCCGTCAATAGTGTGGTCATCAGAAGCTGAGCTTACGCTCGGATTGTTTGGGTAAGGATCGTGAAGGAACTCGGCCATGCCCTTTGAAAGGAACAACGCAGGCATTTTCCTGGAGTGTTTTAGGGAAATCACGGACAATCTAAATCGGGATGGCCGGAGGTGGATATGAATCACTTTCCTCCCGAATGTGAGTCCAGTGTCTTCTCACTGCGTCACCTCCCTCGGTTTCAATTTGTATATGAAACTACCAGTATCAGCACGTTGATTAGAATATTCATTATTACAGTATCCTTTCGGTTTATGTGCTGTTCATGTTCTTCAGAAGATCATTGTTAAATTCGTTGTAACCTATTTCATGCTATGTTCGCGAAATAGAACAAATGCACATTTTAGGGGCAGCACTCTTACGTATGCAAAACTCCATAAATTGCCAAACATAGCTCTATGTAATTAATAAGAGTGCCCAAAAACCTTTTAGGAGCCAAGGCGCAAAACAGGTAGTGCGAACTACTGACAATGTACATCACAATCTAACACGCTGCCCACTACACTACGGCGAAGAATTACGAAGCTATTTCTTAATTATCGTACTATTGAAAGCAGTCATTAACTGATAATATGGCATTTTTAGCGGCGGAGTGGCCGAGCGCATTCAGGCGCTATGCTGCGATGCGTGAGGCCGGTTCCCGACGGGGGTTCGAATCCCCCCTCGGGCATGGATGTTTGAGCCGTCTTTAGTATAAGGTAGTTTGTAAGTTTAGGGACTGATGACCCCGAAGTTAAGTCCCATAAACGTAACAGACATACACATGGCATTTTTAGACACTAGATTATAATTTATCGTACATCGACATGTTTTTGTTAATTCCATTGATTTGAAATGTCTCATGTAAATTATAATCAGAAAATTATAAAATACACAAAGCAAGATGGCACATGCCAGAGAGGGTTCTGGGGAAGGAATGTCCCATGACATTTTCGAACGCCTGGTTTACGTAAAATCATGTAACAGTGTCGAAAGTTACTTTTGCAAATAACCCTGTAACGGTGCAACTTGAAAAAAAAAAACAGAAGAGAGCAAAACCGGATGAATGGCTTATTTTCAATTACATTTCCTGCTGTCAAAAGGCCATAACAAACGGCCTTTTTAGTGTTAATAATCTATATTTTAAAAAGGAAGGTTCTGGTCGCTGGTAGCCAACAATTTCGGCTGCAAAATTTGGTGCCGATCGGTTCGGAACACGTTACTGACAGAAAAGAGCAAATCTTCGTTATTTTTGCTAATATCCCTGAAACGATATGAGATATGAAAAAAAAAAAAAAAAAAAAAAAAAAAAAAAAAAAAAAAAAAAAAAAAAAAAAAAAGAGAGAGAGCAAAGTTGAAGAGTTTTTCCTCTAAACATTTGTGTATTCAATATTCGTGTAAGATGGACGGTTAAGCCGTTATTATAATTTAAATTTCGAGCTGTCAAAACGCGACCGTAAAGGACCACTGTTACTGCCGTAACCTGAAGTGGGAAAATTACTGTTGCTGACAACGAACCAACTAATCCATCTAGAGGTAACAAACGATATTTTTGAAACTATTATTTTTTCCACCGAATGTAATACCTTATTTAGACTTTAAAACGGTATTACAGAAAAGAGTCTGAGGAAAGAAGGCTGTTAAGAAATTAAAAGTATTCAAATCAAATTTTGAGATGTTTGTACAGCTTATGGGACTTAACTGCGTGGTCATCAGTCCCTAAACTTACAAATTACTTATTAACAATTTTTTCGTCATAGCAGAATGAAAATCATTGAGAAATATAGACGTATCGTAGATATTACAATTTTCCTGAACGAGACAAATGACCCAGGAGAGGAACTTCCAACTTTTCAGCCATGTCACGCATCACATACATCGCGAGTTGCTTGGCATTGCCAATATCGAAACACGAAATATGAGAAACCCTAAATAAAACTTTATCACCGGACGAGTAAAATATCATATTTTCGCACTCTGTTTAAAATGCCATTAATACTATTAGTAAAACACGCTTACGATATAGTATGTTGATTTAAACTTAACTTTGGCTGTCTCCTTACGTAACATTCAACTCGAATACTTTCGTAAATAACAACTACAAACACTAAAAATGCATTACACATAGTTACGGAATATAATAATCCTATAAAAATAAATATTAGTATAAAAATAACAACACTACATGTTATAACTAATGCACAACATTATAACATATTTACCTCTTGTTTAAATAAATTAGGGCGAAGCATGCTTTATATATCACTGGATCCCAAATCAAATACTTATTGTGCCACTGATTTCATCAATCCATTTGGTACTAAGAAACTATCGCCTAAATTAACAAAATTACTACGAATTTGTACAAATCCGTATTTATAAAAAAAATAAACCACAAATGGAAATACATTAAAATTACAAGTCTAAATTGACAAAACACCAAAACTCTAATTACAAACTATTGACTTACCTACGTGAAAATCATAAATAGAACCCGTAATTTGAATAGGCCTACAAAGTCATGTTAATACTTGTTATTTATATGCCTAGTTTAAATAAAATTACCGTAACTGACTACAACCTCATTAACAAAATGTATTATTGTTGTGAAGACCAGATTCGGATAAAATTTATATCCTATTTTCGATCGTGGTTTAACGTCCGTATAAAATTTACGAAATACTGTTTTTTTTTCATGTTTATGCGGTATTCTCGCAAGTATTTGGAGAGAGGCCATATTGTGTTACAGTAGTTTCGGCAGAGCTGGAGAGTAGACGATATCTAACCGGTTGCCCAAAAATTTGATGAGAAATATGCAAAAATGAGTAAAAAGAATGTAAAACATTTGCATTGTTAAATACGTGCGTTACTCATTCAACCTCGACCACCTTTCCATTGTCAATAGAGAATGTAACTGCTGCAAGGTCTTGGATCAACGGAGTACTACTCCAACGCAGACCGGCCGTCTGATACAAGCATCGAATACAAGATAAGTAATTTTTGTTTTATATTTCAGACAGGGCCGTACCGAGGCATTGGCGAGATTGGCATTTGCCAAGGGCGCAATCATAGAGGGAGAACAAGGAAAAAGAATAATAGAAGGAATACGCGAATTTAAAGTGACGTTCACGAAGTTATAGAATTTTCTGAATATGTTTAAAAAACTGTCATAAATTTTAGGCATGTGGGGCGTAGTTTCGACATTCTGCCAAGAGCGCAGAATTACCTTGGTACAGCTGTGATTACAGAGCACCTCACCATCCCCCGTGTCCTCTTAATAAAACTGTGTTTTGCAGTACGGACTCATAGAATGAAGGCTTTCACGGCAGGTGTCGTCATTACTTAAAGCTTCCGGGCTGAGATGCCGTGGTCGATACATAAAACTTTCCCCTGACGTTTCGCCCTCGTCTGCGGAAGACATCCTCGGAGGTAAAGCGGCGTACTGCAACGAGAGCGCGAGTGAGCGTCGTATATATAGGCAAAACAAAGGGCGCTGCTGTCAGACACGTGGTGTCGGCTGTGCTGTGGTCTCTGCTATTGCCAACCTTCTAGACTGAAATTAATCGATTGTCATGTTGTTGATGCAGTGTTGATATCCTTATCTTATCAAGTTTGAGACCTTCTTCTTTTTTGTTAAAGTTATTTCGATGTTTAAAAATCTCAATGGCCTCTCTGTACAAACGCGCATAATAATGCGACGTCTTTGCTATGACGGACGTCTCGTTAAATTTTATTTCGTGGTCACCTTCTTGAAACACGTGTTCCGCTACAGCCTCTTTATCAGTATGTCCGAGGCGGTAGTTTCTATTGTGTTCGCCCAGACGAGTGTTGACACTTCTTTTAGTTGTACCTATATATACTTGTCCACAACTGCAGGGGATTTTATAGACACCTGGTGTAGCCAGGGGGTGCCGCTTATCTTTTGCAGATCTTAAAAATTCTTTTATTTTCGTGGTTGGTCTGGAAACAGTTTCCACATCGTACTTGCTTAAAATTTTTCAAATACGATTGATGACCTTACTGATAAATGGTAGAAAAACTTTCCCCTTGGGTTGTTGTCGTTCCTCGTCCTTCCTGGTTGTCACTCTAGGGCGTAGTGCACGATCTATCTCCCTGTCTGAATAGCCATTCTTCTTAAATGTCACTCTAAGATGTTCAATGTCATCGTCTAAGTGCGCCGGTTCACAAATTTTGTGGGCCCTGTCTACTAATGTCTTAATCACGCCTCTTTTTTGTCGTGGATGGTGGTTAGAATCTTTTTGAAGATAACGATCAGTGTGTGTGTCTTTTCTATAGACCTTATGACCCCTTCCGCAGACGAGGGCGAAACGTCAGGGGAAAGTTTTATGTATCGACCACGGCATCTCAGCCCGGAAGCTTTAAGTAATGAGTACGGACACAGTTCGTCTGGACCTATTGTAGGGATCTGCAAGCGAGGTACTCTTACAAACCGAGCAGTGGAGTTTGACTCTTAGCAAATGATGGCATCATTTTATGTGTAATGAAGTCGTCAGGAGATGTGCACGAAATGAAAACGATGTAGACGAAATATTTGTATGACGCAGAATAGTGGCAATCACCTTACATAAAAAAAAAGGATCCAGAGACGTCGATTAGACTGCCTCTTCTTGGGCGGGAGGAAAGCGGGTGTGAGCACAAGAGATGACGGTAGTTGGTAGAGGACAGCTGCCTCAGCTACCGAGGAAGGAGGTCCCTCATCAGCTGCAGGGGACTTGAGGCAGTCCTCTGACTTGGACAGAACTTGTATTGACACAGGTTGTGACTGCATCTCGCTACTTGCAAAAGGACGATTCTGAACTTCGCCAGTTAGGGTGGGAGTTCTCGAGTTTGGCATACAGAGGAGATCGTTCCGTGTTGTGAACTTCTGTTAAGACGTTGCTGAAGTCTGCCTTTCGCTGGGAAATCAAGTTTGCTGCAGGCAGTGAATAAACAGACTGAGCCAGTTTAGTTTTAAGGACTGCTGTCTAAGGGTTGGAAGTCATTTGCTAGACACTGGATGGGTGGTACCAACCTCGACTCGTCAGAGATGTCACTGCATCATGCCAGCACACAGTTTAGACAGTAATAGCACCATCTGTTCGAGCCTTGAGAGTGTATGAAGTACATTGCTGGGATCTTTGGTAAAGGTTTGTCCACTAAGGTTCCATGCCAATTAATTAGATTTTTTAAATTTCTGTACGGAACACGTAACTGATTTCGGAATGAGCTAATTATACCGAGTATCCACCCATGGTATACACAGGGGAGCCAATATGAGTTTTAGATCCTACATGTTTCGTTTTACGTCAATTGAAAGTATAGCTTGGTTATTGTGAAGATAGTTTAGTTACATCTTCAAATAAATTTTGCGGTAAATACTTCAACTTATCCGTTAATTAAGGCATTGTTCCTCTTCGCCATTTAAGTTGTGAATCTATTTGGAGGCTCTTAATGTGAGGAGAAAGCATTCAGTGGGATAAGCCTATGCTTCAGCCCATGTTACCAGTAATAATTCAGTGATCCAACTTCTGTAGCATACATAAAATTTTTGTATCTATTGACAGTTTACTTATCTGTGCTCTTTGGGCCTGCCCAGGGAATACGTATACCATTCTAAATTAGTTCCGTCGCACAGTTAACACTGATAGGTAGCCTCCGTCCCCATTTATCTAAGCTATGACGTGGAGATGTGGAAAAACATATATATATATATATATATATATATATATATATATACAGGATGTATCACCTAACACTTGCACTACGTTGTCAATAGTGTTTACCCATAAATGAAGTGGTCTCAGGGGATGTGTACGTTCTATTGAACTAATCACAAATTGGACTCGTGGAGTTGTAATGATACATTATTAAAACATTGATCTGTAGTAGTCTCAAGAGATCTGTGGACGCAATACCCAGTATAAAATAATTACTTAATGGAACGTGAAGTGTTAAACAGTTATTCGCTTTATCAGTTACGAGAAATACACTAGTGGCCATTAAAATTGCTACACCAAGAAGAAATGCAGATGGTAAACGGGTATTTATTGGACAAATATATTATACTAGAACTGACATGTGATTATATTTTCATGCAATTTGGGTGCATAGATCCTGAGAAATCAGTACCCAGAACCACCACCTCTGGTCGTAATAACAGCCTTGATACAAGTGGGCTTTGGGTCAAGCAGAGCGTGGAAGGCGTGTACAGGTACAGAAGCCCATGCAGCTTCAACACGATACCACACTTCATCAAAAGTAGTTCAAAAATGTTCAAATGTTTGTAGAACTTATGGGACTTAACTACGGGGTCATCAGTCCCTAAACTTACAAACTACTTATCAACTAGCTAAGACTAAGGACGGCCATGCCCGAGGGGGGATTCGAACCCCCGACAGTAGTGGCCGTGCAGACCGTGACTGGAGCGCCTCAGTCAAAAGTAGTGACTGGGGTATTGTGATGAGCCAGTTGCTTGGCCACCATTTGCCAGACGTTTTCAGTTGGTGAGAGATCTGGAGAATGTGCTGGCCAGGGCAGCAGTCGAACATTTTCCGTATCCGGAACGGCCCCTACAGGACCTGCAAAATGCGGTCGTGCATTATCCTTCTGAAATGTAGGGTTTCGCAAGGATCGACTGAAGGGTAGAGCCACGGGTCGTGACACATCTGAAATGTAACGGCCACTGTTCAATGTACCGTCGATGAGAACAAAAGGTGAGCGAGACGTGTAACCCATGGCACCCCATACCATCACGCCGGTTATTACGCCAGTATGACGATGACGGTACACGCTTCCTATGTGCGTCCACCGCGATATAGCCAAGCACGGATGCGACCATGATAATGTCGTAAACAGAAAACAATGACGTTCTGATATTCGTGCACCCAGGTTCGTTGTTGCGTACACCATCGCAGGCGCTCCTGTCTGTGATGCAGCGTCAAGGGTAACCGCAGATATGGTCTCCGAGCTGATAGTCCATGCTGTTGCAAACGTCGTTGTACTGTTCGTGCATATGGTGGTTGTCTTGCAAACGTCCGCATCTGTAGACTCAGTGACCGAGACGTGGCTGCACGATCCGTTACAGCCATGCGAATGCATGTCATCTCGACTGTTAGTGATACGAGGCCTTTGGGATCCAGCACGGCGTTCCGTATTGCCCTCCTGAACCAACCGCTTCAATATTCTACTGTCATTGGAACGCGACCAACGCGAGCAGCAATGTCGCGATACGATAAACCGCTTTCGCGATGGGCTACAATCCGACCTTTATGAAAGTCGGAAACGTGATGGTACGCATTTCTGCTCATCACGCGAGGCATCACAATAACGTTTCACCAGGCAACGCCGGTCAACTGCTGTTTGTGTAAGAGAAATGGGTTGGAAACTTTCCTCATGTCAGCACGTTGTAGGTGACGCCATCGTCGCCAACTTTGTGTGTATGCTCTGAAAAGCTAATCATTTGCATATCACAACATCTTCTTCCTGTCGGTTAAATTTCGCGTCTGTAGCACGTTATCTTCATGCTGTAGCAACTTTAATGGCCAGGAGTGTAGATAATATTAAATAAAAAGTACACGATTAAACTCATTACCGTAAGCCTGCAGCGTCGAAGAGTTACGCAGATATTGACACCGCGAGGAAAATGGTGTGATTTTTTTTCCTGCTGACCGATTAAAATATTAATTTGTAAATGGAAGTGTTTTCATTTTTCGCCCCCTGATCTGAATTTTCATTTAAGGCGAGCTGTCAGAAGGACTCAGCTGAAACGCCGCGGACTATTTATAATCTGGCGAAAGCCGGCGCCGTATATTTTACTTTACTTGACGACGTTTTAATCTCGTTTAGTGCTAAAAGGCGCGCGGAGAAAGCCCGGGGCGAAAGTGCGTAGCAAAATAAAGCTCTTAAACGCGGGCGAAGATGAAACAATGCCGTAAATTTAAATTCCAGCGCGTGTCTTCGAGAACGTTAATACTCCTGGCCGCGCGGCGTTTAAAGAAATTGTCCCACGGCAGAATTTATGTGTGGGAAAAAGGGATGGAGGGTTTCAGGCATGCGCCCTCTTGCACTACGGATTTGTTGGTTGCGTGCTAGCATTCCACACTAGCGAAAAAAAAAAAAATATTAGCGCACCAGGAAAGAGAGGTATCTTCCTCCTTTTAAATACGATCTACGAACACTTGGCTGCCAGATTCCGTTTTCTATTTTAATAGGACTTGCTTAGGAAGTAACACTGTCAATAACGGATTCAGTCGCCTCGTTGCAAAACAGTGGTCTGATTCTCTTTGTGTATATACAGATGGGTCCAAAATCCCGCAAGAAGAGTGTAGTGGATGTGCCTTTTTCTGCTCTCAGATTCGGAGAACCTTCAGACTGCAAACGAATACTTCTATATTTATGCCGGAGACAGTGACAATTTTGGAAGCACTTGTTTGTTTCTACCATTTCCTTCCCTAAAAGTTTGTGTGATTCTCAAAGTGTCCTTCAAGCCGTACAACACCGGAGATGGAACAAAAACCCAACAGCTATATTCGGGATGTGATTTCGGCATATATTCGCTGTACAAATACGGGGCGGACAGTTAATTTACTGTTGGTGCCTTCTCACGCTGGTATATGCTATAATGAGGAAGTTGATGCATTGGCTAAACAAGCGGCATCCTTAGGCACTGTCTTGGACCTACAACTGCCATAGCCGGTCGCGGTGGCCGAGCGTTCTGCGGCGCGTCAGTCACAGTCTGCACGGCCACTACGGTCGGGGGTTCGAATCCCCCTTCGGGCATGGATATTTGTGCCGTCCTTAGTATTAGCTAGTTCATAAGTAGTTTTTAAGTTTAGGGACTGATGACCCCGTAGTTAAGCTCTACAAACATTTGAACTGCCATACACAGACTTCTTATCTGCGGTACAGGAATACGCTAGACAACAGTGGAAACAGATGTGGAACGTTTCACTACAGTTGAAAGACGCTTCTTAACGCTGTGCTGCAACCTCGGATTTCTACGCAGCCATGGTTTATGAGCACTCATCTGGACCGATCCGCAATTTCTACCTTCATTCGTCTTCGCTTCAATCACGCCTCTTATCCACAACATCTACATCGGATCAACGTCTACGATTCGGCGGCATGTGAGTGTGATCCTGAAACGGAAGCAGATGTCAACCACATCCTGTTCAGGTGCCCCAAATTGGACCGTGAACGTTTGAACTTCCTGCAGACATTGGTTAAGATGGGATATCCCCTTCCCCAGTCAGCTTCTTCCCTTTTGTTTACAAAAAAACATTGGTGTGTATAAAATCATAGTTAAGTTCATTAAGACCACTGGACACAAACTATAAGTATCAAGTGTGTTGGTGATATATTATGAGGTTTTGCTTGTGGATATGTGAAAATGTTCCAAAATTATTTAAATTGTAATGTAATGCAGTTTTCGCTTTGTTTCCACTTTCCCATTTCAACAAAATGTACTTCTGTTTGTTTTCTGTTTATTTAAATACATGTACATTTCCACTGCGTTTTGTTGATGGCCACATTGAGTTAACACTCAGAAGGCCAAACAAAGAAAAAATAAATAAACGTCGATTTTGATCCATTGTTAGCACGGGCAACGGAAGGGGGGGGGGGATATTAGACGTGCCATTGTTTCAACGTCGTCCGCCATCAGATAACCTAATAACGTAGCTGCAATACCGTTATCTGTATGAGCTTATATTATGGATGTTTACAGCCGTGTGATATCGACGTGCAGGCAGTGATGAATTGGCCGAGCACTCTAAGGCGCCTTGCTGCGGAGCACACGGTTGCTCGCCGTCGGAGGTTCGAATCCTCCCTCAGGCATGGGAGTGTGTTTGTCTTGTCCTCAGGTTAGTTTTAGTTTAAGTAGTTTGTAACCCTGTGGTCTAATAATCACACAAGTTAAGTCCTTTAGATTTACAAACATCTGAATATATTTTATCAACTTGTGAAGAAAACAGCCACCATGGCACGCAGACAAGCTCGTGCTACGTACAGCTAACTGAGTGAGTTAGAAACGGGTCAAATTGTGTTCCTCCGAGAGGCGTGGCGGTCTTGTCGGACAATTGCCAGATGCACGTGTTGCGTTAATTGTTCTACTATGATACGAATGTATATAGGAAACGGAAAGGGCGATAGATGTGCAGTTTTCAAAAAAATGTTCAAATGTTTGTAGAGTCTATGGGACTTAACTATGGGGTCATCAGTCCCTAAACTTACAAACTACTTATGAACTACTTACAACTAAGGACGGCACAAATATCCATGCCCGAGGGGGGATTCGAACCCCCGACCGTAGTGGCCGTGCGGACCGTGACTGTAGCGCCTCAATCCTCTCGGCCACCGCGGCCGGCTGCAGTTTTCACAGAATGGATTTATAGTCAACGACTCGTATTGTTAGCCATTAAAAAGATTGTAAAAATACCTATAAAGTGTATGTTTGTGCAAACATAAGAGTTTTCAACTGGAACAATGGTTGTTTCTATTATGCACTGGAATTTTTGACACCAGCTGTGTATAAAGAATTTTGAATGACATTCTTATCACGTCTAGTTTGGCAGCTACAACCATTCAAACTTTTGGGAGCGGAGGCTACAACAGCGTAGAAAATACACTTTAACGTTTTGTAAAGTACACGTAAGTACCGTTAATTAAAAAAGTTGCAGCATCTGTCGGGATAGCTCAGGTGGTGGCGTTCTGGCCTCACAACCATAGGGTCAATGGTTTGAATCCCACTGTGACAGTTATGTTTTTCGTTTTCGAATTCAGTTATGTATATCTAATTCCACGTGTTGTGTCAGTCTTTATGTGCATGTAGACGACCGGAAACCTTGTCACGTAAAACGGTGTTTGAATAGAATGAAAATTTCACTCGCAGCGGAGTGTGCGCTGATATGATACTTCCTGGCAGATTAAAATTGTGTGTATCCACCATATACTAGGAGTACTAGTTTTGCTAGGTTCGCAGGAGAACTTCTGTGAAGTTTGGAATGTAGGAGGCGAGGTACTGGCAGAAGTGAAGTTGTGAGGACGGACCATTAGTCTTGTCGGGGTAGCTCAGAGGTAGAGCGAAAGGCAAAGGTTCCTGGTTCGAGTCGTGGTTCCGGCACACAATTTTAATCTGCCAGGAAGTTAGATGTTTGAGTAGGTTAGCTGCTTGTAAAGCCATTATTAGCTATGGAGATGACTTTCCAAAAACAGTGTCGTAGCTCTTCACAAATTAATAGTGAAGTCCATACTGGAAAAATATTTTTTTTTATTGATCGAATATTATTAACAACCTTTCATAAAATTTAGAAAACTGCGAAATAACAATAATATGTGCACTTCTCGTAAAAATTACCATTAGATATGAAAATCTTATCTGGACACGAATCGATCCACTAATCCTATGGTTGTAAGGCCAGAACGCTACCATCTGAGCTACGCCGACGACGGGTGCTGTAATTTATTTAATGTTTGGTACTTACGCTTACTTGCAAATCTTCATAGTCGATTTTTAGAGTTTTCGAGAGTTGCGTCGAATGGCTGTGGCTGATTGTTATTTGGATTCTGAACTTTACGAACCATAAATATAAAAATAAATTCTAAAATTCGATACGCATGTGGCCTCCTTTTTAGACCGCAGCAATCGATGATCACGTCTCGGCTGGTCACTTGGTTACTTGGAATGGTGGACCGTGGTCTTCAGGGATGAGGGCAGGACCTGCCTGCACACAAGTGATGTAAGTTTGTGCGTATGACGTAGAATTCGTGAGCTCGACCATGTGGAGTGCATCGTCCGAGACACAATAGCCCCATTCCAGACTGTGTGGTCGAAACTACCGTTCACCTGTGGTGATTACAGTGGCAACGCTGAACAGTGGTCGATGCCTGCTGTTCTTGCAACGGGAGAGACGCGTCCTCCAACAGGGTAATACTCACCCAAACACTGTGTGTGAAACAGAGTGGTCCAAAAGGCATGTCAGCATCATCCCCTGAATTGTCTCCCGTGGAACACATGTGGGATGTGATTGGACGTCTGTAATCACGTACGACTCGTCAGCCCAGAAATGTTTTAGAAATTTGTAAACACATATGGAATATCGAATCCCAAAACAGTATCAGTTATCAACGTGACCGAAAAGATGCCAGCGTCTGAAATGCCGCCCGTGCAGGCTAAATGACGTATTAAGAAGGGTGTTTCAGCACTGAGCTCTACTGCTTAAGCTATTGATCTGTACATGTAATGATTCCATGTACTCCATATGCACTGTTTCAACAAAAATATTTTTATTGTATTATGCTGTTTACAAGTGATTTACATACACAAAAAAAAAAAAAGAGGTTCAGAAGAATAACCTCCTACTGGTCTCACTATTAGTGAGGAGGATATTCAGCCTGCCGCGGTGACCGAGGGGACTGAGGCGCTCCAGTCACGGTCTGCACGGCCACTACGGTCGAGGGTGGAATTCCCCCTCGGGCATGGATATTTGTGCTGTCCTTAGTCTTAGCTAGTTCATAAGTAGTTTGTAAGCTTAGGGACTGATGACCCCGTAGTTAAGTCCCATAAGTTCTACAAACAATTGAACATTTTGAGGATATTCAATTTCATGAAAATCTTGAAAGCCCGGCCAGTGTTATTCTACAGACGCGAGGTTTGCCTCCATTTTTGGAAAAATGTGAAGAGCTTGTCCGATTACTTGTGAATAATTCTATTTACATCTTCAAAGAATACATAAAGTCAACTGCAAATGGGCAAAGCTGAAAATGTGTACTAAGCCGGTGTCCGAACCCGGGTCTCCCGCTTTCTAGGCAGTTGCGCTGACCACTACAACACTGGGGACACACAGATCATTGCACCTGCAAGGACTACCTAAGCACGCCTCCCGTCAGACACAAATTCCCAGCTCTAACCTGCCCACAGTACTCAAACTCGTAGTTTTGAAACCAATTTCCATACGAGTAAGGGCCTCAAACTTGCCCACCCCTCCCCACTAACAAAAGGATCATTGCCCTTCACCGCACATAATATATATACATTCCACACAAATGCCTTCAGAAAAGATTTCCTTACACTTAAATGAATATTTGATGTCATAAATTCCTCTTTTTCAAACACGATTTTCTTCCCATTGTCATTCTTAATTTTATAGCTTGTGTACAGCAACCATCGAATGTCATTGTACTGTATAAGTAACGAAATATATCTACCACCTTTATTGTTTCGTCACCTAATGTAATTACTTTAGCGTCGCCTATTGAACATGAAATCGTTATAAAAGTGACACTTGAAACGTTACTTTCTTGTCTCTAGGCACTGTCTTCTCATGGCATTCAGTGTATCTTGCAGTAGTGGGCGTAATGAGCGTCCTCTTCTGGGGTTCTATGAATATGAAGTGCAAGCGGTCGGTGTCTCTTTGGCCATTTCGATAGTACTGTAGTTGCCTTTAGTTGCGTCACAAGACGCAATATTGCAGAAACTAAATGATCACTACCTGATCATGTGTTTCAATACGCAAGGATGTCGCCAGTTAGCTGATCACTGACTGCAGAATTTAGGAATTTAGAAATCTATTTTCAAATGAATTATAATTAAGTTGTAATAGATATTGTAGATAGATTCACTGACTTGTAAGGTTTATTTCGATCACGTCGATGAACTTCATGTCCGATCAATCCTATTATGTAGCTAGTTTCACTGTTGCTCTTTTAATCTATTGATTATATTTGACCATGATGTCTACGCTCCGTCTCTGATGTCAGTGTGACGCTAAAACCTTTTTGTCCACTTTAGGTTACAGAAGTAACATTAAAAGTGGGCCTTTGCGATCGCCTTTTGACAGCTCGAAATTTAAATGAAAATAACGGCTTAACAGTTCGTCTGACACAGATACTGATCTGAATAGACGAATTTGTAGAGGAGAAGATTCTCTACAACTTTGCTCTGTTTCTGTTTTTTCATACCTCGCAACACTTCAGAGATATTTGCAAAAATAACGGCGATTTTACGATGTATGTCCGTAATGTGTTCCCACTTTTTAAATCGAACCGTTCAACCGATCAGCACCAAATTTTACACACGTAATTGTTGGCCGCCAGAGACCAGAACCTTCCATTTTCAAATATTTCAGATAAAAAATACGTTAGTAACACTAAAAAACGCCGTTTTTAATATAATTGTAATTTCAAACAAACTGTTCATCCGACACGAAAATTGAATAATCGAATTTGTAGAGGAGAAGATTCTCTACAACTTTCCTCTCTAATAGTTTTTTCGTAACTCTCTCCGTTACAGAGCTATTTGCAAACATAATGGCGATTTGAGAGGGCCTCTTGATTTTACGTAAGCCAGGCGTTACGAACTGTTACATGACATTCCTCACCCAGAACTGTGTCTGGCATACACCACTTGCTTTCTGTATTTTACGTTTTTCTTATTATAACGGCGCATTGATAAATTAACAAAGACACGTAGTCCTTCGTACGATAAATGGTAATCTAGTTACTAAAAATGGCATATTAGAACCAGTTAACAACTGCCATCAATAGTATGAGAAATAAGGCATTGTTTCTTGATTGTTTGCCGTAGTGTAGTGGGCAGCACGTTAGATTGTAAATGCAATGCACTTGGTCAGTGGTTCGAAACCCGCCGCTAACATTTTTTTCTGAAAGGGTTTCGGGCACTCTTATTAATAAAATACAGCTATGTTCTGCAATATGCTTGTTTTATCTATTTCGTGAACATCCCTTGAAATACGTAACAACGAATTGAACAATGGTCTTCTGAAACGTATGCACGGAAACTGGGAAAATACTGTAATAATGAATATTCTGAATAACGTGCCGATACTGGTTGTTTCATAGATTTCTGTGACAACTGTCGTTCCTTAAAGGGAAGTGTATACATTCCAACAAATTACGTTGTTTATTTTTTTCCAATAAATTATTCGATTTTTATGGAAATATTGAAAATTATTTATTAGAATCAATGCATCTACTAAAATGTTTGTCTTTTACGTGGTTGCAATGGACAGTTTTAACGTAGACTGTTTCTGTAGTTCTGCGCAAAGAGCAAATATTCTGTTTTATAGCGTGATTACGTTTTCTTCTGCAGCTAAAATAACGAACGGAATAAGTGTGGTAATACTATATTCCACATAAATCTAGTACTTAAACTATACGCAAAGTTACTACTATCATTACATCAGTCCTTATCTCCTCAGTTTATTTACATGTGATAAAGAAGTCTATGTTTACAATTCGTTGGTATGTTTTTCAAGGCATGTTCTCGAAACAGAACAAAGGCACTTTTCAGGGAAAGTGCTGTTACCTTTGAACAACTAGGAATCTTGAAAAATACAGTTGTGTTCAGTTAACAAGAGTGTGACAAAACCTTTTAGGAAACAAGAGGGGAAAAAGATTGTCAGTTGTGGTTATTGTTTTTTTTCTTTTTATATTTTTTGTCTTCAGGGAGATCGATGCTTTGCGGTCGTTTGTTCATGTTCGTTACGGGCTGTTCGTTGAGAATTTTGCTCAGTTTTGTATGGCGTTGAAACCCTCTTTCTTTTTCTCTCTTTTCATTGGTTCTTCGGTTTGATCGGTACTTTGTGGACGTTGGTTTGTTTTATTGTTTTGATCGTTTCGTCGTTCACTTAGCTCTCTTTTTCTTTGTTACAGAGGGCGTAGATCTACCATGCCGGCAACACTCTGACGTAGACCGCCCTCTATCAAGTTTCGAACCATTGACAACACTTGAGCTATAATAAGAATTCAAATGTTCAAATGTTTGTAAAGTCTATGGGACTTAACTACGGGGTCATCAGTCCCTAAACTTACAAACTACTTATAAACTACTTACGAACTAGGACGGCACAAATATCCATGCCCGAGGGGGGATTCGAACCCCCGACCGTAGTGGCCGTGCAGACCGTGACTGGAGCGCCTTAGTCCCCTCGGCCACCGCGGCCGGCCTATAATAAGAAAAGCATCAAATACAGAAAGCAAGATGGTGTATGCAAAAGAGAGTTTCGGGCTAGGGATGTGGCTTGACTGATTTCCGAACGCCAAATGCACGCTGTGTCCCATCCAGGCTATAGTCACTCTTCCGAACAACAAATCTACGCTACGTTCGTTCCAGGCTATAGTCATTCGTTACTGGAACTGGCAAAGATAATAAACTTTGAACAAATTACCAAGGCAAGACAGATGATAATTCTAAAATTAAAATAGTAGTTGAAGTAGGAAAATGTTGAAAAATGACTATGTTTGTCAAAGCTATAGTCAAATATGAACTAATTCTGGAAGTTTGTTAAAATAGGCCAGAAAGAATATTGTGTGTTGAGTGCGTAGTTACTATCACAATAGTAGAATCGTGATGGTATCGCCCATAGTGTTTTATTATTTTTGTCCAAAATATTTCCAAAAAATCATAAAACTACAAGCAAATCTAAAGTGGGCCGTAAAACATGGCAGTACGATTTTTTTTTTCTTTCCTTTTCCTCGGGATTTACTAAATAAGCGTTTTTGAGGCCATGTTTACGGGACTGTTTTTCCCTGCACAGGTAACACGACCAGTCTTATATGCGCCGCGATGGAATTACATGTGCTGCGGCTGAACGTAGATTCCGTGCCTTTGCGGGTCGTGTCTGGAAATACGGCGCTCACGGCCGTCACGTGTTGCGGTTATGGCAGGCTAAGACGTTGCGCCACGGGCGAACGGCGGTTGGATATAAGCAAACAATCGGTCTAATACGCAAGCGTGCTGCATGAACTTTGCTGAGTTCAGACGTATACGTGGTGGCAAATCAGAGATAAATGAAACTGATACTTTTGGATGCATGTGAGTAAATATTTATGTAAGCTTTCGGGACAAATATTTAGCAATGTAGTCAGTGCCGGCTCGTACAAAATTTGAGCAGTGTGCTACAATATTACAAAATATACAGGAAACAAAATATACTAAAATGAAAAGCACGACTTAAAATTGTTGTGATGTTAGCTTTACCTTAGGAACTAAGTTCAAGTATGTTATTTATATGTTTATGATTTCCTTTATGGTTTTTTTTTTTTTTTTTTTTTTTTTTTTTTTTTTTTTTTTTTTTTTTAATGCATTAAGATGTCCGGGTCTTTCATTCCCCCTGTACTCCACGCATCACTGTTCCCAAACAACAAACATGGAAAGCAAAAGAACATTGGGAATATCACATCCGCAATCCAACTGTTTTCATACACTTTCGTTCTAAATTTCCTCGTGTACTCACTTTTCTTGCCACTTCCTGTAGGCGTTTGACAGATTTAAAACTGGAGTAGGTCTACCTAACTCTTTCACTTTCAGTTTCTCTTCCACAGGTCTATTGGAAAATGGCCTCTGTAGCGGATCATCGACAGAATTTTCCATGTTGCTCGCACAGTACGTAACGCGCACTTTCACGAAGAAGTACACCGCGAAACACTTCTTCAGCGAACGCACAAAGCGTGACTGACAATGGAAATAACGGAGCTTAGCAACATCCCCACTACGTCATCTGCGTTCTACACAAGCGGCCAATGAAACTGCTTGGCTGAAAAGCGCAGTTTCAATCGCATGTTGGCTAAACATTACTAATGTTGTTTGTGATTGAAGTTTTACGTCAAACACGTCAACCTTTGTATGATTGCCTTTAATTAAATACCAATTAATATTGTATTGACAGTAAGACCTTCAGGGTAATTTATAACAGCGTTGCCAACTGCATGTATTAACTGCAGGTAGTAAATATAATGTTTAAAAATTTTTATTTACAGAAATTATTAAATTAGACTCAGAGGTATTAGAACACGAGCCTCACACAAGTAGGTTTGAGAGACAACGCGGAAGAAGCCTAAGCCAGCGCGCTATTTGACTCTGTAGGCCGCAATATTCGTCATATACTATTCTTCCGCAACCGTTGCACGCAGCGCGTAGAGAAATATTGATCTGGTGCTGCAGTCTGTCTCAGCACTCATGGGCCGCCAGGCCTGACGTCACGTCTGCGCATGCGCACTAGCGAACAGACGACTGCGCCGCCTCTCTGCGCAAGTTACAGCGCACGCAGCTGGTTTCCAGCTATCGCGGCGAGAGCGCTCCAAATTGCGTTTCAATCCTTATTACTTGCATTCTAATACGCATTGGAAGGGAATTGACATAATTTTATTGTGATATGTGGCTCGCATTCCAAGAGAAAGGATCTAATTTTACAGCGATTTCTCGCCTGCATTCAAAGCGATATAGCATAATTTTAGTAATGTATTTACAGTGTGCTGCAGCACATTAGCACATTGTCACCAGCCGCCACTGAATGTAGTGCAAGTAGCTTGCATTTCTCGCGAATCTTTGATCCAGCGCAAATCTCCATGCGACTGGAAAAAGGCCAAAGAACGGACCCACACAATTAAAGGTCAATATCATTAACATCAGTTTGCTTTAGAATTCTTGAACATATTTTCAATTCTAATGTAGTAAATTTCCTTCTGCCCTTGCAACAGCACGGCTTTAGGAAGCATCAGTCATGCGAAATACAGCTTACCCTTTTCTCTCATGGCACCGTGATGGAGTCGACTGCGGTGTCCGAGCGGTCTGCGGCGCGCCAGTCACGGTCTGCACGGCCACTACGGTCGGGGGTTAGAATCTCCCCTCGGGCATGAATATTTGTGCCGTCCTTAGTATTAGCTAGTTCATAAGTAGTTTGTAAGTTTAGGGACTGATGACGCCGTAGTTAAGTCCCATAAGCTCTACAAACATTCAATCTGAACCATGAAGGATGACATGCATGACTGATTGATTTCGTCAGACCCCAACTGGGATCGTGTTCGGCCTGCCTGGTGCAAGTCTTGTAATGCAATTATTTGTATATTCAATCAATCTACTATAAACAATACTACACACTATCAAGAATGGTAAGTAACAAACTACAGAAACAATTACTATGCTACTGTTGCTATAACAGAGGATGGTGCTACAAAAATTCAATTAAGAGCCAAAAGGTAAGTTGCTTAGTGGGAAAGACAAACTAACTTAAATAAGACTACGTATCTAACTACGTCACGATCCTGTTTGTGAACTATCCTGGCAGAAAGGGCGCCAGATAAAAGCTGTGTGTGTGTTGTGGATGTTGAACCTATCGTTAAACTAGACAACAAATTGTTCATTAACACAGTGATTTGGATTAATTAAGGCCCTGATATTGATGTATATAGTGTTAAATAAGAAACAGTGCATTAAACTGATTATATGCGCAATGGATCTTTTAACAAAACAGCTGTGGCAAGTCACCATTTGAAACAGACACTGACTATACTCAAAATTTTTGACTGCGAGAAAGATAATAAAAAACCACAAACCACTTTCTTAATGTTTGATTGCGGGAATTTTATGCAGATCAGTACCTGATTATTGAAATTTAGTATGCTAATCAATTGACTGCAGTGTTGCATAACAATCATTAACTACAGCACAAATAACGAAATCTGTTCATAAGATTACAAAATAAATACTGCACTTAAAATCCACAAATATCAAATGAAGGAAGTAGGTTAATCTTCTAACTACGTGAATGAAACAGGAAAGAAAGGTCAACTTTTTTACTTATTATTAATAATCACCATTACATTACCTTCAAAATACAACTTTTTCCTAATAACATCAAATGCAATTACCTTTATTCCAGCGGTGATAGTAATAAAAAATACAACATATATTCCAAATACAATCAAATCAACTTGCTGGCGCAGCAGCCTCTGCTCTACATCGGAGCCATACACACAACTCAACCGTTCTCTAAGCGAGCTAAACCACAAGCCCCTTCTCTCTCTGCGCGAGCTACAATGCTATGCAATACATGATCTTTGCCAAAGAAACTTCACAGAGTTAAGTACACATATCGATACACAAAGTAGAAGCGATATTATACATTTTCTTGCAAGCAAGTTACTCGACACAAAACAGGAGGCACAATATTAAACATTTTCTTACAAAAATATTTTTATGGACACGTTTCAAGCTCTACAAACACTGAATCTGAACCATGATGGACGACACGCATGGCTGATTGATTTCGTCAGACCCCAGCTGGGATCGTGTTCGGTCTGCCTGGTGCAAGTCTTCAGGTGCCACCAGTGGGGCAACTTGCACGCCGGTGATGATGAAATGATGATGAGGACAAAAAAACACCCAATACCAGAGTGGAAAAATCTCCAACCCGACCAGAACTCAAACAGGGCCCCCTGCGTGGCTATCTACCTGCTGTTCACAGGACTACGAACACGGACGACAACAGACAGACTGCTTATTTCTCGTTGTTTCGGAGGGCGTTTGACGCGGTACCGCACTACAGATTGCTAGCGAAGGTACGAGCGTATGAAATAGGTCATGAAAGATGGGAGTAGCTCTAAGACTAGTTAAGGAATAGAGCCCCGTACATTGACCTCTATGGCGAGTGTTCATCACAGGGTATCGTCAGGATTGCCCCAGGGAAGCGTGGTAGGACCGTTATTATTTTCGATAAATGATCTGACGGAGTGAGTTGAAATGTACGGCTATTTGCTCATGATGTTGCGGTGTACACGAAGGTGTCGTCATTGAATGACTGTTGTAGGGAGCAGGATGACTTGGGCAAAATTTGTAGGCGGTGTGAGAAATGGCAGCTAGCTGTAAATGTGGCAAAATGTAAGGTGATGTTGATCAGCAGGAGGAACAATCCCGCAATATTCCTATACTGCATTAGTGGTGTACTGATTAACATAGTCATATTGATTAAAAATCAGAACGTAACGGTGCACAATTGTGCGTTCTATTTTAGAGTATTGCAGAGTATTGTCGGCGCCACACCTTGTGGGACTGACGGAAGATTTAGAGAAAGTTCGCCGGCCGCGGTGGCCGAGGGGACTGAGACGCTTCAGTCACGGTCTGCAGGGCCACTACGGTTGGGGGTTCAAATCCCCCCTCGGGCATGGATATTTGTGCCGTCCTTAGTTGTAGGTAGTTCTTAAGTAGTTTGTAAGTTTAGGGACTGATGACCCCGTAGTTAAGTCCCTTAAGCTTAACAAACATTTTTTAGAGAAAGTTCCGGGAAGGGCAGCTCGTTGTGTATTATCGCGATGTATTGGACACAGTGTCACGCAAATGATGCAAGAGTTGGGGGTGGAAACCACTAAAAGAAAGGCTTTACTTGTTGCGGCGAGATCTATTTGCGAAATTTCTTAGACCAATTTCCTCTTATAAATGCGAACATATCTTGTTAGCACCCACCTACGTAGGGAGACATGATCATCATAATAACATAACAGAAATCAGATCGAAAACAGAAAGGTTTCTTCATTGAAATTCCAGCGATAAAAATTATAGCTACGGTACTAAGAACTGAAAATCTTCCAGCGAACATACATGTCAGCTGTAAACATAATACATAATCTTAGGTGCGCTGTCAAATTACTGTCACATTAAATACCGTATAAAATACGAAATCCACAATTAAACAGTGAACGGATTTAAAACCCGTTCACAACATCACGGTAGAAACGTATAATTAATGAGATTTTTCGACGTTCTCCTTAAAACATCGACCGCACCAGATGAATTATGTACATTAAATCAGAACATAATGTAAGTAAAAATTTTTGTAAACATTATAAAACCATCGCAGTAGGCTATAACATGACTGTAACTAGATAAATAACAATACTGTTCATTAAATTCACAGGAGCTTGAAAATGACAATATGCCGAAATAGATCTATTGCACAATAAATTATAATATCAGTTGAGCAGCTGCCTGGATTTATTTATTACCGGGTGTACAAAAAGTCAGTATAAATTTGAAAACTTAATAAATCACGGAATATTGTAAATAGAGAGGTGAAATTGACACATATGCTTGTAATTACATGGGGTTTTATTAGAACAAAAAATATCCGACAGTTGGCGCTGAACAGCAAAACATCGTTGATTGGTACCGTGACGGGTGAGAGGTACGCCGGTATGTTATAAAATCGTATCATCCTCAACCTGGTTGATAAACACCTGCTGGAACGTACGATTTTTAAGCAGGATGGCGCTCCATCCCATATTGCTAGACGCGTGAAAGGTCTCTTGCGCGCATCGTTTGGTGATGATCGTGTACTCAACCGCCACTTTCGTCATGCTTGGCCTCCCAGGTCCCCAGACCTCAGTCCGTGGGGTTATCGACTTTGAGGTTACCTGAAGTCGCAAGTACATCGTGATCGACCGACATCTCTTGCGATGCTGAAAGACAACATCCGACGCCAGTGCCTCACCATAACTCCGGACATGCTTTACAGTGCTATCTATAACATTATTCCTCGACTACAGCTATTGTTGAGGAATGATGGTGAATATATTGAGCATTTCCTGTAAAGAACATCGTCTTTTCTTTAAATTTTTTATGCTAATCGTTGCTTGTCTGATCAGATAAAGCGTCATCTGTAAGACATTTTGAACCGTTTTTTTCTGTTCTAATAAAACAACATGTCATTCCAAACATATGTGTAAATTTTTACCTCTCTGTCTACATTATTCCGTTATTTATTAAGTTTTCAAATTTATACCGACTTTTTGATCACCCAGTATATCATGTCAGTAGATAACAGAAAGATTTAGGAGTTGCCTTTTTCCGCGAGCTATGAGAGAATGTAAATGTGTTATTGTTATGGTCTTCAGTCTGGAGACTGGTTTGATACAGCTCTCCACCCTATTCTATACTGAGCAAGCCTATTCATCTCCTCATAAGAACGACAACCTACATCGACTTGAATCTGCTTACTATACGCGTCTCTTGGTCTCCCTCTGCGATTTTTACCCCACACACTTCCCTCCAATGCTAAATTTACGATTCGTCGATGTCTAATAATGTGTCCTACCAAGCGATCCCTTCTTTTAGTGTGCCAAAAATTCCTTTTCTCACCATTCTGTTAAGTACCTCTTCATTAGTTATGCGATCTACCCACCTAATCTTCAGCATTCTTCTGTAGCACCACATTTCAAAAGCCTCTATTCTCTTCTTGTCCGCACAGCTTACCGTCCATGTTTCACTCCCATACAAGGCAACACTCCACACAAATGCCTTCAGAAAAGACTTCCTTACACTTAAATTAATATTCGATGTTAGCAAATTTCTCTTTTTCAAGAACGCTTTTCTACCCATTGCCATTCGGAATTTTATATCCTCTGTACTACGACCATCGCATGTTATTTTACTACCCAAGTAACAAAACTCATCTACCACCTTCATTGTTTCGTTTCCTAATCTAATTCCTTCAGCATTACCTGATTTTCTAAGACCGCATTCCATTATTTTTGTTTTGCTCTTGTTAATGTTCATTTTATACGATCTCTTCAACACACTGTCCATTCCATTCAACTGCTCTTCCAGGTCCTTTGCCGTCTCTGACAGAATTACAATGTCATCAGCAAAATGCAATGTTTTTATTTCTTCCCCCTGAACTTTAATCCCTATTCCAAATTTTTCCTTGCTTTCCTTCACCGCCTGCTCGATATACAAATTAAATAGCATCGGAGAAAGTCTACAACCCTGTCTTACTCCCTTCCCAACTGATGATTCCCTTTAATGCCCTTCGAGTCTAATAACTGCGGTCTGGATTTTGTACAAGTTGTATTTTACCCCTGCTGATTTCAGAATTTGAAAGAGTGTATTCCAGTCAACATTGTCAAAAGCTTTCTCCAAATCTACAAAAGCTAAAAATGTAGGTTTGCCTTTCCTTAATGGAACTATAGAGAAATATCATAAAAGTGGTTCAACGAACCCTCTGCCATGCACTTCAATGTGATTTGCAGAGTATGCATGTAATTGTGGATGAAATCGAATAAGCATATAATGAGAGTCGTGTCAAAGGCGGATGCTCCACTTCGGTTAATTGGGAGAATTGTGGAAAAATTTGTTTCGTCTCTAAAGGAGACAGCATATGAAACACTTGTGCGACCCAGTCTCAGTAAAGTGTTTGGGATCCCTTCCAGGTCGGGTTAAAAAATGTAGAAGCAATTCAAAGGCGGGTGGCTTGGTTTCTTATTGGTAAGTTCGATTAATGCGCCGGCCGCGGTGGCCGAGGAGACTGAGGCGCCCCAGTCACGGTCTGCACGGCCACTACGGTCGGGGGTTCGAATCCCCCCTCGGGCATGGATATTTGTGCCGTCCTTAGTCTTAGTTAGTTCATAAGTAGTATGTAAGCTTAGGGGCTGATGGCCCCGTAGTTAAGTTCCATAAGTTCTACAAGCATTTGAACATTTTGATTAATGCGCGAGTGTTACTGAGATGCTTCGGGAAATCGAATGGGAGTCGCTGGAGGGAAGGCTATGTTCTTTTGGAGAAGCACTGTTGAAGAATTTAGAGGACCGAAGTTTGAGGCGGACTGCAGAACGATTCTACTGCCGCCAACTTACATTTCTCAACTATCAGAGATATTAAGCCCCCTTGCAGATGCTTAGAAGGATTCGTTTTTCCTTCGTTCTATATGGGAGTGGAACAGAGAAGCTAGTAACTAGCAGTGTTACTAGGAAAGCTCGACCACACACCTTTGCCGTGGATTGAGGTGTGTGTATGTAGATGTAAATGAATGTAATTATTTTCAAATGTTCAAATGTTTGTAAAACTTATGGGACTAAATCACGGGGTCATCAGTCCCTAAACTTACAAACTACTTACGAACTAGCTAACACTAACGACGGCACAAATATCCATGCCCGAAGGGGGATTCGAACCCCCGACCGTAGTGGCCGTGCAGACCGTGACTGACGCGCCTCAGGCTCCTCGGCCACCGCGGCCGGCTAATTAATTTCTTCCGACACACAAGTCTTCCCTGTAAATGGTATGCCCACAAAGTACGTTCCGTTTGGTTATATAAAACAAACGTGTACAAATACAGAAAATAACTGTTTATTGTACAAAAATCTACAACTGTTCAACTACTTTTTTACGGCTTCCGAAATTTTGTATCCGCTTGTCATAGCGTGGTAGTTGTCGTATGCCGTCTTCATAATTGGATGCCGCCTGTGTATTCAGCTATCTGATAACATGTCCTTCCAGCTGGTCATCATCTTTGCATTGTTGACCACCAAAGACAGATTTTAAGTGAAGGAAGAGAGCGAGGTCCGGGCTGTACGGAGGATGATCAAACACATCCCAGTGAAATTCTTGTAAGAGTTGTTTTGACACACTCACCGTA
This sequence comes from Locusta migratoria, assembly GCA_026315105.1. NCBI lineage: Eukaryota > Metazoa > Arthropoda > Insecta > Orthoptera > Acrididae > Locusta > Locusta migratoria. Next base: position 266,358,808 of record CM048745.1, on the reverse strand, counting down.
TAGGGTCGGGAATCGTCGCAGAAAAAAAAAAAAAAAAAAAAAACACCTTTTGACAGCAATACTCGGCGCTTGTTCTATATTCCGCGTCGCAATTTCTTAATGGTCTCGCAGTAACCATGTGCATTGATTGTTTGGCCTCGTGGTAAGAAATAAATTAGCAAATTGCCTTTGCGCCCTAAAAGACGGTGTACATGACTTTTCGAGGTCTCAAAATTTATATATTTTTTTATTTTCGTGTTGTTGATAAAGAATTTTGGGTATCCGAAGTTTGCAAAGGTTTCGAAATTTCAGGTTTCAGTAACAATTTCATGAATTAGTGATCTTGAAATTTGCGAAACTTCTATAGCAAGAGCCGGTGGAGCAGCCAGTATTTGGTTCTGGGGAAAGGGCTATTTTTTTCTTTTCTTTTCTTTTTTTTTTTTTCTTTTAATAAAGCCTTTTCAATTTACTAATCTACGACTTATTTTTACACTTTTTATAATTTAACCAATTGCATAAGCATACAACAACAATTGCATAAGAAATGAGTAGGCTCGCATTAATTTGAAAGTGGAAGAGGAGCAACATGGTGGAAATGGAGTGTATATAATCAGATCGTAAACAAATTACTTGCCAAAGAGAAAGGTCTTTACACTTTAAAGAACATGAGACTCTGTGTGTAAAAATTCAATTAAGATATAACTATTCATAAGATTCCATTCGGTGGCGCCGCTGAACTGCTAAGCAGCGGTTCGCCGCATATGAACAATCGGCTCGTAACTTCAAGCGGCAGAATCAAAGCTAGTCGCCGCGACATTAAAACCTCTCACAGTAACAGTAGCACACGTTATGAGTAGCATCATCACGTTGACGACCTGTTGCCACATTCACTTGTGCTTGGCAAATTATAATTACGTTGTGATTTATTACATGTGTACTATTTTAAATTTCCAGTGCCGGCCAGTAAAAAAAAAAAGATAATAATAAAAGTTTTGTGTCTCGTTTCCGCCGTTTCTGCCGGTTGTCCTAGGTGTCGGTGGCCGAAGAGAGAGAGACCGACACAGGGAAATAGGATGCACCCGTGTGCGAGTACAGAGTCTGAGGTGACCAGCCAGTGGGACAGCAGAAACTAGAAGCACTAAGCTAGATTAGAACAAGTTGTATATTTCGTGGAAATATGAAATACTTTGTGGTGTCGCACGAGTACAAAGTGCGCGCCACCTGCTTTCGCCGCGCGCCGCCATGCACGCACGGCGCGGCGTTGTTACGATGACAGCCACGAGCGCCCTCTGCGGCAACTCCGCTCGTGGCCACCAGTGAACGACATCGTTCACTTGGGACTGAGTTAGGAACCAGTAAAGACTTCGGAATCCGATAGGCACCAGTGAAGACTTGGCTATCAGTTAGGCACTAGGCAGTACTCTAGCTCAACTATGTATCAACATTCTGCAGTACTATGTAAAAGTTAAGTATTGTATAAATTCTGTGCAATATATATCTCGTTCTAATTTACTCTAGTGTTTCTAGTTTCTGGCTGCTCCTCTCCGTACCTGCACCAGCGTGCTATCTTTGTTCCTGTATCGGTCTCATTCCACTCGGCCACCGACACCTACGACGGAAACGAGACACAAAAGCGGCGACGAGGCTGGGACACAAAATACTTATCTTTTACAAAGTTCGTGACTGCTAACTAAGTGTACTGCTGAGACATAGGTTAACTCGGAAGAGGCCTGCCTACTGATGAGTCCTAGTGCCTGTCCTCATCCCAAGTGGCCGATTGAGTTCAGTGGTGGCCACGAGCGGGATTGTAGCAGAAGGCGCTCGTGGCTGACGTCGTAAGAACGCCGCGCCGTGCGTGCATGGCGGCGCGCGGCGAAAGTACGTCGCGCGCCCTTCAGACTTGTGCGACACCACAAAAAGAAATTAAAAAATCTTTGGTACGTGCCCCGGGAGGGAGAGGGCTTCCGCCACATTAGCCCCCCCCCCCACCCCTCCGTGGCCGCGGCACTACCAAGGGGACAAAGTGTAAACTTACAGTTGTGCTTCTCTACAGAAGGGTGTGAACCAGTTTATCAGTTACCACAGACGGTCGTCCACTTTGTTCTTCACCGTTCACTTCATCACGTCATTCAGTCTGACCCATCTTGTAACCACTGAATTACTCATAGCATTTCGTCCGTCAACCTCGCAGATTGCCCGATGAATTTCCTTTGGTTCAACTTTCGTTCCATTTAGAAAACTGATCACACATCTGATGTCGCACGTGGCGGCATTTTCAATTGCGGCTGACATTGTAAAGAAGCGCTACAAAGCATACGCCGGCAGCAACGATCTGAAAATGGCGCACACGTCTTCTCCCTGAGTGAGAGCAACACCACTTAGAAGACAAGGCCTCACAACTGGCCGTGCCTACACAACACCACCTAGAGAGAAGGCCGCTGCGCTCTCGTGTGACGTCACGCAGACTAGGCATCGTTCACGTAGCTCACTGGGTGCCCGCTGGGTTACGGCCCACTATGCCGTAGCGTGCACCCAGTTATTTACACGAACGATGCCTACTCTGCGTGACGTCACACGAGAGCGCCGCGGCCTTCTCTCTAGGTGGTGTTTGCTCAGAGGCTGCGAGGCCGACGACCAAGACAGGTCCCAGCACAGACGTCATGCCACGTAAGCAAGGTAGTACCGAGCCCGCGCGATCGCTACTCAGTGGCTGGGCGCTATGAGGCAGTGGGCAGTGCCCCAGTGGCTGGCCAATCGGCCAGCGACCGGCCGGCTCGGAACTACCTTGCTTACGTGGCATGACGTGCCTGGGCCTGGGGCCTGGGCCTGGGCCTGGGCCTGGGCCTGGGCCTGGGGCCTGTCTTTCTCGTTGGCCGTGGCCGCCAGCTGACTAACTGGCCACTGGAGCAGCCCACAGCCTCATAGCGGCCGGCCAATCAGCTTGCGTTCGCGGCCTCTCGGTGTGACGTAGACACGGCCAGTTGAGAGGCCCTGTCTTCAAGGTGGTCTTCATGCTCGGGAATGCGATCCCAGCGCTGCCGCGGGTAGAAATACAAATGGCACTTACTTCGAGGAAGGCCGTCGAATATCCACAGGGTGATTTTTCGTACTGTGTACAAACTAGAAGTTCATACGGAGCAAAAATTGTGGTGTCGCACAAGTATGAAGTGCGCGCCACGTATTTTCGCCGCGCGCCGCCATGCACGCTCGTCAGCCACGAGCGCCCTCTGCTGTAACTCCGCTAGTGGCCACGACTGCTGCATCGGCCAGTTGGGAATCAGACAGGCACCAGTTAAGACTTGGGAATCGGACAGGCACAAGGAAAGTACTCATCAGTAGGCAGGCCTCTCTCTAGTTCAACTACGTATCAGCATTTTGCTGTCTTGAACGTTATAAAAGATAAGTATTACCTTATTTCTACGAAATATACATGTTCTAATTTAGCCTACTGTTTCTAGTTTCTGCTGTCTGGTCACCTCCGTACCTGCACACACACGTGCATCCTATTTCCCTGTGTCGGTCTCTCTCTACTCGGCCACCGACACCCAGGACAACCGGCGGAAACGAGACAAAAAAGTGGCGACGTGGGTGGGATACAAAAAAAAGGTCTAATAAACTAATATACAGAAACGCATAGTTTCCATGCTAGAGACGGTTTATTCAACCATGCCTTTTTACAGAGTGTGCGGTCTGCTGCCACCTTTATCGTGCAGCCATAGCCACAGTCATTGTTGAAAATGGTTTTCGTGAGCCTCTGACACACGAGCGCTAAAACCGCAAAAGAGCAGGCGCCGGGTTCATCGACCTCCAAAGGCACGACTGAAATGCGACCGGGTGTTAACGGCGTAGTGAGCTGGAGCACCTTCATGTGGCAGCCAGGCTGTAGGGAAGAAAGGGGGGGGGGGAGGGGGTTGAGTGAGTGAATAGTATGAATTATCTTTGAGGATCGATGAGAAAATGTGTGCAATGTGTTCGGTAACGTGGCTTTCCCTGATCTCAAACTCTTGATAAAGTTAAGCTCGTAAATACAGCAAGTGAAAGTCATTGAATTTAGATTTATTAACAAAATGATTAGAATTAGCAAAACTATGGCCCTATGTGACAACTTCACAAAATATCACTCACCTTTGCCTCGTTACACTCTTCTTTCGGAGAGCCGCACACGCGCCAAATATCTGAAAATAATTTCGCGTACGTGTAATGAATGCGAGCGACGTGGGAGTAATTTGTACACGTCTCGTTGTAATTTTGATTAGTTATTTACTGTAATAATCAGTGTCATGTGATTGGTAGGTAGGTGCTAGCCAACCACTGCCCTCAATATTTCTCTGATTAAATTTCTCTTTGGGAAAATTGTGAAATTACGTAAATTACACTTGGAAAATTTACTTTGCTTTCGTAAACTTGAAATAATTTTCTGCATAAATGTTTCATTCTTACTAGAGGACCCGTGCTTCGCACCGTTAGTGTAATGAGAAAAAAAGTTGGAACAATCATTCAGTCAATGAAAGTTTTTAAAAGCGAAAATGAAAGAGCTTGATCCACTAAGTGTTTTAGGTCAAAAAGAAATGCGTACCTTAATTAGAACCGAAAACATCGTAAAACAAACCGATTAAATTATTCAGAAGGATAAAGTGTTTGAATAAAAATAAAGGATGGAGGAACTTAGTTAATTCTGATACCAGATGACAAACCTACCAACAAATACCTTTTGTTTAGAGCAAAAGTGAAGGAAATCGGTCGGATAGAACAGCGTGACCGACTGACTTTAGTTTACAGCAAAGACATGTTGTTGTTGTTGTGGACTTCAGTCCGCAGACTGGTTTGATGCAGCTCTCCACGCTACCCTGTCCTGTGCAAGTCTCTTCATCTGAGAATACGTTCAGCAACCTAAATCCTTTTAAATCTGCTTACTATATTCGTCCCTCGGCCTCCCTCTACGAGTTTTCAAAAATGTTTCAAATGTTTGTATAGCTTATGGGACTTAACTCCGGGGTCAATGTCCGAGGGGGGATTCGAACCCCCGACCGTAGTGGCCGTGCAGACCGTGACTGGAGCGCCTCAGTCCCCTCGGCTACCGCGGCCGGCTCTACGATTTTTACCCCATACGCTTCCTTCTAATGCTCAGTTGACAATTCCTTGAAGTCTCAGAATGTGTCCAACCAATCTATGCCTTCTCTGAGTCAGGCCATGCCATAAGAAATATACAGAGGGAAATCGCGTTTGAGTATAAAATAAGGAAGCCGAGAGTTATGTAAATTGTGATACTTGATGACAAATCTGTGAATGAATACCTTTCGATTAATGCAAAAATGAAGTAAATCGGCCGGGTAGTTTGGTCTGGCCGACTGACTTCAGGTTTCGTAGATACTTTAAAAATATAACATTGGCGGTGGACAGATTTTTTAAATTCAGCCACTACTGTATTCACCGAATGACTATGCATTAATTCTGTGAATAATGATTTTAAGCAAATAATTATTTTTGAATTTCGTTCTGTAGAAATAGGTGATCATCAAAGTCCTAACAGAATTAATTACTGTTCTTTAACTGAAGTCGAAATAGTGGCGTCTGCCATACATCGTTCATGTGCAATTAAGTAACTAAGTTTACAGTCAATATTTAGGCTTTCTGATAAAGTTTTCATTTCAAAATATAATTCTCAAAGAAAAAACTGATCTATCCTGTTACTATCAATCAGCTTCGTTAGTCAAATGAAGAATGGGGGTGGTTTTTATTATAAAAAGAATGGAATAATGTCACATTTAGTATTTTGCAAACCATAGTCAGTGAACACTTCTACATACGTTACAAAAATCGACATACATATAAAGTTACTACTTATTTGAAGATCCAGCGATGTCCATTTGCTTTACACAGGTTTTACAACAGTAGTTTACAATATGTTTTGCAGAATCCCACATCTTCATAGTCATAACAGATTCAGCAAAGAACTTAGGAGTAATATTTGATCAGCCCTTAGTCTGGACAGAGCATACAATGACAGTCTGTAAGAAGGTATATGCGTCATTCACTCACAGCAGAAATAGAAAGACGCATTTCCTTTACAGCTGAAAAAGAAGCTCGTTGAGACACTAATACTTCCTATTCTAGATTATGGTGATGCTATTCTGCAAGGACTGTCAAACGAAAATTCACGTAGGCTGGAGCTGGCGATGAATTCATGTATCCGATACATTTGTAACTTACGTTTCTACGACCATGTCAGTCCCGTATACCAGCAGTTACCTTGACTACGTACAGATAAGCGTCGAGACTATCATACGCTATGTTTGCTGCATCGCTTTCTCAATCATTGCAAACCTTCTTACTTATCCTTAACGACTATATTACTCTCTGAAGAGCACAGCAGAAACACACGCTCTCACCAAAATAAAACTCTCTCTCTACCTTCACATAACACTGCAATCTTCTCTAAATCATTTTCTGTATCGGGAACACGTCTGTGGAACAATCTTCCTCAAAAGTTAAGAGAGAGAAAATCAATTCAAAACTTTAAAAGACAGCTAATGGTTCACCTTCTGTCACAATAGTCATCTTTTTCTCCACTTACCAGTCTGTAGCTCACTGTTGTCAATCCCCCCCCCCATAAATGTTTCCCTTTCCTTTCGCCAGCAGAGATCTCCATTCATATTTGTCTCAACTTCCTCACATCCATTAGAACTGTCATTTTTCAATCTTCTCCTTTTTCACTAATCATTTTCCCCTTCTGTTTATATTAAACTTAATTCAAATGTGTTAAACATCTATCTCCCTGTAAATATCTCATGTTATTATTAGTATTACTTTGATTTTTGTGCTATTATTATCATTATTATTATTAGTATTATCGTATATTATTATTTAATATTATTAATGCAGTGTTTTGTAATTAAATCCTTTGTTTATGTTGTTCCTGATCAGATGTAAAAGAGGGCCCTATGGCCCTAATCTGGTCAGGTTAAATAACCTAATAAATTAAATACATGCTCCTACTCCACTTTCCACAGCTGATAGGCGGTTTCTTCCAACGCGAATCGCGTGTTCGTTCCGCGCGACCATTTCTTTTCACGACAACGCCACCCCATTCCGCACGATACGACAGAAATGATTTTCAAGTACGAAATTCGTCCACGAGCAGATCAAACACTGTATTCACGTGAATATCACACTTTGGGTTTGGAATTAACATTAGTATTCCGCGAGACGTGCGTGCTATAGTCCTAACAGCGCGCGTCGTACTCCCCTTAACAGCTCGCGCAACTATCCATGCGCCACAGTCATTTGTTTTATACATCACTGGTAAAAACCGACTACGCTTCGCTGTGGCTCGCTATCATATGAAATAAACAGAAAAGGAAATAGAATCACGTAGAGACTGCTTCAATCAAATAAATATCGTTCGTTCAGCCACTGTGGCTATATGAAACGTAAGTTATAAAAAATATGGTTTCGTAGAAACTCAATTTTTTAAATCCATAAGATAGATTACATTTTTGTCGTTCGTTTTCTCCACAGACAGACAGATCAGTTTACCGACTCTCTACCATGTGTGAGGTATAATTCACATTAGTAAACCGCTATTGTTTTCTACATTCTTTCCATATATTTCCCATATGCTCGTTCTATCTCCTGCTTCCCACTTTCTACCTCTTCATCCTCCCTCTATCTAATCCTCGGTCTTTGTTCCTCACTCCTTTTCCTTCCATTCATCTCCTCCTCCGTTTTTGTCTCTGTCCGTATCGTCTTTCGCTCGTCGAACCTATATAAAGAGAAAAAAAAAATTAAAAATTAGGGAATTGCTTCAAATTATGCGTTATCTGCTGAAAACTATCACAATGTTTAATAATGATTTTGGAGCCAAGATCGCATTTTTCATTTATTATGTTACCGGTTTCGGCGTGCTCGACGCCATCTTCAGATCTGTCGTAATTTACATAACTTCACAACATTTTTTTTATACTAAAAGAGTACATCCAGGTTGAGGCGTCACCAAACGTAAAATTTCTAGTCACAAATGTTTGGTGACACCTCAACCTGGATGTACTCTTTTAGTATAAAAAAAAGTTGTGAAGTTATGTAAATTACGACAGATCTGAAGATGGCGTCGAGCACGCCGAAACCGGTAACATAATAAATGAAAAATGCGATCTTGGCTGAAAAATCATTATTAAACAATTATAGATCGCCCCATCGAACAATGAGTTCCTTATATATATATATATATATATATATATATATATATATATCACAAAGTTACTGTTTCATAAAATTAAATGAAATAACAACTCCCATAAACAACGTTCAGAAATCGTTTCTATGGTGTTTTGATTTCCACTGCTAATATCTTGCTCGAACTTACTGAAAGTTAACCATAAAACATGAACGTACATAACAGGCGTTTCCACGAAAAGTTCTTACTTTAGTGTCACATTTTCACCATAACACCTGACCGGTACGCAAGGCAAAAGCTGGTGCCACTTCAGTTTTCGACGTTCACTTATTTCGCAGTTCAAGACTTTAAAGCGTGATTAGAGCTATGGATATGAAAACATCTGCTTCCTTTTGCCTCTCTTAATGACTGCGTATTCACATGATTTTCGTTTTGCACGCATCTATGGCAAAGCGCCTTTTGAATTGTATAAGTGTCATTGGCTTTCTTGTATAATTATAATTGACAATCGATACGTCATTTTAAATGTTGATGTATTTGTACAATTATGTCGGTAAAATTTCACTTGCGGCAGCGGCTGATGTTGCCAAAATCTCTTGGCTGATCTTTGAAAACCCAGTGACATACCATGAGGTTAATAATCTTCAGTGTTTAGCACAGAATGCCGCAGCTGCCTAAGTAAAATTAAACCTAAATTTCCAAGTAATTCTAAGATGGTAAACGTCCATTTTTGCCGGGAGAGATTTAGAACCGCACATTCGCTATATATCGTTAGGCCCGGCAACTTGAATTGCAAACATTATAAGAAAGCATCTGGTTCGCGAGCGTTACTCGGGAATGTTGTTTTCTGTAACGCAGTGGTAATTGGAAGGAGATTCTTATCAAATATTTTGAACGAATTGTTTTTTGACCATAAAATAACCATTTAATGCAGTTTCTGCTTCGTCGTTAAACTTTCTTGTAGAAACCACTGTCAAATATCCTTGTAAACTAAGAATTTCGTTATTTGGCTCTCAGAGAACCGGTATGTTCATCGTGCATCAATTCTATGAGTGCCGTGGTTGTCCTCCCATTCGTGAGACTTAGTAAGCGACTCTGCTTGGTAATACTCATAACAGGGGACACAGTATGGACCACCTTCGAGAGAGATCACAACAGCTTGCAACGCGTAATATCTACAAATAAAAGGCAATATTCCGAGTGACTGACGGACAGACTGAGTAAATGAATGACTCATCATCGCCCAGCTAAAACCAATGATGATAAATACTTGAAATTTGAAGAGGGTGTTAATCTTACACCGTTGGCGTTGTTTAAGAAGCGATTTTTCGATATTTCGTCCCTAAGGGTGTGAAACAGGGGATTAAAAGATTTTTGAAATTACGATGTTATCCAGACAGTTTTCATGCTAGACCTACATTCTTGGTTACTATTTAAAAAAAGACATCTTTCAGCTGTTTCTGAAAATCTGCCATTAAGGGGGTGAAATGGGGGAAGAAAAGATTTTTGAAAATTGCTGCGCTTTGCTTTCAAGCGTGAGCTACAAAAGTTGGTATTTGGAGTCTTGATTACAATTTAAAAATTATCTGTATATCTCCCCTCCACCTCTTCGTCATTGCCTACCCTTCCTGTTTCTCGTCTTAGAAATTTTAGAAGACGAGATACACAACGCAATACACACCACACACTAATATTTCATATATACCTAATGTAAATAAATGACCCCAAAATATTCGTTTGATAGGTGTTCCGTGTAAGTAGCTCCTTATAACATATTGTTTCGTTTCATTCTCCATGGAGGAGAAAACCGTGCATACAATGCGAATTTGACCGGGATCACCACGATCGATTAAATGTTCTCAAGCATTGAAAGCATGCACTTCCGGACATAAGTTCAGTACCAATTTTTGTTCTGTAACCCTCCTAGATCAGTCCCTAGACATTTTACAGCTTGGAAAAAATCTTCCTGTATAATTGACTTTACCGTCGGAAATTGACACAACATGATATAAAATTACAAAAGTAATACTTTCCTATGTTCTCTAGATAATATTTATTTACTATATGTATTTACAGAATTTCTACACCTGTTTCCGGCTGTTTAGAACATCTTAAGAGGGCTGTCACAGACACAAGTAAAATAATAAAAATAATAAATTTCCAGCTTGGTGCTGTGATATGAAATAGTTATTTTGGAACATCATATGTCGTTCTCGTTCACATGATGAAATATCACCAGTGCAGTTTTGTAGTCATGAGGACTCATATAGTCCGCATAAAACATGTACGAGGGTAGGAATTTAAATAGTGGCAATTATTTATTCAGATCCGATACAAAATCGTTACATGTTTGTACTTGACATTCAAAGTAGTCACCAGCGTTGTGTGGAACCCGTTTCCAACGATGCATAAGGCGTAGTGTACCGTTGATGGTGCGAATGGAGCGGTCTACTGCATGTCAAACTTCTGAAACAGTTCTGAAGCGATTGCCAAGAAGTGGTTCCGTCATCTTCTGAATCAAATCACAGTCACAAGAACTCAAGTCTGGGGAGTATGGTGGATGATACAGTACTTCCAGTCCCATTGAGCCACGGTGGAGTAGCCGAGTGGTCTGAGGCGCCTCGCTGAGGAGCGCGCGGTGGCTCGCAGTCGGAGGTTCGAGTCCTCCCTCGGGCGCGCGCGCGCGCGTGTGTGTGTGTGTGTGTGTGTTTGTCCTTAGGTTAGTTTACCTTGGTGTGCGCCCGCGCATTGTCGTGCAAATGATGGGTGCATTGCGCAGTGTTGCCACTTCTTTCGCAATCCTGGTCGCATGTGATGCTCTAAAAACTAACAGTAATACTGCGCACTGACGGTCTGCGGTGGAGTAACGTAATGCGTTACGATTACACCATCACAGTCATACAAGAGGAATCACTGTAACTTTCACTACAAGGGGCTAAGACGTACTATAGACTTTCGCGGCGACCCATAATGACGCCATTCGTTGGATTGGCGTTTCAGTTTGAGCTCGTACGATGTAGCCTATGTCTCATCCAGTGTTGAGATACGGAGTAAGGAAGCCTCTCCTTCTCCCTCATAGCGCTCCAAATGCGTCTCCGCAGCGTCGTAACGTATCCATTTCAGCATTTCCGTCAATTCATGCGGAAACCGTCATGAAGCATTGTTTCGCATGCCCAGGGACATTCAATTTGCGCCGGCCGCGGTGGCCGAGGAGACTGAGGCGCTCCAGTCACGGTCTGCACGACGGTCGGGGGTTCGAATCCCCCCTCGGGCATGGATATTTGTGCCGTCCTAGTTCGTAAGTAGTTCATAAGTAGTTTGTAAGTTTAGGGACTGATGACCCCGTAGTTAAGTCCCATAGACTTTACAAACATTTGAACATTTGATTTTTTTTTGATTCAATTTGCCAGCCGCGGTGGTCGAGGGGACTGCGGCGCGCATGTCACGATCTGCACGGTCGGGGGTTCGAAACCCCCTCCGGCATGGATATTTGTGCCGTCCTTAGTGTTAGCTAGTTCATAAGTATTTGTAAGTTTAGGGACCGATGACCCTGTAGCTAAGTCCCATAAGCTATACAAACATTTGATGTGAACATTCAATCTTGTTCCAACGCTGTACTTTGCGTTGCGAAAACGTTGTGATGTTATAGTGGATGGTTAGAGAAGGTATACCTTTCCTATAGTCGGGCCGGAATACGATGATCCCTGGCTCCGCCTACTGGGCTGGGAGACCGCCCCACTCGGAGAAACTGAATGCAACCATGTTGCCAAGTATTTCCTTCGCTACCTGACAGTATAGCTTAACGGTCGCTGCTGTCTGACAGAACTGGCAACAGTGCAGAGCGCAGCCGAACGCGCGCATGCGCAAAGCAAGACTCCAACGGTCTTCTGCCAGAGCCGGCGCTCTAAGCTGATTGGCGCAAGCATCAGGAATCATGCTCGACTATAGTGGATGTGTACCATCACTGAAGCGCATAGTGAAAGCTTACCATAAACTGAGAAATACACACAGTGGCGTAGCTATATCACCAAGGGCCCCGGGGCAAAAATGACATTGGGGCCCCTCTTTAAACTAAAACTATGCAAAACTACATCATCAGTTCCTTACCGCCTACTGGAAGACATAATAAGGCAAACCTAAATACTGTTAAGTAAATTATTATGTGTCACGCAGCAGATAATATTTAATTGTACTCTCAAATATAATTATAACTGTGAAAGTTGGTTTGTTTGTTATGTTAAGTTAAGCTTATGGGACTTAACTACGGGGTCATCAGTCTGTTTGTTATGCTTTCACACAAAAGTTACTGGGCGTATTTGAATGAAATTTTCCAGAGGGATAGATTTGGACCTGGGTAGGACGAAAGATAAACGACCTCTTGGGATAGTTTCCGAAGTTGCTCCATACTAGGTGAATGAAGTCGCAGGCATGAGCTAGTAAAAAATAAACAACGAATAAGTATTACTAAACCATGAAAACATGGCCCCTGCCGCGAATCAAACCGGAAACAAAGTCCGCGGTGACAGCAGGCGGACTGTTGTCAGAGCCGACATCTCACTGTCTTGCTAAACTGCTGCGCTGTTAGCTCACTGCTCCGTACCGATCTGCCTGATTTCGTTGATAGCCCAATCAAAGAAGGAAAACAGGGGAAATATTCGTGTAGGATGGTTTCAGAAAAGAAAGTTGCCGGATTTTGTTTCATAGAATACTTTGACCCGTGCCCCTTCCAGGCTTCCTGAAGTATATATTAATGTCTGGCCACGAAAAAGTAATAAGTAAAATAACTAAGTTGACATCTACCCTTATTATAGTGGCAGTGGAGTACAGGGTAGTGTCTTGCATGCACAATTTACTATCGTGACAAAGTAACCATATTTTCTTCTTCTTGCACGAATTTCAGAGTGCAATTGGCTACAGCAATTCATTGGGATCTATGAGTATGGAGCACACCCTTGGGGAATTCACTACACCAACAGTTGAGTTACAATAATAATACCGTTCTGTAATAATACATTGTAGAGACTTCATATTCAGATGTGGTCAGACTGTCTACTGTCAAACACTGTGCTAGTAATTCAGCACCATTCACTGTTATTTCACAAAGATTGGCAGGCACGGCAACTCCGACTTCAACCGACAATACGCTGTCGATGGCAGGGTCCACGTCTTAGCAGACAAGCATAGAACCTTGTTATGTTTATATTCTGAGGTGCGAATAATTTTTGGATTTCATTTCGTGCATTTGAGCTTTGTTTGTCAGGGTTCAAAAAGTTCATAGTCGGAAAACCTTCATGCAACTACATTATTATCTACAGTTGAACTTCGATTATCCAAAGTAATTAGCGGACATGAAAGTGTTCAAAGATCTACGGTAACTTTTTTCGAACGTCGCTCACGTAGGTCGAGGGGCCCCTGGAGCTCGGGGGCCCCGGGGCACTGCCCCGCCTAGCCCTATCATAGCTACGCCACTGAATACACATCCAGTAGTGAAGGTGGACCATCGCTGGCCCCAGTTAGTGGATGTGCAGGTGTGGGAACAGATTGGGTGCAGCGCACAGCAGGTGCGTCTCATATGTAACTGGGGGAGGGGCTGGAGAAGTACAGAGCTTACAACTTTAACCAAATGCTCGAGTAGGTAGCGGGTGCTACTCTCTATTCTAATTTGTTGTACCATTAGTATTGATACAAGTTTATCATTATTTGTCATAATTTTAGTGCTGACATTATACGCTTGGAAGTAAAATATAGCAAGTACATAAACTACAACAACCAGAACACTTCCTGTTTCTATCTTTTGCAAAATGCAATGCAAAATAATCTTTTCGGCACCTTCAAATGTTTATATGTTTGTAGAGCTTATAGGACTTAACTGTGGGGTCATCAGTCCCTAAACTTACAAAGTACTTACGAACTAGCTAATATTAAGGATGGTACAAATATCGCCGGCCGCGGTGGCCGAGGGGACTGAGGCGCTCCAGTCACGGTCTGCACGGCCACTACGGTCGGGTGTTCGAATCCCCCCCTCGGGCATGGATATTTGTGCCGTCCTTAGTGTTAGCTAGTTCATCAGTAGTTTGTAAGTTTAGGGACTGATGACCCCGTAATTCCATAAACTATACAAACATTTTCAACTTTTTCTTTTTTTTTTTTTAATCCATGCCCGATGGGGGGATTCGAAGCCCCGACCGTAGTGGCTGTGCAGATAGTGAGTGACTGGCGCGCCGCAGCCAGCTCGGCCATCGCGGCCGGCTTGGCATCTTCCGAAGGTGATTAAATTTTTCTTTGGAAACAAACTTTGATTGTTTAATAGTCAACATCTGAGGTTTATAGTGCTATATTCAAACATTTTAGTTGTTACAATATGTGGGTTTTTTAATTTAGTGTGGGAACAGATGGAGCTCAGCGCCAACAGGTGCGCTTTTCATGTCGCTCGGCGAGGGGAGGGGGACGGGGAAGCGCCGAGGAGGCTGCAACTGCCGCTGTGTGCTGGCCTACGACCATAGATACTGGTAGACTGGTCATGGCATCGTATTCATGGCACCAATATCTCTGCAGCTAAACCACTGCTATGCCAACAGTCACGTGGTAGTCTACAGCTGTGGTACAGCTTTGCCTAGAATTATACAGAGCTTTTTGAGAAGGCAAATAACATTAAATTCTAAGTGAAAGTATTATTAGTTTAAAATAACGGCATATCTTGAAAACTGTCGAGTTGTTTATTATATCCGGCTATGGTTTGCCAACAGTCACGTGGTCATATGTTTGAACCACACCATATGTATAGCTGCTCTGCTGTTTGTCCGGTCTGTTAGTATCTATGGTCGAAGGTGCTGGAATAGCAGCGCTCGCTTTATGGCAGCCGTGGTCCATATCCCCTGCTTCTTGGCAGTGCAGGTACACCTTCACTAGCGATGCTGCACAAACCCTAGTGAAACTGGAAGCAATAATCCACATTCAGTAGAGGGGCCAGTGAAGGTGCACCATCACTAGTAAAGGTGTACCTTCAGTGGAACTTCCAGATCTTATAATATACAAAGCAGAGTGTTCGTATGTTTGTATGTGTTGCATACAAATCTACAGTTTTGTTTCAATCTTTATGAAATTTTGTACACGTGAGCTTCAATCCATGAGGACGGTCGCCGTAAGTGTAAGAATCACATACGATATACAGTTCACGAGTTTCGACGTCATAAACAATAAGATGCGCGAAAAACTGCAGCATTTCGCGAAAATGTTGCTCATTTTCTCCTAAACCATTGGACCGATTTCAGCCAAATTTGGTACACACATTCCTTACCGTGAGGTACCAATTGCTGCATGGTTAAGAATCACATACGGCACATGCCCCCCATCGGGCATGGATTAAAAAAAAAAAAAAGGTTGAAAATGTATAGTTTATGGAACTACGGGGTCATCAGTCCCTAAACTTACACATACGTCATAACCAATAGAAATCGCAAAAGATGCCATATAATGCGGCGAGAATTTCGAAACACACTGTATGAGAATGACAGTACTTAGCGACTTGTAACAAACATTTAACATTAAACATAATTTCAAACCTTTATTAAACTTTTTCTCGCTGGCAACCATAGTAAAATGATGAAAGGAAAAAATGTTTCTCACTTACTACTTTTCCGGTGTTTATGGAGTAAAACTACGGCTCTCGGTATGACGTTACAATTTATAATTTGAACACTACAAATTGTAGCGACAGGAAATTTTACAGACAGTATACACATATATAGTTGAATGTAGCTTCTAAAGTGTATCACATTCCGACACGTAGTTCATGAGATATGAGCACATGAACAGTAACGTTCTTGGAAAACCGCCCCATCACATACCAAGTTTTAATCTATTACTTCTTTACTACTTATTGTATTCCCAAGAGATTTTACAGACATACATCACTTATAGAAATTAATATATATCTCAAAATGGCAGAAATAAATAAATAAATATCCGGGCAAAGTCGGGTTTTCAACTAGTTCACTATAACAGTGACACCGTTACGTTAGATCGCTTGCTCACAAGTGACTGTTTTCCTCGACTACGCGCATGCTCGTGACGTGGAACGGACGAGTCCTTTTGCTTGGAGCTGAGGTGAGTATGTCTCCAACGTGTGCTATTAGCGACAATAACAGTTTCCATTGGATAAAAATGTTCAAATGTTTGTAGAACTTATGGGACTTAACTACGGGGTCATCAGTCCCTAAGCTTACAAATTACTTATGATCTAGCTAAGACTAAGGACGGTACAAATATCCATGCCCGAGGGGGGATTCGAACCCCCGACCGTAGTGGCCGTGCAGACCGTGACTGGAGCGCCTCAGTCCCCTCGGCCACCGCGGCCGGCTCCATTGAATAGTGTCTGGACAGCAGTGTTGCCACTATCTAAGTTCAACCCTCGTAGCAGTCAGACCCATAAAACATATAAATGAAATAAATGAAGAGGTCTTTCTAGAGTAAGCTACAAGTTTAATGGAATACATGGTTTTAATCTCTTCCTTCCGTACGCTAACCTCCTTTCACATTTCAATAATGGAACTGATCGCTCTGGGCTTCGGATCACTATTTATACTAGGCATTACGTATGGCGATTACAGCGCCATCTGTTAGCAGCTTCTGTAACTATTATTTCAAACTGCTGTATAAACGTCTTACAGTTTTCACTGCTTTCCTCTATCGATCTTTGTTTTCGAGATATTTAATTTTGAAATCAAGGAGTCCTTTTCTTGACACCCTGTAAAAGCAAAGTAGAAGATGCCATCTATTGGCAATCTGTTTAACTGACATGAATGACAGCTCTTGCAGTTGTTTAGATTCTTTACGCATGCGTAATTTATCACGAGATTTCTGTTCCACACTTTGACGCATAACAGCTGTTAGAACTGTTCACTTTGTTCAAGCACACGTTGTGTTCTGCGGAAATGAACTGAATTACCTCATCGTTTATCATTTTTGGTAAGTACTGCTTACTATCATAATTCATAATAATTTAACTTTTAATTCCCCTGTTACTTTATTGAGCGTGCAACGTTACGTGCCGGGATGTATTACTTCTTATAAGTGTTTTTATTATTTTTTTATTGTAGTTTTTCCAAGATGCCACGGAGCGCAACAAGTAGGCCGAGGGGGGACTCGAACCAGAGGATGTCCACACCTTTGGAATGTGTCACAGAACGCAGGCGTATTTCTGCATAATGTTGACCCTTTGTACTGTATTTAATTATATAAATTTTGTTGTATTAATACTAATATTTGTTACTACTATTCAAAGTTTATTATCTTTTATACATATGTACTTGCATCTACCTTTTCTTCATTGCTATCTTACCTTTTTGTGACTGATCAGGACAGAGTGCGAATTATTCTCAGTGGTCAATTAGTCTCCTGGCGTTTCGAGCAGTAAATCTTCTTTCACAGGCTTCATCAGCTGTCATATTTATGCTGGGGGCCTGAACACAGTCGCAATATTGTCGCGTTGAAGTGGAAACAGGCTTGACTTGGAAGGCAACTAAACACAGCACTTATACTGAAAGCACGTTTATTACGAACTTAACATACGCGCAGCACTGACTGCCTCTCAGGCAGAGTGCTCTGCTATTTATACACAGACAGAATTTACCAGAAATTAGAAGAAACAAGTAGAATTTACAAGTGAACATAATAAAGATGTAGAACCCTCTGTAATTGTTAATTACAAAGAAATAAATTTTTTGCTCATGGGTGGGATTGAACCGGCGACCTTCTGCACTGCGGTCCATGACGCTATCCCCTGCGCCACGCCGGCAGTTGGTGTTCGGCATCTCTCGCGGCAATATTACATCTCCTCAGGTGCAGAGTAACCTGATTCGATGAATCCTCTGTCATGCACTTAAATATCATTTGAAACATATTTTGTGTAGGTGTATAATCGATTCTTGTTAAACCTATTTTGGCAGGCTTATTTCTGAAATTAAAATACTGCGAAATCGTACGCAATGCGTTCTAATTCAGGTAATAACAGATGGACAGTCCCAATATCGCAGCTCTCGTCACACAATGCACCCGCACAGTTCGTTATGGAAGCGATAACTCCCATCCTCCCCTCCACACCCGCATGCTTTTCCAGTGCTCTGGAAATCAGCACTCGATCAATGACGTCCTCGCTGTATTTAACTCTTCGCGCGACGAGATACGCGCGTTGTCAGCAAATGTGTCGTAACGCGTCGCATTATGAGCGAATGCACCGCGGCGTAAATGCGCTACAGTGATAGCGCTAGATGGGTGCCGGATACGGCACTGCGGCATACCAGTCCCCTCCCTCTGCCAGATTACCGACGGCAGAAGCGGCTGCGAGCTCTGGGATTCGGGCCAACCAGATAAGGGCTGCACCCGCCTCTGTCCGGGCGTGATGGAAACATAGGGGTGGAAATGGGGAGGGGGATAGGGGTCGTAGCGTGCCGGGCCAAGATAAATGTCGCGCGTGCCTCTGCGTGACGGCCGTTTCGTTTGTCATCCCTCCCTGTCGTCCAGAGCGTCCGCTGCTGACAGTATACGCTTGCCCGGCCGCGCAGAGTGGCAGATCTTAATTTGCAGGGGCCATTCGTTCCGCGGACGTCGGCGTATTTAACCGTTTTGTGCACTTTGTGGACGGCGCGCTGCTGAACGGAAGCCGCGCGCTCTGCTTTCAAAGCGCGACACTACATTTTGCTGCGGTAATTTTTGTTGCTTTGACCTTCGTTAGAAATGGATTGCGGTAGTCGTAAACGTACACGGTGGTAATACGTGTGTTATAAACTTGAAGCCGGCCGCGGTGGCCGAGGGGATTGAGGCTCTCCAGTCACGGTCCGCACGGCCACTACGTTCGGGGGTTCGAATCCCCCCTCGGGCATGGATATTTGTGCCGTCCTTAGGATTAGCTAGTTCATAGTAGTTTGTAAGTTTAGGGACTGATGACCCCGTAGTTAAGTCCCATAGACTATACAAACATTTGAACAAAATAAACTTGAGGTAATGATTGTTGGCACCAAAACTTTACGTAAAACTAAATAGTTTGGAAACCTTAGGAGACGATGAAATTGTAATCATATTAAATTACTCAAATGCTCGAAAATATATTGGACTTGAAACTTCCTGACAGATTAAGATTGTTTGCCGGAACCGGGACTCGAACCTGGGACCTTTGCCTTTCGCGAGCAAGCGCTCTACCGACTGAGCTATCCCGACACGGCTCACGATACCGCCTCACAACTTTACTTCCGCCAGTACCTCGCCTCCTACTCTCCAAACTTCACCGAAGCTCTCCCGCGGGACATGCAAGACTAGCACTCCTGGAAGAAAGGATATGGTGGATACATGGCTTAGCCACAGCCTAAGGGATGTTGGAAAGTAGAAGACGAGGTACTGGCGGAAGTAAAGTTGTGAGGCGGCATCGTGAGTCGTGTCGGGATAGCTCAGTCGGTAGCGCACTTTCCCGCGAAGGGCAAAAGTCCAGGTTACAGTCCCGGTTCCGGCACGCAATTTTAATCTGCCAGGAAGTTTCATATCAGCGCACACTCCGCTGCAGAGGGAAAAGTTTCATTCTATATTGGACTTAATTACTGAAATCATTAGTCCTTAGGCTTACAAGCTACTTAACCCTAGCAGCACCATGGAATTTTAGGTTACACGAACCACCCAACAAGAAGGCCGCAGTGTACGAGCGGTCTGCGGCGCGCCAGTTACACTCGGTACAGCCGCTACGTTCGGGGATTAGAATCCCCCCTCGGGCATGGATGTCTGTGCCGACTTTAGTATAAGGTAGTTCGTAAGTAGTTTGTAAATTTAGGGACTGATGGCCCCGCAATTAAGTCCCTTAACCCTTTCAGTCCCACGTTATTACATCACCTTTGGAAAAATTAAAATTCAGTGTTTTCTGTTTTAATACAGTGCAGTAAACATCAAAATATGTGTTTTAAAATTCTTGGTCCAACTATTGATGTTGTATGTCTTGTATTTCATGCACAACACAGACGTTTGTATCGAGATATTTTATTACGTGGGCGTTATTTTGTTGACAGTTAACAGTGCCAGACCAATAATGCTACCCACAGCACCAAAGACAAGACAATTCACTGCTGTAATGAAATAAAAGGAACCACACTCACGCTCACACCCTCAGCCACGTACAAACGGCAATGCATCACAACCTCCAATATGGACAGATTAATGCCTCAGAAGTGTCTACACGCCGTACTAAGCGGCCAAATGTCGTACTAGAAGTCTGTTGTCCATCAACAAAAATTCAACTTAAGGACTGATGCATAAAATACGGCATAAATCAACTTTTAATACGTTGATGTCCAATAACAACACTGGGAATGAAAGGATTAAGCTTAACGAACATTTGAACCACCAAACAAGGGCAAATTTTGCCCGTATTACACTAAGCTGTGATTCCTGTAAAATCCTTTTTTCTTGTCTTTGCCACCAGCTGTTGTATGTCAAACATATGTACGTACATTGCGTTATCCTTATTGCAGTATTGCCGTCTTGGATTACCTGCAGATATAGGACCGAAAGAGTTACTTTCGCAGTCTTGTGATATTTTGTTTATATATTATTATTTACAAAAATTTCAGCAGTTATTAGGTCTCTTATGCTTGTAAATAGGTGGGATATACTGAATTTAGAGGTGATGCACACTGATTTTACAATAAAATTTTCCTCCATCCTTGCTGATTGTAGGGAAACCACTAAGAATTATGGTCACATGGAGTACCAACTCTGAGAAAAATGTGCCCTTGGGCATAAAATTCCTCTATATTTTATTTGCAGTTTTTAAAATTGTAACCATAGAAATGTACGGTGTAGTCCCTTAAAAGTTGAGCGACAAATAGAAAAAGCCTATAAACAAAGAAGGATTTTTTATTATGTACGGACAATTTTTGCCCTTGCTTGGTACTTGTTGAAGTGCGGTAGAGCAGGCGGAGCGCGCGGTTGCTCGCCGTCGGAGGTTCGTGTCCTCCCTGGGGCATGAGTATTTGTGTTGTCCTTAGGTTAGTTTGCCTTAGTTTAAGTAGTTTGTAAGCTACGGACTGATGACCATGCAGTTTGGTCCGATAGATTTACAAACATTTGTACATTTTGGTACTTGTTGGGTTAAACTACGTGGCAGATTAAAATTGTGTACTGGAACTGGGATTAAAATCAGGGACCTTTCCCCATCCTGGATCAACGCTCTACCGACCGAGCTATCTCGGCACGCTTCTCGGTCCGTCCTCACAACTTCTGCCAGTACCTCGCCTCATACTTTTCAAACTTCACAGAAGTTCTCCTGCGCACCTTGCAGAGCTAGCACTCCTGAAAGAAAGAATATCGTGGAGACATAGCTTAGTCGTAGCCTAAGAGATGTTTCCGGAATGAAACTTGGCAGCGGAGAGTGCGTTGGAACAAGGATTCGAACGTGGGACCTTTGCCTTTCGAATCCCAGTACCGCCACACAATTTTTATCTGCCCAGCGCTCAATCCGCTGCAGAGTGAAAGTTTTATTCTACTTAAAGTAACTTAAACTAGCTCAACCCTCTCTTTCCTAGTGTTGTTTCTGGACAACAATATTAAAAGCTGATTTATACCATATTTTGTGTACCAATCTTTAGAGTATCACGGTTGTTGATGATGAACATGCTTCTAGTACGACATTTTGCCGCTTTGTATGGCGTACAGGCACTTCTGAGGCATTAATTTATCCGTCGTGGGGGTTATGTTACGTTGCCTTCTATATGGGGCTGTGAGTGTGGTTCATGTTATTTTATTTCAGTACTGCATAGTCTTGTCTTTGGTACTGTGTTGAAGATTATGCTAGCATTATTGACCTGTCCGTGTTATATATCAACAAGAAAACGTCCCAAGTAATAAAATACCTCGATACAGACGTCTGTGTTACGAAATTAATGTCATAAAACAATAGTTTGATCACAATCTTTAAAACATTTATTTTGATGTATATTGCACTGTATTCTAAATCTACATCTACAAAGATACTCTGCAAGTCACATTTAAGTGCATGAAAGAGAGTTCATTTACCACTTTCAAAAACTTTCTCTGTCGTTCCATTCTCTAATAGCGCGCGGGAAGAAAGAACACCTATAGATGGGCGTTAGCAAAATATTTTCACATTGAGAAGTAAAAGTCGGTGACTGAAATTTCCCAAATAGATCTCCCCGCAACGACTAACGACGTTCTTTTAATGCAACAAAGAGAATCGTGCAACATTTCCGTGACGCTTTTCACGCAGTAACGTGATAAAACAAAACGATCTGCCCTTCTCTGAACCTTCGCAATGTCTTCCGTCAGGGTCCCACACTGGGCAACAGTACTCAGGTAGAGGACGCACAAATGTGATGTAGGCAGTCTCTTTGGTGGAGCTGTTGCATCTTCGAAGAGTTCTGCCAATGAAACGTAACCTTTGGTTCGCCTTTCCCACAAAATTTTCTATGTTTTCTCTCCAGTCTACGTAATTGTAAGTCCTAGGTATTTGGTAGAATTTACGACCTTAAAGTTAGACTGATTTATCGTGTAATTGAAGTTCAGCGGGCTTTTTTAGTGCTCACATGTATTACTTTACACTTTCACTTTTCGCACCATGTAGAAATTTTCTCTAAATCGCTTTGCAGTTAGTGAAGTCAACACCCATAAACGACAGCATCATCCACGAACAATCTAGGAGCTTTTCAGATTGTCTTCTAAATAGTTTATAAACACAAGGAAGAGTAGGGGACCTATAACGCATCCATGGGAACTCCAGATATCTACTTCTGTTTTACTCGATGACTATTACTACGAACTATGTTCTTTCTTATACGAAATCGTGAATCCAATCGCACAATTGGGGCGATATTCCATAAGCAGGCAATTTCATTAGAAGCCGCTTGTGAGGTACAGTGTCGAAATCCTTCGGGAAATCCAGAAATAAGTAATCGACTTGAGATCCCTTGTCGATGGCACTTACCACTACATGTAAATGAAGGGCAAGCTGTGCTTCGCAAGAGCGATACTTTCGGATTCCGTGTTGAATATTGGTTAATATGAAGTTCTCTTCGAGGTAGTTCATTATGTTTGAACAATGAATATGATCCAAAATCCTACTGTAAATCGACGACAATGAGATGGGCCTGTAATTTGGGGGATCACTCCTATAGCTTGACCTGGGCAACTTTCCAGTCTCTGCGTACGGATCTTTCGCTGAGTGATCGGTTGTATATAATATGTAAGTATGGAGCTATTGCATCAGCATATTACGAGAGGAATCTAGTTGGTATACAATCTGGCCCGGAAAATTTGTGCTGTATTACTGACTTGAGTTGTTTTACTACTCCAGGAACATCTACTTCTAAAATATCTGTCAAACTGATCAAAATTTTTACCACAAATTCATTTGTAGCAGTTTGTGTACAGTGTTACATATGCTAGTAGCTCGCCCTAGAAATTATAAATTTCAGAGAGCTACTGAATCATTTCAGATGTTAGCTGCATTGAGTTACTCCTAATATGTGTGTTTGTTTACATTAGTATTCCTCCTTTACCGTATAAAAGTAGTCAATCACATACTACTCTTGCATTATGAGTTACTTTCGGGAAAGATTAGAGGCATAATACTTACTTCATCGGCTACATCATGGAAGCATTATATAGTGACCAGCTATAAACTTTTAGTTGTTTATCTCTATATATAAAAGGAAGTGTCCCGATTGACTGACTGACTGACTGACTGATTGACTGACTGACTCATCATCGCCCAGCCCAAACCACTGAAGATAGAAACTTGAAATTTGTGGAGGGTGTTGATCTTACTCTGTAGGCGTCATTTAAGTAGCGATTTTTCGATATTCCGTCCGTAAGGGGGTGAAATAGGGGATGAAACGGTTTTTGAAAATACGTAGCTATTTAGGCAATTTTGAAGTTAGAACTACAAATTTTCGGATTTGGATTCGGGATTAGAATTTAAAAGACACTTGTTTCGGCATTTTTTGAAATTCAACCAATAAGGGGTAAAATAGAGGACGCAAAAAATTGATTTTCAAAAATATGTTGCTGTTAACTCAAATTTCAAGCTACAACTACGAAACTTAGGTTATGGACTCTTGATCAGGATTAAAAAGACACGTGTTTTGGTATTTTTGGAAATTCAACAACTAAGGGGCTAAAAGAAGGGATCAAAAATTCTTTTCGAAAACACATTGTTGTCAAGACAATTTTGAAGCTATAGCTACAAAAATTTGTATTTGTATTGTTCGTTAGAATTAAAAAATATTTGTTTCGGTATTTTTGGAAATTCAACCATCAAGGGGTTAAATTGGAGAGGGGATATTTTTCAAAAATTTTGTACTAATAAGGCAATTTTGAAGCTACAACCACAAAAATTAGTATATGTTTTCTTGGTTAGAATTAAAAAGACACGTGTTTCGGTATTTTCAGAAAATTAATCAATTAGGGGGTGAAATAGGGGATGAAACGTTTTTTGAAAATACGTTGCCACTAAGCCAATTTTGGTGCTGTTAAGTCAAATTTCAAGCTATAACTACGAAACTTAAGATATGGATTCTTCGTCAGGATTAAAAGAAACAAATGGTGCAGACCAAACAGCCTACGCATGCGAAGCAGCGGGGGTACAGCTAGTAGTGTATAGAAATATTAAGGAATTTTTTTAATAATATTTTTCTCAGTATATACGCACCATAGATTAATCTCGGTATTTTTGACAGCTTCAAATAAAAAGTCTTAGGGTTACACACATATTTGGGAACTTATACGACATGCATCGTTAGCATTCTGCAGTGCGGCACGGTGCCAAACGGCTTTTGAAAGTGGAGAAATATGCCGTCTGCTTTTTGTCCTTCATCCATGGCTCGCAGAATGTAAAGAGAGAACAGGGCAAGATTACCAAGAGCGATACTTTCTAAATCCGTCCGTGGGGAATTTACGATATTCGAATACTAATTAGCGTAAGGCCAATACGAGAACTTGTTGCAAGGTGATATATCGTTATTGCAAACACTGTATTCCATTTCTTTCGTTTACATTGCACAGAAATGAAAACATAGTTGGGAAGTTGCCTCTAAATGTAATCATAAGGCCCTGTTTGGTTTGTTTCAGAGTTGGACTACCTCCCAGCGGACATGGAACCTCCTGCTGTTAGCGCCGCCAGTGAGTAAACAAACAACTACCCTTCCCGTGTGCACAAGCTGCGTAGTGTAGCTTCTCGTACGTAAATTTAATAGCTCTTGTTTAATATGACACAGAAGTTTCTTTGTTTACAGCTTTGGATTATGTTAGTTGTTCTGAGCGTACATCTCCTCGCAATGCATTGTGATGTTTATAGACAAGAAGGTACTGGTATTTTACATTTATGAAAGAAGATATTTGGATAATGAACTGCTGTTCTGAAATGGGGATTGGAGTGGCATGGAGTGTTCGTAAAAATAACGATTAAGTAACAAATATTGAACTGAAGCAAATAATGCCATTGTTTTACTTTTCAGAACACTTGTGTTAACTCTTAGATTTGAAACGTTATTTTTTTCTATTTTAAATACATACAAAGTGACAATGCTAGATCTTTGATTTATGAGAACAATGCGCCTGAAAAAAATTCACAACGAAATGGCGAATACACTTACATGATGTTGATGATCGAATTTGTTACTTCATATAATTCCTTTCCTGAAACCCATCTTGCTGATGCTGATAAAGTAACGAAAACGTTCCTCATTTTTACCGTAAAAAACCATAAATGGTTTTCTTGGTCCTAGTTAACTTAGCGCACAGTTTCGCAAATACTTTCAGCTATAGAGTTCAACAGTGGATGAACTACTCTATGACGGAGAGCACTTCACTTTTATGTTACTTAGAATACAATAAATATTTTGGGAGGTGGCAGTATAGACTAAATGCATTAAAATGCCATATAACTGGTGTTCAATTTTTATTGAGCACAGAGATACGACAGTAAGTATGTAACCCAAAACAAACTTAAGGCAAATGGCAAATGAAGACATTGTCACTGATTCTTCCGACGGTTCTTGATAGAATATCGTCATATGAATTAAGATAACAATTTTGTGTATTTTGTATAAGTTTATTTTTACTTAACAGGTTATTCGCTTGATTTAAAACATGACGATGGCCTTTTAAGGCGAATACCAATTAACTATATTAAACTTCTAGATCATTATATAAATTATACCTTTAGTTCAATACAGTGATACTCTATCAAGAACCGACGAAAGAATCACAGAAAAGTTGTGATTTACATTTGTGTAGATAACGTATCTCTATAATCAATAAACATTTAGAGACGTTATACAGCAGTTTTATTGCAATTCGTCAATATTACGACCTCCCAAAATATTTACTATTCCTCCACAAACACCCTATAAAACACGAAACAACGTCTGCGTTGTGTGTCTTGTAAACTACTTATTAGCATATTGTAAGCTGACGTTTTTACACGGAAACGAATAATGACGTTTACGTTCTAGTGTCTCATTAAATAACACACATTAAAATTATTTACAACCTATTCTTAATTACAGTAATCGTACATACACTGGTTGGTATTTCGATAGACGATCATTGCTCAATTATCAGAATTTCGACAAAGTTATAGCTACTGGTTGACTTTAGTTTCCAAACATTTACCTATGTATTCAACACTTACCTGATAGTTCAACGCTAACCTATGTAAAATATATATTTGTGAAATATATTTACAGATGGGATTTGTTCTGCCGCGGCTTTAACGCGACTTCAGAACTACAGCCTTAGCACGATAAGAGTTAGCTTATTTTTCGTTTTAAGAAGATGGTTTAAGAATTTAATTTCCGTGCCTATCTCCATGAACAGTGACGCGGTAAATAATTTGACGAATTTATCGCGTACATACACAGAAGAAACACGTAATATATTTTTATTAAATTCGTCAAGCTACCTTATTCATACAATTAATTTCAGTGGGTAGGGTCTTCTGCAAATTACGCCACTTACCATATGTGGATACATACAGTTCTTATCGCTGCATGAACACCTGCGGAACTGAAATCTAATGAAGACAAAGAGCTGCGATTATTTTACTGCGGCTCGTAATATACAGTGCGGTTGCAATTAATAATTCGCAACTCCAGAGAGCCACATAAAAACGGGTATTGGTAGGAATATGAAGCCTTTTGGTGAAAATATTTGTAGCGACATGCTTAAGAGAAATAACGAGTAACCTCTTTTTTTTTTTTTTTTTTTTTTTTTTTTTTTACCTGCTTACGTTTTAGGCTACAAACATTGGACATTTTACGATCATGTGTCCCTAGGACACACTGGAGATTGCTCTAATTCATGTCTAAGTACCGGGTGATCAAAAAGTCAGTATAAATTTGAAAACTTAAAAAAATCACAGAATAAAGCAGATAGATAAAAATTGACACACATGCTTGGAATGAGATGGGGTTTTATTACAACCACATCTACCGTTATTGGGCCTTTTTTCTTTGAGGAACTGCGTGATTCTGGTTTTGTAACTGCTACCGTGACGGGTGAGAGGTACGCCGATATTGTAACAGAATCGCATCATCCCCAGCCTGGCTGATAAACACCTGCTGGAACGTACGATTTTCATGCAGGGTGGCGCTCTACTCTATATTGCTTGGCGCATGAAAGATCTCTTGCGCGCGTCGTTTGGTGATGATAGTGTGCTGAGCCGCCACATTCGTCATGCTTGGCCTCCAGGTCCCCAGACCTCAGTCCGTGCGATTATTGGCTTTGGGGTTACCTGAAGTCGCAAGTGTATCGTGATCGACCGACATCTCTAAGGATGCTGAAAGACAACTTCCGACGCCAATGCCTCACCATAACTCACTTTACAGTGCTGTTCACAACATTATTCGTCGATTACAGCTATTTGTTGAGGAATGATGGTGAACATATTGAGCATTTCCTGTAAAGAACATTATCTTTGCTTTGTCTTAATTTGTTTTGCTAATTATTGCTTTTCTGGTCAGATGAAGTGCCTTCTCTCGGACATTTTTTGAACTTCATCAGGGTGCATAACGGTTGCACACATCAAACATGGGTCTGCAGCAGATTACCAATGCTTTATTTCTAAATCTGTTTTTTTTTGTTATAATTTATTAAGTTTTCAAATTTATACTGACTCTTTGATCACCCGGTATCTCAAACATGGCGGTCATGCACTGCCTCTAGATCGTACGTTGGTTCCAGCTTTCTCATACATGACAACTGTAGACCATTCCACAATTTGTGGCGAGATGATCGTTGCCTTTTCCCAGGAGCAATATCCATACCGCCCATTAATTAGAAGAAAAAAACAGATTTAGAAATAAAGCATTGGTAATCTTCTGCAGACCCATGTTTGATGTGTGTAACCGTTATGCTGTCTGATACTTTGAACCAGATACCTGTGCCTAAATGAAATTCAATTATATATTTTTGACGACGTTACAGCGTTCATTTTTAATGAAATAAATCGCAATTTGCGATCACTTATGGCTTCACTGTACTGGGTTTAGATGTAATACCAATCTGCGGCGAATGAAAATTTGTGCCCGGCCTGGATTCGAACCCGTGATCTCCTGATTACTAGGAAGACGCGTTGACAACACCGCTACTGAGGACACAGTGATCAGCCCGACTGCAGAGGATTCTTTCCTGCACGTCTCCCGCCACACCCAAATCTCAATTCGCCACACTGTCTCTTTCCTATTACCACAGTCTGTTAATTCCGTAATGCTCGCAGCCACAAAACTGTATTCCCGCATCAGGGAGAACAGACCATGAGGTATCGAGACACAATTAATTGTCGTCAGGAGCCCAGCCTCGGCTTGTATACATTTATATATTTTTGACGACGTTACAGCGTTCATTTTTAATTAAATAAATCGCAATTTGCGACCACTTATGGCTTCACTGGAGTAGGTTTAGATGTAATACCAATTTGTGGCTGTGGTAATAGTAAAGAGACAGTGTGGCGAATGGAGTTTTGGGTGTGGCGGGAGACGTGTAGGGAAGAGTCCTCTGCAGTCGGGTTGGTTACTGTGTTCTTGGTGGCAGAGTGGTCAATGCATCTGCCTAGTAAGAAGGAGATCCCGGGTTCGAATCCAGGCCGGGCACAAATTTTCATTCGCCGCACATTGGTATTACATCTAAACCTAATACAGTGAAGCCGTAAGTGATCGCAAATTGCGATGTACTTCATTATAAATGAGAATCATGATACTAACAACAACATGCGTGGTACAGTCAATAAGTTCTGAGACTGAACGCCCAACGGCCCTGTGGTGTATTACAGCGCATAGGGGGCATCGTGGTGTGCTACAATGTCAGTTACTGTCTCGTACTTTCAAGAGATAGTTGAGTGCGTGCACTGGACGAAGACGTACGGTCGTTGTAGTGACGGCGAGTTGAATGCGCCAATTTGAGCAATGGGCAAACATCACTTTCTGCCGAATTGTTTGATACGGTGCAGCAGGTGTACGATGAGGTCGCACTGGGTCGTAGTTTGTCTTTAGGTTGCATCGGCGTTTTGTGCAAGAACGTACTGTGAGCGTACAGGTCGGTGACGAACAATTCGAGCACAACGCTAGATCCAGGAAATCGCAAAGTTGGTGCGTGCTAACCGCTCCCAATCTGTAGACGTTCTCACAGCCACAATAGGGATCGGCCGTGGGACTTGCAGCAAAATTCTGACGGACGGTCTCAACATGTCTGGTGCCACCCAGCACAGTGTACCGCGAATCCTGTCACGAGACCAACGTGATGATCTTATGAAGATTTCTGGTCACCTCATCATTTGATCGAACGGTGATACGATGGTTTTCAACACTAATAACTGGAAGCAAAACATTGTGTTTCCTTTACGATCCCAACTGAAACGACAGTCAGCAGCCTGTAATGCGGCTGCGTGTGCAACGTGCACAGCCTAATCGCCAGGCGTCTCACACGGTCAATATTTATTGCGAAATACTCAATATTGGTGCGCCTCGGTTGCACAGTGGTAGAGTGTCAGACTACAAATCCAAAGGTCGCGGGTTCCATCCCCGCCAGGTCCTAGGATTTTTATCTGTTACTTTCCTTATTTCACCTCTGGCAGTATTGCTCACGTGAAAAATACCGAGTAGCACCGTGGTTCGGAACCCACATTAAACTGTAGGTCCCCCTATAATTGCCTGGGTAAGTCAGTTCGAAGGTCGGAGGAAGGCTACGGCATACCACCTCCAAACAGGACCATGCCTAGTAAAGCACTGTGGTGTTCAAACCAATCTTCCGATTGTTGACTGCTTTACCTTTACTCAATATTGTACAATAATATTGACTGTATGACAGCGGTATTGACGGTTTGCGCAATATGCTAAAGGAGACTGCCGAGCCTTAATAACATTGACGGTCGCTCAATATATTGCATCGTGTGAGGGCGATATTGAGCAAACACTGTACTTCCCGCCGACGTGCGGACATGATATACGATATCCGGCGACGAAAATGAGCACGAGTTCTACACGAAAGGCAGATGAGAGAACTCATCTGTAGAAGTGCATTCTGGTGATTAATTTAATTAAATATTTAGTACGTATTTACTTACTAGCCGCAGAATCATTCAATAAAAGGATTAGTGCAGAGAAATATCACAGAAACTGCTTCTTTGTTACATGTATTTTTTCAAGCAGGTGCAAATAGCTTTGTAGGTGTCCATTACAATACAGCTAATGGTAGTGGGTGCGGTGGTCGTCGAAAATTAAAGGTATTCAAAAGTGTTTCTAGTTGCCAAGTAACGTAGTGTAATGGATAACCTTTCCCGAGTGCTGATTGCTTCCCTCTTCACGGTATCTTTTCTCTGTCCATAAGGCGTAATAAGGGTCACCAATACGTTGAAAGTTTCCTCATTCATCCTTAAAAAATTGCGATAGTCATGCGGCTCTGCAGCAAGTTCTCTGAGCATGTTTGTATGACCGTATGTAGAACACCTTCGAAGCCACTTTTTGATCCACCGTCGCTTTTTTTTTTCTTTCTGCTCCACGCAGCAATGACAACCGCAATACACGCCAGGTGTACGTCGTCGGGCGTCGATGTGATCGCTACGGACGCTGAGCTCTGACTGACGCCCCGGCATAAATATTGCGCAATAAATATTGTGGCGTTCCTGGCCTCGCACTTTCGCGCTATATACTGGGACAATATTTCTGCTCAATAAATAATGACCGTGTGAGGGGTGCCTTAAAACTATTGGATCGAATTGCAGTAGTTATCGGACCCTAAAGTTACGAACTACGTAAACTTATACTAGGATCAACACATACATCCATGCCCTAAGGAGGACTCGAACCTCCGACGGGGAACGACTGCAACACTCCGCATCAAGGCGCCTTTGACCACGCGACCATTCCCGCGAGGCTCATCAAGTCTCAGAATTTCCTGACTGTAACACGAATTATTTACAGAAGACTGGAGAAGCTGGTAAAAGATGACGTCGGTGAAGATCTGTTTGGATTCAGAAGAAATGTAGGAACACGGGAGACAATGCTCACTTTACAGCTTATCTTAGAAGATAGATTAAGGAAAGGCAAACCTACATTTCTAGCTTTTGTAGAGTTAAAGAAAGTTTTTGTCAATGTTGTTTGGAATAAACAAACTCTGGAATAGACAGGAGTAAAATATAAGGATCGGAAGGTTATTTACACCTTGTACAAAAACCAGATTGCGGTTGATAAAGTTGAAGGGCATGAAAGGGAAGCAGTTGTTGGAAAGAGAGTAAGACAAAGTTGCAGCCTTTCTCCGATGTTATTCAATTTGTACATTGAGCAAGCTATAAAGAAAAGGAAGGAGAAATTTGGAGAAGGAATTGAAGATCAGGGTGAAGAAATAAAAACATTGCGTTTTGCCGATGACATTTTAATAGTGTCAGAGACAGCAAAGGATTGAACGGAATGTCCAGTGTGTTGAAAGGTGCATATAACATGAACATTAACAAGAGCAAAACAAGGGTAATGCAATGCAGTCTTAGAAAATCTGGCGATGCTGAAGGAATTGGGTAATGAAATAATACAGGTGGTAACTGAGTTTTGTTACTTTGGCAGTAAAATAACATAGGATGGTCTCAGTACAGAGGATATAAAATGCAGAGTGGCAATGGGAAGAAAAGCGTTTTTAACAAGAGAAATTTGTTCACATCGAATATTAATTTAGGCATAAGGAAGCCCTTTCTGAAGGCATTTGTGTGGAGTGTTGCCTTGTATGGTAGTGAAGCATGGACAATAAACAGTGCGGACAGGAAGAGAATAACGGCTTTTGAAATGTGGTGCTACAGAAGAATGTTGAAGATTAGGTGGGAGGATCGTGTAACTAATGAGGAGGTACCGAACAGAATAGGTGAGAAAAGGAATTTCTGGCATGCCTTGATTAAAAGAAGGGATCGATTGGTAGGACACATTCTTAGACATAATGGAATTGTGAATTTAGCATTGGATGGAAGTGTCTGGTGTAAAAACCGCAGAGGGAGTCCAAACGATAAATACAGTAAGCAGATTCAAACGGATGTAGGTTGTCGTTCTTATGAGATGGGGAGGCTTGCTCAGGATAGAGTACGGTGGAGAGCTGCATCAAACCAGTCTCCGGACTGAAGACCACAAGGCCGTTGTGGAGTAACCGAGCGGTCAAAGAGCCTCGCTGCGGATTGCGCGGTTGCTGGCCGTCGGAGGTTCGAGACCTCCA
Source organism: Locusta migratoria (assembly GCA_026315105.1). Classification (NCBI taxonomy): domain Eukaryota; kingdom Metazoa; phylum Arthropoda; class Insecta; order Orthoptera; family Acrididae; genus Locusta; species Locusta migratoria. Next base: position 266,325,918 of record CM048745.1, on the reverse strand, counting down.
TGGGGCTTGGCTGTGTGTGTTGTCCTTAGGTTAGTGTACCTTAGTTTAAGTAGTTTGTAAGCTACGTACTGATGACCACGCAGTTTGGTTCGATACATTTACAAACATTTGAACATTTTTTGAAGTCCACAACAACAACAACATGTAAATACAGCAACGCAGTGCTGAATGTTATTCCTATAACGTTTGGCATCAGTATGGCAAATAGTTTCCAAAACAGGTAATATTCTTATCGGATCTGCTGTCGGGTAACATCGTCATCTAGGCACAGTATTACGACAAACTGGCTGCCATCTTCAGGTGAGTACGCCCCGAATGCACTTACCCGCCGGAAAATGAGTTACAACAGAAACAGCCGCCTCTGACGGCCCATTGCACGAAAGCAAAGTACACTGCCTCTAGGCGCAGTAGAACTAGTAGCACGCCAGCGGAGAAAATCATCAAATACGATAGGACGTAACAAGAACTAGTTAATAGAAACTGCAGGTCGAAATGAAGACCACTGTTGTTTAATATCAGCTTAACCTCTTCAGTCCCAATGCCAAGGTTAATTTAAAATTTTGAAAATGTCATAATTATTTTGTTCATTAGATTGCTTAGGCATCATATTTCTCTCTTTTGCAATTTGGAAAATTTTCATTTTTTGAACGTGAATGGTACACAATTGTGTATCTTGGGTTTTAATCGTAAACATATTTCTTAAATTTCTTAAGGGAACATACTGTATTTAAGGATAAAATGAATTACAGTATGTTGTATTTGTACAACCTACATATTTTATTTTCAATAAGAAGTTTTACAACACATATTTACAAGTATTTGTTACTGCCAGATGGTTTTGTATGAGTCTCCATGACAACATGATGCAAAATTTGTGATGCCGTTGGTTTGAAACTAAGTGTACTGTCTTATATGTCACAACCTCTCGGAATTCAACTGTCACAACCTCTCGGAATTCAACTGGAAAGAATTCAGTGAACGATTTCAAGTCTCCTTTGGGTCCACTGGAATCACTTTCTTCTGCAAAGAACCTCCAATGTCAGGCATGCAAAAAACTAACGAACAAACCATGGATAGGCACCAAACCTACATTCTTCTTAATATTTGATGTGAAAATTTACACATTTTCTTACAAATAAAGAAAGAAACAAAAATACATTTTTTCAAAGTATAGCAATACCAACCAAATAGCTCTTCACGTCAAATCTCTTATGGATTTTTTAAATATCACCATTCATTAAATCTTCGATGTTTTGAGACTGAAATTCTTTAGGAGCATCACGTGGGAGTCAGAATTCGTACGCTGTCGATTCATTACAGCAAATAAATCATCCTCAGATACAGAAATTGAATATTCTGCAACACTTCCCTTTAGTATGCGTGATATATGTTTATCACTTAGCACATGAGCTGCCAAAATATGGTACGTTATCAAGTACAGAGCAATTGTAAAAGTGCACATTAAGAACCAAGGTACACAAATGTGTACTATGAAGACATCGGCATTTATTCTCCAGGAAAATTGAAATAATTCACATTTGCTGTATTTCAGATTATTCTTCAAACTTCACTTATCATTCACTAAAACAAATATAAACACATAAAGCTCTATGTATTATTTACTTGTTACTTGCTGTCATAGCGACGCTGCCCGGCTGCCAGTTCACTAGCATCAAACTTTTGATACGTGTAGCTAAAAACTCAAATATTTGTAATTCTATCGGACCAAACTGCGTGGTCACCAGTCCGTAGCTTACAAACTACTTAAACCTTGGTAAACTAACCAAAGGACAACACACACCCATGCCCCAGGGAGAACTCGAACCTCCACAGCGGGCAACCGCGCGCTCCGCAGCGAGACTCTTTAGACCGCTCGGCTACTCCACCGCGGCAATTCGTGTAGCTCCATAAGTACTGCTGCAAGGGCTATGCAAGTGGCGTCATTTGAAAGCAAAAAGATACATGATTGTGCACTCGCGAACTGAGCACACAAAATACGCCACAGACAGAGAAAACAGTTTACAAACCAAGGTGCACATATGTGCACTTATAGACTGAAGAGGTTAAAAAGATTTCCAAGTTTTACTTGTCCCTATTAATAATATTATCGGCCACTCGAATTCCCATCGATTCTTTATGAACTCATTCCCTGTAGCGGGAGGCACGAGCAGTCATTTTTGTGTCATTATATAGCATCTTGTGTCCCTCATTAAGACAACGTTCTGCGACAGCCGACTTTTCAGCTTGAAGTAAATGAATATGACGGTGATGTTCCACACATCGATCCTGAATAGTGGGATCGTTTGACCAATTTAAGTTTTAAAAGAATAAAAATGCAGCCTTTGGTCGCAAAATTAAAATTGTTTAACCTGGCTTCGGCAAAAACTACGATTGCCTTCGTCAGAAATTATAAATAAAAAGAGAGCGTTGCCTTCCTTTGCTGCTTGTTCTTGATGAAAATGCTTGATCAGAGCCACCACCTTCTTACAGAGCAGTGTTTTTCCACCTGTGGGTCGCGGCTTTCGGGGTCGCCGTCACACAAGGACATACCTGCACCGTCAAGTAACTAGGGTTTCAGTAATGTCTGCCTAAGTGAAACGTATTAAATGTTAAAATTACGGAGTTCCTTGAATAACATTAAGTAAGAACTGATCATACAGGGTTTTATAATACAGTGGGTTAACGATGAGTAAGTGCAAAATCTGAAAGCTGTTTTCATGAACCAACAGATAAGTAAATCAACTTGATACAATAAGTAATTCTGGATAATTCGTTCACTAATTGTCCATACGGAGGGACTTTCCTCAAAGACCGCCGGCCGCGGTGGCCGAGCGGTCTGCGGCGTGCCAGTCACGGTCTGCACGGCCACTGCGGTCGCGAGTTCGAATCCTCCCTCGGGCATGGATTTTTGTGCCGTCCTAAGTGTTAGCTAGTTCATAAGTAGATTGTACGTTTAGGGACCATAAGGTCTACAAACATTTGAACCTTAAAGACCATTATTCGCTTCTTAGTCTTGCCTGAAATGCGGAATAGTCGTTAAGCGAAATATATCTTTGTGTTAGAAATCATGAACAAACAGGATGTGTTCCATTGCGAAAAATACACAAAAAATAATAATAATAATAATAATAATAATAATAATAATAATAATAATAATAAAACTTCGTCCAACAATTTAACCCCTCGACCGTGCTCGACAAGCTGAGTTCTGGCCAGCAGTCGTCAGCATTCATGACGCAGTACAAAATGTAATGAGACTTTTATATCGGCCGCCATGACCTTGTGACATTTTAACGTAATTTTTTGACGAAAGTAACAGTTAATGATGAACAATATCGGGAATAGTTTCTATGTCCACATGTGTGTACCTACCAAAAATTAAAAATTGTATTCCATGTTGACAATGTCGTTCCTAGAAGTATTTCTGCAACAAGATTTTGAAATATATTACTAAATGAAAGAATTACTTGGAAAGGGAATTTTAGGAAACGTTATGTGCATGCATTTGCTCCTCTCGTAAAGTCTTTGAAAGTACCAAATCAAAAGAAAAAAATTAAAAATTCCTACTTGTTTCACATTCACAGAATATGACTTCAACTGCGAATGGGCAAAGCTGAAAACGTGTACCCAGCCGGGATTCGAACCCGGGTCTACTGATTTCTAGGCAGTTCCGCTGACCCCTACATCACTGGGGACACAGTAGGCATCGCACCTGCAAGGACTACCTAAGTGCGCCTCGTTCGTTAGTGGGGAGGGGTGGGCGAGTTTGTGGCCCTTACTCTTACGGAATTAGTTTCAAAACTACGAGTCTGAGTACTGTGGGCAGGGCGAAGCTGGGAATTTGTATCTGACGGGAGGCGTGCTTACGTAGTCCTTATAGGGGCGGTGATCACTGTGTAGCCAGTGGTGTAGGGGTTTGCGGAACTGCCTAGAAAGTAGGAGACCCGGGTTTGAATTCCGGTTGGGTACAAATTTTCAGCTTTGCAGTTGAGGTCATACATTCTTCATTTCATACATATATGAAACAATAACAACAGCGGAACAGACGCCATATGTATATGTTTCTGCTTGTTTTCGCAGTACTCATTTTTGCTGCCAATAGCATGGAACTGTTAGCAACTTACACTTGCTTAAAAGCATTCCGAAACATATCAGATTACTAAGCGAAGCACGAAATGCCGCGAGGGTCGAAAAAAATTACACAATCAAGGGATTAAATTAAAGCGAATCAAAAGAAAGAAGATTGAACTTGTTTCCTTTGTGATAACAGTTTTGTTACAGTTCGTGAGGAGGGGATGTCGCCAGAATACTTTTATTTGGAAGGGGCCGCATATTCGAAAAGGTTGAAAAACACTGCTATAGAATAACACACGGATGTCTTTGTGCTTACTACCAGGATTCTTTTGCAGTTTTGAACATCTGTTACAATATAACATTATCAGCTGACTATTTCGAAGCCGCGCGGCAGCAGCTGAGTGGTCTGGTGCGCCATGTTGCGGATCGCAAGGCCTCCCGTGTTGGAGGTTCGAATCCTCCCTCGATCATGGATGCGTGTGTTTTTTCCTTAGGTTAGTTTCACTTAGTTTAAGTTCTTTGTAAGTCTAGGGACTTACGACGAAAGTAGTTTGGTTCCACAGAATTACAAACATTTGAACATTTTTTCTTTTTCCAGGTCAACAAAGCCGGCCGCGGTGGCCGAGGGGACTAAGGCGCTTCAGTCACGGTCTGCACGGTCACTACGGTCGGGGGTTCGAATCCCCCCTCGGGCATGGATATTTGTGCCGTCCTAGTTCGTAAGTAGTTCATAAGTAGTTTGTAAGTTTAGGGACTGATGACCCCGTAGTTAAGTCCCATAAGCTTTACAAACATTTGAACATTTTGAATTTGAGGTCAACAAAGGCAATATAGGCCGGTGACCTTACTAACCGATAAACGAGATCATCTGCGAACAGTCTAAGACAGCATATTGCCTCCGAAATCTAAACATATATAAAAATGAACCCTAATTTTCATTAGTCACGCCATAACTTGAGAATGGCTCGCCGATTGGGCTGATAACATTTTTGATATCTTCTTTTTTTCTTTATTGAATAGTAATTATCAGAGCAAGGTTTTCATGAAGTACAATTATTGGAAAATCTACCGGAAGTTAGTAAAATTTCAGAAAAATATAGTCTGGGGCAAGGTTTTCATGAGGTACTATTGTTGGAAAATCTACCGGAAACTAGTAAAATTTCAGAAAAGTGTAGTCTGGGGCAAGGTTTTTATGAGGTACTATTGTTGGAAAATCTACCGGAAACTAGTAAAATTTCAGAAAAACTTAGCCTCTTTTTCAAGATTTTGATAAAATTTAACACATTTGACCATCAAAACAAGAGAAACGTCACTGGGTATATAAATGTTCGTTCGGTTTTGCTTGCAAGGTGTTCATGGTTATGTATTTTTATATTTAGACTAAATACTATTTAATCCCTTTTTTTTTCAATAAGATGACCACCTTGTATCATTTAATATCACCAGATGATGGTGGCATAGCCCAATGAAGCCCGTCGTCATAAAATAAGTATTTTGCGATGTTGGCTTTTCACTTCTGCCGCGGTGGAGTAGCCGAGCGGTCTAAAGCGTCTCGCTGCGGAGCGCGCGGTTGCTCGCCGTGGAGGTTCGAGTCCTCCCTGGGGCATGGGTGTGTGTGTGTGTGTTGTCCTTAGGTTAGTTTACCTACGTTTAAGTAGTTTGTAAGCTACGGACTGATGACCATGCAGTTTGGTCCGATTGATTTACAAACATTTCATTTTTTCATTTTTCACTTCTGAAGATCATTTTGCTTAATCTTTCTTCTAAAATAAGTCGTCAACATTGCCTCCCGTGTTCATACCAGTCTCCTGAATCTGAAATGATCATCTATCAGCATTAATCATCCTTTCCATCCGTCTGTAGATAATTCGTGTTAAAATTAAACTGATAGTTCTGTAATTTTCGCTCCTGTCTGTGCCTGCTTTCTCTGGAATGGGGATTATTATATTTTCTTAAAGTCTGTAGGTATTCCGTCTATCTCATAAATCTTACGCATTAGGTGAAACAGTGTTGTCATGACTGCTTCTACCAGAGACTTCAAAAGCTCGGAGGGAATGTCATGTACTTCAGGGGCCTTGTTTCGACTTAAATCTTTCAGTGCTCTGATGATCTCTCGGTGTAGTATCACCTAGTTCATTTTCATCTACTTCTTCCTCCCTACGATATTGTCTGAGAGTTCATTTCCGTCCCTCTATATACTACTTCCACCTTTGTTTACCCTTCTTTACTCATAACTGGTTTTCCATCTGAGTTCTTCGTATTCAAAAGGCTATTTTTCATGTCTTCAAATGTCACTTTTATTTTCCTGTAGGCGGTATCTATTTTTTCACGCCAGTTATACATTCTTCTACGGACTTGCTTTTGGCTTCCAGCCACTCCTGCTTGGCCATTTTTCAATTCCTGTTAATCTCATTTCTTAGTCGTCTGTACTCCATTTCGCCTGCTTCATTTAATGCATTTTTCATCTTCTCCTTTCATCAATTAAATTTAGTATTTCGAGAGTTATTGGAGCATTATTTGTCAGCTTTGCCTTTCTTCATATATGGTCCTCTACCGCCTTGACCATTAACGTAGAAGTAGATATCATCGGAGTAGTGAAGCAACTAAAATCACTTAACAAGAACAAGTCTTCTGGTCCGGACTGTATACCCATTAGATTTCTATCTGATTATGCTTAAGCGATAGCCCCTTACTTAACAGCCATATACAACCGCTCTCTCGTAGAAGGATCTGTACCAAAAGATTGGAAAGTTGCACAGGTTACACCTATATTCAAGAAAGGCAGAAGGAGTAACCCACTAAACTACAGGCCTATTTCACCGACGTCGATTTGCAGCAGGATTTTAGAACATATCCTCTGTTGAAATATTATGAATTACCTCGAACAGAATGATCTATTGGCCCAAGGTCAACACGGATTTACAAAATATCGTTCATGCGAAACACGACTAGCTCCTTACTTATACGAAGTGATGAGTGCTATCGACGACGGTTCGCAAATTGATTCCACGTTTCTTTATTTCCAGAAGGCTTTTGACGCCATACCTCACAAAAGGCTTTCAATCAAATTGCGTGGTTATGGTATATAGCCCCAAATTTGGGTAGGGGATTTCCTGTCACCGAGGACACAGTTCGTAGTAATCGATGGTAAGACATCGACTAAAACAGAGGTGATATCGGGCGTTCCACAGGATGGTGTTATTGGTCGTCTTCTCTTCTTTATTTACATAAACGATTTAGGGGAAAATCTAAGTATCTCTCTTAGGTTGTATGCAGATGACGCCGTCATTTACCGTCTAGTAAAATAATCTAAAAATCAAACCTAACTGCAGAACGATTTGCATAAGATGTCACTATGGTGTAAAAAATGGCAATTGACTCTAAATAATGAGAAGTGTGAAGTTTTCCACATGAGTACGAAAAGAAATCCGTTAAACCTTGTTTACAAGATAAATCAATCAAAAGTGTAGGCCGTAAACTGCACAAAATACCTAGGAATTACTATTACTTCAGACATAAATTGGAACGAACACGTAGATAATGTCGTGGAAAAGGCGAACCAGAGACTGCGTTTTATTGGTAGAAGCCTTAAAAGATGCAACAGGACTACTAAAGAAATTGCATACACTACGCTTGTCCGCCCTTTTTTGGAGTATTGCTGCCCAATGTTGGATCCTTATCAGGTGGGTTTGACGGAGGACATAGAAAGAGTCTAAAGAAGGGCAGATCGTTTCATATTGTCACGATGTAGGGGAGGCAGCGTTACGAAAATGGTACACGATCTGGGATGGGAATCATTACAACAACGGCGCTTGTCGCTGCAGCGTGGGCTCCAATCACCAACATTCTCCTCCGAATGCGTAAATATATTGACGACTCCCACTTACAACAGTAGAAATGATCATCAGAATAAAACATGAGAAATCAGAGCTCGAACGGAGAGATTCAGGTGTACTTTCTTCCCGCGCGCTATTCGACAATGAAATGGGAGATAAAATAGTATAACGGTGGTTCGATGAACCCTATGCCAGGCACTTAAATGTGATTTGCAGAGTATGTTATGTAGATGTAGATTTCATCTCTCATCGAAGCTACCCATTCCACTTCTACTGTTTTATTTTCCACCGTTAGACATATAGACTAAAAACGTTCAAATGTTTGTTAAGTTTATGGGACTTAACTACGGGGTCATCACTCCCTAAACTTACAAACTACTTATGAACTACCTTATAGTAAAGACGGCACAAATATCCATGCCCGAGGGGGTATTCGAACCCCCGACCGTAGTGGCCACCGCGGCCGGCTGGACATCTGTACCTGCACACGTTATACGAACTCTGACTCAATACCCAGGCGTATCAAGGCCGTTATTACGGCCAGAGGTGGTTGTTCTGAGTACTGATTTCTCAGGATCTGTGCACCCAAATTGCGTGAAAATGTAATCACATGCCAGTTCTAGAATAATATAGTTCTCCAACCAATACCCGTTTATCATCTGCATTTCTTCTTGATGTAGCAATTTTAGTGGCCAGTAGTGTACGACATAGCGAGCCAGGAAGATTACGAGTGAAACAAACTGCTTTGTCTGTTTTCATTTGGATGCAAGGCAGCCCCTCATAAGCTGGTCTTTAGCGGTGCTGTTTTTCTTCTCCACGAGTGCTTTAGAAAGTAACAGCCACCCCCCCCTCCTACCATGACGTCGGCGGGAGCGGCAACAGCTGCGCCGCCTTGCTGCAGCGGCGAGAGCAACAGGTGTCAGAGCACAGTGCTCACGCTGACCGCCCACAACCCTTGCGCGCCTTCTCGCATGTTGAACACTGAGTAGCTATGCAGGAAACTCCAGGAAGCTCCGAACCACTGTTATACTATTTTATCTCCCATTCCATTATCGAATAGCGCGCGGGAAGAAAGAACACCCGAATCTCTCCGTTCGAGCTCTGATTTCTCGTACTTTATTCTGATTATCATTTCTACCTTTGTAAGTAGGAGTCAACAATATATTTTCGCATTCGCAGGACAAGGTTGGCGATTGGAGTTTCGTAAGTAGCCCACGCCGCAGCGATAAGCGCCGCTGTTGTAATGTTTCCCATACCGGATCCTGTATCATTTCCGTAACGCTGTCTCCCTTGTATCGTGACAATACAAAATGAGCCCTTCTTTGGACTCTTTCGATATCCTCAGTCAAGCCCACCTGATAAGGATCCCACACTGGGCAGCAATACTCCAAAAATTGACGGACAAGTGTAGTGTATGCAGTTTCTTTAGTAGTTTTGTTGCATCTATTTTAAGGGTTCTCCCAATAAAACGCAGTCTCTGGTTCGCATTTTCCACGACATTATCTACGTGTTCTTTTTAGTTTATGTCTGAAGTAATAGTAATTCCTAGGTATTTTATGGAGTTTACGGCCTTTTCTTTCGATTGATTTATCTTGTAAACAAAGTTTAACGGATTTCTATTGGTACTCATGAGGACAATTTCACACTTCTCATTATTTAGAGACAATTGCCAATTTTTAAACCATAGTGATATCTTATTCACATCTTTGAGTAGTTGGTTTTGACCTTCAGATGATTTTACTAACGATAAATGACGGAGACATCTGCTAAAAACCTAAGAGAGCTACTTAGATATTCCCCTAAATCGTTTACCCAAATAAGGAACACCAGAGGACCAATAACATTCCCCTGTGTTACGCCCGATATTACCTCTGTTTTAGTTGATGCCTTACCATCGATTAGTACGAACTGTGTCCTTTTTGACAGAAAATCCCTTATCCAGTCGCAAATTTGGGGCGATATACCATAACCATTAATTTGATTAAAAGCTATTTGTGAGGTACTGTGTGAAAAATCTTCTGGAAATAAAGGAAGATAACAATTTGTTTGATGGCAATCGGTTTCGCTCATTTAAATGGCTAATTTTAATCCACTGCAAGTGTCGTGCGCCGGTTGCGCTGAATGCTGCTTGTATGGTAGATGTCGACTGGTTGTTTATTTTTAGAAATACTGAATACCAACATCCGTATTTTATAATATCCCTTAATCATTCCATCGGTTGTGACATTTCATTAATGTACTCTTCGATCCCTATGAAAAAGTTACTGTCGATGTCCAAATATTACTGCACTGTGTGGGTGCCGTGTAAGTTCCACAGGTAACACGGATTTATAAAGTCAAAATCTTACACGATGTATACGTCCTGAAGTTGACTGGAATGTAGTGTTTATATTCGCGGACTAATTGTAACTCAGACCTGGTGGTAGATGTTCGTCCCGGCGGAGGTTCAAGTCGTCCATCTGGCATGGGTGTCTTTAGTGTAATTTAGTTTGTAAGTCAAGGGACTTTTCACCATAGCATTTAGGTCCAATAAGTTTACAAACATTTCAGATATCTGCGACCATAATAGCAGTAATTGTAATGGAGAATCTAATAGTGCTACTATGCCGCTTAACTAATAAGAACCACATGACATGGAAATTGTACTCATGACACATTTGGAGCATAGAGCATCGTCAAATGATCTGGAGACCAATAATAAACTGCAACTATTTATGTCATACGATACGGCTTTGCTACAGAGATGAGCAAGTCATATTGAAATGCATAGCAGAGGGTTCATCGAACCACTATTATTATATTTCTATACAGTTCCACTCTCTAATAGCTCGTGGAAAAAGGAACACCTAAATATTTCTGTTTTCCATCTGATTTCTCTTTCCTCTGTTGATCATGTCTCTGTATGTAGGCGGGTGCTAACATAATGTGTTCGAAATTAGAAGAGAAAGTTGTTCAAAAAAGTTCGCAAATAGATTTCATTCCAACGAATAACGCCTTTCTTTCAAGGATTTCCACCCCAACTGGTGCAACATTTCTATGACACTTTCTTCGCCACAATACAAAACGAGCTGCTCTTCTCTGAACTTTTTCTAAATCTTCCGTCAGTCCCACTAGGTGGGGATCCGACAATGTGCACCAATAAAATAGGACGCACAACTGTTGTGTATGCAGCTTTTTAGTAGAGCTGTTGCATCTTCTAAATGTTCTGCCAATGAATCGTAGTCTTTGGTTCGCCTTCCCTACTGTATTTCCTGTGTGTTCCTTCCAATTTAAGTTGTTCGTGATTATTATTCCTAGGTATCTAGTTGAACTTACAGCCTGTAGCTCTGGCTAATTTATTATGTAAATGAAGTTTAACGGATGTCTTTTAGTGTTCATATGACTGACTACACCAACATCATTTTTAAGGGTCAATTGCCAATTTTTGCACCTTGTTGATATCTTATCTAAATCATATTCCAGTTGCTTTTCTTCTGGCGACTCTACGTTCGATAAATGACAGCATCATCCGCGGATGAGCTACTCAGCTACTCAGATTTTTTCCTAAATCATTTATAAAAATAACGAACAGTATGGGCTCTATAATACTTCCCTGAGAATGCCAGCTGTCACTTCTATTGGATGATTTTTCGTCAGTTACAACGTACTGTAACCTTTCTGACAGGAAATCACGATTGCAGTCGCACAACGTGACAATATTCCATAAGCACTCAATTTGATTCGAAGTCACTTGTGAGGTACAGTGTCAAAAGCCTTCCGGAAGTCTAGAAACACGGAATCTAAAGAGCAAATGTATTTCTAGTTTCACAAGAACGATATTTTCTTAATCCGTGTGGACTATGGGTTAATAGGTCGTTCTCTTCGGGGAAAGTATATGTTGTAACATCCTGCTGCAAACTGACGTCAGTGATGTAGGTCTGTAATTTTACTGATCACTCCTATTGCCTATCTTCAATATTGTAGTGACCTGTGCAACTTGACAGTCTTTGGGTGCGGAATGTTCATCGAGAGAGCGGTTTATATGATATCTATAGCATCAATATACTCTGATTGAAACCTAATTGGCATACAATCGGGACGCGGATACCTACTTTTCTTAAGTGATTTAAGCTGCTTTACTACTCCATGGGTATCTACTTTTAAAAATGTTCAAATGTTTGTAGAGTCTATGGGACTTAACTACGGGTTCATCAGTCCCTAAACTTACAAACTACTTATGAACTACTTACAACTAATATCCATGCTCGAGGTGGGATTCGAACCCCCGACAGTAGTGGCCGTGCAGACCGTGACAGGAGCGCCTCAGTCTCCTCGGCCACCGCGGCCGGCTCTACTTTTAAATTACGCATGTTGCCAGCTGTTCTTGATACAAATTCTGGAGTATCGGCTTCGTCTTGTGTGGTGAAGTAATTTCGGAAAGCTGTGTTACACAATTCTGCTGTAGTAGAACTGTCATCATAGCATGACAAATGCTATTGCATAATGAAGGTATTTATCCTCTTGTGGCGCTATTATACTTTACATACGACGAGAATTTCATAGGAATCTCTACAAAATTACGTGACAGGGTTAAGTTGTGGTAACTATTAAATATACATTGCAAAGGAAGTTAAATAAGTCCGTACAATATAAAAAAAAATGTGGTTTTGTTTACAAGAGGTCAATCTAATTAGTTCATTTCTTCAAGTGTTTGTGAATCTAAGGGACTTAACTACGATGGTCATTAGTCCCAAAGCTTACAAGATGCTTACACTAACTTGCGCTAAGGACAACACAAACATCCATGCCCGAGGGAGGACTCGAACCCCCGGAGGCGATCGCCCTAATTAGCCGCGGCGAAGAGGCCGAGCGCATTGAGGCGCCATGTTCCGAAGCGCGAGGCCGTGCCCAGTCAGGGGTTCGAATCCTCCCTTTGGCATGAATATTTGTGCTGTCTTTAGTATAAGTTAGTTTATAAGTAGTTTGTAAATTTAGGGACTGATGACCCCGTAGTTAAGTCCCATAAGCTTTTACAAACATTTTTGTACCTAATTAGTAGCTGAAAACTGTCACAAAGTCAAGGCAACTGCGCTATAATATACGTTCGTATAGCCAACGGGCAACACTGTGGGTGATATGTGACTTGGAAGTGTTAATATAAAGATAGTAACAGCTCAGTCAGCACTGTGGTGCAAGTCGGTCTGTTGCCAAGTACGCTATCCACGTTCTACAAGGAAGTCAACAGTAAACCCCATTGCAATATTGCACGTTTCACAAACCAAAGGAGCTCTTTAGTACAAACTACTTACTGGCCAGAGCAGCAGTGCCAATACATTTCTTAAGAACTCCTTTTCCCGAACGATTGGTTGGATTGGTACGGCCTACTCCTCAGTACTAATCCCATCACTGCCACGTTATCCTGTCTTCGTGCTGCATAGACTGGTAGGAATTCTTCAAATGGGACTTAACTGCCGGGTCATCAGTCCGTAAACTTACAAAAGCACTTATGAACCAACTTCTACTAAAGACAATACGAACATCCATGCCCGAGGGAGGATTCGAACCTCCGACGCGATCCGAAACGTGGCGCTCCAGACCGCTCGGCTACTCCCGCTGGCAGACTGGTAGGAACTACCCTCCAGCACATTGAAGCATAATCTGTGCAACTGTTTGATTGTGATTTCAAAACATCTTTTTGAATGTCAATGCAGTCATATCAAAATCTCTGCCGATGGTATTTACCACTGAATCCATGCCGCGATGGAGTGACCGAGCGCTCCAAGGCGCCTTGCTGGGGAGCGCGCGGTTACTCGCTGTCGGATTTTCGAGTCCTTCGTGGGCACTGTGTGTGTGTGTGTGTGTGTGTGTGTGTTGTCCTTAGTGTTAGTTAATTTAAGTAGTTTGTACGGCCATAGCAGTTTCGTCCAATACGTTTACAAACTTTTAAACTGAATCCACATCCTGTACCCTTCACTAACGGCAGACACCCCAGCAACCTCAAGCACACACATGGAGCACGTCATCATGTACAATACACTTCTTACACCTTCCCTTTCCGACAGACTCTTCGCAATTTTAGTTTAGGTCCTTAGTCTTCTCTTTTAGCAATCTGTTCTTCCCTCCAACTTTCGCTTTTGCTTTCTTTCAGCATACCCCACAAGAACCACTGTTCTTGCAACACCAGTAAAAATTGTATCACGCTGGGCTACAGTAGCGATCCAGGCAATCTGATAATACCCAACAAGTACTCGAACTTCATCCATCCAAATGGACCTGTACCACACCCCAACTTCTCCAATTCGTCGACCCTCGTTCCCACTACCACAGTCAAAAACACGGAAGTGCTCCAACGAAGGGTTCTCCGTTAGACCCACATAAAAATGAAAGGGCAACCGTGAATCATAAATGGACACTCGTCCCCATCACATTCTAGGCCTAACACCCATTCCTTCATCTCCAACCCGGACAGTAAATTTCCCAAACAGAAATCCCGTCCAATATTTTAAAAAAAGCGAGATTCTTGTTCTCTTATTCTTCAAAAATCGAATTTGTGATAGTGTTATGAAGGAAGAAACAAACTAAAATATCAGAGAACACCATTAATAAGGACGTCGGATTGCAGCTCCTTGGGTCGCGGCAGACGTGGGACGAAGAAGCGAGCCCAGTGACGTCACAACCAGTAGCCAAATGCGGACGCAACCTTATATGGCGAAGCATGAAGCTCCTTTGAAGTCACAGCCAGCAGACCGGCTATTTAACAGCAAGTAAATGACGATGAAGCAGTCATTTCCCACTTGACATTGGCCAATGAGAAATTGGCCCGACAAGATTTTATTTATTCATATCGCCGCGAGACCATGTACTCATACATGCAAGAATTCCACGTTAATCGTCCGTAGACTTCCTATAACAAAATCTGTCGCATTACTTTCATTTTGGATGCCTCCTTATCACCTCTTACCATCGCTGCACTACAAAGACCCTCATTTATAAAACAATACCGCAACCTTGCTTCACCTCCTACATGCAACACCATTAACGCGGCACTCAGCTTGCTTACTAAATGCAAAACATATGTATAATCTACCAGACCTGAAATTATTTTCCTAATTTGTCCCATTTATGAACGCATTAACCTCTCATTGCTGAAGACATAATTAAATCCATCTTAATGATGCTTTAAAGCACACACCTGTTCCAGTGTCTACTCAGGGTACTCCTCCCCCCCCCCCCCCCCTCTAATACTGCTGTATGCTGTACCTTGCAGAAGCCACGAATCGTATCTTCGTTCTCAACAGCTGCACGGTGAAGGTGAATTGCTCGACATGTCATCTAGGAATGTAAAATGTAAAAGCAGAATGAGATCCATCCACAAACCAACAATCTACTTACGCAGAGCTATCCTCCACTGTTCTACTCAATAAATTATATACTACTCTTTGTTAGGACAGATATTATACCATAATTGTATAACGCTGTAAATGTACCTGTACAAATGGTTTCCAAAGTACAAGAACAATTTTTTTGTGACGTAACTCTGCTAAAGTCCGGAGACGGGCCCGGTACAGAAAACATTAACATCATCTGTTCAAAATGTTCAGATGTTTGTAAATAATTGGGAAACTAATGTGGTTATCAGTCCATAAGCTTACAAACTACTTAAACAATGCTAAGGAACAGGCACACACACACACACACACCACGAATGTTTTTAGATTTACATCCACGTGTAATGATAATCATTTTCTACCATAAATTCAAAGGTGTTGCTTCTAATCCCTTGGACAGCAAATTTAATAAATATCTCATTTTGCGTGGATGTGAGGATACCTTTGACATACATCCAGTTAAGCTGCTATAACGTATAAAAACACAAATAACTGAAATATACAGAATGTGGGCAATTTCCCTATGATGCTTATAAATCAGGAAGACACATCACATAAAAAATAAATGGAAAGCTTTTTTACGGATATTTAATTTCCCTTCTCCCATAAACGTAACTGGTTCGATAACGAAAGCTGGTTAGAAATCCGATCAGCGGAAATTTAAATTTTATCATATATATAAGCTGATCGTGGACGTACGTCACACAAAGATTAGTCAGTTAAAAATACCTAGACTTAAACTAAATGTTGTGTATACAGTTCCTCAACAAGCTATCGAAAGGCACGAAATGTGCAATCAGGCGAAATAAGGAAATGAATAGGAATACCTTTAAGTCCCGACAGCCATTTTTTTTTACATAATTGCATTGCACTGGTGTGATATGCTAAAGACGAGCATGATGACCACGCTACACACTCGTGGATCGATTTTATTGGATTTACAGCAGCTTTCCAATACTGCCGAAGAATGAATATGTAAGAACTAGCCGTAACGGTGTAATATTTTGGCGATGAGTTAGAAAAGTCTTTTTCTGTTAACATAGAAATGTCCAAAATATGTTCTACATTTTCCTTGTATCAGCACTTTTTTCCGAACACCGGAAATGTAGCCCACTTTCGATAGTTCTATACCTGCGGGACAGATCGATTTAACGAAATTGTAGAAAAGACATTTTTTAAAATATGCACCAAAGATGCTTTAATTTGAAATGCTGACGACTAGTTTCGGGCTTTGCCCATTTTCTAAGTCGCATTCATATATATATTTATATTTGGTTACTATTTAGGTCACGCTGTTTGTTGTAACTAAATGCAAAACCTATGTATTATCTGCCAGATCTGAAATTATTTTCCCAATCTGTCCCATTTATGAACGCATTAACCTCTCATTGTTGAAGACATCATCAAATCCATGTTAATGATCTTTTAAAACACACAACAAACAGCGTGACCTAAACAGTAACCAAATATAAATATATATATGAATGTGACTTAGAAAATGGGCAAAGCCCGAAACTAGTCGTCAGCATTTCAAATAAAAGCAGCTTTGGGGCATATTTAAAAAAAATGTCTTTTCTACAATATTTAAGAACTGCAAAACGCGACTTATCAAAAACATTTGATTTAACGAAAGTTTCACTGATAGAGGTGGATGTGAAATCATTCGAAATAAATCTTTATTTTCAAAAGCATTTCTATCGTATTGCTAAAGGAAGCAAGAAAGAAACAAAATAAAGTAGAATAAAACAGATTTTTAATTATTTAATTGCTTTCACATACTTGTTAACACTTTAAAGGCAGAAACACATTTCCATGAAAGTGTAAGAACACTTTAGTTTCTTTCCGTTGTTCATACGAAACAAATTGTCATTAACAGTTTTTGTCACTCCTCTCATTACTGACCCGCGCCAATGCCCAGACTAACTGCCAGCAAATTAGCTTTTTAAAATTTTATTTTATTATTAGTTTTATACAGCTTCAGACTGTTGTGTCGTGTCCTCTGAAAAAGCAGTTACAACAAGCTACGAATCTTTCTATCTACGAATCCTACCTGTCTGATTCAGAATTGTCGACCACATGCCTGGCTAAATTAAGGAAGTTTTTCTCTGCATACTCTTAATTTCCACCTGCAATTTGCTTCTCTACTGTGAAAATCGCATTTAGGCCTACTTCTCCTATGTGATGTATTGAATAAATATCTTTGTCGGATAAATGATAACTGTTTATAACGTACCACAGTGCAGGATTATTGTGGTCTGTAACGCAGTAAAACATGGGAAATTCACAGGTGGAAAGACAGGTTGGGAAACACGTTTGTTGACACTAAGGAATTCAAACAGTGTGCCTCTCTTTTTACTGCAATAGTGTTGGGGAGAACATTGATTTAATAGAGCAAAGTGATAACAGCTCAGTACTAGTACAGTTGATATGCCAACATTCCAGGCCTCTCAGAATAGTCCACAGAAGCGTTCATCACACAACGATGTGGCAACCGCAGTGCCTCATTTCCGTACTATAGCTGAATTGAGACCTTTGTTCTCACATATCATAGGTAATGTCCGCCTGTAGCCCAAACCGCATCCCACATAGTGGTTTCTTTGTCTTTGTTATGAGAGCAAAATCACAGGGCGAAAGGTCAGAAGAATACGGTGAGTGCTGAAATCCTTTCACGGCACTTTCCCACAATAGATTTTACAGTGGACACTGTGAGGACACCAGCTATCACTACACTGTGTATTCAAAGCGCATAGTTCCACGTTATAAAAATGTAATTAGTGTTATTCTCAAACATCTACATATATATAGATATTCTGAAAGTTACATTGAAGTGCATGGCAGAGGGTTATCGAAGCACATTTATATTTCTCTACGGGTCCATTCTCCAACAGTTCGCGGGATAAAGGAACATCTAAATCTTTCTGTTTTCGACCTGTTTTCTCTTTTTATTATGATGAATGTGTCTACCAATGTAGTTGGGTGCTTGTAATATATGTTCGCATTCGAAGGAGAAAGGTGGTGAAATAAATTTCACAGATAGATCCCGCCGCAACGAATAACGCCTTTCTTTTAACTCGCACATCATTTCCGTGACACTCTCTCCTCTATATCACGATAATACAAAAGTAGCTGCCCTTCTCTGAACTTGGAGTGGATCCTGCAATGCGCAGAAATTCTCCAAAATAGGACGCACAAGTGTAGTGTAGGGTAGGCAGTTTATTTAGTAGAAGACGGGTCTGGTGGTGAAGCGCTCTACTGGAAACCGAATGGTCGCGTGTTTGAAACCTGGTCGGATCTCGGATTTTTTTCAGCCTGCCTTATAAGCGAGCCTTCACCTCTCAGTGATGCGAGGAGTTCCCAGAAACCACACGTGGTTGGGATTTCACATAAAGCTCTAGGTCCCCTTTCCCCAGTTGGATAATTGGGGTAGGCAAGAAGCACGTAGGTCGCCGAAGTGGCGTCGAATTGAAAGATGAAAATGTTCAAATGTTTGTAGAACTTATGGGACTTAACTACGGGGTCATCAGTCCCTAAGCTTACAAACTACATATGAACTAGCTAAGACTAAGGACGGGACAAATATCCATGCCCGAGGGGGGCTTCGAACCCCCGACCGTAGTGGCCGTGCAGACCGTAACTGGAGCGCCTCAATCCCCTCGGCCATCGCGGCCGGCGAATTGAAAGACTTGCACCAGGCCAATGAGCCACACGAATTTATTATTATTATTTATTAGAACCGTTGCATCTTCATTATTCTCTGACAGTGAAACGTAGCCTTTGATTAGCCTTTCCTGTAATATTTTCTGCGTTTTTTCCAGGTTAAGTTGTTCGTAATTGTTGTTCCTAGTTATGTAGTTATATTGACAGCCAGTAGGTTTGACAGATTTGTCCTGTAAATGAAGTTCCAGGGATTTATTTTAGTGGGCATATGGAAGACCTCACACTTATTAAGGCTCAATTGCCAATTTTTGCAACAAGCAGATATCTTATCTAAATGCTATTTTGCCAAAACTGACATTTTGAGCCTGGGGTTGTGTATGAAATAGCAGGGTGATCCTTATAATAAAGAAGACAGCAACCAACCACTTACCGGTTTCGAACCTTTCAGTCCATTTTCAGACGGCTGTTCACGTCCACGCAAATGTCACTTACATTTTTCTTTTATGCAGAATTTTTTTTTTTCTTTTTTTTTTTTTTTTTTTTTTTTTTTTTTTTTTAGTAGTGACACGTTTTTGGTTGCTTGGCGCCCTACAATACAAAACCTGATTATAAAGACTTTCTCGAGCGTAAATGTGACTCATGATACCAACAAATATTCTGAACAAATTTTTATGATGAATTTTTCTTGTTATTTATTTACTTACTTATCTATATGATTTTTCAGTTGGTTTCGACCTTCTGGTGACTTTATTAACCGATAATTTACAGCATTATCCGAGAACAGCCTAGGACAGCTACTCTTTTTCCTAAATCGTTTATAAAAATAAGGAACAGTAGGGGCTCTATAACACTTCCCTGGGGAACGCCAGATATCACTTCAGTTCAACTCAATGACTCGCCATCATTACAACGTCCTGTGTCCTTTTTCACAGGAAATCCCTTATTCAGTCGCACAACTGTGGCGATACTCCATAAGCACGCAGTTTGATTAGAAGACGCTTGTGAGAAACAGTGTCACCAGCCTTCCGAAAATATCGAAAAACGGAATCCATTTCACACCCCTCGGCGACATCAAAATTCAAATGTTCAAATGTTTATAGAGTCTATGGGACTTACCTACGGGGTCATCAGTCCCTAAACTTACAAACTAGCTAATACTAAGGACGGCACAAATATCCATGCCCAAGGGGGGTTTCGAACGCCCGACCGTAGTGGCCGTGCAGACCGTGACTGGAGCGCCTCAGTCCCCTGGCGACAGCACTAATCACTTAATATGAGTGAAAAGCTAGCAGTGTTTCACAAGAACGACACTTTCTGAATCCGTATTGACTATGGGACAAAAGATCGTTCTCTCCGAGGTAGGCCGGCCGCGGTTGCCGAGGAGACTGAGGCGCTCCAGTCACGGTCTGCACGGCCACTACGGTCGGGGGTTCGAATCCCTCCTAGGGCATGGATATTTGTGCCGTCCTAGTTCGTAAGTAGTTCATAAGTAGTTTGTAAGTTTAGGGACTGATAACCCCGTAGTTAAGTCCCATAGACTATTCAAACGTTTGAACATCTTCGAGGTAGTTCATAATATTTGAGGAAAGTGTATGTTCCAAAATCCTGCTGCAAATCGACGTCACTGATATAGGTCTGTCATTTTGCGGATCACTTCTATCTGAAAAGAAGGAAATGTTGAAGTGACGTTTAATCTAACATTCGTTAAATACTGTGACACATTAAACGTAGAAGCGCAAACGCCACTAGCGGTGAGTATTTTGGTAGGCGATTAGAAATATGACGGACTTACGGACTGTAAAACGTGAATCAGAAGCACCGGTGAATGGACTGAAAAAATTAAAAGCTCATAGCTGAAAATTAATGCTGAAACTGCGACTTGGTCACGATCAAAGTCATTGTTCGTACAAGCTGACGTAACTGTAACATATACAATAGGCAAAAAAAAAAAAAAAAAAAAAAAAAAAAAAAAAAAGGATAAAATTAAAAAATTACACTTTTCTGTGAATCCGTAATACTCTCAACTTGCGACGCAAAGGTTCAAAGTTTAGAGCAGATGTGGCCACAATCATGCTTTGTTGTTGGTGGAGCCCTCTGTTATTCTCGGACTCGGTGACACATTCGGAAAAAGCTAGTTGGAAGACGGCTTAATGATTACAGGTTGGAAACAAATTTCACGATGGACTTGCCCCACGATGGGAGGAAGATCTGACCACCTATTACCCATAGTTATCCCGTCTTTTAAAGTCTTTGAGACGTAAATACCAACCGCTATACCAGCGCTAACCCGCGGTTTTATTTATGGGTGGGGAAGGGAAAGTAAGAACGTTGTTCCGAAAGTATTGCAACGGTGCGCGTAATATAGTGAAAACACGTCGGAGGACCAAAATTAGACACTTTATTGGAGTAGTTCCCTCTCTCTAGAGTGACAATATCCGACTTAGTCTCCAATAATAGCTACGTATTTCCGTCGTCGTAGAATCCAGCATTAATATCCTCTTTCGAAAAATTCATATTTGAGCATCCCAACCCACTGCTTTAGTTCCATTTTCAGATCATCTGAAAGTGATGTCTCCGATGACCGTCTCGTTGGGCGAAAGAAGTAGACGCTTGTAAGGTGCGTTAGCCCAATATGTTAATATCATGACTTGTGACCATCATTCTCATAATGAATCTGTAGGGTAGAGTGGTAAAATTGGGATAATTTATGACAAATGTTATTGTAGCTCGAAATATATCAAGAAAAGAAATAATTTTATTTATGACACTTGGTCTTGGATGTTTAATGAATGTGTAAGACAAATATTAGGCAATTAAGAATTTTGGTATAAACTCTAAAAAAGGGTACAGAATAAAGAAAAATCGATCGAAAATGTACCACAGTAGGTACAATTGTGATCACTTCCTGGTACAATTTTGATCAGTGGCATCTTCCACATAAAAAACACTTTTCCTTCGGACACCAACGGATACTTCGTGGTACCAAACATTGCATTTTTGGCACACACAAAAATCCAGTAATCCGTAACTAGGAAATTTGTAAGAGCTCGTTAGACTAAGTAGCTTCACTTACCTCTTAACAGAAAAAAATTTATATCTACATAGCATAAAGTGGAGTATTCTTGGAAAAGACAAGAAGGAGTAGTAGAAACCTACTACACTACAACGCCACACAAAGTGCTACCAACACTATGAGACTGACAAATGGCGCAAAACCTCATGTTGATCGGAACTGTACTTATATCGAATTTGTACCATCGTACCCTATCGATTTCATATTATTGTTCGATCTCCCCTTCCTTACGGCTTTTCGAAGATCCGTGCTTATTTTAATGTAGCTGTTTCCAGAACGAAACTTTCACTCTGCAGCGGAAGGTTCGCTTATATGCAACTTCCTGGCAGATTAAAATTGTGTGCCGGAACCGGAATTCGAACCGTAGATCTTTGCCTTTCACGGGCAAGTGTTCTACCGCCTGAGCTATCCCGGTACGCTTCACGATCTCTCCTCACAACTTTACTTCTGCCAATACCTCGCCTCCTACTTTCCCAACTTTACAGAAGTTTTCTTGCGAACCTTGCAGAACTAGCACTCTCGAAGAAAGGATATGATGGAGTCATGGCTTAGCCGCAGCGTAAGAAATGTTTTCAGACTGAAACTTTCACTCTGCAGCGGAATCTGCGCTGATATGAAACTTTCTAGTAGATTAACTTCTATGAAGGATGGAAAGTATCATGCGAGGTAATGACAGAAATAAAGTCGTGAATACGGACCGAGAAGCGTTCGTGGATTGCTTAGACGGTAGAGCGCTTGCTCGCGAAAGACAAAAGGTCTCAGGTTCGAATCCCGGTTCCGGCACACAATTTTAATCAGCCACGAAGTAACATAAAAGCGCCCACTGAGCTGCAAATGTACATTCTGGAAACATCCCTTAGGCTGTGGATATGCCATGTCTCCGCCATATCCTTTTTCCCACGGGTGCTAGTTCTGCAAGGTCCGCAGGAGAACTTCTATTAAGTTTTTAAAGTAGGAGGCGAGGACGCGTAGAAGCTGTGAAGACAGACCTTGAGTCGCGCGGGAGTTACCGAGGGGTCTGGAGCTCCACGTTGTGGATCGCACGGCCTCCCCCATCGGAGTTTCGAATCCTCCCTAGGGCATGGATGTTCGTGTCGTCTTTAGTATAAGTTAGTTCGCTATCGCTAGCTGACTGGCTGACCGCTACGAGGTGGTGGGCTATGCCGCAGCGTCCAGCCACTCGTGTGGTGATAGCGGCCTCTCGCTGTGACGTGGCGCGGCCTGTTCTGAGGCCTGGCCGTTAGTTCTGCTGACAGTGTGCATCAGCCTGCCCCCTACTCCCTGGCAACCATGGGCCGCTTGAAAAGACCGTGTACACCTCTGGTACATTACTTCCTTTCTCTGTCCATCTGCTCCACCCGTCTACCTCATCTTCATCCATGTTATTGCAAATACAGTGAGACGTTACTGTCATACCGCCTCATTGCTCCACCTAATCGATTTTGCCAATTTCTCCTATCTTGCTCATGTTTTTTTCACTTATATTAGTAACGTTTGCTATCTTCAATATAAATTGATTTAACTTGAGCATTATCATGTGGTTTCATGGCCGACTGGCGAGAGCAAAGAAGTAGAAGCAGAGATGGCGAGTTTGTGTTTTGTTATATTTTATTCCCTTTTATTTTTATTCATGTCACACTCCCGTGTTTCACATCACAGCGTGAGCGAAGGAGTGGTTGTGCATAGTTGAACCAGTAAGGGTACTTTAGCATGATGGTGGCGGTAGTTTGTGAGTTTTTCGCTTTTTGTGTAGGCAGCTAGTGCTGCAAAGAGGTTAGCAAGCTTTGCTGCTGGTCGATGGTAGGAGGTAGATTCGCGAGCGAGTAAAAGGAAGGTGCCCAGTTGGCTGCAACTGCCTCCGTCAATCGGGGCGCGTCTTCTTGCCGTGGTTAGAATTGGCGGACGGTTGAGGTAGAGGGAATCCATCTTTAAGGGTTGGAAGGAGACCATCGAGATGTACAGACGCTGGTGCAGCTTGCTGCGCAAAATTCTCCAGAATGTGCTAAGAAACGCGGCACAAGAGATAATTAAAATAATAAGTGGGGAAGTGGAATCTGATTTAATAAAATGTCTTGAGGCAAATTTAAAGAAATCGTAAATTTTGTTCTGTATATTGCGTCCACAAGCCCACTTACAGTTCGACCAGCAGGATTAGTTTGAGCAGTAAATGTAGAGAGCTTTGCGCTAATCATGCAGTGAGTGATTTGCATGTTTTATGTCCGTTTGTGTGCAGATTTCCTACCTCCCTCCTCACCCACCATGTGTGACATTGAATAGTGTACAGACAGAGTAGTTAAAAGCAGTAGGAGGCCAGTTGAGCAATATTTATAGCAAATTGTCTAAAAAAATAAACCCTTTATGATTAAATTTTGTGTTAGAATAACTGATTTACCCCTCAGCTTCTCCTTCAATGCTCCCCATTTTTGACGGGAAACAAAGGAGTCTCACAATCATTATGAGGATCGAAATTGGTATTTGTTCGAACTTACCCTGCGAGTTTAAAACTAGACGTATCCTTTCTTGAGGTGGATGTGTACTGGTTCTGTTAACTCTAAACAAAAAAGAAAAAAAAAAAAAAACAAAAAAAAACAAAAAAAAAAAAAAAAATAAAAATAAAAATAAATAAAAAAAAAAGCGTTATCCGTTGCGCGCCAGTTTCAGTTGTCAAGTTTAATCAAGCCGGTATGTTCATGTGAACATAGACCGGAATAAGTGTGAACCAGTATAGATCCATGCTCAGGATAAAGCCTACGCGAAATTATCAAGCATATTTCATGCTGTGTATGGAAGGCGTTGCTGTCAGTTGAACAGCGCTTGGGTAGGCCCACCCAGTGGTAAGAGAAAAAAAAGGGGGTTAAGCTGTAAAGTACAAACTAGAGCGAAAGAATTAAGATAAGAGGGTACGTCACAACAGTTTCCATAGTAGCATTCTGAACATACGCTGATAAGCCATAAGTGCAACTTGTCTGTGCTGTTCCTCGAAGTCAGTTTAAACATAAAGAAATATATATATTTTTGCTCGAAATAGATAGCCTATACCCATATTAATCTTCAATATATTTTCCCCGTAAAAATTTGAAGTAAATTGGTCAAGAATGTTTTTGAGATTCAGACAGCTCGTCGAAATCTTTCCCCAGCAGAGTTCGTAAGAGCGAAGGGTGGACACGTCACATATTGCTGTGTCTGGAAACTTGTGAATAGGTAGTGTTTCCTCTGTACAACTCATTTCTTGAGCGAGAAATAACTTGTAATGTCAGTGAAATAACTCCACTCCATACTTAAGTGGTACTGGTACACCGACCGTAATGAATATTTGGGCATAAAACAGTCTTGATTGCAGCTACGCAATATTTTTCCTGACGATGCCTAGAACAGGCGAAACGCGGCACATGTGACAATGAAATATGGATTATGAAATATAAAGGAGATATTAGCACTGAATAGAAGTCACGCAGTGATAGAACGCTAACTGTGACCACGGACGTGAATCGCCAACCACTGGATAAATTGAATCATGGGGACACACAGCAGTTCGAAAGTGAATTGGACCACAATACCGTGAATGAGATGGTGATAGATTTAGGGTATCGGAAGTGAGTGCAATGTGCGTACCGAGGCAGCTAACATGCTGAAGTCTGGTCTGACCAGCTTCAAGCATATCATTTTAAAGAAGACACGTCTCTCTCCGATATGGAACGTCACGAAACATATTTCACATCGAACATGCTGCTACAGCATCGTCCTGCAATCGCAACCCCTCCCTCCCCCCTCCCCCAGGGGTCGCCACTGACAGGTTGAAAAATACTGCAGTAGTGAAAGAGCAGACGTCCCTAAGTGATGCTGCAGTTGCTGTTATATATTATAACTTGGGTTTTTCTCCGCCTCAGCTGCTATTAGGCGTCATAAACTTGGACGTCTGAAAACGTCTGTAGGTGCCAGTGAAAGGTATATTTCTGGCGGGAGTGTTAAAATATAAGATAACGAAGGGGGAGGAAGGACGGTAAGCAAATGGTTTGTTCACTTGATATTAAAGGGTAATTTCCGCGTAATAAAACCAATCCAAAATTGTGTAAAGGGGACTATCTAATTTGAATGATTCGAATAAAGAAATTTGTTTGGCTCGCTTTATTATCTGAAGTGAAATGAACGTCAGAGCAAAGTTCACATACAATTCAACACAAATTTAACGAACCTATTTTACAGAACAATATACACTCCTACAGCAAGTGACTGGTAAGTCGAACATAATTGTATTTAATTCTAAACACTTGTGAAAACTCAAATTTATCTTGAAACCTTGGCGTAATCGAGACGAATATTCCGATACCAGATTTCTGTGAGTTTACCTAACGTTTTCCATAGTCTGAAAAAGTGAACACCCCTTGAAAAACTAGCAAATGCACGCGATACTGTACCAAAACCGTGCTGGCTGGCCATGTCAGAAACACGACAGGTGGACTGCGGCTGAGAGTGTCGATAGCTGCAAGTCGCGGACCCGGAAATAATTCAGCTTTGTATTCCAGAAGCGATATTTAACTAATATCAGCCAACTTAGATCCTGGCGGATCACAGTGCCTACGTTCTCACTTGTTCCGCTATGTCGTGCCACTACAGATAATTTACGTGTGAAACACGAATGTACTGTAGGCAGAGGTGACACCAGAACTGTGACAATCGCAATTAGCGAGTCGGTGCGTCTAACATCAATTGGCTGACCTTGCTCTCGGCTTGCCAATACTCTGCGCTATTAGCACCAGTTTTGGAGCTACTCCAAAAGTTGTGCCATCAACTCTAAGTACCGCTGCTCGACGACAAGTATAAACTGTGACTAGAAGTGAAGCGTCTGCTCTCCTCGGCAGCTCAAACAGCAGGCGAATTCCTTTTACTTCTAAAATATGTGTCTCCTCTCTGCAAACCCTCCAGGCTCCGCCTATCTCTATTGAAATGCCAACCCACAGCGAACCGCCAAAGTACGGCCAATCACGGCTTGCGTTCGGGAGTCGGACAGCCGAACCTCCTTACTATATAACAGCAGCCAATGGCCAGCTCTCCCGCGTTTCCACCGGTTGGGCCTCGCCCCTACGTGCAGCGTTCTCACCGTAGTGGCGGATGGCCTTCAGGCAGCTTCGAAAACACGGCCAGCAACTTTTTCCCAGCGAAGGGCCAAACTCCCTCACTATTGTGTAATTGCGGCGCCCTCCAGCTTGGTGCCAGAGAAGTACAATGTTCTAGTGGCACCATACGTTTCAGCTCTCTCCTCGCAAAGCACTGTACACCACCCTTGGAGGCATATTGTATTGCTGCAGACACTCTCGGCCAGACGACGCCAGCGTTGCTGGCATCAGCTACATACTTGGAAGGCTCACGCCTCAGTCCTACTTGCTGTGGCCTTCACCTGTAAGGCTTCTTCCGGGAACTGCTGACGCTATGAGCCGGCCGCGGTGGCCGAGCGTTCTGCGGCGCGCCAGTCTGCACGGCCACCACGGTCGGGGGTTCGAATCCCTCCTCGGGCATGGATATTTGTGCTGTCCTTAGTATTAGCCAGTTCAATAGTGCTTTCTAAGTTTAGGGACTGATGACCCCGTAGTTAAGTCCCTTAAGCTCTACAAACATTTGAACATTTTGACGCTCTAAATAACAGAGCCACCACCCTCGTGTTCTCCACCAGTCGCCGTTAGCTCCGAATGCGTGTTTTTCCTCCCTGCTACAGCCTTCACACAACCAAGTAACAGAAAATTTTTACCTTTCGCCACAAGTTACTAAATCGATAACCTACGAATATCTTATAAAAGAATGAAACTTTAACTCTGCAGCGGAGTGTGCGCTGATATGAAACTTCCTGGCATATTAAAATTGTGTGCCGGAACCGGGACTCGAACCTGGGACCTTTGCCTTTCGCGGGCAAGCGCTCTACCACTGAGCTACCCCGACACGACTCACGATGCCGCCTAACAACTTTACTTCCGCCAGTACCTCGCCTCCTACTTTCCAAACTTCACAGAAGTTCTCCTGCGAAACTTGCAAGACTAGCACTCCTGGAAGAAAGGATATGCTAGTCTTGCAAGTTTCGCAGGAGAACTTCTGTGAAGTTTGGAAAGTAGGAGGCGAGGTACTGGCGGAAGTAAAGTTGTTAGGCGGCATCGTGAGTCGTGTCGGGGTAGCTCAGTGGTAGAGCTCTTGCCCGCGAAAGGCAAAGTTCCCAGGTTCGAGTCCCGGTCCCGGCACACAATTTTAATCTGCCAGGAAGTTTAAAATCTTATATAATTTATAAGGTTGTGTTATTCTTTTACTGTTGGAAGGCAACGTGGCAGTACTGAAATCTCCCACCAGGATTAGAGCTCGGTGTCTCCTGCTCACTAGACACTTGCTCTAAGTCTCTATGCCACATGGTCTTAACGCACCTACTCCTCGTAATGCAAATGGGACTCAAACAGCAAATATTGGTAAGTCATTCTGAGTTACCGCATTGCGACACAACTACCAGTTCATTTGAAGCTCCCTTGTAAACAAACAAATCGTTTCCCATGCGGCACTAGCGCTCTGTTTCGTAGTTAACATATAATCACCAGTTCTCAATTTTTTCCTTGCTTTCACGTAAGTTCCACCTGTTCATTTTGTTGCTCCCACCGTTTTGGTAACTGAACTGCAATTGTACTATCCTGCTATTCTACAATCACGTCGGCTTGGGGTGGATTGACGACCTTGCAGTTTTGACCCCATAAAACATCCAATTACTGGGCCGGCCGCGGTGGCCGAGGTGACTGAGGCGCTCCAGTCACGGTCTGCACGGCCACTACGGTCGGGGGTTCGAATCCCCCCTCGGGCATGGATATTTGTGCCGTCCTAGTTCGTAAGTAGTTCTTAAGTAGTTTGTAAGTTTAGGGACTGATGACCCCGTAGTTAAGTCCCATAAGCTTAACAAACATTTTTGAACATCCAACTACAACAACGTCAGCTTGACAGCACAGCCTGTGGTCCGCTGCAGTAAACTGAACGGGTCGCGTGAAGTGTGTGGGTCCCCAAGTCTGCTGCGCTTGGGGTTACCCCGTGGCCGAGGTGACTAAGGCGCTCCAGTCACGGTCAGCACGGCCACTACGGTCGGGGGTTCGAATTCCCCCTCGGGCATGGATATTTGTGCCGTCCTAGTTCGTAAGTAGTTCATAAGTAGTTTGTATGTTTAGGGACTGATGACCCCGTAGTTAAGTCCCATAGACTCTACAAACATTACCCCGTGGCCCGCTTCACCCAAAAATAGCGCTTAGAAGGTAAAGTGCCGTCACTTCTGTTTTCGTCGTATCTACTGTAATTGTAGTTGCTGCGCTCTCCGACAGATTCCGCAACGATCGCTAGGCCCGAGGGGGGATTCGAACCCCCGACCGTAGTGGCCGTGCAGACCGTGACTGGAGCGCCTCAGTCCTCTCGGCCACCGCAGCTGGCAAGATACGTTTAGAATTGTTGTTATGTGTAGCAGTGTTTCGTGATGTTAAATAATTTTCTATATTAAAATTGCGCTGGAGTAATATTTAGGTGTGTGTGTGTGTAGACTTTTTATCCATTTACTGATAATTTGTGTGGTGAACTGAATAATTGCCATCGGAGAAAGAAAACTGTGTTTGTGAATTATACCGTGCTGTTTCGTTCTCGGTTGTCGATCTGGATACGACAAGTCATCTGCAGTAGGTAGGCACTTTTTTAGACCACCAAAGAGCGCCAGTGATTTTGCTAAATGGGCTAAAGTTATTCCGAGGAATGACTTTCAATTAACAAGTAAGTCATACGTATGTGACAGAAATTTCGATGATGATCTGCTTCTTAAAACTGACTCCTTCGTTATAGAAGGAAACAGGGTCGAAATACCGAGAACGAGATAGAAGTTAAAGCCAGGTTCACTGCCTCATATTTTTCCAAACTTTCCAAGCTATTTATCAACTAACTTGAAACCACGCATATCTCCTCCAAAGAGAGTAGTGAAGGAAACAGTCCCTACGTGTACCGAAACATCAGCGATTTGTACACCAGTTGCAGTACCTAGTGCTTCCCATGTAGCAGATAGTGAGGCTGATGCAAGAAAAATTATCGACAGTCTCAAACGGAAAGTAAAAGATCTGAAAAGAATGCTAGTGAGAACACACAATCAGCTATTGAAAGAGAGAGAGAGTAATTTTGTTAGAAAAAAAAAGTTTCTACTGAAAAACAATCGAAGTCATGTGGATTTAGTGCTTCGAATTTTTTGAGCAAAAGACAGAAGTTGCTCATAGACACTATGCTTAGGAAGTGCCAAAAAATCCGTACCGGTATGCGGTATAATGATGAGTTTATTTTGGAAAGCTTGCTTCTCTAAATTAAATCACCTAAGGACTACAAGCATTGTCGAAGGCACGACTTACTTCCTCTGCCTTCTGAAGATCATTTGAGAGAGCTATGCAAGGGATTTAAATGCTCGTATGACGTCTACACACATGCCATAAATGCTATTAGAGAAGTATTTAAAAACGTCGGTGTATTTTATTTGCTCATTTTACATGACCCGATATTCGTAATTGCCTCAAAGGATGTCAACGTTTTATATTTTCAATGCAGATGGCGTAATTCCCTTATCTTGTCTTAATCTTGTCAAATACAGCGTTTTAAATTGTGTAAGATCCGAGTAGTGCATATACGGAAACGTTCCTCTCCCAGTGCTTGGCGACGGTGGAGTCACCTAACGGCAGGCCCACGTAAACTTGCCGAGTGCCTACACTTCTTCTAGGCGCTATGGCCCAAGTTTTAATGTACACGTGCAATCATGCGTTTACGTCACAACAGGCTGAATGCTTGGAGGGTTGCAGCGAAGCTAGGGGCAGGCAGACCAGAGGAGGAATTCGTGCACCTCTGCAATAGACCTTCAGCAACGAAAAGATGGAGACAGAGAGAGAGAGAGAGAGAGAGAGAGAGAGAGAGAGAGAGACCAGAATGTGGCGGGCAATGTAGCAATATGTGGAACTACAAAACACTCCGCAGGAACCCAACGTGGCAGTTGAAGATCACCAGATGGTAAAGCGCTCAATGTCAGTCGGGTTTTAGCAACACCAGCTAGAGACAAGGCCTCACAAGAGCTGGTGCTAGGTCACACTGACCAGACCGCGGCCGCCAGCTAAATTGCTGGCCGATGGGTCACGCCCACTGCCTCGTAGCGGACAGCCAGTAAGCTGTCGGCCGCGGTCTGTTCAGTGTGACCTAGCACCAGCTCTTGTGAGGCCTTGTCTCTAGCTGGTATTGGTTTTAGTCGCCTTTCCACACTCGTTAAGGCCATACTGACTGCTGTTGTTGTTGTTTGTTTGTTAAGCTTATGGGACTCGACTACGGGGCCATCAGTCCCTAAACTTCCAAACTACTTATCAACTACCTTATACTAAGGACGGCACAAATATCCATGCCCGAGGGGGGATTCGAACCCCCGACCGTAGTGGCCGTGCAGACCGTGACTGGAGCGCCCCAGTCCCCTCGGCCACCGCGGCCGGCATACTGACTGCCCTCGAAGTAATTAGACAAACTTCAATAACTCGGAGGAGGAAGTTAACACTGCCCATTGACACATAGGGCACAATATTTCAGCATTATGAAGTTCATATGGCCACATGTTCCAATTTCACCGCGTGGTATGCATGACGGGACGTAGTACGTCGCGCAAAGTTTTCCACGTTGTTTTTGCTTTATGCCTTCAGTTCATCTGTGCAGAGACAGATTGCTGGACCGAACGAGATAAAGCGATAAGTTTGCTTTACCATTCGTTTGGTGTTGTTTCTAGCACTTGTATTGTTGGTGTTCGCATGTTTTCCTTCTTTTTAATCAAAATATTACATGTTAGGGATCCAAAACTGAAAAATTAAAAAAAAAAAAAAAAAAAAAAAAAAAAAAAAAAAAAATGGAAAACGTTCTTGATATATATGCCGATGATTGTGATTTTTCGTTTTTCCTTAGTGACGGTAAACCAAATTCGTGCTCAGTCTGACCTCTTTCTAAATCACTACAGAAGGACCTTGTGGGAAGACTGGAAAGAAAGAAAATTCATATTAGCGTAGGGAATGTCAAGTACTTTTACGAGTATATTTTATGTGTGGAGTTAGGAATAATTTGCAACTACCATGATGAATATATTTTCGGTATTACATTATCAATTTACAATGTTTATTTATTTAAACTAAAAAAATTGAGAAAACTATATTTTCAACAGAACATTTTATGAAACTCATTGTGTAATCTTCATCACTTCTCAGTAATGAATATAGTGTACATTTTTTGGGGGACCAAGATTAATGTAAAGATAAGTAATTTTAAATAGTCTCCGCATGCTGTTCATATTCAGAGGATAATTAGCGCTATAGCCTCTTTTACTTTCTCGAGATCAAGCTTTTCATTTTTGGCATTAAATCATCAAAATACAGCTTTTTTAATTTCTAATTACTTTTTCTCTGTGGTGCAGGCCCTCTCATATACGCTTCTGTTACTTCCTGATGAAAATATATCCTCAATATACATATGCTTGCTGTTTCACATGACATGGGGACTTCGACATTTTAAACAGTACTTGTAATTTTTATAAATCTCAAACTGTACTAGCGCTATAGCCATTGAATGTCCATGGAAAATATTGGAAATCTTTCAGCACACGAAAAGCAGAATGCAGCTACGATTTCAGCATGGTAAGTGTTAAATAATGCAATGAAATCAGTCATACAATGAAGAGGCCAATACTAGAATTATCGCTGCTGTGGACAAATATCAGTTTTTAAAACTGCCAACAAACATGTATTTCGAGTTGCCAATTAATATGAACGCTTTCTATACTTTTTCCGTAAGATGTATTGATTAGAACATCAATTTGGAAGGTTGATAATTATTGCATCTTTTACATGTAACATGAGTGGTACTTTACACCTTACACCTCATAGTCTTAATGTCACGCTACAGTCGTCAGTGTTAAATTTTTTACTCTCATTTTATATATTGTATCATCTATGTTAAGGTTTTTACTCATTTATTTTATATAAATATTTTTACTCTTCACAGGAATGTATAATCTGTATATGGTTCACCCTTTACTGTTAATGTACACTTTGCGTCACTTATTTAACTGAAGGGAAAAGTTTTAAAATCTTCAAATGACTTGGGACACAGAACCCTATACTTAACTTTAACGGCAATTTAATGTCATTTTTATTATTAATGATCTTGGTTTTTAATCTGTAGATGTAACTTTTGTCCTTCTGCTCTATGTAGACATTAAGCTATTTATGCAACGACTGACTTCTTTTCTCATAATATGAGAATTATTATCTTAACTTATATACCGGGTATATATATTAAATAATTAAAAAAGGTATTTCACAACTCAACTGTAGGATGCTTTCCGTATTTGGAACAGTGTACATATTACTTTATCTATATTTATAGTTATGTATCTCTACTACATGTAGACATTAGTCAACTTGCACAGAGACTTAGTTGTCTCTTCATTTATGTATTGTATGTTATGTGATGTATATGTATATGTGTGTATATGTCTATATGTATGTGTATGTCTATTTGTTTAAATGATTTCGCAACTTCACAGTACCATATTTCTTTGAAGTTGAATTCGCATCCACGTTGTTTTGTTTTGACAATACTGCCACCTTGTGGCAACCTGTAGCAACTCTGTTGTGCAATGTTTTCTTGTTCAGTCTCCTGCTTGCTTAGGCCAAGACTACATTCTATTCATTGTGACAAACCACCCTGTGATGAAAATTTTTAACAAGATGTTTATGTGCGTTAGAAGGTTATGTCTCTATTTTTACATATGACACTAAGTTAAAGTACATGTTTTGTTAACTGTCATTTTAATGTATACCAGAATAACTTTGCCGTTTGTAGACTTTATATAACTTTTTACAGTGATTGTACTGGACCTTCTGAAGATGGTGACTGAGCTCACCGAAACCGGTTGAGTGACAAAAATATTGAGCGATCATGGCTCAATGAATTGTTTTATATAAACTGTTGATCAGAGTGGCGTAAAATGCCTTTTAACTACGATAATTAACTGTCTGTGTCTTCTCTGCAACAGCTTCAGTTTGGCTGATTATTATCTTGCTGCTGCCGCTTTTTCAGGAGGAATTGTCGTCGCAATAACTGTTGGCTTATGTTTCGTATAAACTACACAATACAGTAACATGAGAGCATAGTTTTCTGACAATGATGCGTGGCGTACGTTCTGCCACTGTCAATCCTTTTTCGCGCGAAGTTAGGTGGAACGCAGAATTCTGCAGTTTATTGTGACGGCAGAAAGTGCTCCTCTCGGAGAAGCGGCGGCAGCGCGCGACCTCTGTCTGCGAGTGCTGAACACCGACTGGCTTGTGCAGTTGCAGCCGGCGGTGAGGTGGCGCCGCCACGGGAGGCAGCGGCGGGCGAGAGAAACACGAGCAGGCCGCGGCGCGCTGCCATTCTCTGCACCAGAGGCAGGTCGAGCGGCGCCCAGGTCGACGTCTCCATGTCGACCGCGGGTGACTTCGATAGTGGCTGTCGGACACAACGCTCAAGCCACGAGGGCTTCTTCCACTGCGTAGTTTAGGAGATAAAGTACTAAGTACTTTTCATTTTTCTCAATACGTTAGAAGCGCAGAACGCTAACATATGACAGTGTAAGGCTCTAACTACGATACGGAAACAGAGAACGACAACAGCGCTCCAAGTGGTGGATAACAGCGACAAGAGCGCTCCAAGTGGCAGGGAACTTTCACTGCGACATACAGCGCGAGCATCCTTTTTTATCCGAATTACGTTATTTAGAGGCCAGTATCTTTCATTTGTGCCTTCTGAAAGGAGTTTGAGGCCTTAAAATGTAATATATCTTTGAAAAAGTCAGTAAAAAACTTAGCATCTGGACTAAAAATTGTTTGTTTTTAAAAAGGCAATTTTGCCATTTCGAACATGTCTCCATTTTATGTATTGTACGCTCTGAATTGCATTGTTGACAAATTACTCATTCACTTCCTTGTTTTTGATGGACACACCTAGAGTAAATACACTTTTTATTTCAACATACAATGTTTTCTGGACTACAAAGGAATCTGCGTGAACTGCTCAATTAAAATGACAATAAGATAGAAGAAGATGACTGGGTAAAACTCTTGGGATTACAGCTTGATAATTCAACTGGTGGGAGAATACCACAGAACTGCTGAAGCGCATAAACAAGACTCTATTTGTTGTGTGAATGTTGTTAAACATTTAATTTATATAAAAACTGAGGTTTTTGTGCCTTAACTACACATCGAAAACGAATATAGTGTTTGTATGTGGTAGTAGGCATCAGTCTCCCATTATGCACTATGGTGGTAAAGGGTTGACAACGATTAGATAGTGGAAGATATGGGAGTTAAAAGTTACCGAATTCTATAAAATTCTACGTGTGGGTGTCAATATTTTGTTCATCAGCAAAAAGTACACAATCGAGACGAACGATCTCTCTTTGTTGTTGTAGTCCAAAATCTCGCTTTCAGTGGAGATCTCCATGTAAACGACTTCAGACAGAATTGGTAGTTCAGAACTGCAGAAATCTGTGGCTGCTCTGTTCGCTCAATGGGACTTCGAAGTACTGTACTTACCATACTCCCCAGACGTCTCGTGACTTTGATTTGGTTCCGAAGATTCGATAGGCAGTAGACCGCTCAATTCGCACCATCAACAGAAGGAGCTCTACTATGTCTTCTACATCGGTCGCAACGTGTTCTACACAACGCTGGTGAATACTTTGAAGGACAGTAACAGGAGGAAACATATAACGCTTTTATATTGGTTGTGAATAAATAGTTTGCACTATTTAAGTTCCATCCCTCGTATTTACAATGCATTTAAATGATACCTGGATTTGTAGGTTAACAACTGATGCCCACAGAACACTATGCGATTGAATCAGCCTCCGTTTTATGGTAAATAGAAACAAGTATTTAATCTTCTACTCTCCCGAATAATACCACTGCGAGCAAACATAAAGAGAAGTACGATTAGCGAATTCCAGTGCAATTCAGAGAACAATACACACGCACAAATTCATTATCAGAAATACATTGTTATGAATCCATCTTCTGTTTTCAACGAAATAAAAACAAATATGTAAATCAACTAATAACAGATCGAACTATTTTATTGATTGGATTAAAAACAAGTAACAGAGGATGTTCGTATACATATAAAGGTGTTTATTGTTTTTATTACTTTTTTCCTTATAAAATCCTCCACTATGTCCACATTATAAAGCATAATATCATAGTGTTATTCTTGTTTTATACTTCTTTCGTGACCTTGATTTTGGTTCTGCATTCAATCAGATATACTAATTTAATATCAAGTTGCGAAGACTTTTTTAAATAGAGACTTCTGGTATGCTGGTAAGAAACAAAAAAATATAAATATTTTCAGTACTATAAAATGGCCTACTAAATTCAATACTATTACCCTAATACAATCTCAGGCAACTGGCGAATAATACAGGTATAATAAAACGGGGGAAAGTTGGGTACTCAAAGGTGGCTGAAACTTTCAGAAGGCAAAGACATACTTGTTGTTTGTTAAAAATAACTAAAATATTGAAACAACTATGTTTCGTGTATCCTTGTGTGTTCTGCGACAATGTCCGAAGCCTCTGTCGAAGTCACCTGGAGAGTGTGCGTGACGTAGAACAGGTGTAGAGTTTAGTGACAGGAGCACAGACTAGTCTTAGGAATGAGCCACCGACTGTTGCGCCGTCCTGGAGCCTATGTTCTGGACGTCTTGCTTATTTCGAAACAGCTATATAAGATGGATAAGCTTACTTTTTAAATGTTTTTCTCGTTCTATTGTTTTCTCCAAAACAATGTAATTCCATTTCTTCTTCACGTCTTTGTAGAATAATTCATATTGAGGTTGGAAAAACAACCAAATTGTGTTTTGATTCAACATCTGTTTATTTCAAACTGTCACCTCATTTGGACATCAGAAAACAGTTGATTATCGTCCTCCATAGACGTATAGGAAAGCAGAGATTAGAGTTATACTTTCGACAACAAGGAGGTTAGAATACAAGGAGATGCCCTTGTGCTGAAAAGGTGAAGCCTTCTCCGCCATATTGTTGCTAAATTTTGCAGAAGTGTTAGCATTGTAGAGTTTTATGTCACTTAAAATAGGGATAAATCTTCCGACGATTTTGCCGTGATGTACAACGTGCTAAAAGAGTGCAAATAAGCCGTTAAAAAGTACGTTTTCAAATATATTATGATTTGATCTATTACTTTTAATTGAACAAATTATATTGATTGAAACTACATACTTTACAGTTCAATGCATTAACGGTAAGAGGATCGACTTTACGCATAGTTTTAAAAGATAAATAGCATTCCAAAATTGACCAAGATGGCGGACAGGCTTCAGCTGACGTATATGCTCGGCGTAGATAATGGCATATCCATTTATTCTACCTCCTTGATCGACACACAGAGTTTTAGGTCGTGTCATTTTAAACAATGACACAGTGACAGATTCTGGGTGTAGTGGAAGCTTTATTTCCAATCTTTGATATCTTATGCATTTGTGCCTTTAATAGGTGCTAGTCAGATGTTTACTGTAAACGGCCTAATGAGCCGTCAACCAGATCGAAATAAATAGTATTGCTAGAACAAATATAGAGATCGTACGCGCTTTACGCGCAAACCAAGGAATTATTAGCTTTTGGTATATGCATGCAGTCTTGGAGAAAACCTCTTAAGTGGACTAGAAGTGTAATTATTTGACTTTCAATTGAATATAGATTGACATATAACTACTATCAATCTTTTACTCGAAATGTTATGTGCTCCTTTTCTTTTTATGTAAAGTGTATATTTCATTTGCCAAAGGTAAGACAGTCACAGTAAAGATTCATTGGTTTGTAATTGTAATATCAAGTACCTGCGGAAGTAGATTATCTTTGATACAAACCTACAAGCAGTTCAGACCCCACAACCGCAAGGTTCGATGCGAGGTAACAGCGTCATAATATGGGGACGCTATACAAACATCCAAATATACGACGTCAGTTGCCTGTAGAGCATAGCGGAGAGAGGATTTCTACTGACGAGGCTCCGTGGCTGTCAGTTGACGGTACGTGGCTTTGGACGAGGGTGTATTTATATGTGAGTTGTATTCTGTGGGCAATACGAATCCAAAAAGTATAGCTTGTGACTTGCACAACAATGAACGACAGACATTTCCGAGGTGGGGTGGCTTGTTTGCCTCAACGATAGAGATAGTCGCACAGTAGGTGCAACCACAGCGGAGGGATATCTGTGGAGAGGCCAGACAAACGTGTGGTTCCTGAAGAGGGGCAGCAGCCTTTTCAGTAGTTACAGGGGCAACAGTCTGGATGATTGACTGAGCTGGCCTTGTAACATCAGCTAATGTGGCTTTGCCACACCTTTACTGCGAACGGCTGAAAGCAAGGGGAAACTACAGCCGTTACTCTTCCCGAGGACATGCATGATGGCATCCTCTCGGGTAAAATATTCCGGAGGTAAAATAGTCCCCCATTCGGATCTCCGGGCGGGGACTACTCAGGAGGATGTCATCAAGAAAAACAAAACAGGCATTCTACGGATCAGAGTGTGGAATGTTCTAACCCTTAATATATCAACGATATTAAACTGAAGGAAAGGTACTGAATTAAAATTTTTGCCACGGCCAGGATACGAACCCGGGACCTCCTACTTACTAATCGCACTGTAAGCACTAAGCCACTGTGACTTAATGGATACAGTGACTGCACAGACTGTCTTAAGGCACGTCTCCCTCACGTTCTGCTCTATACATAAATATATAGGGGAACACGAGGCAGAATTGATTTGTGTAGTGCAGGGAGGCGTACCTTAAAGTAGTCCTTGCAGTAGCTATATCCATTATGTAACTGTCGCTTAGTGTCTACAGCGCCTGCCTAGTATATAGGATGTCCTGGGTTCGAATCCCGTCCATGCATAAATTTTAATTCAACCCCCCCCCCCTTCAGTGTAATTTCAATCAACATTTTCCGAACATGAAGTAATCTTCAATTTCATTTAGTGACCGGATGATTATTAAATTAGTACGATTATTTCCTACATTTGTCGTTGAATAGAAAGTGTGGTGATTAAGAAACCTTGCTCATTGCTGTAGAAAGAACACGAAGAAGAGATACTACGCTTAACGAAAGTACCTCGACGCTCTCGATGAAGGTGTTTTCCTTCTCGGTCTACTTGGGATGCTCTTTCTATTTGCTTCTTTTTTTCACAGTTGCACACACTTCTTTCCTTCTTTCATACTTAATCTACGGTTTTCGACGGATTTCCCAAATTGCCATCTAGCACTAAATCTAAGGGGGTCTCCCTTATGAGATGTTGTCAGGATCCCAGGGAAGTCAGCCGTTACAGGAAGGCCTTTGTGCGTTTGCTCCCTGCAGCGCGTGGTGTAGGGTGGGCGCTTACTATTCACGGCGGGCTGCTATATTATTCACGAAGACAAACAGGCAGGGAGCGCCGGCCAGACACCTACTGTGTCGGTGGGCCAAAGCCAGCCAGCGTGCTGTTTACAGGTGTCAGCTGTATGCGGCGGGCTGAGGGCAGTCTCCGGACGGCGCATGCGCGTTAGCACTCAGTGTATGCGTGTGTGTGTGCACCACTTTACAGCCACGCCCGACTGAAAGACCGCGGGTGGAGAGCACCAGCCTAGTCTAGCAAGTAGCTAGCTTTAGTTTTACTTTCACTTCACGTGCGAATTTTGTTCGTTAGATAACGTTTACCCATTTTGGACATTCTAGAACACATGCTGTATTTATTGCTGTATCTGCTATCATTAAATTGTGGAATTTAAAACCATGTAAAAGCTTGGGATGAATTATTGTTTGTTTGTTTGTTAATCATGTGTAGTTTCGTCATATTATTGAGCCATTTTCGGGTCATAACTCTTTAAACATTTGAGAGGCATAATGCAGATATACCAATGAGCAGCTATTCTGTAGTTTTAATATATTATGATTGATCCATTTCAACTAAATAGCCTTCATCAGACAATATATATTAGTGTCCCAGCCTCGTCGCCCCTTTTGTGGCTCGTTTCAGCCGGATGTCGGTGGCCGAGTAGAAAGAGACCGACACAGGAATAAAGGATGCATCATTGTGGAGGTACGGAGGTGAGCAGCCAGTGGGACAGCAGAAACTAGAAACACTAGAGTAAATTATATATAT
The DNA here is from genome assembly GCA_026315105.1 of Locusta migratoria. Taxonomy (NCBI): domain Eukaryota; kingdom Metazoa; phylum Arthropoda; class Insecta; order Orthoptera; family Acrididae; genus Locusta; species Locusta migratoria. The sequence continues at coordinate 266,285,666 of CM048745.1, read as the reverse complement.
ATATATATATATATATATATATATATATATATATATATATATATATATATATATATATATATATTTCGTGGAGTCTTGGTAATACTTAACTTTTACATAGTTCTTGACTGCAGAATGTTGATACATAGTTTAGATAGAGGCCTGCCTACTGATGAGTCCTAGTGCCTATCCGATAGCCAAGGCTTAACTGGTACCTATCTGATTCCCAAGTGCTAACTGGTTCCTATCTCAGTCCCAAGTGAACGATGCAGTCCAGTGGTGGCCACGAGCGGAGTTGCAGCAGAGGGCGCTCGTGGCTGTCGTCTTAAGAACGCCGCGCCGTGCGTGCTTGGCGGCGCGCGGCGAAAGTACGTGGCGTGCACTTTACACTTGTGCGACACCACAATATAATTTACCGTTTTTGTGTTATGCAATATACTTTTAATGTTAATCAGATTTTCCGAATAACATTCTTTTACTTACGTCCATGTGACATTCTTGGGAATTGACGCGTTGTCATATAACAATAAGATGAACTATGGTGTCACACTTCTGTTATGTAATATAAATATCATAAAATAAAAGTTAAGTGTGACACCAAGTTCACCTTATTATGTGGCAGCGTGACATTGTCCAAGAATGTCATATTGACGTAAATGATGTTACATCAAAAAACCGGCCTAATATTTAAAGAGATGGCTATTTATCTGAAATGGATCCCTCGCTATATATAAAAAATATAAGTAGCAGCACATCAGTATATTTATAAGATATGTCTCAGAGAATATTTCTGCGCTGTGGGTCCATTGCATCTAAAATGTTTGAACGTCATTCACTGGTTATGAGCAACCAGGCATCAAATATCATGGCCCAGGGACTGGAACTATTTTATGGTCCGGAGATGGCTCAGTAATGTGAAGAAATTAGTCATTACTAATATAAAATCATTGTCATCTCGACAAGAATATTAATAAATTGTTATTCTACAAACAATACTTTAAAATTGCACTCTGCAGCTGAAGTAGGTGAAGAGTCAGATTTCGGAGAGCTACGCGGTGAGTCTCAATATCAGATCAGTATTTGATGTAAAATAGCAGTGATCCTATAATATTATGCTTTCTTAGTATAAAGTCAATCGTATTTTGTAGGAAAACTACAATATGCTATGGTATTCTTTCTATTGATCTTCAATAATTTTGTAATAGGCTTACGTCTTATGATTGTTTTTCAATTTTTATCAACATTTTAAAACCAAACATTTCCAGAAATCCTGACAAGAAAATTAAAGTCCCAAAGTCAGAAGGTTATTTTAAATTAACATATTGTTGTTTGGTCCAGGTAAAATATGAATCTAAATCCAGAATATAGAAAAGTGTAATAAATTAAGTGTGAGATTGAAATCTAAAAAATAAATATTTTTACCTCGTTTCCAAAAGATATGGATGCATGCATTTAGTGGGCTTTGGAAATGGTCCACTCATTTGATTGTGTTTTTGCTAATAGTGTAATAAATAAACTGTACCCTACAGTGAAATGGCGGCTTTTGGTGTATAATACACACACACACACACATTATATATATATATATATATATATATATATATATATATATATATATATATATATATATATATATATATATAACCATTTCGTATTACTTCTTTTTATTCGGCTATCATTTATTCTGATGATATTAAATGGTTTGAGCAACCGTCCATCACACGTTGTGTAATTATTTGCGATCTCTGAAAGGGTTTTGATTCGGTATATCATGGTATTAAGTAGATACTCTCAAGTACTGTGGTATGAGGGGGACCGTTCACCAGTGGTTTAATTCTTACGACAGTACAAAAAGTTGAAATAAGTGGTTCACATAATGCGCAAATTCCAGATGTTTCCTCGAATTGGGCAACTATCAGGAATGGGGCCGCACAGGGATCGATCTCAGTTACTTTCCTGTTCTTAATTCATATTAATTACTTGCCGCTCTATATTCACGAAGATGCAATGCTAATGCTTTTTGCTGATGATACAATTATTGTAATAACACCTAAAATAATTAAGTGATTGTAATAATGTTTCTAGTTATAGCAGCGTGCATAACTACAATACAAGGAGAATGGATGATATTCACTAGTCATCAAAAGTCTGACAGGTCATCATCATCATCATCATCAGTGTTCTGCCCTAAGGTAGGTCATCAAATGCTGCTCACCATCCAAGGCTGTCGTTTGCTACCCTATTAGTTTTCTCATAACTGTTTCCTATCCTTATACTGTCAACCCTCTGGTATCTTCTTCTTCTTCTCCATTCTCTGTTCCTCCATAGCATCCATTCTTCTCACCTAGTGCCCAGGGAAATTACGTTCTTTCTGGTTATCTTTAAAATTTCTCTCTTCCCCACTCTTCTCAACACTGCACCATTTCTCTCTTTGCCTGCCAATTTTGTCCCTTCTATCCTCTTCCAAAAACACATCTCGAATGCTTTCGTCCTCTTAATGTCTGAGCTTCAGATAGTGCCAGACTCCATACAAAATATTTTGTCAGTGTCTTCCTCAGATTACTGTCCATACACCTGGATAGATGCCTCCTCTTTCTTATTAACCATGAGTTACTATAGTGGGGTCATTTTGACCCCAGAATAAACATTACCTTATCTCTGCAATGGTGCCATTCTTGCGCCAAAGATTTTATGTATTCTCGTGCAAGTTAATTGTATTCAAGGAAATGTGATAATCTAAACCGTGACATTGTCTCTTACGGAGTAATTGGATTTTGGGGTCACTGAAGACATCAGGATAGTACCTACGTGCACATTATTTCTTAATAAACCACCGTGTTTACTGAGTTGCGTGTGTTACCTAACAACGAGTAACGTATCTATTCGAATCGACAGAGGTTTTATAAAGGCAGAAGAGTTTACGGACTATTTAAATAATATAGAAAATGAAGCAACAAGAGAAAAACGAAGTCAGGAACATCATTCTGAGAATAGAAAATCTATGAAAATTGTTATAGTAGTTACTACTATGAGGAAAAAAAAAGGTTCAAACGGTCACAGAACCCGACCTGTAGTTATACAACGAAAAATTATAATATTGTTCATGGGCATCAATTTCATTACTGTGCATTAAGAAAATTACATTTCCCTTTTCAGATATTAATTTGAACCTTAATCAACAAGGCAGAAAAAGCAAAAATGAAGACTTACTTGTAAAATAAAAAAATAAAAAATAAAAAAATACTTTAAAATTACCTATGCATTGAGAATGGAAAAGTATGTAGACATAAAATTACACATGTTTTGTGTGAGTATCGTCTTTCCTTATACCTCATGTTTAGATTGAAGCAGTTGCAAATAAGTTGAAATGAATGTGTAGAGAACAATAATATGATAAAAATGAATCCAAGTAAATGGGAAATATCAACAAATTTTGGGGTCACTAATGATCCCACCATAATAGTTGTGATAGTGAAAAATATCGATAGTAACTTCATTGATAGTAACTTCGGGTTAAACGCCTCCGTGGCAATTGCTATGCCAGTTTTAACTTGCGGCATTATTATTATGATTCCCAGGTATTTGAAAGCAGCTAACTTGTTCTGACAGACAACCAACTACCATTAAAAAAACTACTAAGAAATTTTTGGACCGGCAGCTCCTTCCACTCAGTAGATTTCTTTTTGGATATAAAATAGTAATTTAAAAAAATTAAAAAATCACAAATCAATAATTAAAAATTAAAGAAAGGATTTCACGTCTTTCGTTAAACGGGCAAGTTGCACAACATTACCAACTGTTGTAGTCATGATGTATGGAAAAAGCACTCACCTCATCTAATCATACCAATAAATACATTATTATCCACAAATCAATAAGAGCCAATCGTTTTACGGGATCGGCAAAACATTTGAAATGCATTTCTCCTCGTTTTCTCTGAAGTGGTCGTCTACGATCCGCTTGCTTACAGGCAGTGGCGGATGGTGCCTCAGTTGAGTGGGGGGTTCAATTTTGTCAGTGCCGATCTACGATATTTCCTAACCGGGGCCGAAACTTGCTAGTGCTCCCCCTCCTCACCACCTCCCCACCCCCCACCTCACCGCTCGGCGTGAACATTTTTTGGCATCCAGCTCTAGTCCAAAGAGACAGTTTGGCGCTACATTTACCATCAAAATCGCGACACATTCGCTAAAAAAAAAAAAAAAAAAAAAAAAAAAAAAAAAAAAAAAAAAAAAAAAAATAAATAAATATATATATATATATATATATATATCTCAAAGATTTGTGGCAAGAAACAAGAAACAATACAAACATTATTACTGTTCCGGTATGTATTAAAAACAAGATTGGGTTTAAAAGAAATTTGCTTGCGCTCAAGCTCGAACCCACAACCTTTGACACCACAGGGCGATGCTGCGAACCGTACGGCTGTTCTTGATACTTGGAAAGGACTTGTGAAGGCTTTTACACTTGATGTGTCTTTAATTGAGAGTTATGAGACAGTTTACCAAATATGACGTGTTTTTGCTAAATCTTCCGTGCGCCAAAAAGAAATATGAAGTGCGAATGTTGCCTTCTTGGAGGATTTGCCCATGCGCAAGGCGAGGTGCGCAGTAGCTCCTTTGTCTTGCTTGGGAACCATTTGTGCGTAACCGCCAGGGCTCGAGTAGCCAGGAGCTGGCGTCTCTACCAGCTCCAACGCCAGTGTTAAAAGCGGCGTTTTCCCTTGCCCCTCCCTGCCGCGGTAGCGCCCAAACGCTCCCTTCAGGAGGTGCAGAAGAGAATTCGAAACCCAGCCGCGTATATGCATTGCAACGCTGTGTCCACTGCCGCCTATGCAGGCGGCCGCGCTGCAAGTGGTATACGTGCTGTCTTCGCGACGTAAAACATTTCTCATGCAATAAAAATACTTTGAATGTGCATATAAAATGTTCTGGTAGAAGAACTAAACGAAGAATTATAGTTTAAAACACTTTTTATTTTATATCAACAAATAGTACAATTCCTTGAGACATTGTCTCGTTGTACCAAAGGTATTAAACATAAGCAGAGGCATTGAATTAAAATTTGTGCTGTGGCTGGGATTCAAACACGGGACCTTTTGAAAATAAAAATTTACTTTATTTCTTGTACATTCTACTGTATACAGTGAACATCAATTATGACATCTTAGTATACATATCCACAAGTAAGATACTTTACACAGGTACTCATGATTATATACTCACACAATCACAAAAACAATCATAAAAACAACATCTTGATTTACTCATATCTTGTAGTTCAATTTTTAAATAAGTTAACCTCATCATTTGGGCGTTTCATAACACTTTCAGTCTTTTTTGTAGCCATCGATAGAAATTTATATTAACTGAGTCCATGTATATATATTAACCTATCCCCATTCGTTCAAATACGATAATAAGCGTGTTTCCATAGTTGGATTTTTTGGTCCTTATACTCGCTACGTTTTTATATTCGTCCTGCAAGTATAGTTTGAAGTCGATGGTGGAGTCCGGTCCAAGATTGCTAATCACGTAGCTCACGTACTTTTCCAGTAACCGGTATACTGCGTTATTTTTTGTCTCTACACGGACTATCTTAAAGCACGTCTCCCTCCACACCACATCCTTTAATTCTGCCTCATGTTCCCTGCGAAATGCGTATCAAATAGCCAGGGCTCTCCTATATTGGAATAGCACCCGCTTTGGCTGCAACGCTGTGTTAGCTGAGTGGTCTAATGCGCCGGCCTAGTAAGTAGGAGGTCCCGGGTTTGAAACCTGGCCAAAGCACAAATTTTAATTCAGTGGCTCTTCTTATGTTTAATTGTTTTTATTTTATTTGCTTTCCTTCACGACGAGCTTTTAGACGGTTTGGCGGGGATTCATCGAGCCACTGAAAACATAGCACGGGCCGTCATTGCTTACAGGACTTTCACTAGTGGTTCTGTTTTCTCCGTGCTGAGGAAAGATCAGAGATAGCGTGACTCGATTCCACGGGCGCAGCTGTCCTCGATGGTCGTCACCGCGGCTGCAGCCACAGCCGCAAGCCGCAAGCACGTCACGTGGCCACGACCCACGAGCACAGGGCTGCCAGCACCGCGTCTACACATTCCCGTGGTCACTGTCGCTGTTGTTTGAAGCGGACTGATGACTATGCAGTTTGGTCCGATAAATTTACAAATATTTGAACATTGGACATAAACGTTTTCTGGGTATTGTACCGCGTCATGATGTAAGGCTATTACTTAAATAACCGCCGTTTCGGCCAACGTTACAGTGGCCTTCATCTGGGTATACTGATGTGAGCTGGTTGTTGCTACACTTTACGTTATTTTCATTTACACATTACGTCATAATTTTTAAAACAAGAACATATTCCGCCAGATATATGCGACCTGGTTGAGTTGTGTTTATCTTCGACCTACTTCAAGTGGCAAGAAAGATACTACGAGCAAACAGACGCCGTAGCAATGGGGTCTCCCTTATCCCCGTTGGCAGCCGACATTTTCATGGAGGCCTTCGAAGTAACAGCACTTTGTTCCGCCCTTTTACGCCCAAGATGCTGGTTCAGATACGTGGACGATACGTTCGCAATATGGCCCCACGGTGAGATGGAGCTACACAAGTTTCATGAACATCTGAACAAATTGCACAAGAAGATCCAATTTACATTAGAGATCGAGAAGGATGGCGCTATTCTATTCCTAGTGTGGAAGTTTATAGAACTAGGCAAGGCACACTTGGGCACAAGGTATATCGGAAGCCTACACATACCGACATCAAACCACCATCCAGCACAGAAGAACTCTGTTATCCGCTCACTGAAAATTCGCGCGCAGCGACTAAGTGATGAAGACAACAAAACAGCTGAGCTCAATAAACTAGAAACAACATTTCTGGCAAATGGCTACAACCATAGAACGATTCACACCGCCATGGACACAAATAAAAGAAACAGCAGTAGGCAGGAAGTCAATAAAAAGCAGCCAGCAGCACGCTTACCGTATGTACAAAATGTCACAGATCGGATTGCTAAACATCCTCGCCGGAGTCCAGCCTTTCTTCTATAGTAGTCACAAGATCAAGGTTGTAGTTGGTTCCACAAAGGACAACATAGAGGCACTACACGCATCACGAGTATAAAAGGTGGAATGCGAGTGTGGGGAAGTATACATAGGTGAGACAGGGAGGGCAGTGGCAACACGCATACGCGAACATGAACGCTACATTCGATTAGGCCAACACAATAAATCTGGAGTAGCCGAACACCAGCAAGATTGCAGCAAAAAGATAAAATTTAACGATGCCAGAATACTCGCCAAGCAACCAGGGATGGTTAGACGCAAGATAAGGGAAGCCATAGAAATTGTAAAACACCCTAATAACATGAATAGAGAAGATGGACTCAGGCTTGCCCCCTCTTGGCTACCGGCCATCACAGCGAAATAGGCCGCACTGACATCACAACACGCGAGCGTCACTAGTAAGCAACTGCCGCCGCGCGGCCCACGGCCAGCAGGAGAGAAACGGAAGCCCTCACCCCATTCGCCGATGACCACCAGTCATGTCTCGCTATGCAAGAAGCAACAGCTAACCCCCACTCCTTACACCTCAACATCCTATCATAATAAAGTTCCATTCTTCCGCCAAAAATTCACCAATAACATCGTTTATTTTTAATAATTACGACGTAATGTCTAAATGAAAGTAATATAAAGTGTAGTAATAACCAGATCACATCAGTATACCCAGATGAAGGCTACTGTAACGTTGACCGAAACGTCGGTTATTTAAGTAATAGCCTTACATCATGACGCGGTACAATCTCCAGAAAACTTTTATGTCATCTGATTCTGGCCGCGGACGCCTACGTAATTATATTTGAACATTTGTTGTTTGAAGCCTTTGGTAAGCCCAAGTAACTGGAGAGTGGAAGACCAGGTCTCGTGTTTACGTCTTTAGCTTTCAGATTGCTGCCCAAACGGGGATTATCTAGTTGTACACAGAGTCAGATCTCGCCGTTCAGGTCAAAGCGTCTGTCTGGTCAACGGATACTAGAATAGTCGGTAGGGGTCAATCGCCGGATGCGCAGTCGTATGCCACGCCACTGACGTCACTAGGAGACCAGCATAGTTCTCCAGCGTGACCATAGCGTTGCTATTATATCTCCACAGAAATGGTTTCCCATTAGCTCTTTATAGTTGTGTATGTGTTAAGTAGTTCTAAGTGATAAGTAATGGCCGGCCGCGGTGGCCGAGGGGACTGAGGCGCTTCAGTCACGGTCTGCACGGCCACTACGGTCGGGGGTTCAAATCCCCCTCGGTCTGGATATTTGTGCCGTCCTAGTTCGTAAGTAGTTCATAAGTAGTTTGTAAGTTTAGGGACTGATGACCCCGTAGTTAAGTCCCATAAGCTTGACAAACATTTGAACATTTGATAAGTAATGGCTTATTAGTGACGATGGTGTGTTGTGCTGTTGTGTGCTGTACCAACCACTGCAGACAGAAGAATGCGATATTTCACAGATTTCCGAGAGATAAAGAGGTAAGGTTAAAGTGTATCAACGCGTGTAACCGATTAGATGCTCTCAACCCTGATACTGGCCGTGTGTATGAGATTGAATGTCAATATTGTGAAATGAAGTATGTCGGACAAACGGGTAGCAACTATAAAGTAAGATTTAAAGAGCACAGCAATAGGGACAGTTGTACGTTGGCGGTGGGGAAGCACCTAAAGGCAGAAAAACAGCAATTGGGCAACATCAGTAACAGTTTGAAAGTAGTTCATTTTGAGAACAAAGGATGACTGTTATCATATCTTGAGGAAATTTAGATATTTTGCGCTCTTAAGGAGAGTTGTGACACCGTGCTGAATGAAAAGACAGAAGTGTCTAAAGAGCATTTTTGTCCCATTTTAGTAATGTCCTTTCAAAATAATGCCTTATCCGTTTGTTTACCATTACATAGGAACGTATTTTCTAATTTACACTGTTTATTCAAACCTCGCCTCACCTACATAGGGCCTGCCGCGGTGGCCGAGGGGACTGAGGCGCTCCAGTCACGGTCTGCACGGCCACTGCGGTCGGGGGTTTGAATCCCCCCTCGGGCATGGATATTTGTGCCGTCCTTAGTCTTAGCTAGTTCATAAGTAATTTGTAAGCTTAGGGACTGATAGCCCCGTAGTTAAGTCCCATAATTTGTACAAACATTTGAACATTTGATTTGAGCATCACCTACATAGGGATCAAAGTTTAGGGAGAAGAAACCAAAACTTTGCAGTTTGTCGATGACATTGTAATTCTGTCAGAGACAGCAAAGGACCTGAAGAGCAATTGAACAGACAGATGAAGTATATTCTCCGGCTTGCTCTATTATTTTATGAGTATCCGATGTCTGCGAAACTTCGAGAATTAAACTTTTTAAAGAGTCTGATTATGTTCGAGACTTGAAAAATGAACTTTTAAACCTTCAATTGAAACGTATATTAAAGACAGATGCGGTCCCTACTTAGAAGCTGCTAAGTGCATCGATGTAGTCAAGACAGGTTCTTCTGAATGCCGAGAGTAGAAAGACGGTACAACCGAAAAGAAGTACAAATGTTATTGTTAACAACAAATGAAAAGGATGACAGCTTAAATTGTATAAACAATTCCTTTGAGGAAATCTGTAGGTGTACTAATTCCGAAACCCCTTCAGCGAGCACTGCCGTTGACAATGATGGAATAATTGTAGCTGAATTAACTAAAGAAGTTGACCATTTAAGAAGTGAGAACAATAAACTAATACATGAAATAATAATTTACTTCTACTCGTTCACAACAATCGTACACACCAACATATCATCTAAAATGAATAATACACCAACTCTACGCAATGCGTTTTTACTTCTACAAAATCATACAATTTATTGCACCCATTTACTTCATTTGTACAGTACAAAAAATTATGTAGAATAATAAAAAGAAATTCAGTCCTTCATTGAGCGAAGATTTCAAGCTGTAAGATGTAAAAAAAAAAAAAAAAAAAAAAAAAAAAAAAAAAAAAAAAAAAAAAAAAAATTCACCAAATAGTTTTCCTGTAATCGTTTGATACGTTTTTCGTGGCGGCAGTTGGTGTCGGCTGTGGTCACACTTACATCATTCGTCGGCGTATTCTAAAGAAGTAGGAAATGGTTGGAAGAGGGCGGGGGATGTAGGTGCTACATACGGTTGTAACAGCGAACTACAAACAACGATGCACTCAGAAATCTTTCTTTAGGTTCGCGAAAAATAGAGATTTCTATATATGATTGTTTAACGAGGTTACTATTAGGCCTACTGAGAGCGTTTACTTTTAATAGAGAGTGTTTCTGCATTGTAAGTTTTTTTGTAGATACAGGCAGTGGGTTATTTCGTAAGAGAATTTTGAGAATGTAGGGCCCAGAGCAGTTGATTAAAAGCTTTGTATTATGCCCAGACTACTTTGTGGAAAAAGATTTCAGAAATAAGATTCTGTAAATGTAATTTGTACATTGCGTGTAGTTTTAAAGAAATGGTGGTTAATGTAACAACAAAATGTGTAACAGCATGTTTCATTTGAAACCCTTCATTGAAAGACTAGACGAGACATTAGAAACATCAGCCGTATACCTTCAGTGTCAGCTGTTTGTAATTAAGTAAAAATTATATTTTATGAAACACAAGGATAAACAGAAATTTAAAATCTCTTACATTTTCGTTATAATTTCCAGTATTTGGCGTGCTGCACTGCCATCCGTTTGCTGCCTACCTGCTCATCGAAGCGGCGATCATGTATATAGTTAAAATTTATATCGTGTATTAGTTTCAGTTCGAATTCTATCCACATTTGAAGGGTTTTATTTGTCCGACCACGCAACTATAGTATATGCGATTGTTTTTCACTAGACGCGTTTCGGTTCACGGAATATAAAACATTTTCAGTGGTCTGAAATGAGAGCTATCTACGATTTTATTGGTTTCCATCGAAGCAGTTCGGCAAAATTTTGTAAAATGTAGATTTTTTTGGATTTTCCCCTTATATTATGAAGCGCCGACGAGTTGCACAGTTCATGCCAGAGACGATTGCCAAAATGTATTCAGCCCTACACTTTAAAAAATTATCATCTAATATATAATATCTTAAATGGCGTAACAACGCAAATCTTGCAAACTCATTTCGGTACGTAGCGAAATAAAATACGGAATCACAGACATTAAGGCCAGTATAGCCTATACTTCGAACCAACAGAAGACATTGCTTGCGCTGTCGCCTGTCAAAGTCATGTACATGACACCGAGTTTCCGCTATTTATAAGCTATTTGGTCCTATGAATAAAATGTAGAACGTAATTAACTCTCGAAGTTTCGCAGATTTCGGATACGTATAAATTAATCAAGCCAGTCGGAGAATATACTTCATCTGTCCGTTCAATTGCTCTTCCAGGTCCTTGGATGTCTCCGACAGAATAAGAATGTAATCGACGAACCGTAATGTTTTGATTTCATCGCCCTAAACTCTAATCCCTTCTCCAAATTTCTCCTTACTTTCCTTCACACCTTGCTCAACGTACAGACTGCATAATATTTGGGGAACGCTAAAACCCTGTCTTATTCCCTACCCAACTAACGATTCCCTTTCATGTCCTTCGACTCTTGTAACAGTTATCTTGTTTCTGTGTAAGATGCAAATAACCTTCCGTTTCCTACATTTTATCTCTGAGGACTTCAAAATTTGAAAGAATGTATTCCAGTCTGCATTGTTAAAACCTAACTCCATTTCTTCAAAAGCTAGAACTGTATTTTTGCCTTCCCTTAAATTAAGATAAATCGTACTCTGATTTTTGGCTTGCGTGTTTTTACATTTCTCTGAAATGTAAACTGCTACCAGCATTTCATGCTTCTGTAAATAAACCGTGTAAGAATTTTACTGACTTATTACACTGATGTTTTATAATTGTCACGAATATAGTATAAGAATATTTTTGTTATTTCTCCAAAAATCGTACGAGATATTTCTCAAGCAGGTTAATTGCTTTTGTTGTCACGGGCAAGTGAAATGACGTATCGAGCCAAGACAGTGGCTGCGAACAAACCGATATAGGGTCAGTGGTTGATTCTGCGAAACGAGTATGTATTTTCAGCAGGCGACTGACCTTCATCTGGTTCCCGTATATACATAATACACTTGAACTAGCGTAAATGTATACATATTGTGCAATGCAACTTATTAAAATAAAAGTATTTCAAAATGTTCAAATGTCTGTAAATCTATCGGACCAAACTGCGTGGTCATCAGTCCGTAGCTTACAAACTACTTAAACCTAGGTAAACTAACCTACGGACAAACACACACACCCATGCCCCAGGGAGGACTCGAACCTCCACGGCGAACAACCGCGCGCTCCGCAGCGAGGAGCTTTAGACCGCTCGGCTACTCCACCGCGGCTAAAAGTATTTACATGATCATTATAGCTGTTGTATTAATACATTGACGTTAGTAGATAAGGACATGGTCATTAAAAAGTAAAAGTATAACATAGCACAGTGAGTTTTCTCGTTATTAAAGGCAATTTGTTATTAAAATTTGCGATATATACCTAAACTGCTGTAAAAATTAAACGTGGGTTTCATTGAAAAGTATTCCCAGAAATTGCGTGTATGCAGATTTTTATGACTGTGGAGCAAAGAAAGCTGTAATACATTAGATGTCTGTAAAATTATTATTCAAGATGTATGGCACAATCACAGAAACTAACACGAGACTGTAATTTATCCATCGTTACTCACCACTCTCATTGCAGCAAATATCGCTGACATTTTCTATTGTACTCTAGCAATCGTGTACTGTTTTCGCACCTGGAAAATTGTATATTTTTTAGGAGATTGAGGTGAATGAAAACAGAAATAGATAGTTGGCTAGTTGGACAGTGTGGGAAGAACAATCCAAGAATAAAGACGTACGTAGGCATCGCTAGTATACTATATGCTTTATAAATACGTCGAAAACGTTACGTAAGCCACATTCACTTTCTTCTTGTGCTGTTCTTTTATATATACACTTCACCATAGGCCGCGTCATGTAGGAAGCCGTTCTGCGCAGTCCCCTCCTTTACGCAATGTTTATCTCACACTCTCGACTGCTGGCGCTTGGTCGTAGCTCCTGCCTTCCACGCTTCTCCTATACCTCTGCCTCTATGAGCGGAAGCGTATTCATACATGATGCCAAGTATAATAAGAAAGTATATAATGCAAAATGTATAATTTATATAAAAATAGGGTATTCGGGATCAATCATTCGTCGTAAAGTATTCCGTTTTTACCTTCGTGAAGTGCACATCGTACCAATATGAAAGGTGATGAATTCCCCAAAACGACGAGAACATTCAAGTTACCAAGACTTCGTTTTACTGAAGCAAGCATCTTCGTGGAGGAATGCCACAAAATACACTGACAATAGAAAATAAGATCTTGGAAAAAAAAAAACTCTCGAATGGTAACAAAAAAATTTCTAAAACTAATTTATCTCTGCGAAATAATCTTCCGTGAAAAGAATGTAACAATATTTAAAGGATTTTCTTGGAGAAGAAAAATAAAGTGTACTTCATACAGTTTTTCGGGAAATTCCTCTTTCTCCACACATTATTGTATCATCCGTGGTGTACCGACGTCGTAGTGAAGTCCTGTGATTGGAGGTCGCAGCGTCTTTTGGAGGGCAGGACGACGGCCAGAGAGACGGGGAAGGCTTCAGCGATGGCGGCGGCTCTTCTAATGCGAGCGCCGGTATTTAATGCGGCGCGTAGCGAAAAGCAAACCTACACTCCGATGTTAACAAGTGTGAATTTCGAGTGTCACAAGCTGAGTATATTGAACACATATTTAGCGCCTCAGGGATACGTCAAATACCTACACATAAAGAGCCCATTCAAGGCAACCCTCACTCGCCGATACCTCACAACTAAGTACTCGGGTAGGGTAGCTCAAATACTACCGGATGTTTTTTGTGCACATGGCCACCATTGTTCCGTAAAGGGGTACCATGGCAATGGACAGCAGTTCGCACTCTCAAGAGCGCTATTCTCAAAACAACCTGTCTGAGTGCATATGATCCAGGCTAACCATTCATTTTGACAGCAGACGCTTTAAGGGTATATTACACGGAGCGTATTTGGTCGCTAGTCGCTGGCGTCTGTTGTCGCTCGGCGTATAGGCGAATAGCGGATGAATACTCTGACGCAATGACACGCAGCGACTTCAGACGCTAGCGTCTTCGTAAAAACAATTGAAACGTGACGTAGCATATGTCACGTTGTTTTGGAAGTTAGGTGATACCAAACAGTTCTGTTTCCCACCAAATAAAATATGAAGTGGAATTGTAATGAAATTTCTGGAAATTTATCGAAGTTTTCCAATATTATAGGGCATTAAAATGGTTATTTAAATACTAAACTTAAAGACACTTAATTTAACCAACTGTTTGGTGAATGATGAGTTGAACACTGAAGGTCTCTTGCGGGATTTGGATACCAAACACCTGAAAACAAAAATCAAAACAATAAAATTTCTTCTTTTTATTTCTGTAGGCAGAAGGATCTCCACACAATAAATCTCCCTGAAAAGATTTGCAGAAGCACTATATTTATCCCTCCTCCCAATCCACTTTCTTATATATTTTCTTTTATTTTTTTCTATTTTTAATACTTTTCCGAGAAACACAATGCCAGCGTTTATAACTTCCTTTGACATTTTGACTCGACTCCTGTATATGACACGGGGCGACTAACATTTGCGAGCGAGCAAAAACGCCAGCGACCAGCGTCTAAAGTAGTCCACCCTTCAACTTTAGACGCTCGCGTTTCGGAGCAGCGACTTTGTTCGCTGTCCTTGTTTACACGGTGCGAATTTAGCAGCTGCGTCCAAATTCGCCAGCGACTAGCGACCAAACAAGCTCCGTGTAATATACCCTTGAGGCTATGGGGTCGGTGCAGTACTATCACATGTCATCAATGGAACAGAACGACCAGTCGTACTTGTTTCAAAACGCCCAAATCGGCTCAGAATAATTATAACCAGATTGAGAAAGATGCTCTAGCGATTGTCTTCGGAATTAAGAAATTCCAGGACTTGTGGTAGAACTTTTATCTGCGTGGTTTGGTGCGGTCGCAACGTTCTCTGTTGACGCGTAGCTGAAGCTCTGCCTGTTGGTGCGGCGTGGCAGCGATAGCCTTTCAACTCCACGTGCAGCAGACTGGTTTGCGTGGCGTCACGAACGATACGCCACATCAGAAGGTAATGTAATTTTCCTGCCATGGGCGATGGACTATAGTTGTGCTGGAAAGTTATTGGCAGATTTAAAATGTTTGCCGGACCAGGATTATAACTTTGCTTTTCGCCGGCCGCGGTGGCCGAGGAGACTGAGGCACTCCAGTCACGGTCTGCACGGTCACTACGGTCGGGAGTTCGAATCCCCCTTCGGGCATGGATATTTGTACCGTCCTAGTTTGTAAGTAGTTTGTAAGTTTAGGGACTGATGCCCCCGTAGTTAAGTCCCATAGACTATACAAACATTTGAACATTTTCTGCTTTTCGCAGGTAAGTACTCGCCTTACTGAGCTATACCGGCTCGCTACACAGCCCGTCCTTTCAACCTAAGATTCGCCAGTACCTTGCATTCTATATTTCCAAATTCCATATCATTCTTATTTTGCTTGTTTATTCTTTATTTACAGTAATAATGCAGTCTAAAATATCTAAAACTTTTGTGTGTGCCTATGTGTTGTAATTTAAATATTGTGTGCAGAGGATATCAGTGTAAACCGAAAGAAATAGGTAGAGTTGAATGGATGTGTAATGGAATTTGTGGACTCTTCAGTACTTCGGTGCACGATATGCAAAAACTAATTATTTGCCGATGTTTAATGTTATCTAAATTACCGCAGGCAGTGCGTAAACACTGCAGCGCAAGAGACAAGTAATGCAGTTATTTGGACTGGTTGGTAGTACGATGCGCGAGATTAATGGAGAGTGACAGTAGGGGAGATTAGGAATTGATTGTAAGTACGGAAGGTGGAATCAAGTCAGATTGACACTCGGCGGTCATACTTTTTAAGAGTGGGTAGTTGTCAAAATGTTTCAACTCCTCTGCTTTCCCCTTCCCTCTGGTGAGTAATTCTATACATAACAATGTTCTTTTGGTTTGTGAATAGCCGTTAATCTCCGAAAGTTCTTGATCAACTGCTTTGAAATTTTGACACCACGTTGCATTGCAATACAATTTTCGTATCAATGTTTGTCGATCATAAAATTTATATAAATTCATATATGATATAACTGACGAGTTATGTATATGCAACATGCGCATATTCCAGTAGGACGTTTTGCTAAAATTTCAAAACAATCTGTTAAAAACTTTCGCAAATATTTAATTTTGAACATAACACTAAACTTGTTTCTACGTTAGATATTGTTCTAAGAGGAGACAGAGGGGTCGGAGGATATTGATGTAGAGAGGGGGAAAGTGAGACTAACAGTTAGAGAGTGATGATGAAATGGATATTAACATGTAATTACTCGTTAAACGAGAAAGGTTCCTTGCGACAACCGTTCCAAAACCGCTCTATTTCACTAGCAGTAAGTATCGTCTAAAATATATCGAACAGAAAGCTACCCGCTGTCAACTTTTTGAATAAATTACGTACACGTATACATTGAAGAGTGTCGTTTTAAAACTAATGTTACCAATTAAAAATGGTTAATGTTTTATTAGAAAGCTGAGATTCTGTACTGCCACGTATTAAAAAAATGCTTTCTTCAAAATAGAGCGAGAAGCGGTATGAAACTAAAAACTCACGCAGAATGAAAATTAAACATTTTCGATTGTGACAAGGAATGGAAAACTTGTAAGGGAAGAATAAGTTGACAAAACGATGTGGGGCTGTCCTATATACCGTCAACAGTTTTTATAGCATGAAAATCGGAAAAGTCATTCCCCCCCCCCTTTTCCTCAGCCTGGGCATACAGGGAGTGGCCATCCCCTCGCAGCTTAATGTAAATAAATATTCCTTCAAATCAAGAGTGGGTATTTTACCCAGTCTGTTTTTTGAATGGGTACAGCTACCGTGGTACCCACTTCAACCACCGGGCCTGTAGTGAAACAGATGAATGATGCGCTTGGAGCATGGTTGATTTCATGTCGAGTGAGATTGGCGTAAATTTGCAATACACGACATTTTAAAAATAGTCATTCGTATGGAATTCGAAATCAACTTCGAAAGCTAGCCTCTAAAAGTAGTTACAGAATGATGTCGGTATCCATTGTAATATTCTAAATAACTTTATTTGAAATCACTTACGTAGACAGTGTTCTTGAAGAAAGATCATGGGCAACTAGTGAATTTCCGATGATAAAACATGTCAAATTCAGTGTCACTATTCAACGATTGACCTTTTATTTTAATTAAGAAAGTCGAATTAAACCAGTATTTGAGTGTGTTTCATGTCTAACTAAACTTAACACAAAGCTATTAACTGCATAACACAAGTTAATTGTACACAAAATGAAAAAATATTGTAATTCCTCACTCATTTCTCAGTCTTCAATGATTTTCGTGGTACTGAAGACGGAGGAGTTACCATGTTCGATACAGCAGTGACCATTGCACCAGAGATGGCAGCTTTACGTCGTACATGACCTACATACGTCATCAGGTAAGCAAATTTTCCTTGAACTCATTTTAATTTTTATTGTACTCTAATATAACGCTCAGTTGTTTTTCGTTTCCTAGCTTCCAAAGCCTCCTTCCTTTCGAAACATACTCCAGATCCTCTCTGTCATAGCTTTTCTGACTCCTTTTTTCATTCGAGATCAGCTGTATCCACCCAAACATAATACATCCCATACTATTTTAATCATTCTGTTATATCAATAATTGCGGTGCCCAGGTTAATTATTTTACGTATCCGTTTAAGTTTTAACCTACAATGTTACACCACCACCTCTAAAATTCATAATTTCCCATATTTATGATTCAGACATCTTTATATGAATAAAAATCTCGTGACACTGTGTTTGGTCGCGATGAACACCGAAACTCATCAACTCATCTTAATGAAATTAGGCCAAGTGTGTGTGATTTGATCCAAATTAAAAATAGGATAATTTTTTTATCTCGATTAATAACTTCCTTATTATTTTTATTGCAAATGAAACAGTTTATCTAAGTTGGTACCCTAAATCTGGCACTGTACATCTGCTTGAAGTTTGGGCTGACAGCAAAATTCTCTGTTTGAGACCGAAAGGTTAAGGTTCTAAACTTGCTAAGTTCACGAATTTTTCACTTCGAGTTTCGTCGTGCCTTCACCTCTGAAGGTAGTGAGGAATCGCCAGAAACGAAACGCGGTTCGGATTCCACGATTAACCATAGCACAGAGTAAAATATACAGAGGAGAAGCCCCCCCCCCCCTCTAAACCGCTGTTCTACGCTCCCCTCGTAGTTCCGTAAGATGCTAGCAGGTGTCAGGCGGTTGCCTGACTTAGTACCGGTAGACCACACTAGAGGCAATTCTGAAGGTGCCTCTCGCACGTCAGAGGGTAGCGTGAAGGGGAGGCTGAGGGGAGAGCTCGTGCCGCCTACCACGAGGCCACGGCTGTGTCCGGCTTGCTGGCGTTTGAGGGGAGGTGGTGGTGGGGACAGCCGCTACCTGCCGCCTGCTCTGGCCAGTTTAAAGGGCTGCTTCTGACCGCAGCGCCATCATGGGACATCTTACGGAACTGCTGGAAACCCTCCCTCCCCGCATCCCTGAGCGGTTGGATAATAGAGGTAGTTTAGCGACATTCAATTCTCCGACGTGGCATCTCGAAACAGTTTCACCAGGGCACTGAACCATACGAAATTATTATTATAGTCCATATCAAACGTTTCGTTGATGCTACAATTTATTTCATATTTCAAAGACATGCTGACCGTGACTGTATCTAGATAATTAATAAATTTAATTATTTCACATTCCACGTCAATTACGTAACTATAACCGTACTTTTCAAATATTTCGTGTATTTCATTTTATTCCAGTTGTGCTGTTATTCTATAACAAGCCGAGAAAAAAAATCCTGTTCGTTTGTATTTTATACATATATAGTTTATTTCTGATTTTGATGAAATTTTTCACATTTGGCCTTCCAAACAAGAGGACGATAACTATCTTCTTATAACTCCATATGCTGTATGAGAGAGGATAGTTTACTTGCAGAATTGGACACCAGTCTACACTTTCATTCCGATCCTGCACGCTCTACCTTCAAAACAAGGAGGAGGCCACAGTGTACAGAATATTGCCTATGATGAATGGTGAAGGACACCTTACAACAGAATACCTTAAAAGTTGTCACATGCATATATGTTTCCTAATATGCCGTAAGACACCATACGGTGCTTCTCGCAGGGTAACTTGAGATCATCTCCGACAGCGTTTCATCGATAAAAATCGTCACAGAGGAGAAGGTGGGCGAAGAGAGGGGGGGGGGAGGGGACGAGACAGGAGGAGAGAAGGAGAAAGGGGAGGTGGAAAGGATGGACGTTGACTGGAGCAGGCGAAGAGAGAGAAAGTAGAGCAAGGTGAAAAGAGAGAGGGGAAAGAAGGAGATGCACTGGTGGAATATTGTAATAAAATACATAGTGTACGAAATGTTGACGTGACATCGTACGTTGTGGAGCGGATCTGATGCATTAATTATCTTCAGAAACAGAAAGCCAAGATGGCAATATGATTATATATGTTATGACCACCCGTATCAATGGGCTATACCACCATCATCTGGTCTCTTACAAGTTGTTGATGATGTAGCTTACGTTTTTTTATATATTGCATGTATTATTTAACTTACATTTTTTTAAGTAACGTAAGTTGACCACATTGTATAATTTTATATGACCAGATGATGGTGGCATAGCTCACTGAAACCGGTCATCATGAAATAAATAATTATGTTGCCATTTTGGCTTACTACTTTTCAAGACAAGTAAGAAATGTAATTGTGATTTGGAGAGAAATGAAGTAGAGGTAGATGAGGGGGGAGGGAGGATACGGAAAAGAGGGGTAAGGCTGAGATAGACTGACAAAAGTTTAAATGGACAGAAAGAGGGAAAGATGGAGGACGGGGTGGTTCAAGAGAGAGACGGTAGATGCCCTGACAGAAGATTGTAATAAGTAAATACACGAGTACTACAAAGAAACATCAAAGAATCAGCAGACGGATACACTTTTAAGAATAAAATAATAAATTCAAAAGCTGTCAAAGCATAGAAAAGTAAGAAAACAGGAACAACATGGATATCAGATAGGAAAAGGCAACATGGGGAGAAGATGAATACTGGTCAATTCGAAGATGAGAAAAACAAAAAAGAGTCCTTGGGCAACGTCAGGTACTAATGCTAGTTGTTATATATACGACAGTTTTAAATATTATGTTGTCCTTGGTTGAAATGTTTGTAAATCTTTGGAACGTAACTATTCTGGTTATCAGTCCCTAGGCTTACAAAATACTTTAAGGTATGCTAAGGTCAACAAATACACCCATGAGCAAGGACGACTCGATCCTCCGACGGAGAGCGGTGGCGCGATCCGCAGCTAGTCGCCTGGGAACGCTCGGCCACTCCACCGCGGCTGTCCTTTGCTAGTCAAGGCCACAAACATTATATGTAATCACTAATAATAATTTTTAATTAAAATACCAGTACGGCAAGAAAATATGAGAAAAGTTTAATGTTCACCTTTACTTCTTGTGAGTTATTACAGCTAACGTGTCAATGAACTCATTTGTTCTGAGAATGCAGTACACTCAAGATGCCTAGTTGCTTCCAACGTTCATAGTGAAACGAAATGAAGTCCACCAACCCCAGCCTTCTATGGGTGTTGTACCATGTGTAGAATTGCAGTACCTATGCCGAAGTTCTTTATATTGAGGCCCCTAATAGATTACTAAAGAGAAACTGTTGGCTATGTAAGTTATTTATCCAGACAGATTTTTTTTTTTTCGAAAATTACCTATATTCAGTTTGCTAGCCTCGATTTAATTTTCTTTTAAATTTTTACATATGAATTGTTCTATTTTCATGTGAACTGACCCTGACCACTCCAGACAACATATGTCTCACATTAAGTTTAATTATCTCCTTAGTGGATGGATTTGGGACGCAGCTGATTCGATTATACAGATGGATGAAAATACCAAAGCTGTATTCTAAATCTTTATTAAATTCTGTGCGACCGGTTACGGTGTTACATTACTCCATCTTCAGGCTCCCGTTGTGTGATCATTATTAAAAGCACATTTGGAGTGGGTGAACTCAACAGTCATTGTTGAGACTGTAACATGATCAAAGCAAGAAATTTACGGCTACTGGTTTTAATGGCTAACCAATCCAAATGTGCTTTCAATAATAATCACGCAACGGGAGCATGAAGATGGTGTAATCTAACACCGAAACCGGTCGCACAGAATTTAATAAAGATTTTGAATACAACTGTTGGTATTTTCATCGATCTATATATCTGTATCGTGTTGTCTGATTCTGTATGTTGCCCACCATCCAAAGCAGGTGAGACCGGAAGATATTAGAAGAGTTCATCTGCCATTTCGTTATGCAGTTATTTTCCAATCTGTACGTTTTACTAGTTTTGAAATAAGTGCAATATGCCCTACTATTTATGCCCTACGTTGTATGAAATACAGCTAAACTTAGCAATCAATTTGTTTAGTATTACAATAATAAGTTTGACGTTTTGGCACAGTGCTTCCTAACGCATCTGCCAATGGCAGCAAAAGGCCGTAATTTAGGCCACCTTTCCCATGTGACTGCTATCGACTAGACCACATGTTTCCAGTACCTCACGCCACATTACATTATCAACCTCATATTGATGATAATATAGTTTCTTTTCGTACTTATGATGGCTGTATATTTTACACCAGCCACTTCCATATCTGCACTATTAGAGAGAATTTCACACAAGGGAGAGTAACGTCGCATAGGTTGCCATCTTCACAAAGGTTTAGCAAAGTTATCATCATACATTATGTCTAATCGTAAGGTTGGTACGAGATACAAGTGTGGAAAAAATAATATGAACACTATGCATTATACTACCCCTTGCTGCAAGTCCTCTTGCCAAGACTCAAATATAAATGTTTGTAATTCTAAGTGACTTGAGGCTTACAAACTACGCTACTGGCCACTACAAATACTACACCATCAAGAAATGGAGATGATAAACGTGTATTCATTGGACAAATATAGTTTCACGCAATTTGGGTTCATAGATCATGAGAAACCAGTACCCAGAACAACCACCTATGACTGTAATAACGGCCTTGATACGCCTGGGCATTGAGTCAAAAAGAGCATGGATGCCCCTACAGCTTCAACACGATATCACAGTTCAGCAAGAGTAGTGACTGGCGTATTGTGACGAGCCAGTTTCTTGGCCACCATCGATCAGACGTTTTCAATTGGTGAGAGGCCAGGACAGATGTCGAACATTTTCCGTATCCAGAAAGGCCAGTACAGGACTTTCAATATGCGCTCGTGCATTCTCCTGCTGGAATGTAGGGTTTCGCAGGGATCGAATGAAGGGTAGAGCAACGTGTCGTAACACATCTGAAATGTAACGGCCACTTTCCAAAGTGCCGTCGATGCGAACAAGAGGTGACAGAGACGTGTAACCAATGGCACCCCATAATATCATGCCCATAACATCACACACCAGTATGGCTATGACGAATACACGCATCCAATGTGCGTTAACCGCGATGTCGCCAAACACAAATGCGACCATCTTGATGCTGTAAACAGAACCTGGATTCAACCGAAAATTGCCATTCGTGCACCCAGGTTCGTCGTTGCGTACACAATCGCAGGCGCTCCTGTCTGTGATACGGCGTCAGGGGTAATCGCAGCCATGGCCTCCGAGCTGATAGTCCATGCTGCTGCAAACGCCGTCGAACTGGTCGTGCAGATGGTTGTTGTCTTGCAAATGTCCCCATCTGTTGACTCAGGGATCGAGACGTGGCTGCACGATCGGTTACATCCATGCGGATAAGATGCCTGTCATCTCGACTGCTAGTGATACGAGGCCGTTGGGATCCAGCACGGCGTTCCGTATTGCCCTCCTGAACTTACCGATTCCATATTCTGCTACCAGGTCACGACCAACGCGAGCAGCAATGTCGCGATACGATAAACCGCAGTTGCGATAGTACATTCCGACCTTTATCAAAGTCGGAAACGTGATGGTAAGCATTTCTCCTCATTACACAAGGCATCACAAGAAAGTTTCACCAGGCAACGCCTGTCATGTGGTGTTTGTGTATGAGAAATCTGTTGGAAACTTTCCTCGTGTCAGCACGTTGTAGGTGTCGCCACCGGCGCAAAACCTTTGTTTTATCACGTTACAGGGGGGAAAGCGTTACGGAAATGTTGCACGAATTAGGGTGGAAATCATTAAAAGAAAGACGTTATTCATTGCGGCGTGATCTGTTTGCGAAGTTTCAATCACCGACTTTTACTTCTGAATGTGAAAACATTTTGCTAGCACCTACCTACTTAGGAAGAAATGACCATCCCAATAAAATAAGAGAAATCAGATCGAAAACGGAACGATTTAGGTGTTCTTTCTTCCCGCGCGCTATTAGAGGATGGAAAGGTTGATAAAAGTTATGAAAGTGGTTAATGAACCCTCTGCCAGGCACTTATATGTGATTTGCAGAGTATCTATGTAGATGTAGAGGAAGATGAATGCTCTGATAAGCTGATCACTTGCATATCACAGCATCCTCTTCCT
Source organism: Locusta migratoria (assembly GCA_026315105.1). Taxonomy (NCBI): domain Eukaryota; kingdom Metazoa; phylum Arthropoda; class Insecta; order Orthoptera; family Acrididae; genus Locusta; species Locusta migratoria. Next base: position 266,261,852 of record CM048745.1, on the reverse strand, counting down.
GTCGGTTAAATTTCGCGTCCGAAGCACGTCATCTTCGTGGAGTAGCAATTTTAATGGCCAGGAGTGTACTTTAACGTATGCTATGGACAACAGACACATCTGTGCTCGAAGCAGGACTAGAACGTCCGACGGCGAGCAACTGCTCTCTCCGCAGCAGGGCGCCCTAGAGCGCTCAGCCACTCCACCACGGCTTGCCAAGACGATTCCACTGACATATCACGTAACATTTTACACAATTAAGAGAAAGAAACGATAAATGCACTGTTCCATTTGCATATTACACTCCAGGAAAATGAAAAAAGGAACACCATGAATTCGTCGACCCAGCTGAGGTAAATTTTACAGTCGCATTCTTGAGGGTGTTTGTATAACACACGACCACACGGACAGAGCCACACACATTGAGTACAGCCATATAGAGTACAGCTGAGAATTTGTGATACATATCTCTCAAGGCTAGGTTTTGACAGTTTAAAAAGTTTAAGGTGTCTTCTCTTATTGTAACAAGAGAAGAGCGGTTTTGCAGAAGGCGCGCGACGGCCATGTTTTGGCGCGAAATAGAGCGTCAGGTGCCCTCTCGCAACGCGCGGCAGTTTCAGTCTCGATCTGACCACTATACGCATCGGACCGCGTCGGACCGGTGAGGAGTAAAGATTTGTGTAATAGTGATAACAGTCGAGGTCTAAACATGAACTACGGGCAGCATAGGCCGTGTCGTATTAACAATAGCTGTTCATATTTTATTATTCTAAATCTAGACGTAATAAATGGCATCCCTGACAATTAATAATCTCGCGAGTCGCTTCCTTATGCTTCCATCCTACCGAACTTATTTTAACCTCACTTGTATGCTGTCGACACGTACCGTGTGGCTGTACCGTGTGTATCCTGCTTTCGCAGCAATGTAAGCTGCAATTTTCCTATTGAGACGATCGTATAGGTGCCGAGTGAAGTCTTTCGGAATGGCGTACCATGCAGTTTTCACCTGTTGCCTCAGTTGCACCATATTTAGTGCTGGTCGCGCGCACCGCGCAAGGCGACGTTTCATCCGGTTCCAAGTATTCTGAATGAGAGGAGGGAGACAGATCTGGTGATCGTGCTGGCCAGGGTAGTTGACGTACAGCTTGAAGAGCACGTTGTGTGGTACGGGATACATGTGGACGTGCATTGCCGTGTTGGAAAAGCTTATCGCCATTTTGGTGTATGAACGGTAACAATAACGGTTGTATGATGGTGTCACTGTACCATGCACTCTAAAATGTTTCCTCGACAATTACCAGAGCAGAATGGCGAGTATAGGGTATGGCTTCCCAAATCGTGTGCTTCTGTCGTATCCCCTTCAGACCCAAGGTTGTAAATGATGTGACATTAATATGGAGAGGGACGTTTAAGACAGAGAATACATACAGTAATTCATTACAAAAAAAGAAAATAAATTCATTTTCAATAATTTTGTACCAACACAATTGCCTATTTTTGGCCTTCATTATAAATTTTTTATGATCTGCACAGTCTTACAGTCTCATTCCTTTGAAACAAATGACGTTATATCACTGGATCATGATAGCTTCAAATGTCTCAACAAGGACATCAACACCTTGTCAACAAGTCTATCTTGCCACGATTTTAAGTGTACTGTAACTTTGCCGACTTCTGATGTCACCCAGTATAGAAACAGGAACAAAAACACATTACGTACGTTACCAGAGTGCATCCACTATTCTTGGATGCAAGTTCGAACTACCCAGTGTGAATCACAAGGAAATAAAGCGACCAGAACTACACAATTTTGCGTGCAGGGCCTCAAATGGTATACGGTCCTGTTACAACCAGGCTCACATGTAAACAACAAACAATTTATTCCTCTAATCGGTACAGTCTGAAACAAGTAATATAACTGTCACAACGTGGGTTCGCACAAGTCAGAGGCCACAACTTACAAACACACACACTTCTTATCGTATTGGAGAGCACAATCCTCCGAGACAACCGCCGATGAGACTGCAGCTGGTGAGCCTGCGCTGGCCTTTTATTAGCGTCAGCTCGTTCCTCCAACTAGCACGGAGGGCGCTTATTCCAGGGCACGCCCAGAATCGCACTAGTTTA